>BPTQ01000003.1:93049630-93639584 GCA_019973895.1 Chrysanthemum seticuspe | reverse complement strand
ATGCAAAGTTTAAGGAAATGCCTTACAAAATAAGTCCAATGCTCAAAACAGAGAACCAAAGTATGAGATTACACCCTATTGCTTCCCAAGAAGCTCTAGACCAGAATCAATCCAAGCTTAGCTCTGCTTCAATGTCTTGATCACCATTCCCATGATTTTTTATTTTTTTGCTAATTTCTTGATATTTTTGGAAATTTTTGGATTTCAACTCTAAAATGGATTTTAAGATTTCTCATAGCTTACAGAAGCTTTATAAGAGCTTATATGAACTTAAGAGTCCAAAACATTAACTTCTAACAACATTTGACTCATCATGAAATTTTTAAACTTGAAACTTTGCATAAACTGGAAATGAACCTTAATACTGAAATTTATTATTGAAAAAGGATTAACATACACTGAAATTGATAACAACAGTACTTGGAAGATTAAAATTACACTAGAAAATGAAAATTACACTAAAACGACAATCTACACTACTCTAAAATTAACTCTCTCTTTCTTGCTTCTCTTTCTTCATTTTTATACCCAAATGTGCTTCCCACTAGCCTTCTCAGCATATCCCACCTTTTTCCTTAGCCATTGGATGAGTCAAGTGTATATTGGCCGTTTGATTGAATTTGGCGGGAAAAAGTGGTATTAGCAGTTGTGGGTTGAGTGAGGGGGGGAGAATGAGCATTTAATGGTTTTTGTTTTATGTTGAGGTGGAGGGGACAAAGAGTGGTTTTGGTGAGGAGGGGGGATGGAAGGTGAGTGATTGTTGCAGACAGTGGGGAGGAAGGAGACGGGTTTGGCGGGATTGTGTTTGTTTGACTGGGATGGGTTGACCGGGTATAATAATAGGGTAGACAGGTTGGGTCGGGTTAAAGGGTATTGGATTGGGCTTTGGGTTTGGGCCAAGGTAGTAACTAAGGTCCGTTTGGTTGTAGTAATAACACAAGGACCATTCATGTAAATTCGAAACTCCAAGGACCAAAGTTGTGATTTCTGAAATATTACCCAATGGCCAAACTTGTCATTCTCAAATAATTAAAGGACCATATTTGCCATTTTCTGAAATTTGAAGGACTAAACATGACAATTTTCAAAGTTTAAGGACCAAAGTTGTAATTTTGCAAATTTTACATTTCAAAGGTTTGTTTTGACAACTTTTGAATCCCATGGACCTTAAATGACATTTTTCTTTATTTAGATATACCAGGGACTGTTTTTGACAACTTTTGAAACTTGGGGGACTAAAACTGCCAATTTTGCAGATTTGATACGTTTTTCATCTGATTTTGATATTTTTGCATTTAAAACACATAAAACACTGATTTGTGATATTTTCATCATTTTGATGCATTTTTGAGTGTTTTCAGATGTTTTTGCAGTCTAGATAGTACAAAAATGATGAGTATTTAGACACTCATCAAAGCACAAAACCACAACGCGAGTATTTATAGTGGTTCGGCTACAAGGACACCTTCCTTGCCCTACTCCACTACCAGAGTCACCTACTCGAGAGTTTGTAATCACTACACAACACCAACTCCTTGTGACGGAGAAGCCTTCACAACATTTCCTACTCTTTATCCGGTACAAGGCTAGATACCGGGTTCTTCCACGAGGTAGAACCAAACCTATCACAACGTCGCCTACCCTTTATCCGGTACAAGGCTAGATACCGAGTTCCATTACAAAGGAGGAACTACTACCCAACACTACACAAATCCTATCTCTAAGGAGATCCACTCCTTATGACAACATCAACAAGGATATCAATATCCTTTGACCCAATACAAATCTATTTTGTACATCGAACACACCATATCGAATGTACACCTTAGGCACCTTTCACTAATGCCTTTAGACTCGACTTCTAGGCACCCTTCACTAATGCCTTTAGACTTGACTTCTAAGCACCCTTCACTAGTGCTTTTAATATGGACACTCGGCACCTTTCACTAATGCCTTTACTTTGACTCTTCGACACCTTTCACTAATGTCTTCGTCTTGACCCTATAGACATCTTTCACTTATGTCTTCGACACTACACTTCTAATGAGAAAGAAGAGAACTATCAACAAAAGAACCTCAGTAGTCTTGGTGTTGACGAAGCATGGCAACTCATGGACTTGAGCTTGCTCGACTTCAAGAGGTGGTGATCTCGCCTTTAAGAGGAACCTAGAGAATCACACAAAAACAAAACTACATACAAAGATCACTTGGATATGTGGTTTGAGATTTTACAACTCAAAGAGAAAGTATATGTGAAAGGGGGTAAGTTACAATGAAGAAATGGCTCACTATTTATAGAAGAAAAAATGCTACTGTTTCAGGGATCCGTCCAGTGTATTCCTGGGGATCCGTGGGACGCTCCTCTTTCACCATGGGTTTGGGTCATGGGTCATGGGTTATGGGTCATGGGTCCTAGACTTTGGATCATGGGTATCCAAGTAGATACAATGTATCTACAAGATGCAATGCATCTAGTCCATAGGTCATGGGTTAAAACCATGGGTCATGGATAAAACCCATTATGACTTATGCATGATGTCATGTGATGGGTTATGGGTCATGCTCCATGGGTATGGGTCATGGACTTTGGGTTTTACCCAACTACATTCAATGTATTTGGTCAATGGGTCAAATACTTAAACTTCTACCCATCGTATTACCCATTATAATACATACTATTTATGTATATATTTACCCAATATGTAAACACTAGTTGTTGTACATATGTGATAACATCAAATATTCTTGAATATTAAGTGTCAATTTCCCCCAATAATGCTTGTAATTTATATCTTTTATATGGATTTATGCTTGTTTTCCATTATATTTCACTTTCAGGTAAATTATGAGCATTGGAGCTAAAGAGACGCGGAATTAGAGAGTTTATTGAAGATTTATCATAGTATGCTCACTTTGAAGAAGTTACGGCGTAACTCCTCTCTCACATTACGCCGTAACTAAAGCGTGGCTCAGAAAACCAACTTATCAGAAGATTACGACGTAACTCTCCCAAAGATTACGACGTAACCATATTAGGTCAAATGAGGTTCCGCGCCGCTGATAATTACGCCGTAACCCATGCATCAACTACGGCATAACCAAGATTTATTGAAGATACGGCGTAACTCCTTTCTGAGGTTACGCCGTAACCAGCATTTCTAGTGCAATTTACGAAGAATTATATGTTACGACGTAACTCTTTTAATAGTTACGTCGTAACCAAGATCTGGCCAATAAATACCCCACGATTTCCAGCATTTCAAAGCATCCCATTTCACACAAAACAATCAGAGAATGTGAAAAGAAGTCGAAGGCAGATCTAGAGGAGCATACTGAGCTATCTCCAAGGGAGAAATCACTCCCCTATGATAAGCATTAGCTTTTTATCTTTTCTTTACTTTCGATTCATGTATTTCGTAACATTAAACATTGAATTGATTTGTATGGTTAATATGAGCGGCTAAGAACCTCTTGGTGCTGGCCTAGTTATGATTCCTTAATTGTTTTGTTTGCGTTTACATTGCTTCCGTATAATTATTTCTAAGTGTATGCATGCATAGTTTATTGGTAGCTACCCTTGTTTCGGTAGTTTTGAATGGCGGTAGAGGCTAGTTACTTAGGAGATATGACCAACTGACCCTAAGTGAGTAGACTGAGACGGGAAGGGTAAGATATGACCAACTGACGACCCTTTCTACTTGTGCGATTTGACCAACTGATCACCTACCGTTTGGATGAACTTAAGAATTAGGGGGTGAGTGTTTAAGATGCTAGCGCTCGGGCACTCACTATTATAAGTATAGCATGTAGCGGAACTTAATGACTTGGCTTAGGGGACCAGGAACAACTGGACTTATGAGGGGACACCTGACTTCTCCAGTGGTGGCTCTTTGCTGATAGGTTAGGACGAACTGACCAAATGCTGTCCTCTCGAATTTGACCCCACCTGAAGTAATTGGAAGTAATTAGACGTAAACATTACTAGTTAGGATGAAGAACTAGGTTAGCACCACTCTCCTCTATTGATCACATATTTTCCTTTATTTGCTTTTGTTAGTTAATTCCTTATCATAATCATATTAAAATCTGTGACACCTAGACTTAGTATAAATCCACACACATAGCTCTTAGGACGACCTCGGTTTTACCGAATACTACACTACACACGACCGGGTACACTGCCCGTTAGTGCATTAGGGTAGACCATAGGTATAACGAGACATTGTAAATATTAAAACCTGGTCAGTAAAACTTGCATCAAGTTTTTGGTGCCGCTACCGGGGAGTTATATTATAATTTTTATTAAGTCTTTCATTTTTGTTTTAAACTTTTCTCAAATTCTCACGATCACTTTTCAAGTTTCAGGTACCATAGAGGTTGTTAACATTGATGACCTCACTCTTGGGGAATATTTGGCGTTGACAAGAGAAGAACAAGGGTCGGGGCTCGTAAGACCGGCAGTTGGAGTTGATGTCTGTTTCGAAATTAAAGACCAATTTATGAGGGAGCTTCATGCTAACCCTTTTTCAGGAAACAGGGACGAAGATGCGTATGAGCACGTTGAGAATGTCTTGTACATCGCAAGCCTTTTCAACATTCCGGGAGTGTCTCATGATGCTGTTATGCTAAGGGTGTTCCCCATGACTCTTACTGGGGCTGCCAGAAGATGGATCGAAAGATTCCCGCTGGGGCAGCAATCTGTAACACCCCCAATTTCGTGATACGCAGCGGAATTCAAGCTGGGTGTTACTTCATGGCTCAACAGTTACAATAACAGAAAACGAACTCTAATTGAGTCATTTTAAAAGTTTTATCATTCGTTTTATATAATATCAGAGTTTACAAAATGAGGTCCCAGTGGTTTTACAATTTATTAAATAAGTTTTCGAATGATAATATAGCCTTCTTGAGTATCCGTGCCCTTCCGTGCCATCCTCGTAAACTATGAACATGAGATAAGCATGCTAAAAAGTGTCAACACAAAGGTTGGTGAGTTCATAGAGTTTATGATTAAAACATTTGAGTTCAATAGTTTCGAATTTGAGCGATTATTGTAATAAATACAGATATCGATAAAATAAGTAGTGGGCTATGTTGATAAACACCCATAGTTCGTTTGTTTGCCCTGACCGGGTCAAAAGTTGAATGAATCCATAGAGTTTGTATGAAAATTAGTTGAACACACGTTCCAAGGTTGGGTCATGTTGTTGCACCCATAAATTCAGTAGTTGCAGCATTTGTATCATTGCAACACAGTATAATTTAGTAGTTGCAGCATTTGTATCATCGCAACACATTATATATTGCCATAAGTCTCATGAACGCAAACCTTAACACGAACGCGTCATAATAATGACGTAAGTTACAAACATCATAATAATGATGTGAGAAACAATGCCCTCTGGTAGGAGTTTGCCATTCTCCTAGTATTCTCAAATAAAGTGCATTTGGTTACCTATCCGGCTAACACAAATGGGGCGCCAACTGCCAATAGATCTATTCACGATATTCGCGTTCACTCGCAAGTGATTAATGGTTCATGATATGAGGGACTTTTAGTGGCAACAGTAGGTACTTAGGCAATATCAATCAGGATAGCATACAGAAAAATACTTGTGTTCGGTTTTTGTAGCATGTATCTCCCCACGAGTGTAGAAAACAAATATGTAAAAGTGGGACTATGAACTCACAGTAATATGTAAAAGTTTTTAGAGTACTTATAAAAGTAAAAACGAGTAGTTAAGCATGTATCTCCCCCAAAAATAGTATGAAACAATGAAAATGGGGCTACGAAACTCACAGTAATTCGTAAGAGTTTAAAATAAATGTAAAAATATCAAGCAATATTTGAGCATTTATCTCCCCCAAAACGTTCAAAATAAGGAAAAGAGGGGCTATGACTCACCTTGGATGGAAATTTGATTGATGTCAAAAGTTAATTCAAAGTGAAATGGTAAATGGCTCAAACACGTGACCTGAATCGATATGTCAAGTTTAAGTATTCGTATTCATCTATATGTGATTATAATGCTTTATCGATGGTTAGGTAACATGAAGTCTCTTCAAAAATTAACAATACTTATCATTCTTATTTTATGGCTCGGATGATTGTTAATATTTTATGTTTCCAGAATGTTATAATTTACAATTTTAAGTATTTACGGTTTTTACCCTTGCACTTTCAAAAATGACACTTTATACCCTCAACTATGGGTTATTGACAAAATCAGCCCTTGTATTATTATATTTGAAGAAATTACATTTTTAGCCCAAGAAAACTTTATCTTTCAAAAATTACAATTTTTATTCTTGTAGTTTTATAAGAAAAGTTTACTTGTTTTAGGCCTAAATCGACAAAAGTAAGGGTAAATATAAGCTAGGCCTTATGAGGTTTTTACTACGTTCTTGATCCTTTCAAGAGTTTGTCCAGTGGTCTTTCTAATGGTTCAAACTAGAGGTCTTAAGCTCTTACGGTTTGGTCGCAATGATTTTCCAAAGTAGGTTGGTTATGTGCCTTTTGTTGTTTTTGGGCGATAACAAGGCTAAACAAGGGAAGATTTTACACGAGGCAAGCTAGTGTTTCTACATCGCATTTGACGCTTTAAACACTTTGCTGTAAGCTCTTCTAAATGGTATAAGTCTCATGTCCTAGTTCTCTTTGATTAGAAAGATACAAGTCCACAAACATGGCTACTTGGCCACAACGCGTTTTATGAAAATTTCCGTTTTAACCCATTAACTTTTACGAGGTCACCTAGAGATGTTGTAATATGTTTATTAACTCTTTTTAAGTTATTTCCCATCATCCTATAACTCCCACGACTCAATTTTTTAAAAATGTACGCAAGGCTTATTTATGAAAATTCCCGCGAGTCACCCTCTTGGTGGTTAATTATAAAATAGACCATAAGTGTTTTTAAAGACGTTATAGGGGCATTAACAACTTTGCAGCAAGCCCTTTAAGACGGTGTAAACCTCGTACTTTGAAACCTTTTAACTTGCAAGATATTGATTACGGAAAAGGGGTACTTAGGCTATTTTTGCCAACTTGCAACCTTCGTTTTTAAATCATAATACTCTATATCTTTTGCATGTGACCTTGTGAAATGTTTTTTTACCCATTTCTAATGTTTCCAAGATAGTTCCTAATCAAATTTATCAAAAATTCCGTGTTTTCCCACATACTTGTTGTAAAAAGCTTTTTGCCGTTTAGGACTTTTGACCAAAACGATGGGCTGTTTTTAAACATAACGTCTAGGCTTTTTAACCGGGTTATGGGGGCGTTCTATAGTGTCCTAGGTAGTGTTTACAATGGTACTTTGGTTGACCCTAATACCTTTGACATGAAGTAGATAAATGAGGGGCAAGTAGGGGGGTTAGGCCTGTTTTTGTAACTTATACATAACAGCTGTTCGGATTTTTATTAAAGTTTGGCTTCGTTATGCGTTTTCTAGACCCGTGCTCCTGAGTTTTTGAAGAAAAAGTCGTTCCGGACAACTTTCGTGTTTTAACTTTTTCATGAAACGGACCAGAAATGCCTCGTTTCGCGTGCCCGAGTGTTCTGTCCACAGAAAGTTCGGACAGATTTTTGGCAACTTCTTTAGACCATAACTTTTGACTCGTGTACTCGTTTTAAGTGATTCAAATTGCTACGTTTTCCTTATAAAATCCTTTTTAACAGTATGCAATTGATATTAAAAGTTAAAACGAAATAGGTTGAGTTTAATAGACTTACAAACTTGGAATTTGACAAGAACCAAAATGAGATCAAGTGGATTTCTAAGTTGAACAAGACTTCTTCCTTCCCTTGCTTCACTACTTAGGGTGAATTTTCAGTAAATATGTGAGTATGGGAAATGTTTATGGTGTGTGGAATGTGTGAAGGGTATGAGATAATGTGTGTGTTGTATGAGACTCAAAGAGGAGGGTGTATTGGGCGTTTATATAGGAAGGGGAGTGCATGGTTTTCCAATTGCTATGTCATCATGTCTCACAAGATAAGAGACATGGTGATGTGTTTCATTAAACATGAATGGTGTAAGTGATTTCAAGAAGGCATGAAGAGGTGTGGCCTAATATGAGCCTAGAAGAGTTGTCAAGATGAGGGAAACAAAGTGATGTGTAAATATTAGGTGCAAGTAAATCAATTGTGGCTAGGGTTTTTACATGTATACTAGGTAACTAAATGGTAACTTAGTTAGTTTAATTTTAACTAGGGTAAAAGGGGAGGGGCGTTGGCATTGAAGGGTTGTACCTAGGCCTTAGTGAGTTGTACCTAGAGTGTAGAGATGTAGTATACTTAGTTAGGTTTGTAATTTACTTTAGATAATTACTAGTTTAACTTAGGTAAATGATATATTTAACATATATGCATAAAATACTTGTACCTCAAGCATTGGAGAGTTGTACATTAGGTTTGAAAATTTAGGAAAGTCAATTTTAAAGGCTTGTGCAATATAGGTTTGTATCATGTGCTTTAAGGTAGGTACATTGAGGTTTATTATATAATTTATATAAGTATTAAGCTTGTATGCATTAAAGACTTGTACATATGCTTGAAAGACTTGTACATTAATATTTTGAAAATATTTCATGTACATAAAATCATAGAGTTGTATATTAGGGCTTGTAACGGAAATTAAAGTATAGTTAGGTTCCGTGCTTTAATGACTTGTACACTAGGTATAAAATGTTGTACTTTAGTAATTATGATTTAGTTGTGTAAAACCATAGTTAAAATAAATTAGGGCTTCGTGAAAACTCTAATAAATGGCTAACGTTTAGTTCGAAAGTTTAATAATTGTACGTTAACAAAATAACGTAAAGTGGTAAATAAACGTTGAAAACCTTTATAGTTTTACATATAAAGATGTTTATGTTTATTAAAGATGTGAGGTTCATCACATTGGCTAGTTGTTGTGATCAAATAAATGAACATCGTTTCTTAAACAAAAATTGGACGTAGAAAATGGATAAGTATTCTTTCGTTAGAATATTATATTAGTTTAATACGAGGTGAAATTTACCGGTGGTTACAGTTAATACTTGGGCTCTACTAAAAAAGCACTTCATCCAGAGGTATTTTCCTCCATCAAAGATATCTAACCAGCTCTTGAAGATCCATAATTTCAAGCAAGAAGACGATGAAACATTGTATCAAGCCTGGGATAGATACAACGATCTCCTCTACAAGTGTCCTACACATGATCTGAACAACCAGCAAAAGGTCAACATCTTCTACAAAGGAATCAACGTGACTACAAGACAGATGCTGGACTATCAAGGACCGATACCGAACATGACTCCTACTTTAGCAATTGAAGCCATCCAAAAAATGGATGCTCATTCCCAAACATGGAACGATGGAGGAAGCAAAAGAAACCAAGGCAGAAGTTTTGACGGAATTGCAGCCATCACTAGCAAAATTGAAAATCTAAGTCGAGATATGCTAAAAATTAGAGAAACCGTTCATGCCATCCAAGTGGGTTGTGAAAGCTGTGGGGGAGGACATCTCAGCAAGAATTGTCCTCACGTTAACAAAGAAAGCATAATTGAAGAAGCTAAATATGGAGAGAATCGACCGTTTTATGAATATAATCGAAATAATAATGGGTATCGTGGAAATTATAACTGCAGGCCTTATGGAGAAAAAAGGCCCAACCTTGAAGAGACCATAAACAAGTTCCTGGAAAATTCAGCCCAGAAGCAAAAAGAACAAGATAAATGGCTAAGGGATTTCTAGGAAAACACAAATAAGAATCTTTCCAGGCATGACGAAACTCTAAAAAACCTTGAAGCCATGGTAGAAAAGCTCAGTGCAGAGATAGAGATGAGTAACATTGAACCTGAGGGGACCAAACCTATGGTAGTGTGCAATGCCGTTTTTGCTGATGATAATTCGTAGGAAGTGATTGAGGAGTGCAAATCTACAACAGAAAATTTAGAAGAAACGATTGTCGACAACCAAGATCAGTTACGCTGTAACTATTTCCCCAAGTTACGGCGTAACTATGTTTCAGAAAGTATAACCAGGTCAGAAATCGGTTTATTTTCAGTTAAGGATATTAGCGCAAACGGGTTAGTCATTACATGTTCAGTTGGGAGTTATGATATCTTAGGGATAGTAGATTTTGGATCTAGCGTAAATATCATGCCACTTTCCATATTCTTAAAACTCAAATTAATACATCTTTGGAAAACGGATATAGTGATTGAAATGGCGAATAAGACTAGGGCTACTCCGTTAGGAATAACTGGTGGGACTTGTGTCAAGGTCGATAGATTTGTTTCTGCCCTCGAATTTGTGGTTATCGACATGGAGAAAAGTACGAAGGAACATTTGATTCTTGGTAAACCGTTCCTTGACTCATTAGGATACTTTGGTGATAGAGTAGAGTTTAAATTGGACAAAACCTTATGCTATGAACCGGATGAAACTATAACATCTGAAGATTCACAAGAGGTTAAATTGGATTATTGCGATAGGTTTCCTCCTTCATATTTTGGCCATTTACAGGGGACCGAATCAAGTGATGATGAAAGCAATGAGGAAGAAGTCCAACCTTCTGTGCCTAGTTATCTTGTTACAGGGAAACTTCACTGTTGTGCTCCTGATATTTGTTTGATTGAAGGGACCAAAGTGACATTTCCTACATGTTCCCCTTATAAAAAACAATGTAATGGAGGGGGAGAATTTTTCATTCAGAGGATTAAAGAAGCAGCAGAAGTTTGGTGGTGTTGGGAAGACGAAAAATTAGTTAAGAAGCGATGGATTCAAGGACACAACATTATGAATGATTGGTTTACAGAGATCGATTGGACTATTCATTTTTGTGAACCATCTATAATGTCTGATGAATTCACCATGGCATGGCCTACATGCGAACCCAACCGCAAGATCTGCGATGGAGGAGAATTCCCCGATCCTAACTGGCTCAAACGTAAGGAATGGGCATGTTTTGACGAGAAAAAAAGAAGTGAAGTCGGATACAAAGGAATCTCATTTGAAAATTGGTTACGAGTAAGGTTTGGAGCTATTAAAGTAAAATGGGATGAAGAGGCTAAATTTTGTTACGAATGGGCACAGGCTAATTTTTTGCAAAATCGATATTCCATGACTAGGTTTGTTTCTCCACATGTTTGGGACCAGCCTTCTTCAAGTAAAAACGCAATAGAAGAAGTTGGCCAAGTCCAAAGGCCACCATAAAGCCCCAAGGCTTTGAGTCTAACTTAAAGACTCGTAAATAAAGAAAAGTGCTCTTTTGGGAGACAACCAGAATTATCCCTTTTCTTTTGTTTTATTTCCATTTATGTTGGGTTCTGTGTTTTTTAACCATTTTTGCAGGAAACGAAGAAGAGTTGCTGATACAGCATGCTGATCTGGCCAGAGTTACGGCGTAACTCATTCTCATGGTTACGCCGTAACAGGGCCCTTGCAGCATAACTTCTGATGCACTACCAATTACGGCGTAATCTCATCTCAGTGGTTACGCTGTAGCTACACTTTTGCAGCGTATGCCAGGTTTTGCTTAGTTACGGTGTAACTCATTCTGGAGTTACGACGTAACTATCCTCTGCGTTACTTCTTTCATTTTAAACACAATAACCTTGTATTATTATTTTAAATGAACTTTGTGGGTGTGTTCCCTGTAAACCCTCACGAGACTTCACTCGTCAACTTGGGACACCAAGTGGTTTAAAAGGCTTGTTGCATATGCTAAATGCAACCGTGATTCCTACAAAAGTGAGTTAGGTTTATTTTTCATTTTTTTCATTTTTCTTTTTTAGAATTATGCTTGTCGGTAGTGTGATTTCATGGATTGAAGTTTGCTTGTGGATGCTTATACGAAGGCACGACTCTGTTTCGTGGGCCTTCTTTCTTTTTGGAGCAAATTTCAGAGAAGTTCCCGCTCTAATTCTACTTTTCTCTTCACCTTTATTTAACGCTTAGTACAAAAGGGACTTGTACAATTCAAGTGGGGGGACGGGAGTAGAATTGTCTCTTGAACTTTATTTTTCCCTCGTTTTTCTAGTTTATTTTGAAAAATTATGCCATTTTAAAAATTTTGACATGTTTTTCTTAACCTAACTAGATTAGACCTTAGCCGAGCACATATAACCCTTGATATTTTATGGTGAGATTAGCCTTATCCGTTTCCAAAATTTTACCCCAAATCCACCAAATTATGAGTGTGTCGTTAGCTTGTAAACTTTAGAACTTGGCCTTTTCATCATTTCAAGACCATAGACCAGGAATGTTGAGTTAGCTCGATGTATTTGGACTTTTCAGTTTAAGAAGGCACTATTATAGGATTATCACCCAAATAGCCTACCATTGTGTGTCTATCGATTAGTCACCTCGACTTCTCGACCCCCATGTGAAACCCTTTTGTTGCACTCACCTTTAGTGCAAGATACCCCCTAGATACACCCATCTGAGCCATTCCTTTCATTTTGTTAACCCAATATATTGTTTCGTTACATCTATACACCTTAGCCTACCCTGTAGTCTTTATTTGTGATTGGGAAGTCATCATTTGCCTAAGTTCAAGGTTCAAGTGGAAAGGTTCGGGAATCACGCTTTCGTCAACGACATATTCTTAAAGATCATTGAAGACCTCCCGAATTCGCATTGTTCATCTGAAGTGGGGGGATATTATGTTTATGATTCTTTAAAAAAAATGATTCAAAAAAAAAGTTATGTTATTCAGTTTATTGTAAAGTACAATGTTATAAGCACTATGTTATGAGCTTAATATAGATTTAGTATCGAGGAGGCCACCTCGGTCACATTTGAAGATTTGAGTTGGTAATTGGGCCAACAGTTGAAGAAAAGGTAGTGTGCCCATCATGACGTCCTCTAATGACACATCTACCTAGTATATCATGATCCGGTTTCTTAACTTCGAAGCTTGAACTTTGGGCGGACGGTAAGTGGTGATGACTTGGTTATAGATTTAGACTATCTGCTTGATTTTTATTTTACACCATTTATATATCTCATGTCTTATCTTACCCTTTAGTCATGAAGCGTGTCTAGGTGATGCAGCGAGCAATCTTTTGTGTCTTGGCCATGGATTTGGTCATGTATTATTGGTTTTGTCCACTTCACCGTGACATGTTAGTAATAACAAATCACCCTTAACCCTTGTTGTGTCTACCCATATTGCCTTCGAGAATTGTTTAGCCCTTAACTCTGGTGGTGGATATTTGTGTAACCGCCAAGCTTATGATAGAATACATGCTATGACTGTGCGATTGAGTGATCACCCCGAAATTGACACTTAGAATAAATGAGAGATTTGAGTGTTTCGTTCCCATTTCGTGAGGTGTCCGGCTTTGTTTTATTCTAGCATAAGGGATTTGTAAACTTATATTTTCCAGGTAATGCGAGATATCTTTTTAGGAATCTATCTAATAAGGTCTACTTGAGGGCAAGTAGAGTTCAAGTGGGGGGATATTTGATAACATCAAATATTCCTAAATATTAAGTATCAATTTCCCCCGATAATGCTTGTAATTTATATCATTTATATGGATTTACGCTTGTTTTCCATTATATTTCACTTTCAGGTAAATTACGAGCATTGGAGCTAAAGAGACGCGGAATTGGAGAGTTTGATCTGTGCTGAACTACAGTCAAGCTACCTCACACAAGCCAGCCACTTGTGAATGACTGACCGTAAGAAGCTTAAAACTGCTCAGACACAAATACAATGAAGATCAGAGAATACAGTGAATTCCCGGGTCATTAAGTCCCACGGAGACTCAATGGTGTGCAAACACTGATTCAGACGATAGAATGATCACTAATGATAGCGATCAGTAAGGAATTGGATTGAATATTACACTACTGAAAAAGTTAATAAATAACAGCGACTTAAATACAAATTAAGAAAATTAAAAAGATAAAAGATATTAAATAAACGCTATCACTATATTTAAAGTGATGAACGTTTAAAACCTAAAACTTACGTTTAAATTAAAAACTACGTTAACGTACAAAATAAAACGTGAAAATAAAGAAGGAAAATACCTACGGATATAGAAAATACATTTTTACAATCCTAATTATACTAGAAAATTATTAGAAAAGAAAATTTATTTTTAAAAATATTTATCTAATTATTATTAATTAAAAACTATTTTAAACTATTTAATAAATACTCTAAAATAGAAGAAAATATGAAATAAGACTAGAAAAATAAAATTAAGACTTAGGAAAATCTAAAATATTATAAAACTAATTTTAAAACTGAAAATATATTTTTTAGACTTTATATGTATTTATTATTAATTTAAAACTATTTAAAACTAATTAAAATGCTAGAAAATACTATTTAAACCAAGAAAATTATGGAAAAATATTTTTTATGACTTTTATATTTATCTAAACTTAAGAAAAATGAAAAATTATTTTTTTGAACCTTTTCTTAATTTTTTGTATTTAAAGCTAATTAAAAAGTGCTAAAAAGTGATTTAAATTAAGAAAAATAGCAAACCAACTTGGAAAAATCTGAAAATTGCAGGAAAAGTCTAAAATAATATAAGGAATCTGAGAAAAATGGAAAAACAAGTGCTTATGTGGACGAATATGCAACTGATGTGGAAGTGCTTATTGAAATAAGCACTTGATTAAGCAAATGGACTCCAAAGGCTACCAAACTGATACACAAGCTATGATAAGCTAAAATACCCCAAATACAACAACAAACAACAAGCTTAACACTCTGATAAGCAAAATGCAAAGATTTGATGTTGTGAGCTTATGGCAGAAAACAGTTGATAGGGTGCCAACTTGCAGCTGATGAATAAGCAATCAAATAAGCTAGAACCTAGAAAGTAAGTAATGAGACCTAAACTAGACCTGGTTGGGAACATGTGCACCAAAACTCAGACCTGGGTGAGCTCTTATGAACCCTATGCAACTCTAGCCAAAACTGAGAAAAACTCAGTATCAACTGAGACCAGTGAGCAGGGCATAAATGGCCTAAAAGAAGAGCTTGTTTAGAGCTTATAAAAAATTTATAAAATTTTACAAAAATACTGATAAGAAAGAGGACCAGATGAAGTTTCTAAAACACCAAGTCTCACTGAGTAAGGCCCAGAAATGAACTCAAAACAATTCTTCCTAAATGACCCCAAAATGACTTTTCACACTTTTGACTTTTGATGATATTAAAGAACTTTGACCAAAATGGATTTTGAATCCAATTTATTGACTGATGTTGAAGTAATATGATATGATAATACTAATGCAAGCTATGTTATTAATTTCTAAACACAAAACAGTGAGTTACAATTCCTTGATCACAACAATTGAGCAGTGAGACTGATTTTAGTGTAATGTTGACTTTGTGCTTATATATACACAAAATGTTGACAGATATGATCACAATAGAACTCAACTAACTTGAAACAACCAAAAACAACCACTGATCTAGGCTCTAAAACAGTCAATACAGCAGAACCAAACACACCTTTATACTACTGTTTTGCAAATTAAAATAAGCTAAACACTAAACAAACTTGTATTAATGATCAAACTGATTTTATAAGACCTAAATACAGCTAATGAGACAGGTTTAAATTATTGGTGACCACAGATACTTAGACAGGTATACAAATGCACAGTGGCTAGAAATTTGGAAATGAGAAAACTACTTACATATGTTCAGCTGATTTGCAGGCTAAGAACCAAAACCAACCCTATACTAACCTACTCTACTCCAACCCATATCAAAGCTGCATCAACCAAAAACATCACCATTCCCAGTTTGAACCATTTTCTCTATATTGTTGACTTTCATTGACCATAAGACAAATTTGTTTGAACTGAAATTTTAAGCTCATCAAAAGCTAAGAGAAGCTTCAATAAACTTGCTAAAGCTCAGAAATAAGCTAATGACAGATTGTTCATAAGAGATTGGAACTAAAAATTTCAACAGTGAACACTAACTTGGATTTTGAATAAAGACTTTGATTGATACTTAACAACACATCAAAATGAGAATTTAACTTGAATGTGATACAAAGAAATGAAATTACAACATTTTTCTACTAAACTAAGACATTTAGGTAAAAAACGACATTAAAGGAAAAAATAAAACTAGCTACTACTCTCCTTTGCTTCTCTCTTCCTCCTTCTCTTTATATGAAAATGTCTTCCCCACTTGGTTCTGATCAAATCCCACTTAAATTCTGAGCCATTGGATATCTTGGAGCATTTTTGACCATTGATTGAATTTTTGGCGCCAAACGTGTTAGCCAGGTGTAGGGGTTGAGTGAAATGGGAGAATGAGCATTTAATGGTTTTTGGAGTTGTGTTGAGGTGGGGGGACAAGGGTGAGTGTGAAGATTGACTGGAGGTGAGGGGAGGGTGAGTGATTGAGCAGTGATAGCAGGTGGAGAAGAAAGAAAATGGGCGCCAAGTGGGTGTTTGTTTGACCATTTGGTTGACTGACCAGATATAATAATAGGGGGGGTTCAAATTGGGTTGTGGCAGGGGTCAAAGAGGTTAGGCAGGGTCCAAAGGGATATTGACTAGTCCAAAATGGGTGATAAGGGTTTTAAATACAAGGACTATTAGTGTAAAATCTGAAAATTAAGGGACCTTTTCTGCCAATTCATCAAAGTTATTTCAAGGGACCAAAACTGACAAGCTTCCATAGAACAAGGACCAAACTTGACAATTTCAAAATTCCAAGGGCCATTTATGACATTTTTCAAACTTGAGGGACCAAAGTTGTAGATTTGCAAATTTTACATTTCAAAGGTTTGTTTTAACAACTTTTGAATCCCATGGACCTTAAATGACATTTTTCTTTATTTTGATTTACCAGGGACTGTTTTTGACAAATTTTGAAATTTGGGGGACTAAAACTGCCATTTTTGCAAATTTGATACGTTTTTCATCTGATTTTGATATTTTTGCATTTAAAACACATAAAACACTGATTTGTGATATTTTCATCATTTTGATGCATTTTTGAGTGTTTTCAGATGATTTTGCAGTTTAGATTGTACAAAAATGATGAGTATTTATACACTCATCAATCCCCCACACTGAGATATTGCGAGTCCCTAGCAATGATTTGAGAAAACTTAATGGATTTGAAAAACTCTTTACCAAAAGCCATCACTTCTGGAGTAGCCAAATGTTTCAGTTCAAGTAAGAACCTTGGTACACTGATAACCAAATGATTTTGAGCAAATCATAAGCTGTAAACGGATTTGATTAGTCTTTACCAGAAGCCGTACCCTTCTGGACTAGCTAACTCTTAGATAAATTATCAGAATTATCTTTGGTGAGCTGAATACCAATTATGGATTTTCCACTGCCTTTACCACAAGCCATAACCTTGCGGGCTAGCCAACTCTTCACTTTTTAGGATATGGTGAGCTGAGAACCATACAATTTTGGGCAAATTGCAAGCCATATAAACGGATTTGAGATATCTTTACCAAGAGCCGTTTGCTCCTGGATTAGCCAATCCTTTTGTCTTACAGACATGGCGGACTGATAACCAAGATGAGTAAGTGTAGAACACTTACTCCAAAAAAAAAAATTTTATATGAAATTCGTGAGAATTCCCCCCCACACTTAGAAATGAATATTGCCCTCAATATTCAAAGTACCGGCGGTTATGCCGAAACAAAGAACGTAAAAGGGAAATACTACGGCCATTATTTAGAAGAAGATTTTTTTTTTTTTTTTTTTTTTTAGAAGATATATATATATATAACATGTGGGGTATTACCCCCACACTTAGGTGGTAGAAAGGGGGTAAGAAGACAGAAATATGGGTGAAAACCCATATAGTGTGTGCTACTGTTTTTGATTTCCGAGTCGCTAGCTTGACTCGACCCCGAATTCATTGGTTCATGGGGAAGCAAAGTGGAAGAAACAATCTCCATCGGACTTTCATTCAAGATGTTTGGACAAACATTTGAAGCACGTGAAAGTTCCACACCGATGAGATATACATAGAACCGGCTCAAAAATGATAATTGAAAATGCCGGGATCAAAAATAGTGTCCTCATTCCCGAAGGAGAAAAGGGAAAGAGCAACCACACCATGTGTGAAGAATGGAATAAATATGTGCATCACAATGCATGTCCATTCCTCATTAGAAAGAAGCAAATCACCATTTTTGACATTTTTAAGCTTAAATTTGAAGCTTTTATGGTGATTGGTAACAAAATTTCCGGGAGGGAGAGCTGGAAACGGTTCTTCAATCAACAGATTTTCAAGAAAAAGGATGTCTCCCTCCGAATCAAAGTAAGTATTGTCAATTCCTGTGGGAATCGACTCATCACTAAGAAAATCATCGACCTCCTTCCAAAAGTTGTCATCTTCCTCATCTGGAGTGAGAGAAGGAATGGAAGAGTCGGAAATGGGACAAGAAATGAGTGAATGATCATTGTATAGGAGACTTCTAGTTTCTCCAAGATCGGCTTCGAAATCAAAGAGATCATCGTCACTTTCTGATGAAAGTGGACTGATGTGAGTGAGTTCATCGGTGAACTCCTCAAGAAGAGGATCAGACTGTGGAAGTGATGCCTCAACATACTCGATGTCTCCATAAGATTTACAATCATCGCTAAAATCGGAGAAAGTCTCAAATTGATCATTTGAACACTCAAGAGGGGAAGGGATATCACACATATGGTCAATAGTTCCCTGTGACTCTCTCGGGATTGGGACAAGGTCCTCAACACTAGACTTTATCAATTCGTCCGATTCCTTTTCAGGAACAGTGTCAAGACGCTCATCCCCCATGTTCAGAGAGTGAGTGGGAGCTTTGGGTATGATAACAACAGACTGAGGGAGTTTAGAAGGACTAGCATACATATGTTTTATACTTAACATTTGTTCTTCTGCTAGTAATTCCATCATAGTCTTTTCTCCCTGATTTTCCACGGAAGGAATTTCAATTGATGAACTTGATGAACCGTTATAAAATTGTAGGATATCAAGGATATCTTCATCATCATCGTCATCAGGAATGAAACGGAATCGAGAGCTAGATTTGGCTGCTTTTTCATTTGCAATTGATTCCCTAACAGATTGTTCAAAGGCAATTTGGGAATCTAATTTAGCAGCCCGCTCTTCGGCTAACAACACTTCCATGGATTTCTCATTTGGATTATTTTGGGACGACATAGCCGACTCCTCCTTAAGTTCTTTTAATAACTCCATAGTCTTCAGTAGAAGGTCTGTCGTAGTTTCATGAGGAGTCGCTTGAATCATTTGGTACTGTGGAGGTTGGTTTTGATACGAAGAGTCGTAATTGTTACAAGGAAATGGGTTCCCTGTTTGATAATCCGAGCTAGGGTGAGAACCTCCACAATACTCACAACAGTAGAACTGATGTGGCTGTGAGTGGTATGTGTTGTAGTCATAATTGGTATCAGGAACCTGCTCATAGACAAGCGTGTTTCCTGATTGACAATCAGAACTGGAATGTGAACCACCACAGTACTCACAACAGTAAAACTGCTGAGTCTCACGGTGTGGTAGCTGATGGAATAAATCAGTCGTGTTATGGTAGGAATAGGGATCCTGGTTATAGACAGACCCGTTTCCTGATTCCACCACGCTACAACTGGGGCAATTGCCACCATTATAAGGACCACCACACCATTGACAACCAAGAGGGTGAGGATAAGACATAGAAAGAATCAAAGGTTATCAGAGGGTAAGAAATGAAGAATCAAAAAGGTAAGAGGGTAAAGAGGAATATTTTTGGTGTTTTTGAAAAACATGATGATAAAAACAAAGAATGAAAAATATCTTTGGCGTTTTTAACACTTTAGGAAAAGTGTTAATGAACTTTATGGATTTTTTTGAAAACTTTACAAAAAACTTTTTTACAAAAGATGGTATATGCACAAGAATGGATCTGAAAAAGGCTAAACACACGCTAAAGCCTCCCCGGCAGCGGCGCCAAAATTTGATCTGTGCTGAACTACAGTCAAGCTACCTCACACAAGCCAGTCACTTGTGAATGACTGGCCGTAAGAAGCTTAAAACTGCTCAGACACAAATACAATGAAGATCAGAGAATACAGTGAATTCCCGGGTCATTAAGTCCCACGGAGACTCAATGGTGTGCAAACACTGATTCAGACGATAGAATGATCACTAATGATAGCGATCAGTAAGGAATTGGATTGAATATTACACTACTGAAAAAGTTAATAAATAACAGCGACTTAAATACAAATTAAGAAAATTAAAAAGATAAAAGATATTAAATAAACGCTATCACTATATTTAAAGTGATGAACGTTTAAAACCTAAAACTTACGTTTAAATTAAAAACTACGTTAACGTACAAAATAAAACGTGAAAATAAAGAAGGAAAATACCTACGGATATAGAAAATACATTTTTACAATCCTAATTATACTAGAAAATTATTAGAAAAGAAAAATTATTTTTAAAAATATTTATCTAATTATTATTAATTAAAAACTATTTTAAACTATTTAATAAATACTCTAAAATAGAAGAAAATATGAAATAAGACTAGAAAAATAAAATTAAGACTTAGGAAAATCTAAAATATTATAAAACTAATTTTAAAACTGAAAATATATTTTTTAGACTTTATATGTATTTATTATTAATTTAAAACTATTTAAAACTAATTAAAATGCTAGAAAATACTATTTAAACCAAGAAAATTATGGAAAAATATTTTTTATGACTTTTATATTTATCTAAACTTAAGAAAAATGAAAAATTATTTTTTTGAACCTTTTCTTAATTTTTTGTATTTAAAGCTAATTAAAAAGTGCTAAAAAGTGATTTAAATTAAGAAAAATAGCAAACCAACTTGGAAAAATCTGAAAATTGCAGGAAAAGTCTAAAATAATATAAGGAATCTGAGAAAAATGGAAAAACAAGTGCTTATGTGGACGAATATGCAACTGATGTGGAAGTGCTTATTGAAATAAGCACTTGATTAAGCAAATGGACTCCAAAGGCTACCAAACTGATACACAAGCTATGATAAGCTAAAATACCCAAAATACAACAACAAACAACAAGCTTAACACTCTGATAAGCAAAATGCAAAGATTTGATGTTGTGAGCTTATGGCAGAAAACAGTTGATAGGGTGCCAACTTGCAGCTGATGAATAAGCAATCAAATAAGCTAGAACCTAGAAAGTAAGTAATGAGACCTAAACTAGACCTGGTTGGGAACATGTGCACCAAAACTCAGACCTGGGTGAGCTCTTATGAACCCTATGCAACTCTAGCCAAAACTGAGAAAAACTCAGTATCAACTGAGACCAGTGAGCAGGGCATAAATGGCCTAAAAGAAGAGCTTGTTTAGAGCTTATAAAAAATTTGTAAAATTTTACAAAAATACTGATAAGAAAGAGGACCAGATGAAGTTTCTAAAACACCAAGTCTCACTGAGTAAGGCCCAGAAATGAACTCAAAACAATTCTTCCTAAATGACCCCAAAATGACTTTTCACACTTTTGACTTTTGATGATATTAAAGAACTTTGACCAAAATGGATTTTGAATCCAATTTATTGACTGATGTTGAAGTAATATGATATGATAATACTAATGCAAGCTATGTTATTAATTTCTAAACACAAAACAGTGAGTTACAATTCCTTGATCACAACAATTGAGCAGTGAGACTGATTTTAGTGTAATGTTGACTTTGTGCTTATATATACACAAAATGTTGACAGATATGATCACAATAGAACTCAACTAACTTGAAACAACCAAAAACAACCACTGATCTAGGCTCTAAAACAGTCAATACAGCAGAACCAAACACACCTTTATACTACTGTTTTGCAAATTAAAATAAGCTAAACACTAAACAAACTTGTATTAATGATCAAACTGGTTTTATAAGACCTAAATACAGCTAATGAGACAGGTTTAAATTATTGGTGACCACAGATACTTAGATAGGTATACAAATGCACAATGGCTAGAAATTTGGAAATGAGAAAACTACTTACATATGTTCAGCTGATTTGCAGGCTAAGAACCAAAACCAACCCTATACTAACCTACTCTACTCCAACCCATATCAAAGCTGCATCAACCAAAAACATCACCATTCCCAGTTTGAACCATTTTCTCTATATTGTTGACTTTCATTGACCATAAGACAAATTTGTTTGAACTGAAATTTTAAGCTCATCAAAAGCTAAGAGAAGCTTCAATAAACTTGCTAAAGCTCAGAAATAAGCTAATGACAGATTGTTCATAAGAGATTGGAACTAAAAATTTCAACAGTGAACACTAACTTGGATTTTGAATAAAGACTTTGATTGATACTTAACAACACATCAAAATGAGAATTTAACTTGAATGTGATACAAAGAAATGAAATTACAACATTTTTCTACTAAACTAAGACATTTAGGTAAAAAACGACATTAAAGGAAAAAATAAAACTAGCTACTACTCTCCTTTGCTTCTCTCTTCCTCCTTCTCTTTATATGAAAATGTCTTCCCCACTTGGTTCTGATCAAATCCCACTTAAATTCTAAGCCATTGGATATCTTGGAGCATTTTTGACCATTGATTGAATTTTTGGCGCCAAACGTGTTAGCCAGGTGTAGGGGTTGAGTGAAATGGGAGAATGAGCATTTAATGGTTTTTGGAGTTGTGTTGAGGTGGGGGGACAAGGGTGAGTGTGAAGATTGACTGGAGGTGAGGGGAGGGTGAGTGATTGAGCAGTGATAGCAGGTGGAGAAGAAAGAAAATGGGCGCCAAGTGGGTGTTTGTTTGACCATTTGGTTGACTGACCAGATATAATAATAGGGGGGGTTCAAATTGGGTTGTGGCAGGGGTCAAAGAGGTTAGGCAGGGTCCAAAGGGATATTGACTAGTCCAAAATGGGTGATAAGGGTTTTAAATACAAGGACCATTAGTGTAAAATCTGAAAATTAAGGGACCTTTTCTGCCAATTCATCAAAGTTATTTCAAGGGACCAAAACTGACAAGCTTCCATAGAACAAGGACCAAACTTGACAATTTCAAAATTCCAAGGGCCATTTATGACATTTTTCAAACTTGAGGGACCAAAGTTGTAGATTTGCAAATTTTACATTTCAAAGGTTTGTTTTAACAACTTTTGAATCCCATGGACCTTAAATGACATTTTTCTTTATTTTGATTTACCAGGGACTGTTTTTGACAAATTTTGAAATTTGGGGGACTAAAACTGCCATTTTTGCAAATTTGATACGTTTTTCATCTGATTTTGATATTTTTGCATTTAAAACACATAAAACACTGATTTGTGATATTTTCATCATTTTGATGCATTTTTGAGTGTTTTCAGATGATTTTGCAGTTTAGATTGTACAAAAATGATGAGTATTTAGACACTCATCAGAGTTTATTGAAGATTTATCATAGTATGCTCACTTTGAAGAAGTTACGGCGTAACTCCTCTCTCGCATTACGCCGTAACTAAAGCGTGGCTCAGAAAACCAACTTATCAGAAGATTATGGCGTAACTCTCCCAAAGATTACGACGTAACCATATTAGGTCAAATGAGGTTCCGCGCCGCTGATAACTACGCTGTAACCCATGAATCAACTACGGCGTAATCAAGATTTATTTAAGATACGGCATAACTCCTTGCTGAGGTTACGCCGTAACCAGCATTTCTAGTGCAATTTACGAAGAATTATATGTTACGGCGTAAATCTTTTAATACTTACGCCGTAACCAAGATATGGCCTATAAATACCCCACGATTTCCAGCATTTCAAAGCATCCCATTTCACATACAACAATCAGAGAATGTGAGAAGAAGTCGAAGGCAGATCTAGAGCAACATACGGAGCTATCTCCAAAGGAGAAATCACTCCC
This sequence comes from Chrysanthemum seticuspe, assembly GCA_019973895.1. NCBI lineage: Eukaryota > Viridiplantae > Streptophyta > Magnoliopsida > Asterales > Asteraceae > Chrysanthemum > Chrysanthemum seticuspe. Next base: position 93,615,707 of record BPTQ01000003.1, on the reverse strand, counting down.
CTACGATAAGCATTAGCTTTTTATCTTTTCTTTACTTTCGATTCATGTATTTCATAACATTAAACATTGAATTGATTTGTATGGTTAACATGAGCGGCTAAGCACCTCTTGGTGCTTGCCTAGTTATGATTCCTTAATTGTTTTGTTTGCGTTTACATTGCTTCCGTATAATTATTTCTAAGTGTATGCATGCATAGTTTATTGGTAGCTACCCTTGTTTTGGTAGTTTTGAATGGCGGTAGAGGCTAGTTGCTTAGGAGATATGACCAACTGACCCTAAGTGAGTACACTGAGATGGGAAGGGTAAGATATGACCAATTGACGACCCTTTCTACTTGTGCGATTTGACCAACTGATCACCTACCGTTTGGATGAACTTAAAAATTAGGGGGTGAGTGTTTAAGATGCTAGTGCCCGGGCACTCACTATTATAAGGCTAGCATGTAGCGGAACTTAATGACTTGGCTCAGAGGACCAGGAACAACTGGACTTATGAGGGGACACCTGACTTTTCCAGTGGTGGCTCTTTGCTGATAGGTTAGGACGAACTGACCAAATGTTGCCCTCTCGACTTTGACCCCACCTGAAGTAATTGGAAGTAATTAGACATAAACATTACTAGTTAGGATGAAGAACTAGGTTAGCACCACTCTCCTCTATTGATCACATCTTTACCTTTATTTACTTTTGTTAGTTAATTCCTTATCATAATCATATTAAATTCTGTGACACCTAGACTTAGTATAAATCCACACACATAGCTCTTGGGATGACCTCGGTTTTACCAAATACTACACTACACATGACCGGGTACACTGCCCGTTAGTGCATTAGGGTAGACCATAGGTATAACGAGACATTATAAATATTAAAACCTGGTCAGTAAAACCTGCATCAATATGTATTATCAAATCATAAAATCACTTTTACTTTTATGTGAAAATGTAAGTGTGTTGGTAAACTGTCGGCTCTAACCATTTACGTATTTTATATGTTTTGTTATAATTATTTTACTTTTGTTATCGACAAAACATTAGAAGATCGTAAAATATAAATAAACGTTTTTACAGCTTATTCGTATTAACAATCTCCCCCTTTTTGTTGAGGACAAAACATAAAATAATTTTAAGGAAAAACTAAAAGTCATAAAAGTTTGAATTGTAGTTTTTACTTTCTTCTCCCCCTTTTTGTCGAAACAAAAAGAGCGTCGAAAAGAAACTAACACGTTGTTTTAAGAAAAACATGTAAAAGAAAAAAGATAATGTGAAAAAGTAGAGAACAAGTGATGAGAATTGTTCTCTTCTTAACTCCCCCTTGACGAGTCCATCCCTTTGTGAGGGCGTCAAGTAAGAAGATATACTAAACTAGTTCATTTGCAACTATGCTTACAAAGGATTTCGTTTATGTGACAAAAAATGCTCCCCCTTGATGATTGCAACGTTGCAAAGGGATGTCATGAAATGTAATCCTAATGAGAATTATATTGCAAATGATTTTGCAATGTATTGCTCTGACACAAAGCTCCCCCTAGCTTAGGGTGTCAAAGTCTTCATGTGTATATTGAAAATCTACAAAATAAAGGTTAGAAAAACAAGTATATAATGCATAATTTCCTGCAAATAAGACTCAAGTTAGTAGAACACAAGTCTTCTGTTGCGCGGATCCCACGGATCCCTAAAACGTAAGGATCCGTCTGACTGTAAACAAAATACAGCAAAGGTGATGTAACAAATGATGTTAACATCAAAGTGAGATATGTATTAGTGCACCAAGCATATACTCAGAACAATATGGCAAATATCTTGTAATTTCATTTAATAAAACTAGAGATATGATGTACATGACTCTAAAAACTAAGAAAATGAACAATACGTGACTTTGGATTACTAGACTATCTAAGTCGCGCTTGATACTAGGACACCACTTGAATCCTCTAGCTCAAGTTTGTTTAGGTTTGATCTCGTAGAAACGTTCGAGGAGGTGATAAAACATGAAACGTTGATCTTCACGTACTTCATGTATCAAAATTTCAACATGTTGACAATGATACCAATCTTTGTCATGGCTCGGTAGTGGTGATGGAAGAAAGGAAATGGCTTGATGTGAAGGATCAAGTGAAGAGGGTTGAGGAGCCTCAAAAGAAGGAGGGATTGGCGGAGGCGCATTCGAAGATGGCTCAACTAAGAATGATGGTGGCGGTAGAGAGGTGTCACCTTCCATGTGGTCGGGTGGTTGACTTTGATGATTTCTCATAATCCAAGAGGGATTATTTGAGGGTGACGGAGAAAAAGAAGCCGGAGCTAGTGTTGACTCAACACCTTGATTTTGTTCCGCTATTCCTCCTAAAGAGGAGAATGTTGGCGGTGGTGGAAGATGGGATGGCCTAGGAGGCAAGTCCTCTAGATTGTAAAGATGTGGTGATGAGAGTGGGCTGGTGAATGATATGGCTCTAGGCACTAAGGGTGATGGTTTAGTGGAAATGGGGTTGTTTAGTTTAGGAGGTATGGTAGTGTTTGGCATTGGTAGTTTTGTTGTTGGTAAAGTTTTTAACAAAAACAAAAAAAGGAGGAAACCATCAAGATGATAGAAGCATCCCCAGGTAACATCATTTAAATCAATAAATTATCTTAGTTAAACGAAACACTCCTAACTTCAAATATTTAATGTTTCGTTGTCGATGCATAAGAACACCAGCGATGCCTCTAACACCAACAAACCAACAACATCTCGAGCAACAAAAAACTGAACAAAGTGGCATTGCAGAGACAAAGGAACGCGAAGGTGACTGATACAAGTTTAATATACCATTTTATTAAATAAAGATGTCATGGTTGTACCATTTGCAAATACAAATACTGAATATTTGTTTACGATTGACTAGAAACACCAGCGACAGTTGTGACGGTAACAGACCAACAGGATTTGGAAGAGACAAAACATAAACCAAGCAACTCAAAAAGTGCAAAAAGGGCATTGTTTCAGGATAACTAGGAAGATGCAAAGAAACAAAAAGGTTAGCCCTACAAATTTAACAACCCGTTTTATTCAATACAATATCTTACAATCATTTTTCATGGCTCACACTGTAACACCCCCAAATCTTGGTACAGCGGAAGACTTAATCAAGTTTTCGGGGCGTTACTATTGGATTGGTATCGCACACAAGTATAGCAAAAAGATAGTCATTTAACATTCAAACCAATCCCAAATTTAAGTATTCAAAACATTTAATCCAAAAGTATAATTATTAGGCCCAAAACATGGTTTAATCAAATAGGTCCCCATAGTTTATCAGAGTTAGAAATGATCCTTGAACCCCGCCTTCTTGCCAAGCTTCCACCGAATCACGTATTCCAAACATCTCTCAAATACCTGAGAAATCATGCTAAAAGGTCAGCCTACACTGGTGAGTTCACAGGTTTAAGTTCAACAAAATCATAGTGGACCTGTAAGAGTTGATTTGCTATGCAAGACCTAAGATAGATAAATACCGTTTCACACCGATCCTACTCGGATCACCAATCATAACACATGTCCCGCATCCAGGGACTACTCGGGCCCAGCGACTCTAGTCCAGCACTGTCGTGGCAAAATCTAGAACAATTGCCAACCCCGGACTAGGTCGAGGTAGAAGTCTATTCTTAGTTAGGCACGGTTAAACCTAGACTAAGGCAACGACTACCGCACATCTATCTAAACAGTCAAGCATATAAGCAAATCCAAATAGTTTTAACGGTCCAAAAATAGCAGCATGATTCTCACCCCAAAATAGTTCAAAACGTAGTTAAAACGTATATAAAAGTGGGGCTATGAAACTCACCTCAAGCAATCAACGCACAAATAAACACTAGCAGAAGATAACGGTATCACAGCACAACAACTATCGACTCGGCACAACCTATTAATGTAGACCAACTTTAATATATATGTTCCTCAAAATCAACGTTATCTACCCCAATATGTTCCACTTTATTTCCAAAAACGTCTCGTTTCACCATTTAATCCTAGTGTTTGGTATTCCTCATGTGGGTGTATCGACTCAATATGATGCCATGAATGCACTCAAACAACCAATATATAACTCAATGCGACACAATGAGACCTCTAAACGATAAGCTCCATAGTTCAATAAGTTTCGGAATAAATAGTAGACCTTATCGAATTCGTCAACTCGATAAACTCATTTATTTATTCGTGTCGCTTATTATCCCATAAATCAATCGTATCCTAAAGATTCATAAGGATAAGTCTCCCATTAATAAGGTTACCCAACGTACCTAGCAGGCTCTTATTAGATTCGTCAACCTAATAAGTCCGCTACCCACGTGGATCAACAATATTAATGCTAGGTTATCCGTAACCCATGCACACAACGTAAGCAATTAAATACTTAAACCAATATTAAATGTCCACAATTGACATTTATTGATAAACGTGTACTCGAAACATTAATTACTTATTCATTACAAAATATTTCCAATTTAGTCGTTAGTTTCCGTTTAAAATAGTAAATAACAAGATAAGACTTGTTATCGACATTTTTGGTACAAAAGCCCATTTATTATTTCTATTTCATAGTTTATTAACATTTTCATATATATATATATATTTCGTCAAATTCCATTATTAATCTCATATCGTTATTTGTTTCGAGTCCACAAGCACGAGTCATAACTTCTCGGCTTTTAATCAATCAATAGTCCAAATTATATCAAGTCCATGTTACGGCTTTTTCGGAGTCAACTATTGACTAAAAAGTCAAAGTGACGCCGATGTAGCTCAAAGTCAACAATATATATATCAAGTCCAATGTAAAAGTCACAATATCGCAATTCAATCCCAAACCAACTCAAAACAATCTCGCCAACCAATCAATCAACCAAATATACTCGAAACCAATGTTATGACCCTAATGGTCATGACACGGTCGCGGTCAAGACCACGTGAACCAAACAAGCTCTAGAAGCTTTTCGGCTCCACGCGTCTCATCCAAACCTCAACTACATCAACCAACAAGCTACCAAATCGACCCGACTCGGACCCATGACCCAAGTGGGTCACGTACACCAACCCATGAGCCACGTACGTGACCATGGTGGTTCGTACGTCCCATGTTCCTCAATCAAACACAACCAAATCAATTCCACAACACCCAAAACCAATCATTCAAGCTCCAAACACAAAACCCATTGTTGGAATCACTCCTAAACCTTAATTCAAGTGTTAGTGATTCATATGTAATAGTTAGCTTAATATGGCCTTTATGTTTGTTATTAAGCTAAGGCTTATGTAGAAGGCCCATAAGCCTTGGCCCAAGCCCATAAGAAGGGAAGGAGTCTAGAAGTGTTGCCCTAGCTCCTTGCCCTATAAATACCTCTTGTAAACCTTCCTTAGAAGGTTAGTTGTTCACTTTCATTATTCACCTACGCATAACATTTCTTTATTTCTTATTCGTGTGTTTGTGATTGTGTTCATCCGATCTCTTCTTTACTATTTCTTCTATTGATGCTTTTGTTACTAATATGGGAACCTAACAGTGGTATCAATCGCCAAATAGTTGGGTGAAAGCTTTTGTTTTTGAAGTTTTGTGGTTTACGCTTAAAATCGTTTCTCACTTTGTCACGCTTAAAAACTTAATTTTTACACTTTTTAATCCAAGATTCTTGTACTTTCAACGTTTTTAGGTGTTAAAATATCTGTTTTTGGCAAAAAGTTTCAAACTTTACGCGTGGATCATTGTTTTTAAGCTTGGTTTTAAGCGTGGGTTTATTTCTACGCATAAGGTGTTTAGAGGTTTTGGATCATCAACTTTCACACTTTTGTGTTATTTTGGTGATATTGAAGCTGTTTCATCACAAAAATCTGGGTTAGAAACATCATTGGGCAGAAATCAATTTTGGTCAAGTTCTACGCGTATCAAAACCCTATTTTTACGTGTAACTTTTCCTTGGATCGATCTTCAGTTTTCGTGGTTTACTCAGTGTTTTCTTGCTTGGATAAGCCTGAAAACACTTCGACTTTGGATATCCTTTGCACTGTGATAGTGTAAAAGATCATTTGGGCAAAACCCTAATCTTACGCATAAGCTCAAACTTATGCTTAGAACTCATTACGCATAAGATTTTTCTTACGCCTAAGCTCTGTCTTATGCATAAGCTAATCCTACGCCTAAGTTTTCTACGCTTAACTTTCAGTTTACGCATAACTTTAGTGTTTCTCAATTCTTACGCGTAAGCTACTCCTACGCGTAAATATCACTTTTACAGCCTAGGAGCAATACAAGGAAGAATAGGAAGTTACGACCTAAGAAAAGAACAATAAAGAATGCTGAATTAGAAGAACACCCTAGGACTTTGAATAAGACTCTCGTTGCACCCACTTTAGATATTGCGTCTGACAAATGTAATGGAAAAAGTGTTGTAACGAATGCTAAACCTTTAAGTACTTTTGATATTCAGTGTGATGCTTCTTGTGTTATTTGTCGTAAAAGTATGCTTTCTGACTGTCATGACAAATGTGTTGCTAGAGCTATCTTGTCTCGTTTACGGAATCCTAAGATCCGGAATACCTCTAGGCCCACTAATGCTTCTAAGTCTGTTCTTGGTAAACCGCCCTCTTTAGATTCTAAGAAACGCATTGATGTCCCTGTAGCTCCAGTATCACCTCCAAGGAATGTAGTACCACCTAGTGCATTCACTAAGACTAAAGCTAAGACTAGTTGGAGATGGCAGAAATGGATACATAATACACTAGGATTTAAATGGATGCCTAAAATCATTGATGTGTGTATTTCTACTGTAACTGCTAAGGAACCCTCTAACACTTCGGGTTCCACATCTACTTCTATTCCATATGTGTCGTCTGTGTGTAATGCAGGTGATACAGATCATCCTTTGGATTGTTGATAGCGGATGTTCCCGACACATGACAGGCAATCTTAAACTGTTATCAAACTTTATTGCAAAGTTCATTGGCACTGTCAGATTCGGGAATGATCACTTCGCAGCTATCATGGGCTACGGAGATTATATCAATGGCAATATCAAAATTAGCAGGGTTTATTATGTGGAAGGCCTCGGTCACAATCTTTTCTCAGTCGGTCAATTTTGTGATGGAGACTTGGAAGTTGCTTTTCGGGAGAAAACTTGTTTCATTCATGATCTACAAGGAAACGATCTTATGTCTGGCTCTCGCAATTCTAGTCTGTACACAATCTCAATGCAAGACATGGTTGCTTCATCTCCCATATGTCTACTCTCAAAGGCTACATCTACAAAATCTTGGCTATGGTACCGTCGTCTCTCACATCTAAACTTTCAAACCATCACCAACCTTGCTCAACACAAACTTGTTGAAGGTCTCCCGAGATTCCGGTATTCCAAAGATCACCTTTGCTCAGCTTGTGAACAAGGGAAAAGCACTCGTGCTCATTTTCCTTCAAAGGTGGAACACAGCTCTCAGCATGTGCTTCATCTTCTTCACATGGATTTGTGTGGCCCGATGCGCGTGCAAACGATTAATGGCAAACGCTACATCTTGGTAATTGTCGATGACTACTCATGATGGACTTGGGTCTACTTTCTTCGAAGCAAAGATCAAGCTCCACAGATGATCATCACCTTTCACACGAAAATTCAAGTTCAGCTCCGGAACACCGTCCGCCAATACAGAACAGACAAAGGAACTGAATTTGTGAACCAAACTCTTCGAGAATTTTATGAGAAAGTGAGAATTGAGCATCAGACATCTATTGCACGTACACCAGAACAAAACGGAGTTGTTGAAAGATGAAACCGTACGTTAGTGGAAGCTGCAAGAACAATGTTAATCAATGCTAAACTTCCAGATTACTTATGGGCAGAAGCTGTATCAACTGCATGCTACACTCAAAACCGTTCCATGATTACAAAACGCCACAACAAAACACCTTTTGAGCTTATCCACAACAGAAAACCGAATCTCAAACACTTTCATGTATTTGGATCCCTTTGCTACCCAAATAATGATCGTGATGACTTTGGAAAGCTCAAAGACAAAGCTGATATTGGAGTCTTTATTGGATACTGTGAGACCTCTAAAGGTTACCGGATCTGGAATCGTCGTACAAAGCAGGTTATGGAAACGATTCATGCTAATTTTGATGAGCTTACTGAAATGGCTTCTGAGCATAACAGCTTGGAACCCGGCCACAACCGTTTAAACTTCCCTCAAACCCCATCATCAGCTGAACCAAGCCCCCAGCTTACTCGTCAACAAATGGAAAAGCTATTTGCTCCGCTGTTTAGTGATGACATGGATGAACGTGCTCTAGGCGTATCCGATGTTTCCGCTGCTCAACCTGATCATACTCTTATACTTGATACACCTGCTACAACAACTAATGTTGAAGAAGCACCACCAGTTGACTCCACAACAACAGTTGAACAAACTGCTTCCAACGACGCTAAACCAGCTGATGATGTTCTTAATGAAGTACCTTCACCCGCAGATTTTGATCCAAATGCGTTCTTTAACCCGTTTGCTAATGAAACTGCTGCACCTGATGTTGCGGAATCATCTACAAGCCATTTGAATCCTCAAAATCTGCACAATGTATACCAACATCAACCCTCTACACATCGTTGGACAAAAGACCATCCTCTAGAGAATATTATGGGTAACCCGAATCAACCAGTCGTTACGAGACAACGTCTTCACAGAGATGGTGAACATTACATTTATGCACTCACTGTCTGCCAATCTGAGCCTAAAAACATTAAAGACGCAATGACAAAGGACAACTGGATTGAATCCATGCAAGAAGAACTCAACCAATTCAAACGTCTTGAATTATGGGAACTGGTTGAAAGACCAACAGGGGTCTACGTCATTGGTCTCAAATGGATTTGGAAGAACAAATTGGATGTTGAAGGGAACGTAATCAGAAACAAGTCATGTCTAGTGGCTAAGGGTTATAGACAGGAAGAGGGTATTGACTTTGAAGAATCATTCGCTCCGGTTGCTCGTATTGAGGCTGTTCGGATCTTTCTCGCGTTCGCGGCTGATATGAATATAACGGTCTTTCAGATGGACGTCAAAACTGCTTTTCTGAATGGTCAACTGAAAGAAACGGTTTATGTCAGCTAGCCAGAAGGGTTCGTTGATCCTGAGTTCCCGAACCATGTCTACAAACTGAACAAAGCTCTGTACGGACTCAAACAAGCTCCTCGGGCGTGGTACGATAAGTTATCATCCTTCCTCATTGCCAATAATTTTAACAAAGGTTCGGTCAACCCAACTCTTTTCATACAATATCACGGGGCACATATCTTAATTGTTTAAATTTACCTGGATGACATCATTTTTGGGTCAACACATAAAAAGTACTCAATCGCTTTTGCAAAACTAATGAAGAAACATTTTGAAATGTCAATGATGGGTGAACTTACGTTCTTTCTAGGACTGCAAGTTCATCAATCACCCCATGGTATTTTCTTTAGTCAGTCCAAATATGCCCTTGAACTGTTAAACAAATTTGGAATGCAAAACTGTGACACCTATGCCACACCAATGGCTCATACCAAGAAGCTAGACGCTGATTTACATGGGAAATTGGTGGACTGTACCAAATACCGTAGTATCATTGGGTCTCTCATGTATCTAACAGCTAGCAGGCCTGATATTATTTTTGTCTTATATCTTTGCTCCCGTTATCAGACGAGACCAACTGAAACCCACCTCTCTAAGGCTAAAAGAATCCTCCGATACATCAAGGGAACCATTAATTTAGAGATCTGGTATCCGAAGGATTCTGGTTTTGAACTAATAGCTTTTTCAGACGCTGACCACGCAGGATGCTTAGATTCACGGAAAAGTACTTCAGGAGCATTACAATTTCTTTGTGATAAATTGGTGTCCTGGAAATCGAAGAAGCAGGATTGTACATCGCTATCCTCAACAGAAGCAGAATATGTAGCCATGTCGGCATGTTGTGCTCAAGTCATTTGGATGAGAACACAACTCAAAGACTATGGTTACATATTTGACAAAATCCCTATGTACTGCGACAATCGGAGTGCTATTCCGATCTCGTGCAACTCAGTTCAACATTCGAAATCAAAGCACATCGATCTTCGATATCATTTCATCAAGGACCAGGTGGAACAGGATACTGTTGAATTATACTTTGTGGGAAGTCAAAAACAAAATCAAAATTATAAAATCAGATAAAACAACAAAAATATTCTTTTATCTATATTTCTTTTAACGTGGCAAGTAAAAATCTTCCGTCAACACTCAAATCTTTCAAAATTCAGTATTTTTTTTTTTTCGATCAAGTGTTGAGGGGGAGAAAGCAAATATTTTGTGGAAAACTAGAAGGGGGGTTGAATAGTTTTACCAATTAAAACTTCCTTTTAAACTATTTAGATCGACTTATGTCAATCTATTTGGTTGTGTGTGTTGGATGTTGATAGACAAGCATATAAAGATATGTAATGAAAAGATAAGAGTAAGAAGCACAAAACCACAACGCGAGTATTTATAGTGGTTCGGCTACAAGGACACCTTCTTTGCCCTACTCCACTCCCCGAGTCACCTAATCGGGAGTTTGTAAACACTACACCAATCTCCTTATGGCGGAGAAGCCTTCACAACGTCGCTTAACCTTTTTACGGTACAAAGCTAAATACCGAGTTCTTTCACACCAAGGCGAACCACACCTAACACAACGTCGCCTACCCTTTATACGGTGCTAGGCTAACCACCGAGTTCTTTCACACCTTAGGAGAACTAATCCTATCACAACGTCGCCTACCCTTTATTAGGTACTAGGCTAAGCACCTAGTTCCATTGCAATGGAGGAACTACTACCACACTACACCAACGACTAATCCCAAAGGAGATCTACTCCTTTACAACATCATCAAGGACATCAATATCCTTGGATCTAATGCTAGTCTATCTAGTACATCGAAACACACCATATCGAATGTACATCTAAGGCACCTTTCACTAATGCCTTTGACTAGATCTACAAAACACCTTTCACTAATGTCTTGTGTCTTCACTTCGAAGCACCTTTCACTAATGCTTCAAGTCTTGACTGCTAAGCACCTTTCACTAATGCTTCTTGTCTTGACTTCTAAGCACCTACCACAAGTGCTTATCCTATAGACGATAGATACCCTTCACTAATATCTTTGTCTTGACACTTGAGACATCTTTCACTAATGTCTTCAACACTACACTTCTTTGAAGAAAGAAAGAGATCATCAACAAGAGGACTTCAATAGCCTTGATGATGAGGAAGCATGGCAACTCATGGACTTGAGCTTGCTCGACTTCAAAGGTGGTGATCTTGCCTTTATAAGGAACCTAGAAGATCACACAAAAACAAAACTACAAACATAGATCTCTTGGATCTAAGGTTAGTGAGATTTAACTCAGGGGAGAAAGTGTATTGGAAAGGGGTGAGATATAATGAAGAAATGCCTCACTATTTATAGAGGAAAAATCCTACTGTTTCCCCGGATCCCTACCACAAGGGATCCGTCTAGCGTTAAGCCAGGGATCCGTGTAACGCTCCTCTTTGCCCATGGGTATTTTGGTTATGGGTCATGGGTCATGGGTTGAACCATGGATCTTTGGCTAGATACAATGTATCTTTGAGTGCAATGCACTTAGTCACTTGGGTATGGGTTGATCCATGGGTTTATGGATATTGTCCATGTATGATATAAGCATGATGTCATGCAATGGGTTATGGGCTTTGGGTTGTACCCAACTACATTCAATGTATTTGCCCAATGGGTTGTGATACTTAAGTTTCTACCCATTTATAATACCCAATATACTACATACTAGTTATGTGTATATTTTACCCAAATATGTAAACACTAGTTGTTGTACATATGTATTACTAAATCATAAAATCACTTATACTTGTTTTAGTGTTTTATGTGAAAATGTGAATATGTTAGAAACTATTAGTTCAAACCATTTACGTATTTTATTTGTTTCGTTAACATGATTTTACGTTTGTTATCGACAAAACATTAGAATATCGTAAAATATAAATAAACTCTTTTACGGCTTATTTGTATTAACAATCTCCCCCTTTTTGTTGATGACAAAACATAAAATTATTTTAAGGAAAAGCTAAAATTCGTAAAAGTTTGAATTTGTAGTTTTTACTTTCTTCTCCCCCTTTTTGTCGAAACAAAAAGTGTTTGAAAGAAAGTAACACATCGTTTTTAATAAAAACATGTGAAAGAGATAAAAAATAAAAAAGTAGAGAGCAAGTAACGGGAAAGGATCTCGTTGTTACTCCCCCTTGACGAGTCCATCCCTAAGTAAGGGCGTCAAGAAACTAATTCTAATCTAGTTCATTTGCAATTAACTTTTGCAAAATATTATGTCAATGTGACTGGTGTGCTCCCCCTAGATGATTGCAATTTTGCAATGGGAAGTCATGAAATATAAATCTAAGATTGCAAGTAATTTGCAATGTATTGCTTTGACATAAAGCTCCCCCTAGCTTTAGGGTGTCAAAGTCTTCATGTGTAAATTGAATAACTACAAAACAAAGATTAGAAAGCAAGTATAATTCACAATTTCCTGCAAATGTGGTCCAAGTTAGTAGGAAAAAGGTTTCCTGTCTCACGGATCCCACGGTTCCCTCCTAGTAGGGATCCGTCTAGGCAATTCTGAGGGATCCGTTTGGCTGATAAATAAAATCAGCAAAGGTGATAAAACAAGTAATGTTATCACATAAATGAGATATGAATACAAAGTAATCATATGCTCAACAAAATAACAAGTAGAATGTAATTCCATTTAATAAAACAAGAGTTATGATATACATGACTCTAAAAATAAGAAAATAGATAGTACATGACTAGGAATTTCTAGACCAACTAACGCTTGATGCTAGGACACCACTAAAATTCATCTAGCTCAAGTTTTGTTTAGGTTTGATCTCGTCGAAACGTTCGAAGAGATGATAGAACATGAAACGTTGGTCTTCTCGTACTTCATGTATCAAACTTTCAACATGTTGACAATGATAGCAATCTTTGTCATAGCTAGGTAGTGGTGGTAGATGAAATGAAATGGCTTGTGGAGCTTCAAACGATGAAGGGATTGGTGGAGGTGCATTTGAGAATGCCTCGACCAAGAATGATGGTAGTGATAAGGAAGTGTCAACTTCCATATGGTCGCGTGGTTGACTTTGATGATTTCTCATAATCCAAATAGGATTATATGATGGAGACGGTGAAAAGGAAGCCGGAGCAAGTGTTGACTCAACACCTTGATTTTGAACCATTATTCCTCCTAATGAGGAGAATGTTGTCGGCGGAAGCGGATGAGATGGCCTAGGAGGCAAGTCCTCTAAATTGTAGAGGTGTGGTGATGATAGTGGTGAAGTAAATGAAATAGCTCTAGGAACCAATGGTGATGGTTTAGTGGAGATGATATTGTTTGGCCTAGGAGGTATGGTGATGTTTGGCATAGGTAGTTTTGTGGGTACTATCCTTTTAGGAATTGGTTTGATTGGATGATGAAGGATTCTATCATTTGTTGGTTTGACGGGAGATGATTTGGTTGAGGAGATTTCGTGTATAACACGAGCCTTTTTCATGGGTGGTTCTTTGGTGGATAAGTTACTACTTGGGGTTTTCCTCATGATGAGATGATTTCAAGAGGTTGCAAGAGCTGAAACTTAAGATGAGAGTGATGACTATGGAGGTCCTAACAAGGTGGTTTATAAACTAAGAGATTTGGCAAGTGCATTTAAGCTTTAAGCCATTAGGATTCATTGGAATGTGATGATTGACATGCACAAGAGTCAACTTCAGAGGTTGCACTGATCTAGGAACTCATTTAAGATGAGATGGAGTGTTTGAGTTAGGAAGATGAGTTGAAATGATTGTTTTAGCAAGTTTTGACCTATACTGTCATCCGGATCCCACGGTTCCCTCCTCAGAGGGATCCGTCTAGGCTAATCCTAGGAATCCGGCTCTCAGCAGCTATGAAAGAGTAGAAATGATGTTTCTAAGATCTAAGACCTATATCATCTTGAGTGTTTTAGTCTTCCTATGTGTCTTAAATGAAGAGGTGCTTAGTTACTTGAAGGTGGTGAGTGTTGTAGCTAATGATTGTCTTTTATGGAAGGATTTGGAATTTTCATGAGTACCAATGAATGACCAAGGATGACACTAAAGATGAGAGTGTCAATTGAAGCTAAATGATCCTAGAGATCATGTTGTGACTTAAGATTGTGTTTTGGAAAATATCCTAAAGGTTTTGAGATGGAAAAACTAGGATTTGATCAACTTTGATCAATTTTGTGGTGAGGATGATTTATGATCAATCTTAGCCATAATCGAAGGATTTCTAAGACTAGATGTGAGGGATCAAGTAAAAAATAAAGTGTGAGTTTTGAGAGTGGAAGAGTAATGGATTAAAAACGAAACGGTAGATCTACAAGCTTTTTAGAGTATGATCTAGGTGTGTGAGTAGGAAGGGTCAACCTATCTTGATAAGGACTTAATTTTCCTTAAGACACTATGTTTGACTTAGTGTGAGGTGTTCTAAGTATATGTTTGAAATATAATGCTTGCAATTGCATTTTCTGTTTGCCGGATCCCACGGTTCCCCAAAGATAGGGATCCGTCTAGTACAACATTTGAGATCCGTCCATCTGCTAGGCAGAACCTTTACTAAAGGTATGCAATGATCTTAACAATGCATTATATTCCAAGATTAGTTAAAGGAGTTCTAAAACTAAGATATCAAATGTAAGATGTTTTATTTCATGAAAGAAATAGGATTACATTGATAAAGCACGAGTAGAGTAGAATTGATCCTATTTGACTACTACTAGGTTTCTTGAGTGTTTTCGCTAGGAGGATCATTATGTGATTGATGGGTGTTGGTGGAATCAAGAATGAAGAAAGTCTTCATGAGAGATATGTTTAGCGGTTCCATCATCTTGTTCACAAGTACGTACAACGGACTTTGAAATTGAGGATGGAAGTGCATCACATTATGATAGAGGCGTGTCAAGAACATTCCATAAGGGATGAGTTTAATCTTGGAGCCTTGAAGATTTGCAATTCGCCTTGCGAAGAAGTAGGCGAGATTGCATGGTTGTTGTGTTAGCAAACAGTACAACATGTGAGCACAACAAGCGGGAAGAATTTCTTGATTTCCCCTAAGACTCCAAACATTTTCACGTAGGATGAGTGCAAGAGGCTTGTACTCTTCTCGGATATCCCTTGTAAAGATAATATTTGGATCGGAGTAATATGGTCGAGGTTTGCATATTATGCGATTTAAATCTTCCGGAGAGGGTATGTGTGAACAATATGGACTATTTTCTTCACGAAAGTTGAAGAGAGAATCAAGAGACCAATCTTCGGTGAAGGCACATTGTCCATGATTTGGAATCCGGAGGATGTGAGCAAAATGCCCAAGGGTTAGAGTGAACTTTTGGTTTTTGATATAAAACCAAAGAGATAGAGAGCGATCCTCGTTACGAACGAGTTCGACTTGACGGAAGAATTCCATTATAAACCTTGGACATATCTTCTCGTTGATTTCAAGAAGACATTCTAGTCCTATGGCTCGGAAGGAGGTATTGATACCTTCTTCGAATTGTAGAGAGGTGTCTACAATACGTCCTTCATGGAAGTGACGGGTTTCGAGATTGTTGAACCCACGGACATGATTGCAAGGTGTGTTGGGCTAAAGAGAGATGTTAGGAAAATCAAACTCATATTCATGCGTCATAGTTAAACCTATAGGAATGATAAGTTAATGGAAGAAGATGTTTGATATTAACCAATGATTATCTAACGTTTTTACTAGATATTTATTAACAATGGTTTTTAACACTCTAATTACTTAAGGTTTTGACAAATTTGTGGATCATTACTTTCAGAAAGATAATGGTTTTTAATCTTGCATGAAAACTGTTTTTCCAGTAGGACGGATCCCACGGTTCCTTTACAAAAGGGATCCGGCTAGTATATCTTCCGGGATCCGTAGATCTGTAGTAACAGAAACAGATTTGATAAAAACATAGGTTTTACAGTTTTTGTACCACGAAATATGTTTTATCCTACATTTTCTTTTAGCATGCATACATGACTTCTAATGTATCACGAAAGAATATAAAACATATAAATCAAAAGAAATGATAAACACATTATAACAATAATAACCTAGATAAACTAGATTATTAATAATATTGCATTTCAATACTAAGGATGATACAAAGGATTGGGTATATGACCCCAATATAGATTAACAACACAAAGTAAATGTCTCTGTATGTGAACTTCATCATAGGGAACACAAGTGCGATGAGTGTTAGGGCGATGAGCACGAGTGCGATGTAAACCATGTTGATGACGGATCTTCTTGGTTTCGATTGAGATGGAATGAGGAGGAAGATGAAGTTTTTGAATGAGAGGAAATTTTTGAAATTGGAAGATTTGAAAAAGTGAAGGTTTGATGAGATGGTCGACGGTGGGAGTTTTTATAGGGAAGGAGGAATTTTTGAAATTCGTGTTTTGTTTTATTATTGTATAAGAAAAAAAACAAAAAAAATGTTTTATATACCACGACTTTAGACGAGAAATAAAACACGTATGTGAGAAAAAGGCTTCCTAATGAAGCTTCATGTAAAACATGTAATTGCACAAAAGATAATCATATAAATACCTAAATAGGTATACTTAATTATCAAGCAAAGTAAAAAGAAAATCATACCTCTAGCGCACTTAGGAATGTCTTTACAAATGACACAGCAAATGTCACGTAGACTATTCCCGCTCCTTTGCGTTTAAGATACCTTTTTAAGGAAGGTATTCTTGTTACCAAGCGACTCCTAAAGCTTGGTGGGTATGAGCTTTGACTAATCAACATGACAAAGAAGATTAGTGGAATTAAATGAAAAAATAAATAAGAAAAATGTTGTTATCAAATCAACATCCAAACATATAGTTTTAAAAGACATGGTGTTTGTTTTTATGAAAAACCTTCTTTGTAGTTTTCAATTAACCATGGATCGTATCAAGTTTTTAAAGTACAATATACTTCAAGAAACTTGGTAACGAAGCTCTGATGCCAATTGTGGAAAACTAGAAGGGGGGTTGAATAGTTTTACCAATTAAAACTTCCTTTTAAACTATTTAGATCGACTTATGTCAATCTATTTGGTTGTGTGTGTTGGATGTTGATAGACAAGCATATAAAGATATGTAATGAAAAGATAAGAGTAAGAAGCACAAAACCACAACGCGAGTATTTATAGTGGTTCGGCTACAAGGACACCTTCCTTGCCCTACTCCACTCCCCGAGTCACCTACTCGGGAGTTTGTAAACACTACACCAATCTCCTTAAGGCGGAGAAGCCTTCACAACGTCGCTTAACCTTTTTCCGGTACAAAGCTAAATACCGAGTTCTTTCACACCAAGGCGAACCACACCTAACACAACGTCGCCTACCCTTTATACGGTGCTAGGCTAACCACCGAGTTCTTTCACACCTTAGGAGAACTAATCCTATCACAACGTCGCCTACCCTTTATTAGGTACTAGGCTAAGCACCTAGTTCCATTACAATGGAGGAACTACTACCACACTACACCAACGACTAATCCCAAAGGAGATCTACTCCTTTACAACATCATCAAGGACATCAATATCCTTGGATCTAATGCTAGTCTATCTAGTACATCGAAACACACCATATCGAATGTACATCTAAGGCACCTTTAACTAATGCCTTTGACTAGATCTACAAGACACCTTTCACTAATGTCTTGTGTCTTCACTTCGAAGCACCTTTCACTAATGCTTCAAGTCTTGACTTCTAAGCACCTTTCACTAATGCTTCTTGTCTTGACTTCTAAGCACCTACCACAAGTGCTTATCCTATAGACGATAGATACCCTTCACTAATATCTTCGTCTTGACACTTGAGACATCTTTCACTAATGTCTTCAACACTACACTTCTTTGAAGAAACAAAGAGATCATCAACAAGAGGACTTCAATAGCCTTGATGATGAGGAAGCATGGCAACTCATGGACTTGAGCTTGCTCGACTTCAAAGGTGGTGATCTTGCCTTTAAGAGGAACCTAGAAGATCACACAAAAACAAAACTACAAACATAGATCTCTTGGATCTAAGGTTAGTGAGATTTAACTCAGGGGAGAAAGTGTATTGAAAAGGGGTGAGATATAATGAAGAAATGGCTCACTATTTATAGAGGAAAAATCTTACTGTTTCCCTGGATCCCACGGATCCCTACCACAAGGGATCCGTCTAGCGTTAAGCCAGGGATCCGTGGAACGCTCCTCTTTGCCCATGGGTATTTTTGTTATGGGTCATGGGTCATGAGTTGAACCATGGATCTTTGGCTAGATACAATGTATCTTTGAGTGCAATGCACTTAGTCACTTGGGTATGGGTTGATCCATGGGTTTATGGATATTGTCCATGTATGATATAAGCATGATGTCATGCAATGGGTTATGGGTCAAGATCCATGGGTTATGGGCTTTGGGTTGTACCCAACTACATTCAATGTATTTGCCCAATGGGTTGTGATACTTAAGTTTCTACCCATTTATAATACCCAATATACTACATACTAGTTATGTGTATATTTTACCCAAATATGTAAACACTAGTTGTTGTACATATGTATTACTAAATCATAAAATCACATATACTTGTTTTAGTGTAATATGTGAAAATGTGAATATGTTAGAAACTATTAGTTCAAACCATTTACGTATTTTATTTTTTTCGTTAACATGATTTTACGTTTGTTATCGACAAAACATTAGAAGATCGTAAAATATAAATAAACGTTTTTACGGCTTATTTGTATTAACATATTTTTCAGGTTCATAAAACCTTGTACTTGCATGTTACTTTATCCCGGTTGTTTCTTTAAATGGTGGTCACTTTTCTGGTTTACTGACACTCCTCGGACTAAAATTTATAAAACTTCATTATTTCTTAATTCGAGGGGGAGTGTCGTCAAGTTTCTTTTCAAAAATATCATTCGTTTGGTAACCAAAACGGAAGTTATGGACAATGGATGTAAATGGAAAAGGTGCAGGGACTAAAAGTGTCAAACGATCAAAGTAATTTTTACAAAAACACCTCACCTAACTTTCAAAATACATTAACTACAATCATTTATTATCCACCAACCCTTAAATCCTACGCATAAAAATCGAACATCAAATCCGTCTGTTTGATCATCAATTTGTAAGTGTAAAATCATTCCTTGTAACTTTCTAAGCAATGGTCTTAAATCGTTTTTGAAATCTAACGGCTAGATTTTTATCTAGGATTGATTTTGTATTCTACGCATAAGCGTATGAACACACAATCAAGTTTGTGTGTTTATGGTTAAAATGAGTGTGTTAAAACGTTTATCTAACATCATTGAAACCATTTTTATCATTAAACATTACCCAGGTACACGAATTGATTGATTTTGAAAAATTAGGGTTTATGCGTGGAATTGGGTATTTTCATATGAGAACGTTTCTGACTAACTGGTTGCTTGCAAGATGTTATTTATGAGTTGAATTGATCATATCTAGGCTCAGAATCAACCCAGTAACATTAATTGCTAGTTTATTAAGAATTAGGGTTTATGTTCTTGAAATTTGGGTATCTTTGATTCGCTTAGAGTTTGATGTTAAAACTTGCATAGAACAACTCACTAGGCTTCCTAGACATCCCAGAATCATTTTGGTGCAATTCCTATGGATAAATCACTTACACGTAAAAATTAGGCCTTAGGGTTTTAAGTCTTACGCGTAACCTGTGTTCTACGCATAACTGTCTGAATAAGTTTACATGCTCAAATCTGATAGGAATTGGATGAAGATGTTAATGTTGATGTTATGATGAATTTATTTCAGGTTTTCTACGCTTGAAAATTCAGAATCAAGGTTACTTGCAATCTACGCATAAGGGTCACCTTACGCGTAGCATGTTATGCGTAAGAGTAATCTTACGCATAATGTTTACGCGTAAGGTTCTACATTGGGGACTACGCGTATCCTGTGAAGGATATGCGTAAACAGTGACCTCTACGCATAAGGTTGACTCTTACGAGTAAGCCTTACGTGTAAGGTTCCATATACGCTTACGCGTAAGCTTTACGCATAAGGCCCTCTTTTCCTACGCGTAATATTTCTTACGCGTAAGTCAAGAACCTACGCATAAGCTTACGTTTACGCGTATAATCACTCCTGTTTACGCATAAGCTTGCCATTTCTACGCCTAAGCCTAGTTTTAACCTTAATTATGAATTGTTACGCGTGCAAACTTGTAAATAAATAAATCATAACGCCACGAAACCAATAATGTCACTAATAAGCTTAAACGTTTAATAAGTTGTGAAAAATAAGTGAAAACATGGACTTTAAAACTTAAAGTTAATCAACTCACGAAACTTATCACGACATCTTTGGACTATTGGACAAACAAGTGACATTGGACTCGTAACAATCATCGACATATCACATTCAATAATTAGACAATAAAACCATCTGTTGACTAACGTAATGTCTTTCGATATGTTTGTTCTTTTGGCTAAATATTTTTCAGATCACGACATGGACGCTCAAATGCAGAATGTGGATGCACCAAATGTTCTCACTATTGCTGATATCTTCCCGAATGGTTATCCAATGAAGATTAGAAATAAAAACCTCAAAGTTGATTTTGAGAACTTCTTCTGCTCAGAATCTTCATGTGAGATTGCAGTGGATATTCTGAGGACTCACCCCTATCAGAACATGCTCACCAATTCTGCTTCTGTACCAGAGGTCTACATACACCAATTCTGTCATTCAATGCGAAATATCAAAGGGCAAAACGTTGTGACGGTGGCGCTCAATCACAAACAAGTTACCATCACACCAGCAGATTTGAGGGCTATTCTTCTCATTCCTGTCATCGAACCTAATGAATACAATGTGATAACGCTACACGCGTCGTTCAGGGTCAAAGGAACTTCCTTTTCTTCGAGCAAGTTTTATAACACCCAAGGCAGTGAACCTAATCGTTGTAGTGTAGTATTAGGGTAAGCCACGGGTGTTGATATCGTTCTCTAGGGAAATAGGAATGCTAGTGAGAAGTTACTACGCTAAGGTTGGGGTTGAGAAAGATTATTTTTTATCTTTTTATGTTTTTTTAGGAAATGGAAAGGTACGAATCTCGTGGTTTGGATTTGGGGGGTTGGTATTGCTACCGATTACTCTACTTATCTAATTATCTAATCTAAGGTGTATGTAGTCTATGTCTAATTATTGTGTGCTCGTATGATAGTTTAAAGATGTGTTTACTTAGGTTTTACTACTCCTTAATTATCTCCTATTGGTGGTTGAATTGTCACGTCCTTATTCTTAATTGCGTTGTGTGTCTAAAGTTGTAGGGTATGCGTTTCTCCCTAACTCTTTGAAGTTACCAAAAGGTCTCGTCTACAAAATACCACTAGGGATCATAAACTCTAACTCTAAGGCCTCTTTGGATAGTTTAGCTTACAACCGCTCAAGGTGCTATAACCTAAGGTTCACAAAGATTAATCAAGCATTAAGTACACAACGAATGACCTATCGCATTACTAGATCATTAACAACTAAGCTAAGAGACAACCAATCAATATTCAATAATTAAGTTTCATATTCCCTAAGCAAACACACAAATAAATTAGCCGGACATGGAGAACATGCAAGCATACACACAAATAATCAAAGACATAATTGAATTAATGAAGTAAAACACTTATCTTGATGTAAGATAGGGTTTGGAACCCTAAAATACTGTACAAGACAGCCTTGGTTCGGTTTAGGTTTTTACTCCAAAAGACTACACACTAATACTGAAAAATTCGGATTCTATATATAAGATTACACATGCGACGGCGTCACCTTATGTTTTGTGACGCCGTCGGATCGCCGTCATTAGGGTTTCGTCTTGACCATGTTAGACTTGCGACGGCGTCACCTTGTGCTTGTGACGCTGTCCTCTTCAGCTTCTGACGCCGTCTGGATTGAATCTAGGCCGTCTGAATTGCGACGGCCTACTCTTTTATAACTTGACGTCGTCACTTGAAAATAAGATTTTTGGCTTCTGTCCCGTCACAAAATCATCCGACGGCGTCGCAGTTAAGCAGTGACGCCGTCACCTTGTGTTTTCAGCAGCTGGAGTGTCTCGATTCTTGACTTTGGCCATTTTCTTCGTATATCCGCGCCTTTTCGTCCAAATAAGTGCCATTACAGCAATTTGCCTTCAAGAGACCTAAAAAGTGAAAAGGAACGATATTAAGTAATAACGGATACAAAAGTGATCAAATAAGGGCTTAAACGACCCCTCAAAAAGGTACCTTTTAAAACCTTATCAAATATCCCTACACTTGGTATTTGCTTGTCCTCAAGCAAATGTGCTTTTAGCCAATTAATTTATAAGTTAAGGGTCATGAAGCATTGGTTTAAAACAGTCCACAACACATATAAGCCCCGCAAAAGTCATAACAAGCACGAAAATTACATACTAGCACCTCACATGGGGTGTTTGGATACTCACATCTCTCTCGGGTTTATATGAAATATAACAAGTTGGAAATGAAAGATAAACACTCATTAACCGGTCCTAGTACATAGATTACCATAGGCTTGAGAATAGATCAAACCCCCATCGCTTTGGCGTAAGCACCTAGGAAAGACTATCAAAGAGGTCTTTAAAGGGTTGTAATGTTAGGCTTACGGAAGGGAAACAAAGGGTTTGGTGGGATAGGCTATATAGTGGTGGCAAGTCAAAAATCTCTTATGTTACAAGCATACGAAGAATGGCGTTGCTAAGCCAAGACTCGACACTCTAGACTCTAAATAACTGAAACAAACAAACATAAATTTAAAGGATAGATGTAGGATGGTAGCCCGTATGTTTTTTTTTTTTTTTTTTTTTGAACACTCTATTTTTTTTTTTCTTTTCTCTTTTTCAATTTTTTTTTCGATTTTTTTTTTTTTTTTTTTTCATACACTTTTACTCTACTATCCTCTACGGTAACATCAAAATGATAGGGATTTATAGGCACATCCCTACACTTGAGTTTTTATTACTCTAACACTAATTTGACCTGAATTGAAAAGATCAAAAACACTTGGGGTATGTTATTACGCAAATTAGGGAATTTAACGTTCCCTTCCAATCATTTTATAAACTTTAACTTTTTCCCATGAGTCCCAATCGTCCCAAAACTGTGTACAAATGATATGACTCGACTTAGCAACTCATGCAAGCAACTAGATAATTGAACTAATGGTTTAGGGTGATAACAATAATGCACTAAAAGTGAGTGCATACAAGGTAGACTAAGGCGATTTGGGTGTATATTTGGGGGTGGGGTGTAAACAATGCTCTTCATTGATATTCCGGAAAAACCGAAACATCACGAGAACCGCGAAAAGGATAGGCTCTGAGGGGTTAACTAGGGGTATCGTGTACTAAAGATGAGTACAACGCAAAGGTGTGGGGGAATTACTCAACTGATGTGGAAGAAGTAATTATATTACGGGTATCAAACAAGGGTTATCCTAATGCCTCTTATCATTTAGTTATTCCTAACTACACAAGTGTAGTCTTACTAGCGATCTCGGGATGCATCACAAAACAAGTTCTAGAATCTAATATACTACCGGTTCACACTCTAAGCATTAAAGATGAATGCTTTAATTCCTACTAATCTAAGGGCGATCCTCACATTTTGGGTGGAATTTAGGTGGTAAAGGGTTTTTTGTGCTAGTCATATAACTTCCTATCCGTGAGACGCTTTTGTTAAGACTAATGGCCCACTCCTATATATCATGAAAAATTTTAAATTTGGTGCCAAAATTACCCTAACCGACATTTTCTCATGGTTTATTACACAAATACAATTGGACAAAGCAAATAATCAAGGATAAGTATAGTTTCAAAGTTCCCGTTTTATTTTCCCTCCCTACACTTAAATTGAACATTGTCCCCCAATGTTACCCGAAAGTATCAAAGTTATGATAATGGAAGATAATTAAAAACGAAAGAAACTAGTACTCCCCTGATTAGCTCGGTAGGATCCGTGTAAAGTAGTGGTTAAATCCTTTCCAAGAAAAATGTATGCGTGAAAAGTTCCTTCCAATCTTTTGTTTCTTCTTCTTGATAAATAAAACCTGCACATTCGAAGAAAACAAACGAAACCTTCGCGTAAAATCGGCGGTAATAATATATATAAGACTCGATTAGACTAGGATATAATGCTTGTGGAATGGATGTTTACAGAATTTCTGGAAAATTAAGACCTGGAAAATTCCAAAAATTTATAAGTAGCTCCGAAAACGAGAAAAAAGTAATCTGTTGTTTTTACTCCTTCCTGACACCGTCAGGTTGCAATCCTGACGCCGTCAGGTTATCCTGACAAAAACTGGTCTGCGATTTTCTGAAAAAAAATTCTGGAAAATTTATATCTTTAGAATCTGGAAAAATTTCTGCAAAACATCCATTATGACTCGATACAAGCATTTGACTCGAACAAACACACAAATATATCTTTTAATGAATTGTTATTCTCATGTTTACGTTTCTTTTGAAAACGTGTGTAATCCTCCCTACACTTATCCTTTATGTAAAATACCTTTATATGCAATTAAGACGAGGTTAAAAACAAAATAAAGCATTTTTACAAATTTAAACATGAGAATAAACAATTAACAAAAGATATATGACACTAACAATCAAACAATTAAGCATGGGTCGCCTCCCACGAAGCGCTTTTCTTTATTTAAGAGTCTTGTAGCTAGACTCGTAGTCGTGCCCTCACGTGACTTCATTACCGCCATCTCCTCCCTTAGATTTCCCGTCGTCGAAAGGGTGTAGACGTTGTATACTTACCGTAGATTCTTTGCCAACGTCGTCTATTATGGTGACGGTTTTATCCCTTAGATTGGTTTCCTTCACTGTGAAAGGCCCAAACCATCTTGGTTTGTTTCTACCTCGTAATGCCCTTATCCTTGATTTGTATAAAAGTACTTTTTCTCCCTTTAGGAATTCCTTAGGGTTCCTTTGTGCCTTTGGTATCGAAGTGGGATTATTTCCTAACTTCTTATCGGGTTTCCACAATGTTGCATACAATCCTTGAACCATAAAGTCCCTAAGCCCTTTTTTCCCAATCATTCATTTGCTTCTTAACACTATTGCCAGGGGCTTGTGGATTTCCACCCGTAATCATTTCCATGATCTTAAGAGGATACCTTGGGATGATGGGTATCCTAGCGTACCCTTTCCCGCTTTTAAGTACCATGATGCCCTCTCCGCATTTGATAGTTGCCTTGGCGGTGGCCAGAAATGGTGTCCCAAGAATGAGTGGCACATTTTTATCTTCCTCAACATCAATGATCACGAAATCCACCGGATAAACGATATTAGCTACTTCTATTAGAACATCCACCACGATTCCTATGGGGTAGACATATGTGTGATTAGCTAAGGAAAGTCTAAGATCGGTCTTGGCTGGTTTCTCCTTAGTTAACTTATTATAGATTGATAGTGGCATTATGTTCACATCAGTCCCTTGATCAGCTAAGGCATTTATGTCAATATCACCTATGCTACAAGGTATCACGAAGTTCCCTGTGGTGTCTCGTTTTTTTGTTAATGGTTTTTTTATAACCAACTCATACAGAGATCCCATAGGTAAGGCGTCATACTCTTCTTCTGTCATTTTTCCTTCAAGGGATTCCCTAAGAACCTCATTGTACCTAAAGTTGTTTACTTGGTTTGCAATGGTCTTTCTGTTGATTTCGTGCTTAAGGTAGTACTCAATGGTCTCAGGCTCATCATTAGGTTCCGCCTCCTCCCTTTTGCTATCCTCAATTTTCCTCACCTCAACCGTTCCATCCTCAGGCATAATGGAAATGGCGTTAACAAACGAAGTGGGAGGACAATCGTTGCTTCTTACTAGTACCTTTTCGGGAACTTTTGTTTTGGTAAATTCTTTTACCAAGTTCATCATTTCTGTCATTTTTGCTTGCATTTCCTCTCTCTGCCTATAAACCTCCTCTTCAAATTTGGCTAATCTCTCCGTATGAGCTGTCATGTATTCTCTCATTTGTTCCTTAAAGCTTGGTGAGAGTGGTATTGGGGAAGTGGAACGGAAGCGCCTTTCAGAATTGGGGTTTTGCTCACGACTTGGGGATTCTGAAAAAGGTGTTGGGTGGTTGGTGGAATTGGCGAAATTAACTGCTTCTCGAGGGATGTGTACGGGAGCCCTTTTACGCCTTTCCATGAGATAATCAATCCCTCTTTCAATAGCACTCATTTGCTCTTCGGTGATGTCGGGTGATTCAAGAGAAGCTGATATGGCATTAACCATGTTAACAGGGGTTTCAGGAGATTCATTCCAATATTCGTAGCTTTGATCAGCAAGTTCTTCTATAATTTCCCAAGATTTCTATGCATTATAGTCGCTGAGCCTTCCACCGGCGGCTTGATCAATAGATCGTCGAGCGATGAAATCAACATGGTCATAGAAGATTTGGATTTGAAGCCAAAGATCAATGCCATGATGGGGAAGTTTACGGAGCAGGTTCTTGAATCGAGTCCATGCTTTGTAGAGAGACTCACCTTGAAGTTGTTGAAACGTTAAGATATCTCGCCTAAGTTTAGTGGTTCTCCCCGGTGGGAAAAATTGAGCAAGGAAACGAGAGGTGAGATCATCCCAACTTGAGATGGAGCCGGCGGGAAGTCGCTCAAGCCAATTACTAGCTTGGTCCCGTAGAGAGAATTGGAAGAGACGCATGCGCGTGGTCTCCCGAGTAGTAGCATCAAGGTCGATGGAATCGAAAATTTTAAGGAAATCCCTTAGATGCTGATTTGGATCTTCGGAACGAAGTCCATGGAATGCACATCCGTTTTGCACCAACCGGATGGTGTCGGATCGCAGGAGTTTGGGCTTGGTCAGGAATGTCACACCCTCGCCGGAGGCGGAAATACGAGGTGTAACGGAAGGGAACATAAGCACAAGATAATAGAACATACCAACATTAAGATTAAAAAGAAATAATACGCCATTACAATACTAGTTTAGCCGTCATCGGCAAATATATTACAAAGTTTAGTTCCCAAAATATTGCGTTCCATTACATAATGATTTGTAGTAACAAGTGAAAACTTCATTATGCAAGACCTGGTAGAAAAGCTTACTAATGATCACCTGAAATGCATGAGAGAAAAACGGGTCAACTATGAAAATAGTTGGTGAGTAAACATGTTTAGCAAAAATAAGTAAACTCGTAAGAAATAATCAAAGCTTTCGGTCAACGAAAATAGTCCACAAAGCAAAGGCATTGTAAATCCACTCAGTTCCAAGTTCCGCCCATACAAAACTTGCAACCTGTGTATTCACAACCCATTGCACAAAATATAGCGTATGAAATAGTCAAGTATAAGCGGTCATAATAGTTCACAATATAGAACCGCGAATATAATAATTCAGGTATGCTACCGATGAAACCAAATTAAGTTGGGTGCCACTACCCAAAGTTATGTTGGGTGCCTCTTCCCAAAGATATACTGGGTGCCTCTTCCCAAAGATATACTGGGTGCCTCTTCCCAAAGATATACTCCGAACATAGGAGTCTTTATAGTGATGCTCCGAACATGGGAGACTTTAGGTCAAGGCCATAACATGTACGGTTCAATAAGTCCAAATAAGTCATAATTTCCTAATTAAGTTCAAGGATTTGATTCGAGTTCACAAGTTCTAGTCAAACAAGTTAATAAAAGTAGTGATCAATTTAGCTCAAGAAAGGTTCATGCATTTCGCCCCAAAATATAGTAAAAACGGTAAAAGGGGGGTTGTGATTACTCACTTGATGAATAGATGCGATGACAAAAGTGGTTACACCGAAATGTAGCGTGAATCTCGAAACTAACCTATTATGAATGATATGATACGTAATGAGTTATGATGCAATGTTATGCATGCATTTCGTATGTTATTTATACCATTTGCGAGTTTTTGAAAAATAATACTTATCGTCGAAAAATACTCTTTTGACGTCTTGACCAATCTTAAATTACTTTACAAGTATTTACGTCAAAATGTCATCCCACAATAGTTTATTAATGATTTATTGTGAAATTTTAACTTTTCGTCGTAAAATCATGTCGTCGGAATTTTCATGAAAGTGACAAAAATGGCTTCGAAAAACTAGTCGTAAAATGGTGTATGTCGAACGTTAGGAAACGAACTCAACGGTTTTGGAAAGTTTGTATCAAAATCTAAAAGTTTCAGTTCATGAGTTTTCGTCATCGAGGTCTCGAACATAAAGATAATAAGGGTTAAAGATGGTGATTTTGTCTAATTGTTGTGTAAAAAGTGAGTTTCGGCCAAGTTTAAGCATCCGTAAATAATTTATTAAAACTCCGCTATACAAACGGTTGGTCGTTTTAGAAAATATGCTTGGTGATCTTGATTTTACTAGAAGACATTTCGTTCCAAAAAGTTTTACATCATCGTTAAAAACAGTCTCCAACATGGTCGTTTCAGCTACCGTAACACTTGTCTCGTAAAATAATATAGTTTTTCAGAAAATAATAGTTACGGCAATTTTATGAAAACGTGCATATCTTTGTCGTTTCAAATCCGTTTTCTACGTATAATACGTCCTTAGCTTCGTATAAAAGTATACTAATATATTTTTGATAAGTCGAAATAATTTGTGAAGCTTAAGGCTCGTTTTTGACTCGAATAAAACAATAATAGGTTGCTGAATTTTCTGAAAACAATATATTTCGTCGTCAAACTTTAAAAATTCATAACTTCTTCGTTATAACTCCGTTTTAATCCGTTCAAGCGGCCACGGATTCGTTTTAAAGTATATTTTCTAAATATCAAGGCCAAAATTTCGTGCCTACAGTCGGATTTTCCAGAAAATCAAAACAAGGACAGAACACATTTTATACATATCAAAAATAGTTTTTCTCGTACTAAACCTATTCTAATCCCTTCAAATCAACTCCAAAGCTAATCTAATCCTACCATACACCTTCTTAGGGTGTCATGGGTTCCTAGACATCATCAAGACCAAAGTATACCAAGGGGATAATTATAGGATGACCTTATATATATATATATAACACTAAAAATCATGTAAAAATGGTATAAACAACACAAGTCTTGCATGTTTGCTCCAAAAATGAAGAGATAAATATAAAATGAAGATGAAATATGTAAAATGATAGAAATATGCTTACAAGTATTATGATGAGGTGCAAAGAACCAAGGTTAGCCTAAACACTCTAGGTTTTTATTTCAAAACCTTATTAAGAGTATTATCTAGATTGTTTTAACACTTGAGCTTGGAAAAATTTATGATCCCTTGTGAAGACCTCTTGATGGCCGGTTATGAAGAGAGAACAAAGAGAGGAAAAAGATTTTTACTAGACTTGATGAAAATGAAGTGAAAATGAATGAATTGAAGTTAGACCTTGGAGTATAAAAGTATACAATCAAAGAAAACAAGTACCAACCCAATAAATGCATACATCCCCCCCCCCCCTAGAACCGGTTTTGGGGGGATTGTGTCAACAAATATCTTTTTTTTTTTATATTGTATATACTTGTGTAATTATTATAAGAAAAATGTAGTTAAGTGAAAGATGTTGAAACTTGTATATAGTTGTGAACTTTGAGTAGTATGGACTAAAAATAAGTTTTAATGGATCAGAATGAAGTATAATGAAATCATAAAAATTGTAAAAATACATTCCTTGTAAAATTTGAGTGATATAATAATTATCGTGTAATTTTTAAGAAAAACGTCGTAATAATATAAATTTAACGATTTATATACCAAATAAATTTAGAACACTAGGTAAACTCAAAATATAGTTTTTATAAACTAAATGTAAGTATAAAAATATATCGGGATCATTTTTGAAAGTAATGGATTAAATGTTCAAAAATAATAACTCACGCGATAACGTTTATTTAATATAAAATTTACGCGTTTAATGTGAAATGAAAAATCATGAATGAACCAACATGATGCATATTTAATTTAAGAAATGACCGGAAATTGAGAATTGTGACAAGGAAGCTCAATGGTGTTCCTATAGCCTAGGTGGCTTGGTCTTGAGTATTCACCAAGAGTACGGGCTCTTGGCGGGTGGTGGGTTGATGAATGGTGGGTAGTTATCACCTTCCATGATGAAAAGTGATGGAATTACGAACAAAGGTCACGAAGAAGGGGGATAGACTATGAGAAAGCTAAAAAATGAGAAAAATTTACTTGATAGGAATCAAGCAAAGGAAACCTAAACGAGGTGGACTACAAACTAGCTATTCTATTCCCCGGCAGCGGCGCCAAAAACTTGATAACGCTACACGCGTCGTTCGGGGTCAAAGGAACTTCCTTTTCTTCGAGCAAGTTTTATAACACCCTAGGCAGTGAACCTAATCATTGCAGTGTAGTATTAGGTTAAGCCACGGGTGTTGATATCGTTCTCTAGGGGAATAGGAATGCTAGTGAGAAGTTACTACGCTAAGGTTGGGGCTGAGGAAGATTATTTTTTATCTTTTTATGTTTTTTTAGGAAATGGAAAGGTACGAATCTCGAGGTTTGGATTTGGGGGGTTGGTATTGCTACCGATTACTCTACTTATCTAATTATCTAATCTAAGGTGTATGTAGTCTATGTCTAATTATTGTGTGCTCGTATGATAGTTTAAAGATGTGTTTACTTAGGTTTTACTACTCCTTAATTATCTCCTATTGGTGGTTGAATTGTCACATCCTTATTCTTAATTGCGTTGTGTGTCTAAAGTTGTAGGGTATGCGTTTCTCCCTAACTCTTTGAAGTTACCAAAGGGTCTCGTCTACAAAATACCACTAGGGATCATAAACTCTAACTCTAAGGCCTCTAAGGATAGTTTAGCTTACAACCGCTCAAGGTGATATAACCTAAGGTTCACAAAGATTAATCAAGCATTAAGTACACAACGAATGACCTATCGCATTACTAGATCATTAACAACTAAGCTAAGAGACAACCAATCAATATTCAATAATTAAGTTTCATATTCCCTAAGCAAACACACAAATAAATTAGCCAGACATGGAGAACATGCAAGCATACACACAAATAATCAAAGACAATTGAATTAATGAAGTAAAACACTTATCTTGATGTAAGATATGGTTTTTTAACCCTAAAATACTGTACAAGACAGCCTTGGTTCGGTTTAGGTTTTTACTCCAAAAGACTACACACTAATACTGAAAAATTCGGATTCTATATATAAGATTACACATGCGACGGCGTCACCTTATGTTTTGTGACGCAGTCGGATCGCCGTCATTAGGGTTTCGTTATGACCACGTTAGACTTGCGACGGCGTCACCTTGTGCTTGTGACGCCGTCCTCTTCAGCTTCTGACGCCGTCTGGATTAAATCTAGGCCGTCTGAGTTGCGATGGCCTACTCTTTTATAACTTGACGTCGTCACTTGACAATAAGAGTTTTGGCTTCTGTCCCGTCACAAAATCCTCCGACGGCGTCGCAGTTAAGCAGTGACGCCGTCACCTTGTGTTTTCAGTAGCTGGAGTGTCTCGATTCTTGACTTTGGCCATTTTCTTCGTATATCCGCGCCTTTTCGTCCAAATAAGTGCCATTACAGCAATTTGCCTTCAAGAGACCTAAAAAGTGAAAAGGAACGATATTAAGTAATAACGGATACAAAAGTGATCAAATAAGGGCTTAAACGACCCCTCAAAAAGGTACCTTTTAAAACCTTATCACAATGCCACTCCAACTGAAGAGGTAGTTCTCCTGTTCATGATCGACATTGGCTATGATGAAGCTATCGGGGTAATTACAAAGCACTCGTATGTCGATCTTAAGAACATTCCCCAGCCATGGAGAACCCTCTACATTATGATCACCAAATCCGTTTCTGGACGTGACAGTGGTTATGAGTATCCCAAGCTCATGGAACTACAAATTTTTTGGGCTTTGGTCAACAAGAAAGACATAGAAGTTGAAGATCTGATATGGGACGATATGATGACTTTCCTTAAAAAGCTTGGCACCAAAATCCCGTATATCAGATATACCAAACTGTTGATCCAACGAGCTCTAGGGTATAATCCTGATATTCCCTTGAGACTCGATGACCCCACAGAACACTCCATGTTGTATGAGCCCACACTCTCAGTCAGATTTAAAGACTCTACAACAAAGAAACAAGGTGCAGTGCTGCCAGATCACCTTATAACTGATGATATCAAACAACTGTATTCGTACAAACGATATCTGGTAGCAGTGGAAGAAGGCAAAGTAGGTTTTCTCGATGAAAGTCCGCTGGTACACCTACAAGGAAAACCAGAAGAGGCAGTGCAGGAAGTGTTACAAGCACTGAGAGTCAAAGAAAGTTCCCTAAGAGGAAACCTCCACTCAAAAGGACAGTTCCCTCTAAGGAAGTTGTTCCTATTCCCATTCCCAAGTCTGAACCGCAAAGAAAGCTAGTGGATGAAAGCTCTGAGGAAACCGAATCAGAAGAAGAGGTCACCTACTCTGAAACTGCAACCGATGTCACTCCAACAGTAGCTAAACCTTCAAGTCCAATAGCTGACGAAGGCAAAGGGAAAACTCCAGTACTTGAGCATGAAGAAGAAATCTCAGATGAAGAGCCACTGGATACTGACTACAGAAAGAAGTTCAAAATCATAAGACTCCAACACGCTGCAAAAGAGTTCGAACAGCAACAAATGCGTGGCCCCGGAGGGTCAAGTGGTGGTTTCCAATCTACACCAATTCCTGATGCGGTTAATCAACCCGATAAGGGAACTGGTGCCACCACTCTTGAGCAACAACAAAAGCGCCTGGAGGATTCTATTGATTATGACTTTGAGGAACCAGAAAAGGAAAAGTCTGAGAAAGTAAAAGCTGATGGAGAGGCTGCTGCTCAAGCCAAAGCAGATGAAGAGGCCCGGATTCAGGCTGAAGAAAAGGCTAAGTCTGGACATGATGATGATATTGATTATGATACTTTTCTTCTAGACAGTCTCGCACGCTCCAAGGAGGAAACTTCTGAGCCACCAAAGGACCCTGAGTCACCTTACGTCTCCTCATCATCGGACTCGTCTTCTCACTCTTCCCTACCACCATCCAAAGGTACAACCAGATCCACATCCAAATCAGTGAAGAAACCAACAGACTCTTGGCTATCCCAGGCCAAAACAAGGATTGTTAAAGCTGTCAAGCAAGTTAGGAAGAAAGACGTGCTCAACAAAAAGCTAAATCAACTCGCTGACAACATCAACTTTCTTCATGCCGAGATAGACAAGATGTCTAGTGAAAGGGAGTACGTCCAGAAGTTCATACAACGTGATCTTCAAGGGGAATTGAACGAGATGATCAAGGGATATACTCACAAGTTCCTTCTCGACACCGTTCCTGGAGTTACAAGGGAGATGCTCAACGGAAAACTCTATCCGAATTTGATGCATTTGGCCAAGCAAACTATAAGATCAACACCTGTGACCGTAACAATCAACCCAACAGATCCTATGGTGTTCTCTGATGCTGAATTGGTTTCCAGGCTAGTAACTCAAATGTCTAAACGATCTGCAACATTTACTTCTTACGAAGGTAAATTGTTTGAAGCATTGTTGGAATACCAACTCAAATCAGCATGCAGAGAAGAAGCTCAAAGGCCTAAACGTCCAAGAGACGATGAAGATAAGGATAAGGATAAAGATAACGAGCCTAAACGTCCAAAGAAGTCTGGAGAACCCTCCTCTGTGCCACCACCACCCCTAAGGACTCCAACAACAAGACGATCTCCTCCACGCTCTTCCGTTGACAAACCTCAAGACTCTGAGTTACCACCCCAGACAGAGAAAACCGGTGATCACTTTGAATACACTGGTGGTGACGATGAGGAAGTCCCTGAGCCCCAACAACAACCCACCTCTCCCGCCTCAACAAAGAAACCATCATCCTCATCAAGGCCAAAGAAAAAGAAAAAGACGCCTAAGGCTGATGTCGTCTCATGGCTAAACGAAGACGACACCGAGTATGATTGGTTCTCCACACTTGTTGATGCTACTCCCGCTCTAACTGATGATCCAGATATGGTAGAAGGTCGTACGTTGGAGCATGCTAAGTTACTGCAAGAAAAGTTTCATGTGAAGAAGATGACGAAATCTTAGTTGAAACGAATCAAGAATGAAGCATTTCAACTACTCAAAGACAGCTCGGAAAGTGCTATTGAAGTTGAATATCACCTTGAAAATATAGCACGAGCCATGTCTAACAACATTGATTGGCTCAACCCTGAAGCAAACATCGACTTCACCAGAAGAGACAAGGCTCCATACTACACCGATTGGTCTAAATCTCTACCGACGATTGGCCAACCAGATCAACCTAAGATTCCATTTCGCTACTTCTTTAACAATGATTTGGAATTTCTTCTACACGGTAGCGATGGTTCAAAGAAATACGCTATATCACTTACACTTCCGTTCCCGGCAGCCATATACTCCAACTGCATAGCCATCAAAGAAAAGGCTACCCACATGTTTTCCAACAGCGTGGAGCGGTATGACATTGATGCAATGTATGGGATTCACCATTGGCCGGAACACTGACGAATCTACTACAAAAGCTGCCAGGTTTGAAAGTCTCAACATGAAGTGTACAGTGATAAAGGGATCGTTGCTGTTAAGCATGTCACTCTTTCGTCTAAATGGGATTACACCTTCCTCAAGACTATCGTGGTCAAAAGACAAGACGAAAGGGACTATGAATTCTGTGAAGCGGACTTTCAGAACTTGTCTCTTAACGACATTGAAGATCTGTATCTTGCCAAAGTACAGGGACGAATGAGACAATTCTCAACTGAAATTCAACGTGAATACATCAAATCCTTGCTCATCTTCATCAGAAGCATAGTGATCCAGGAACGTGTAGAAGATTTACAACTTGTTGTTGAATCGTATCAGACTCGTGTCAACCTCACCAGACCTCAGCTAGAACTTCCTGACATCAGCCAGCTTCCACAATACACTCTCGTCAGCAAACCATTCGGAGTAGTTTACCGTAGTGAACTACAACGCAACTGCTTGATGGCGTGTAGAGATCTTCACAAGTTTGGGGATCACACATTGAAGAAGGTCAGGGATGGCTTGGCTTATAGGTTGAAGGCGATACATGAAGGCATTGGGTCTCCAAAGCGATGGAATTCTCAAGAAAAACGGGATGTTAAGAGGATCATCACTAGGATCGATGAAAGGTTGTACAGAAGGGACCAGTTCAGAACTCTGGAGAGCTTCGTAGGTGGTCGTCCCAGGATTACTCTCACAGGCTATCAACACCCTGTTCGCATTCCTGGAAAGATTGATGGACTACCTGGTACCCCTTAAACTGTTTCAATTTCATATTAATTTGGATGTGTGACTTTATAATGACAATGGCTTGTGCACACATAACAGTGTACAACCCGTTCTTGAAATGAAAGGACCCTGTGGTACGCTTCAGTGCCACAATCCTTATAAAAGGAGCGAAAGCTTCTTACTTTTGAGTAAAACCTATCAAACCTTTCAACTTTAAAAGGTTTTGCTCAAAAGAACAAGTACTTCCCCTTATGTTTTTCAAAACCTCAACCGTTAATATCACTTGTTGAGGGGGAGTATTTAATTTAAAAACTTTGTTCACAAATTGTTCTTCGTGTAATCTTCCCACAAAACTCAAAGTGGTCATATTTATTCTCAACATTTCTTCAAAAATAACATATTTATATGCCATTTTTTAGGGGGAGAAAAAAATTATGTGATAAGAAATATGTTGTGAAACTGCAAATGAATCTTGGTGCTACAGACTTAACCAATGAATTGATGAGATCTTAAATGTTAGTAACTCGAAAAGACTTGTCCGGGATGGGTAATAATTTCAAGCTAGTTCGCTAGTGATGTAAAAGTGTCTCGCAAAGGACTTGTCCGAGTAGAATGTACCATTCGAGAAACTCTTGGTAGACATGAACTTTGTCGGGTTTGACAACCTTTCGAGGATTGTCCACACCTTCAAGGTAGTTATTAGAGCTAGTTGTCACCTAAAAGCTGACAATGTAACTCTTTAACTATTCAACGTAACCGTGTCTCGTGGGGGATTGTCTATCTGGAGTTGATCAATTCAAAAGTGCGAGCTCTTTCCTCACTGTGCAGATTTCTGTCAAAACTCTTAAGCACATGTGGAGGGGGAGTATTTCTGAAAATCTAAAACTCTTGAAGTGTTCAAACATGTTTTTCATTCACAAACTCTTCGAGAGATTTTCATGAAAATGGTTTTATGGCAATGGAGTTATAAGGTAATTAAGGTTAGGAATAACCGTCCCATGATCCGCCAAAGCCGGAGGGATCTACCCAAGGACACTACCAATAGTTAGAATTAGAAGTCCTTAGGTATGATTATAAAAAGGAGAAACTGAGAATCGGAGAAAGAAGGAGTTGAAGAATTAAAAAGAAAAGCAAAGAAAAGGGTGAAAAGAAATAGCCCTCCAGATTATTCAACTTAGGGCAGACACCGGGTTCAATTTATATGCTACTGGTTGTCACTTGATGACACCGGTATTGAAGATTAAAAGTCGTCATGGACCCAGTGACGCATGCACTAAACCTTCTTAACCACTCAAGTTTCTCTCAACAGAAGCTTGTTTCATTCTCACAGGGAACCCTACGTAAACTATCGGCTTTCTCTTAGAGATTGCTGATGTTGAAGAAGGAGACCCTCTCCCTAGTCTTCGCTCAGGAAAAACTAAAACACACTATTGAGTCTAGAGCCACGAGATTCATCAAAAGATCTCTTAGGTACACTTGACATTTTATCGCTTGTAGTTCAACAAATAAGAACACAAGTGATACTTTATCGTGTCCTTCACCGATCTTAGCAATCTGTCGAGAACATTTATGAGAGGTTCACACATGTGATCCTCAGTGATTGAATGGAAACTCCTGCCAGGGTCAACATCAAACAGCCCTGACAGCAGGTCACTTCGGTAACTCCCCGTGGATTACGCTTAGTGTGTCTCAAATGGTCTATAGTCGTAAGGTGATGCTTCGGTGTACCTCAGCGACTCATCTGAACTGTAGGTGTACTTCGGTACATCGCGTTATCTCACTTGTGGGACTCCAGTTCAGGAACAGCCTTTGTGAGAATTAGAGTTGTGTTTTCACATTATGTTGTTGACACTCTCGAAGTTCAAACTTGTAAGTGCTGGAATCCGCTTATCACTAACCTTTCTTATGTTTTCTTCTTATGGAAGCTCTGGAGCGGACTGATCGTGCAGATTCTTCACATGCTCATACCAACAACATCACTAATGGAAGTTCTCTCAAAAGGCAACACAAATTCAGAATGATTCTTCGTCAAGTCAAAGAATCTACAAAGTTTAAAGACTAAGAGAACTTCATCAGTACTGTAATCCAACATCAAAGAGCGTGTGAGCATGTTGAAGAAAGACGTGGAGACACTGGAGCAACGAAGCAGACCTGACGCAGACAACAACAACATACTATCACTACCATCATAAAGAACAAAGATCAAAGAACAAATTAAATGATGACATCAAAGCAGAATACTTCAAAGGAAACAATTTCTCTACACTGGGGAGATTGTTCGAATTAAGACACTTCTTCTCACAAGAAAGAAGAATGTCAGAAGAAGTCAAAACTACTATTACATCTGCACCTACAACGTTTATCACTCTTTCATTCATCACCAACACTTAGGGGGAGATTGTTGGAATCACTCCTAAACCTTAATTCAAGTGTTAGTGATTCATATGTAATAGTTAGCTTAATATGGCCTTTATGTTTGTTATTAAGATAAGGCTTATGTAGAAGGCCCATAAGCCTTGGCCCAAGCCCATAAGAAGGGAAGGAGTCTAGAAGTGTTGCCCTAGCTCCTTGCCCTATAAATACCTCTTGTAAACCTTCCTTAGAAGGTTGTTTGTTCACTTTCATTATTCACCTACGCATAACATTTCTTTATTTCTTATTCGTGTGTTTGTGATTGTGTTCATCCGATCTCTTCTTTACTATTTCTTCTATTGATGCTTGTATTACTAATATGGGAACCTAACACCCATCATCTATCTTAACCAAAAATATGAAACTAAACCCTAAATGCACAAACCCATCAAATTGATACACCACACATTTACCAAACACTAATTACTTGTTTATTTAGTCACTAATTAGCTTTAATTTCATGTTTCACACAAAAGCCCCAAATTTCATGATTAGATCGAAACCCTAATCTTCAATTCGTGGCTTTTTATTGCCCAATCAAGCTCAAAACTTGTTCTATTTACCTTATCTAATCACCAATTGCAAAACCCCTTTAAAACCCTAAAAGTACGAATCTTAATTCCAAGATTTGAAGGTGTTATTGAAGTCCAAATGGAGCGTATGATATATGGTTGGAAAGAGGAGAAAGAGATCTTTCTTTTGGTGGTGGAGGTGTTGTGTGACGCACCGGTGGTGGCCGGAAAATGGCCGGAATAGTGGCGGCGGTGGTGAGATCTAGGGTTAGGGTTTTTAGAGTGAGAAAGGTAGAGAGAGAAAGCACTAGTATGTGTGTTGTAGAGAGAGAAGCAAATGAGGTGAAATGAGGATTGGGTAGGGTATTTATACTAGGCCACTAGGGACCTCAAAATAATTAATTTGGGAGGAGGGGGCGCCGGCTTCAAGAGAAAAGGGGAGGGGTCGGGTTGTAATTTTTCGTAACTATCCCGTTTACCCATTCCCGAGCTCACATATTGTCCTCCGAGTGTCCCACAACATTTATTCAACTTTCCAACATCATTATTTACGTTTTTCCACGAGTTTTGACTATTTATTTGTCAATTTTCGAGTTACG
Organism: Chrysanthemum seticuspe; assembly: GCA_019973895.1. NCBI lineage: Eukaryota > Viridiplantae > Streptophyta > Magnoliopsida > Asterales > Asteraceae > Chrysanthemum > Chrysanthemum seticuspe. Next base: position 93,576,723 of record BPTQ01000003.1, on the reverse strand, counting down.
GTCTAAAAGTTACAATAACTCTCATTTTAGGCTTTTCTAGTGCCGAATCGAATAGTGCCTACCAATTAGAGTTAAAACGCATACGATAACTCATTTAATAATGAAATAAATCATAAAAACCAATAGACGATATAAAATCAAGTCATGGTTTATAAAAATAGTGATAAAGGCAAATCTCAATTTAGTTTAACGTAATGCGGTTACCTAAAATAGACTCCCTAAATTGCCAGTTGTCACAGCCTCCCAGCCTCAGAAGAAACCCGTCCCGGGTTTCACTCCGAGTTTCTTGATGTCATGAAAATTTTAGGATACTTCCTACGGAAAACGTCCTCACGTTCCCAAGTGAACTCCTGTCCATGCCGGGAGTTCCAACGAACCTTAACAATCGGAATACGGCTATTCTTCAGCCTTTTGATCTCACGATCCATAATCTCAATTGGTTCCTCAACAAAATTCAATTTCTCATCAATACAAATATCTCTTAAAGGCACCACTATGTTTTCCTCCGAAAGACATTTCTTAAGATTACTAACATGAAAGACATTGTGTACACTACTCAGTTCCGATGGTAGCTCCAGGCGGTATGCTACCGGTCCGATTCTTTCCAGGATTGGAAAGGGACCAATATATCGGGGATTGAGTTTTCCACGTTTCCCAAAATGAACCACTCCTTTCCAAGGAGAAACTTTCAACATAACACGATCTCCAACCTGAAATTCTAAGGGTTTACGTCTCTTTTCGGCATAACTCTTTTGTCTATCACGAGCGGTTTGCAACCGATTACGAATCTGAACTATCTTCTCAGTGGTTTCTAAGACAAGTTCGGGACCTTTAAGTTGACTCTCGCCAACTTTAGCCCAACAAACAGGAGAACGACATTTTCGGCCATACAGTGCCTCAAATGGGGCGGCCTTAATGCTAGAGTGATAACTATTGTTGTAAGAGAATTCGGCCAAAGGGAGGTGTCTCTCCCAGCCTTTGCCGAAATCAATAACACATGCTCTAAGCATGTCCTCTAAATTCTGAATGGTTCTCTCGCTCTGACCATCGGTCTGTGGATGGTAAGCAGTACTCATATCCAAATTCGTTCCTAATGCTGTCTGTAACGACTTCCAAAAGTGGGATGTAAAACGACTATCCCTATCGGAAATGATAGATATCGTTACTCCATGACGTGATACTATCTCCTTAAGATACAATCGAGCAAGTTTATCAAGACTATCGGTTTCACTAATAGCTAAGAAGTTAGCAGACTTAGTTAAACGATCAACTATTACCCAGATAGCGTCATTGCCGCTAATTGTTCTCTGTAATTTAGTGATAAAGTCCATGGTTATTCGCTCCCATTTCCATTCCGGGAGTTCGGGTTGAACTAAAAGTCCTGATGGTTTCTGATGTTCAGCCTTAACTTTAGAACAAGTCAGGCATCTACTGACATACTGAGCTATATAGGCTTTCATATTGGGCCACCAATAAAGTTTCTTAAGATCCTGATACATCTTATCGGCTCCGGGATGAATAGAGTATTTTGATTTATGCGACTCATGCATAATTAACTCACGGATTCCACCATGAAATGGTATCCAACTTCTGTCTTTGAAGCATAATGTTCCGTCGGAACGCTTCAAGAAGCCGTTTTCACTTTCTACCATTCCATGAAGATTCTCATAAGGACGGTTCTCTTCCGTTAATGCCTCTGCTTGGGCGGCTAAAATTTGTGATGGTAAGGGCGAAACAATGGTCATTCCTAAGGATCTAACAAGTAGGGGTGGAATGTCCTCTTTACGACTAAGTGCATCAGCCACAACATTAGCCTTACCAGGATGGTAACGAATCTCACAGTCATAATCATTAAGCAATTCCAATCAACGACGTTGCCTCATGTTCAGTTCCTTCTGATCTAAGATATGCTTCAAACTCTTATGATCGGTAAATACTACACACTTGGTTCCATACAGGTAATGTCTCCAGATCCTAAGAGCAAACACTACAGCACCTAACTCAAGGTCATGGGTGGTGTATTTTTTCTCATGCGTCTTAAGTTGTCAGGATGCATAAGCAATCACCTTCTCACGTTGCATCAAAACAGCACCTAAGCCTTTATGCGAAGCGTCGCAGTACACGACAAAGTCTTCGCTTCCTTCAGGCAAAGCTAGGATGGGCGCACTACACAACTTCTCCTTCAGAAGTTGAAATTATTCTTCTTCCTTTTCTCCCCATTCATACTTAACATCCTTCTGTGTTAGTTTGGCCAGCGACTTAGCTATCTTAGAAAATCCCTCAATGAATCTCCTATAATAGCCTGCTAACCCTAGAAACAGTCGGATTTCTGATGGGTTCTTATGACCTGCCCATTCCTTAATGGCCTTAATCTTAGATGGGTCACATGAACACCTCGACTATCTATCACATGACCTAAGAATTGCACGGATGGAATCCAAAATTCACACTTAGAGAATTTGGCATACAGCTTCTCCTCTCTTAGCAATCCTAAAATGAGCCTCAAATGCTCTTCGTGCTCCTCACTACTCTTAGAGTATATCAAGATGTTGTCTATGAATACTATCACAAACTTATCCAGGTATGGCTTACACACTCGGTTCATGAGATCCATGAAAACCGCTGGCGCATTGGTCAAACCAAACGACATCACTTGGAATTCATAGTGTCCATAACGAGTCCTAAACGCAGTCTTAGGGATATCCTCTTCTCGAACTCTAAGCTGGTGATAACCAGATCGTAAATCGATCTTAGAAAAGACACTAGCTCCTTGGAGTTGGTCGAATAGGTCATCTATTCTAGGTAACGGATATCGGTTCTTCACTGTTAACTTATTCAATTCCCTATAATCAATACACATCCGAAACGATCCATCATTCTTCTTCACAAACAACACGGGTTCTCCCCACGGTGACGAACTTGGTCGAATGAATCCCTTCTCTGACAATTCTGCCAACTGTTTAGACAGTTCCTCCAATTCTCATGGAGCAAGTCGATAAGGTGCCCGGGCTACGGGTGTCGCACCGGGTATCAACTCTATTTGGAATTCCACTTGTCAGACAAGTGGAATCCCTGGCAGATCGTCGAGAAACACATCCGGAAATTCTCTAACAACGGGTACATCGTTAAGGTGTCTTTCACTCTTCTCCTCACTTTTCTTTTCAGAAATTCGAGCCAAGAAAAGACAACCTCCTCTATCGATGTACTTCTGGGCCTTAATACAAGAGATGATGCTCAACCGGGAAGGACTTCCACAGTCGCTCCAATCTCCTTGTATGCTCAGAACTTTTCCGCCATACGGTAAACGCACAATCTTCTCATCACAAATGATGTGTGCACCGTTCTTCGATAACCAATCCATTCCGATAACGACGTCAAAACTTCCTAAGGTAACCGGCAATAAGTCTATACTAAACGGGCGGTCTAGGAAACTTAAGGTACAACCTCGAACTACGGTGTCTATCTTCTCTCTATCCCCATTAGCTAATTCCACATCGTAACTAAACCCTAGAGGTGTTTGGGAGATTCCTAGTAATGGCATAAAATTGGTGGATACGAAACTCATATCCGCACCAGTATCAAATAGTATGGAAGCATAGCGATTATTGAGAAGGAACGTACCCGTAACTACGTTAGGGTCCTCACCAGCTTCCTTCCCAATAGCGTAAACTTGCGTTGTTCCAATGTCTCTCTGCTGATTCCTAGCACCATGGTTTCCCTGGTTTTCCACAACCTCACGCTTCACCGGGTTTAAGCCATTACCTCCTACACCTCGGTTAGCAAATCCTCCTACATTACCGAGATTTCCTCTGATCCACGGCTCTCGACACTCATTCTTAAAGTGTCCCTTCTTTCCACATCCAAAACAAGTGACATTGGCCTTCCAGTCCTCTCCTTACGTAGTTTGAGCTGCAGCAAGTGGACGAGACCTACAGTCTTTGGCCAAGTGTCCTACCTTAGAGCACTTCCTACACATATTCGGGCATAGTCCATGGTGGTGTCGGTTACAACGACCACACACAGGCTTACTACCTTCGTAATCTTTCCTACCTCCATTTCCTATGGCGAACACTTTGGCTGTCTCTTGCCGTTTGTTGCCATTCCCTTTTGCAACTTCGTTCCTCTTCCTCTTATCACTCCTATCATTCTTACTCTTGTCTCCTAATTCTAGCACACAAGAGTCCATCAAACTCTGAGCCACAGCAATTTCCTCTTGCAAATTAACTGGCTTGCCAGCGATGACATCATTTCGAGTAGCCAAAGGTAATCCATCAGTATACCTTTCAATCTTAAGTTCTTCGGTGCGAACCATTTCAGGGCAAAGCAATGATAACTCTTGGAAACGACGAGTATAAGTCGCCATGTCAGTACTCTTAACCTTATGGTTCCATAACTCACTCTCCAACTTCTAAACTTCATTCCTAGGACAGTAAGTCTTAATCAGGAGAGCCTTAAATTGAGTCCAAGTCATACTATAAGCTACATCAATTCCTACTGCTCTGTGGTAATTGTTCCACCAGGTCAACGCCTCGTCCTTCAAAGTGAAGGTTGCATACTTAACCTTACAATCCTCATCACAGTTACTCACAGCAAACACAGATTCAGTTTTCTCCAACTACCTAGTCAGGTAAACTACTCCCTCAGTTCCTCCAAAATCAATGGGACCACAGAATCGGAACTTTTTGTAGGTACAACCTCGAGTTTGATTCAGCATTGGGGTTCCACTAGAGGTGTTAGAAAGATTAGCCTCAGCTAGCAGTTCAGCGACACATTGCGACACTAGTTGGTCAATGTGGGTTGGGTTCACAAGTGGAGGGTTTTGTGGAATAGGACCATTCTCAGCATGGTCGTTCACATTCGGGTTTTCTACAGCTGGGTTATCAATGTTCGGGTTCTCAACATGTGGTGTGGTCGGGGCCGGACGACGACCTCGACGACCAGGGGCAACAACAGCAGCAGGAGCTGCTCGGTTGTTCCTAATCAAGTTTTGTCTTGTTGCCGCCATTCTGGAGGCAAGAAGAACAGTTTCATAAGTTCATAATTCACGCTCTAAAGATAGAGTTGGGTTCCAAGGGTCACCCAATAACGCCTGAGTACGTAATCAAGGCCAACAGGGATAACGCTATACCAAAGCGAAACAATCAGATATCGCATCATAACTAAAGGATGCATGTTCCCATAACCATAACTCATAGGTTTCAAAAGTGGAAATACATGGAAGGATACGAAGAAATCAAAAACGATCATAATAACGATACTAGTAAATAACTAGGATAATCCTACATCTCGAACCAAGTACTACTTAGTTTCAAGATGGTACAAAACCATAAATCTAATACTATCTAGCCACGTCTACGAATACCACTCACTGACCTCCTAACATCGTCAACCTCTCTCCACAATGAGGCTAACTCAACACGTCGAGCGTCGCGATCACTCTTAACCTCTGCGACCTCTCTCTCCAACTCACCAATCCTACGCCAAATCGCTCTATCAGCATCACGAGCTGTCACGAACCCTCTCAGCAGGTCCCCAACCTGCTCCTGGAGCTCCAACATACCCTCACGCAAAACCCTAGTCCTCCTGACTACAGTACCCATATCAACTCTCAGATCCTCTATACTAGCCCTAGATACTCCAACCAATCGATCCGTCAACTGACTAAGCCTAGTACCCTGCGATGTAATCCTCTCCCACATCAGACCCGTCTCACCATACTCCTCGGGCTCAGAAACAATCTCTGATGGTATCTCCGATCCTAACGGGCTACCTATATAAGGTGAGTAAGGTGGTGAGTCGATGTCTAAAGGCTGTCCAGGGGACTCAGGCTTAGGCAAAGGAGAACCTGGTCCCAAAGAATGTGCAGGACTCTGCAATGGAGAAGTACCCCCTTCTGGGATATCCTCATCATCCTCCTCCTGAGGATCCTCATCCTCATCAACATACTGCTCCTCAATCTCATGCTCCTCCTCAACCTCATGCTCCTCCTCGCCCTCATCCATAGGGGGAGAGTCCATGAGTCGGAGTCTCTGTGCAGGTAAATCCTAAGGTGGTACACTAGGAGATCTAGGCCTCCTAAGACATGGGGATGCTGCTAAAAGGATAGGTGATGATGGTGGTCTCACGGACATGCGGGCAGTGCTATAAGCAAGCCTATGAGTCTATGCTCGCGCTAAGACCTGATGTAAAGTGAGTTTCCTAGATGAGCTAGGACGATCTGATGATGATGAACTAGTATGACGGGCAATCTCATAAGGATCACCCTGCGCAACCGTCATGAGAGTCAATGCTGGCAAACTAGCAAAAGCAAGGACCTCCTCAGACACATCTAAAGCTAGTGAAGGCATAGTCTGTGACAACGGCATAGGGTAAGTATAAGTGTTCGAAACAACTAGTTTTAATAAGCGCATCAACTTAACCAAAACACATATCACATAATGAAAGCTTTAAAAGTAGAGGTACCGCATTACTCAAAACATGCCTTTAAATAAAACACATAAGTTCCGTTCTATCACATAATCCCTTATCAAATCAATCGAGTTCAACATTTCCAGAATCTTAATATACCGTTTACTCAAATCAAATTCCGTAATATCTCGATAATCACATCTCATTTTCCAAAACCAATAATCATATCTCATTTCCAAAATCAATAATCGTATCTCGCTTCCAAAATCAATAATCATATCTCCAAATAATAACGTTTCCATAATCAGTTCACAATATCCCTTAACATATCATCTCATTATTCAATTCGCAGTTCATACCATAATCAAATAAGAAGCTTCGACTTGGCAAGCAGGCGTGCGTCGGTCGAGGATCAATTTTCTCAAAAAGTGGTTACAGTTTAGGGTTTATAAAATACCTAATTCTCTATAACCTTGGGCTCTGATACCAATCTGTAACACCCCCAAATCTCGGTACAACGGAAGACTTAATCAAGTTTTCGGGGCGTTATTATTGGATTGGTATCGCACACAAGTATAGCAAAAAGATAGTCATTTAACATTCAAACCAATCCCAAATTTAAGTATTCAAAACATTTAATCCAAAAGTATAATTATTAGGCCCAAAACATGGTTTAATCAAATAGGTCCCCATAGTTTATCAGAGTCAGAAATGATCCTTGAACCCCGCCTTCTTGCCAAGCTTCCACCGAATCACGTATTCCAAACATCTCTCAAATACCTGAGAAATCATGCTAAAAGGTCAGCTTACGCTGGTGAGTTCATAGGTTTAAGTTCAAAAAAATCATAGTGGACCTGTAAGAGTTGATTTGCTATGCAAGACCTAAGATAGATAAATACCGTTTCACACCGATCCTACCCGGATCACCAATCATAACACATGTCCCGCATCCAGGGACTACTCGGGCCCAGCGACTCTAGTCCAGCACTGTCGTGGCAAAATCTAGAACAATTGCCAACCCCGGACTAGGTCGAGGTAGAAGTCTATTCTTAGTTAGGCACGGTTAAACCTAGACTAAGGCAACGACTACCGCACATCTATCTAAACAGTCAAGCATATAAGCAAATCCAAATAGTTTTAACGGTCCAAAAACAGCAGCATGATTCTCACCCCAAAATAGTTCAAAACGTAGTTAAAACGTATATAAAAGTGGGGCTATGAAACTCACCTCAAGCAATCAACGCAAGCAATCAACGCACAAATAAACACTAGCAGAAGATAACGGTATCACAGCACAGCAACTATCGACTCGGCACAACCTATTAATGTAGACCAACTTTAATATATATGTTCCTCAAAATCAACGTTATCTACCCCAATATGTTCCACTTCTTTATTTCCAAAAACGTCTCATTTCACCATTTAATCCTAGTGTTTGGTATTCCTCATGTGGGTGTATCGACTCAATATGATGCCATGAATGCACTCAAACAACCAATATATAACTCAATGCAACACAATGAGACCTCTAAACGATAAGCTCCATAGTTCAATAAGTTTTGGAATAAATAGTAGACCTTATCGAATTCGTCAACTCGATAAACTCATTTATTTATTTATGTCGCTTATTATCCCATAAATCAATCGTATCCTAAAGAGTCATAAGGATAAGTCGCCCATTAATAAGGTTACCCAACGTACCTAGCAGGCTCTTATTAGATTCATCAACCTAATAAGTCCGCTACCCACGTGGATCAACAATATTAATGCTAGGTTATCGGTAACCCATGCACACAATGTAAGCAATTAAATACTTATACCAATATTAAATGTCCACAATTGACATTTATTGATAAACGTGTACTCGAAACATTAATTACTTATTCATTACAAAACATTTCCAATTTAGTCGTTAGTTTCCGTTTAAAATAGTAAATAGCAAGATAAGACTTGTTATCGGCATTTTTGGTACAAAAGCCCATTTATTATTTCTATTTCATAGTTTATTAACATTTTCATATATATATATATATATATATATATATATATATATATATTTCGTCAAATTTCATTATTAATCTCATATCGTTATTTGTTTCGAGTCCACAAGCACGAGTCATAACTTCTCGGCTTTTAATCAATCAATAGTCCAAATTATATCAAGTCCATGTTACGGCTTTGTCGGAGTCAACTATTGACTAAAAAGTCAAAGTGACGCCGACGTAGCTCAAAGTCAACAATATATATATCAAGTCCAATGTAAAAGTCACAATATCGCAATTCAATCCCAAACCAACTCAAAACAATCTCGCCAACCAATCAATCAACTAAATATACTCGAAACCAATGTTATGACCCTAATGGTCATGACACGGTCGCGGTCAAGACCACGTGAACCAAACAAGCTCTAGAAGCTTTTCGGCTCCACGCGTCTCATCCAAACCTCAACTACATCAACCAACAAGCTACCAAATCGACCCGACTCGGACCCATGACCCAAGTGGGTTACGTACACCAACCCATGAGCCACGTATGTGACCATGGTGGTTCGTACGTCCCATGTTCCTCAATCAAACACAACCAAATCAATTCCACAACACCCAAAACCAATCATTCAAGCTCCAAACACTAACCAAACACAAAACCCATCATCTATCTTAACCAAAAATATGAAACTAAACCCTAAATGCACAAACCCATCAAATAGATACACCACACATTTACCAAACACTAATTACTTGTTTATTTAGTCCCTAATTAGCTTTAATTCCATGTTCCACCCAAAAGCCCCAAATTTCATGATTAGGTCGAAACCCTAATCTTCAATTCGTGGCTTTTTATTACCCAATCAAGCTCAAAACTTGTTCTATTTACCTTATCTAATCACCAATTGCAAAACCCCTTTGAAACCCTAAAAGTGCGAATCTTGATTCCAAGAATTGAAAGTGTTATTGAAGTCCAAATGGAGCGTATGATATATGGTTGGAAAGAGGAGAAAGAGATCTTTCTTTTGGTGGTGGAGGTGTTGGGTCCGGTGGTGGCCGGAATAGTGGCGGCGGTGGTGAGATCTAGGGTTAGGGTTTTTAGAGTGAGAAAGGTAGAGAGAGAAAGCACTAGTATGTGTGTTTTAGAAAGAGAAACAAATGAGGTGAAATGAGGATTGGGTAGGGTATTTATACTAGGCCACTAGGGACCTCAAAATAATTAATTTGGGAGGAGGGGGCGCCGGCTTCAAGAGAAAAGGGGAGGGGTCGGGTTGTAATTTTTTGTAACTATCCCGTTTACCCATTCCCGAGCTCACATATTGTCCCCCAAGTGTCCCACAACATTTATTCAACTTTCCAACATCGTTATTTACGTTTTTTCACGAGTTTTAACTATTTATTTGTCAATTTTCGAGTTACGGTCTAAAAGTTACAATAACTCTCATTTTAGGCTTTTCTAGTGCCGAATCGAATAGTGCCTACCAATTAGAGTTAAAACGCATACGATAACTCATTTAATAATAAAATAAATCATAAAAACCAATAGACGATATAAAATCAAGTCATGGTTTATAAAAATAGTGATAAAGGCAAATCTCAGTTTAGTTTAACGTAATGCGGTTACCTAAAATAGACTCTCTAAATTGGCAGTTGTCACACACACACAAAGGCTACAACGACACTCATGATAAAATCACAGGCACACATAACTGCAAACACAACCAACAACAGAAATCACACTTAGTTGGCACACACTTAGAAATCCATCAGACCCCTAAGTTTCTGAACAAACAAATCATTGTTACGAGCATTCAGCTCCAGTTCACGTGCCATAATGCGCATCTGCATGATCTTTTGGTCATCTCTAGCTTGAACTCCCCTTAAATATTCTGCTGTTTTTTGAGCATAGGTGTTCCCAATAGTCTCTAATTCTTGAATGAAACTGAGCCTTTCTTGAGTGATTCCAGCCAATCTTACGGCGAGTGCAGTCATTTGTTGTGCCATATGAATATCTTCACCTGAAGATTGGTAGCAATAGAATACTAAGATATTAGACCAATTGTTAGAGTTAGCGTCAGCTCTAAGCTTATCACACCTAGGATTTCTAGACATCTCCTTATCTTACTACTTTATGACAACTTAAAAAATAAACCGCTTCAATAAGAAGGTGCACTAGCTATCTTAAATAGGCAAGCGGCAAATACAAACAAAACAACCATAGATACATCACTGTTTATTACATTTGTTTTTTCTTTAATTTATCCATACTTAAATTACAATCTTTATTATTGCTTTTATTCGTCACACCATTTTACACATGTATGTTTCACAAACATAAACAGAACTTTATTAAACACACACACATTATAGCACAATGCACATTATCAGTTACAAATCAATTAATCTCTTAAGCTTCATGGCAAACTCATCCTTATCACGAGCACTTAGATCCAATGAATTTGTCATTGTTATCATTTCGTCAACCTTTTGATCATCTTTTCCTTGAAGTTCCATTAAGTACTCGACAGTTTTCTGCGCAAAAAAGTTGCTGACAGTTTCCAACTCTTGAATGAAACGACCCCTTTCACTAATAATACCAACTAATCTTACAGACAATGCATTTATTTCTCGCGTTATTTCAATCTCATCTATTGAGGCTTGCTGAAAATAAAAAGCTAACATGTTTGCCCAATTGGTATAATTGGCATCATTTCTCAGCTTAGCACACTTAGGATGGCTTGCCATTCTGTTTTGTTAGTTACTTTGCACAGCCAAGCAATTAGTTTATGAAAAAATTAACATGCACATTTCATATTTTAAATAGACAGAGTAATGGTAAGCTTCTTTTTCACATGCCTATTCCATATCTGCGATGCCTATCCTCATAATCCAATCCCTCACATGATGCACAGCTGCTCCAGTATTATTGAATAACACCAAAAAAAATGACAACCACTCCACTGTTTGTCCAACCACATTTACAATATTTATTTAAAATCACGTGATATTATTACTGCCGGCATTCCACATGTACAAATTTTGGCGTTATGATTCAGCCTTTGAAATAATGCATGCAAGGTCTACTGTTATTGAGTATCAGCATCACAAAATTGCAAATTGCTTTACTATTTGTGCATCTACTTTAAAGTGCAGCCACAAATTGGCACTCAATTTGTTTTTTTCTTACACATGCTCACAAGATCTACTATTTCTGAAAACACATTCAAAACAGGACAAGCAATTGCTAATTTTGCATAGCATTTTACTCTTCTCAGATTCTGCACACCTATCAAAGTCTAACATGCCAATTATTTGTGCAACCACTCTATCTTGGAACCACAAATTGGCACTAAACTATAGACAGTGCTATTTACCTTCAACCAACCACACACTGAAACCAGTAGAAATCAAAATTATTGTGCATGTCATTTGAAACTTGGTATGTTCTAAAACACATACTATTTCTTTACCAAAATAGACCCAAAATAACCAAGAAAGAGCCGTTTATTTCTAATATTTGTTGGTTTCTTGAGTTTATGCATGTGCATGTACGGATATGACAAAACACGCAAAAGAAAGGCAAATCAGGCAAAACCCGAGCACGAGAATGAGAAGAGAGCAAAAGCTGAGGCTGGAAAAGGAATTTGCAAGTTTGGATAATTATTTCTCAAAATGGCAACTTTAGTCCCTGAAGATTCAGAATTGTCAAGTTTGGTCCTTGGAATTTTCAAAGCTGGCAAATGTGGTCCTTGAAGAATATGCTTTTCAAATATAACCCTTGGAGTTTTTCAAAGTTGTCAAGATTGGCCCTTGGACTCACTTCTCTAGTATTACAACATTGGTACTTATACTTTACAAATTGTCAAAAGCTACCCTTTAAACCAAAATCCAAATACAAAACAAATCATAAACTAACCTAACCAAAACATTACCCAAGCCCAATCCCATACATCCCTGGCCCAAGACACCACCCAAGCCCACACCTTAAAATTACAAATCCCGTATTTCCTAAAAACAAAACCCGGTCAACACCCTTTAATAACCTTCAGTCAAAGAAATATAATAAATACCCAGTACACCCTTTCCCTCCCAAACCATATCCACTGTTCCTGCTCCTTCTTCACTTGAATTCCCTTCTCTACCCCTGAGATGCTTAGTACTTGGAACCTTGAGATGCTGACAAGTCAGAAGAATGCCAGCATGGCAGAATAGAGCTCCCTTATTGGCCAAGACACCTCACCCAATTGATCCAAGGGTATAGATTGAATTTGATGACAAGATTGGAAGATCAAAGGCTGAGATCGAGCTTCTAGGACCTTCTGATGATTAAACCCAAGCTCCTCTAGCTTCTGCTATAAATACCCACTTCATCACAGCTTGAAGATTGTCCAATTTCTTATGTATTTAAAGGAATTTTGGCCTTTTAATTTTCTGTCGAATTTAATGTTTTTTAGTAGTTAAGTAATTTGTAAACTTTGCTTTTAATTGTAATCTCATTTCATTAAATACAAGTTGCTCTTAAATTTAAATTCATTGTTATTCTTAATTGTTGTTATCATCTCTGAAAAAGCTTTTCAATTGTGCTCATTCCTGCTTCTGAAAGTTTTAATAAGCTTAAGTCAGTTGTTCCTAGCTTTTACTTGCTTTAATTCTTCTCCTAAATCAGTTTTTGAAAAAGTCAACAAAAGTCAATGTTTCAAAATCAAATCAGTTTTGTCTAATTTTTGTTTTTGTATTGTTATTTGAGTGAGTTTTAAGTTTGGTCATCTATTTCACATTAATGCAGTTTAGATTTGATTCAGTTTGTAGTCTATAGCGCATTTGAAGAATCTTAAAGGAGTGTTTGGTTTAGTAGTTGTTGAACAAATCAGTTGAGTTTCAGTGGTGGAGTTTGCTTCAAGTAGTTCATATTAGGTCTATTAAGGTTGTTTCTTATAGTTTTACATAGTTCTTTTAGCAAAATAGTCAAAATCAATCAGATTACTGATTTGAGTTCAGTTTGCATCACTTTAGAGTGGATTAGGCTAGTGTTAAAATAGCTTAGATTAGTGTGATTTTAGCTTATAATTTCATTTCTAATCATCTAGGAGTAGTTCAATTTCATTATAGTCAATTTATGTTAATTTGAGAAAAGTCAAAGTTCCATAAAGTTGTCTAAACAAGTTTTAATTTTGATTTTTAATTTCCTCAATTTTTATCCAATAACTATGAGACTTTGGATTTTGCATATTTGATAGGTTTTGATTTCATATATCATTTTTATATAATTTTTAGAATTTTTCTTATGAGCTTTCTAGTAGCTTAAAGTTGCCTGTTTGGACCATTTCTGCCCTGCAAATCTGATGTGATTTCCATTTGAGTACTCAGTTTCCCTTGTAGGTTAGTTTATTGATTATTTGCTTCTATAGATTGTTAGTAGTTTAGTTTTTAAGTGTATTTCCCTTAGAAGCCCTTTAGGAGCTTATTATGGAAGCTTATTCAACTCTGCTTTTCCTTCTCATTCTTTTCTGCATCAGATTACCCTCATGCCCAATCCCCTTATAGTTTTGATTTTTAATTTCTTCACCTTAAGTCATTTTAAGCTGATATTTTGAAAATATAATCTCTGGTTGGTTGTCTACTTCATGGTATTTTTAGTTTATTTTTAATATTTTTCTATACCTGCTAAAGTAGTGCTTAAAGTAGGCAATTTAGGGTCGTTTAGCATAGGGTAGTTTGAATTTGATTTTATGATTAATTGCCTTTAGCTTGTGCTTTTAGGATCTAACAAGTTGTATTAGCTTATTCATAGTTCTTTTAGGCCTTTCTTATCCTGTGGTAGCTTATAGTAGCTTATAGGTAGCTTTTAGATTATTTCATGTGTTTATTCATATCAGTTGTATGCCCAAATCACATCTCCTCTACTCATAAGTTTTTTCTTATATTTTTCCTAGCTTCTCAGTAACATTTTAGATTTTTCTGGAAATTTTCATATTTTTCCTTGCTATTTTTCTATTTTTCTGCATTTAAATTCATTTTTAAGCATTTTTAATTAGCTTTTAATGCAAATAAATTAGAAAAAGGTCAGAAAAATATAATTTCAATTTTCGTAGGTTTAGAATATTCAAAAAGTCATAAAAAGTATTTTTCCAGAATTTTTCATAGTTTAAATAGTATTTTCTAGGAATTTAATTAGTTTTAAATAGTTTTAAATTCATAATAAATAGAGAAAAAGTAAAAAAATTGTTATTCCAGTTTTGAAAATTCTTTTTAGATATTTAAGATTTTTAAAAAATAGTTTTGTAATTTTCTTGCATGTTTTCCTAATTTTTAGTATTTTAAGTCTAATTTAAATGTCCAAAATTAGTTTTTAATTCAAAATAAATCAAGAAAAACCCAAAAAAATAGTTTTAAATTTCAAATAATTTTTAAATCATATTATTAGCTGTAGAAAATTATTAGTTCACTTTTAGGGGTTAAATTAGATTAGTTTGCATTTTAATTCACGTTTTAATAATTACGTAATTTGCGTTTTTAGTATACATTTGCATATTTAGTTATATTTACTTGTTTGCACCATAGGTTTAGAAGTTTTAATTGCTTCCCTTTACTTTCCCTTGCCCCGTAGTTTAGAAATCACTAAAAATCCCTTTTTCCCCATTCAAATCCCGAATTACGCGACGTGAGTTATAAACTCCATTCATCCCTCGTTGGGAGAACGACCCGGGAAATACATTCCTTTGTATTTCTTCGGAAAATATATGTACGAAAACGACAAATCAACACTTCTTACAGTCTTTACATTTATTAAGCTTTAATATAAAATCTAAATAAGCAAGCATACACAAAATCAATGTTTTATTCATAACAGAATTCAAATACTTGGATGAACAAAATACATTAAAATACAAGAAACTTAAAATTCACAAGACCTTGCTACCGATATAGTGACGAACACCAGTCACCAAACCAACCAGCTCTAATCCTTTAGATCCATCAAACCTACATGACGTTGCTTTTCAGTTCTCCCTTCACGAGCTAGATCCAAAACACCAATCAAAGCAGCTAAGATATCTCGATCTCTCTGCTGCGTCTCCAACATACACTCAACTGCATCAGGAGCAACATCATCAAATGGAACAAAAGACTGGACCTCTTCGATTAGTTGATCTCTTCTCTCAATGTTAGTCTCAAGATCAGCACATTTCTGCCCAATGTACATGATGAAACTCTCATTCTCTATCCATTCTTGCACAAACAGATATTTGAAGCAATGTTGGAGCTTATTAGAACCACATCACTCTTTTAAATGCTCAATATTTGGTCAGGCACCCATGGTGGTTAAATGTAAAGTGAATGAGAAATGCCTCAACAAAGTCATGCTTATATAGCCAGAAAAAACAAACAGAATATAAAACAATTAATAAAAAAAATAAAATGATTAAAAAAAACAAAAGCAAAATAAAAACAGATTCATAATACTTAACTCATAGACAAACTACCGAGGTTTATTCATACAGACAATATCTTACAACATCAAATACAAAGATCACCTCATCATAATATTACACACAGATGCAGACATACATGGACTTCTACTCAGAAACACGACAGCACCTAAAACCACAGAAAAGCCTCCCTAATCATACTGCTCCATAATGAGCACATGACGGCGCTTCTCAGTACGTGCTTCATGTGCTACATCGACAAGAACAACCATTGCAGCCAACAACTGATAATCTTTGTTTTGTGCTTCCTGCAAACACGAGAGGCCATTAACGGCTACAGGATCGGTTGAACTGAAGCCTTCACCCTCTCTCATCAGTTCCATTTTTTTTCACAATTCTTGCACGCACATCATCACATTTTTCATTCAATACCATAATCAGGCCTTCGATATCACACTCTTCGTGCAAAAACAACAAACGGAAAGCACGGTGCAGCTTATCAGAACCACATGCTTCTTTCAGTTCGTCAAAGTTAGGAGTCGTTCCCATTTTTTCTCACACACTTCTTAGCAGATGGTTAATAAAGTTTAACCCACAATGACACACACATGGCCACTACTTATATAGGCAAGAGGTGTAGGCATGTAAATATAAACAGTGCACCTGACCAAACTAAAACAGTCACATTTTCAATTGCATTTAGTTCAAACAGTTTATACCTAACTATCACAAAGACATTTTGTTTTTGGTTACACTGGATTTTCATATGTTTCTGATAAATAATAGTTAGCTTCATCTATTTCCTTTTACCTTCTGTTACTGATGCTCTTATTTTGTTTATGTTTATGCGAGGAACACTGAAAAGAAGAAGGACATCTAGGCATTAACTTACCAATGTGAATATTTAAACTGGCAGTCTTAAAAACTGATATGTTTTGAAACATATTTCTGCTCTAGCTGCAGAAATATGTGCCGAAACATTGGTATTCTTTTGTGTCAAACTTAGACAAAAGGTGTAACATGTTTGCATACCAAGATACTCCTATTTTGTGCCGCGCTTGCAGCCTGGCTACAAAAGTATGCAATAGCATACAAAACTGCTACTCTTATATGGCAAACTTGCACTATAACTGTAAAACTATGAAAAGGCTGGATGCAACATATTTTGCACATCATTCCAGCAGTTACTACATATGAAGCTAATGTATGTTTTAGAAGGCTTGGCCATTTTTTTATGCTGCACATTCTTGCATCAACTATCCTTGCAATCTTATGACTCTTGCCATTGCTACCTTCGACAAACCGGTTCATCCATATTTAAAGAAAACACCCGCAGCAACACGCGGGCTCGAAACCTCATATATTACATCACATGGGTCCTAATGCCTCCGAATGCCTCGTGAAGGTAAAAGAGGACATCGACCATTTAATACAACATAAAATCTCTTAGACATCCCCTGGCCCGTTAGAAGTAGAGGTGGCAATTTAATACCCAATAGTTAAACTTGGGTCTAGTTGGGTAATTTTTTTTAATGAGATGGGTCTAAATGGGTTTAGTTTATTTTAATAGATGGGTCTAGATGGGTTTAGTTGATTTTAATTAATTAATATTGATGGGTCTAGTTGGGTCTAATAATATACCCACATGGGTCTAATACAATATCCACATGCTTTAAGTTGATTGTTAACTAAAATTATAAAAATCACTCACAGTCTATTTTTATACGTTTTCTTACGTTTCCATACATTTTTATCATTTTCGTCCGTTTTTATACGTTTTCATCCAGTTTCTTACGTTTTTATCCGTTTTTTTCGTTTTTATACGTTTTAGTCCGTTTTTTACGTTTTAACCGTTTTTACACGTTTTCGTCCGTTTTTTTACGTTTTTGTCCGTTTTTTTACGTTTTCGCCCATTTTTTCACGTTTCGTCCGCTTTTTTACGTTTTTGTCCGTTTTTACACGTTTTCGCCTGTTTATTTACGTTTTCGTCCGTTCATTAACGTTTTTTTTTAATGTTTTTGTCCGTTTTGCACGTTTTCGTCAAGTTTTACATGTTTTAGTCCGGTTTTTTACGTTCTTAACTGTTTTTACACGTTTTCGTCCGTTTTTTACGTTTTCTCCCACTTTTTTACGTTTTCGTCTGTTTTTACACGTTTTCGTCCGTTTTTTACGTTTTCGTCCGTTTTTTCACGTTTTCGTCCGCTTTTTTACGTTTTTGTCCGTTTTTACGCGTTTTCGTCTGTTTTTTTACATTCTCGTCTGTATTTTTACGTCTTTGCACGTTTTCGTTAGGTTTATTTTACGTTTTTGTCCGTTTTACACATTTTCGTCCGGTTTTTTACGTTCTTATCTGTTTTTACACGTTTTCGTCTGTTTTTTACGTTTTTGTCCGTTTTTACACGTTTTCGTCTGTTTTTTTACATCTTCGCCCGTTTTTTACGTTTTCGCCCGCTTTTTAACGTTTTCGTCCGTTTTTACACGGTTTCGTCCATTTTTTCACGTTTTCGTCCGCTTTTTACGTTTTTGTCATTTTTTACATGGTTTCGTCCTTTTTTTTACGTTTTCGTCCGTCTTTGCACGTTTTCGTTAGGTTTTATTACGTTTTTGTTCGTTTTACACATTTTTGTCCTGTTTTTTATGTTTTACCCATGTAAAAACGGATAAAAACAAAAAAACGGACGAAAACGTGTAAAACGGACAAAAACGTAAAAAGGTATTAAAAATAGACGAAAACGTAAAAAAGTAGACGAAAAACGTGTAAAAACAGAAAAAAATATAAAAAAGCGGACGAAAATGTGAAAAAACGGGCGAAAACGTATAAAAACTGACGAAAACGTAAAAACGGACGAAAACGTAAATCAATGGACGGAAACTTGTAAAAACGTAAAAAACGGACGAAAACGTGTAAAACGGACCAAAACGTAAAAAAAACCTAACGAAAAGTGCAAAAACGGACAAAAACGTAAAATAATGAAAAAAAAAAACAGACGAAAATGTAAAAAAACAGACGAAAACATGTAAAAACGGGCAAAAACATAAAAAAGCGGGCGGAAACGTGAAAAAACGGGTGAAAACGAAAAAAATGGACGAAAACGTAAAAAAATGGACGGAAAAGTGTAAAAACGAACAAAAACGTAAAAAAATACCGTCGAAAACGTGTTAAAACGGATAAAAACATAAAAAACCGGACGAAAATGTGTAAAACGGACAAAAACGTAAAAAACTTGACCAAAACGTGCAAAAACGTAAAAAAAAACGTTAAAAACGGACGAAAACGTAAAAAAACAGACGAAAACGTGTAAAAACGGACAAAAACGTAAAAAAACGGACGAAAACGTGAAAAAACGGGCGAAAACATTAAAAAACGGACGAAAGCGTATAAAAACTGACGAAAACGTATAAAAACGGATGAAAACGTGTAAAAACGGACGAAAACGTATTAAAACTGACAAAAACATATAAAAACTGAAGAAAACGTATAAAAACAGATGAAAACTTATAAAAACAGATGAAAACGTATGGACGAAAACGTATAAAAACGTAAAAAACGGATGAAACCAGACAAAAACGGATTAAAAACATATGAAAACATATAAAAACGTAAAAATACTGACGAAAACGGATGAAAACGTATAAAAACTGACGAAAACGTAAAAAAAATGGATATTGAATACTTTTTGTTTTTGTTTACAGTAATTAATTGTTATGTTCCATGATGAAACAAAAAAAACTAGCAAAACAAAAAAAAAACCCGACCCGACTCTTACCCATTTATACCCATACCCATCTAGACTCATCCTTCCAAGTGACTCATCTAGACCCATACCCATATAAACCTAAATAATAATAATAATAATAATAATAATAATAATAATAATAATAATAAAGTGATGCTTAAAAATTAAAAAATAATAATAATAATAATAATAATAATAATAATAATAATAATAATAATAATAATAATAATAATGAGTTTCTCCCATTTTCATTCTCTTCTTTTGGGGAACTAGAGAAGAATGCGGTGACCTTACTAAAGCGTATCCGAAGATTCTCGGTGACTCAGGACATTGGTGCGCGTGCTGCTGCTCACATTTTTAGTAGGATTAGTTTCGCTATAGCTAAAGGAGTGGGGGCCCAGTTAGTATCTCGGCTCCCTACTAATTTCTTGTAAATCCTATTTTATTCTAATAAATTGATGTTTATAATAAAAAAATAATAATAATAATAATAATAATAATAATGACCCAACCCGACCGACCCGACCCGACCATTTTGCCACCCCTAGAAGATACAAGGCGCATTAGAAAGAGACCGTAAAACGAATACCCAAACATCCCAAAAGATCAAAACCTTCTTCCCCAAAACCATAAGCAAAAAAAAGCCCTAGTTCTATCAGTACATAATCGATCACTGTAATATCAATTCTCTCAACATATTTCACTTCGATTTATCAGGTACGTTTTATTTATTTATTTTATGTATTCTTCTTTTTCTGTTATCATTTATGTAAATTTGAACTAGTTGGCGATCAATCTCTACTCTAGTATTTAGCATTGTATAATGATTTCTGTAGTTAACTTTTTAATATAATTGACTACATTACAGAAATAAATTTAAAGAAAAAATACGCGCGTATGTGTGTGATCTGGTTATATAGTTTATCGTATGAGTAAATTATAACGATATTATTAGGGTGTAGCTGATAATTGCGTATTTGCATGTGATATGCATTCTTGTATACTAGTTGGATACCCGCGCACAACGGCGGCGATAAATATAGTTATATAATAAATATAGCAAATGAATTGCTAACCCAACTCTCCTAGCAATTCTCTACCCGCTTAGTGAATTCATTTCACAACACTCCAAATGTATATGTGTTAGTTGTATGTGTTTGTTTGGGTTTTCGTATCTTTCCCGTGACATCATTATTCTCGCATATAAAAAGACCTTCACAATCTCTTACCCGTCAAACATTTTCCTAAAAGTAAATGATTTTGATAAATAAAGTTTGTATTGATTGAAATAAAGGTTAAAGTTATAAAAATTTGAATCAAAATAAAATAAACCTACTAAAAATGTAAAAACTAAAAACTCATAAAAATATATCAAAATGGATGTTGAATTAAAGAGCACAAAATTTTAAAAAATATGATGAAATTAGATCATAAAAAAATTAAACGAATTAAAAGATATTTAAATTTAAAAATAAAAGTGATTAATTAGTTAAGAAGTGACATGTGTCACCCCATTATTGGAGCTCCTTATTTTAGTTTGTTAGAGCTCCTCCCTTTTTGTTATTTTTTAGTTAGAGAAGTGACACATGTCACTCAATTATTGGAGCTCCTTATCTTAATTTTTTGTAGAGCCCACAACTTAAATGCTTTATATAGTACTAGTTGGATACCCGCGCACAGCGGCGGCGATAAATATAGTTATATAATAAATATAGTAAATGAATTGTTAACTCAACTCTCATCGCAATTCCCTACCCGCTTAGTGAATTCATTTCACAACACTCCAAATGTATATGTGTTAGTTGTATGTGTTTGTTTGGGTTTTCCGTATCTTTCCCGTGACATCATTATTCCCGCATATAAAAAGACCTTCACAATCTCTTACCCGTCAAACACTTTCCCAAAAGTAAATGATTTTGATAAATAAAGTTTGTATTTATTGAAATAAAGGTTAAAGTTATAAAAATTTGAATCAAAATAAAATAAACCTACTAAAAATGTAAAAACTAAAAACTCATAAAAATATATCAAAATGGATGTTGAATTAAAGAGCACAAAATTTTAAAAAATATGGTGAAATTAGATCATAAAAAAATTAAACGAATTAAAAGATATTTAAATTTAAAAATAAAAGTGATTAATTAGTTAAGAAGTGACATGTGTCACCCCATTATTAGAGCTCCTCATTTTAGTTTGTTAGAGCTCCTCCCTTTTTGTTATTTTTTAGTTAGAGAAGTGACACATGTCACTCAATCATTGGAGCTCCTTATCTTAATTTTTTGTGGAGCCCACAACTTAAATGCTTTATATAGTAGTATAGATATAGATATAGATAAAAGAGATAATTAGTTCAAAATATATCTAACTTTTCACAAAATTCTTTAGTGTCTATCAATCTTATTTTTATCATATTAAGTACACAAACTTCTTAAATTTCCTATGGCTAGCCTAACGGTGCCGCGTCAGCAATAGTACACACAATAGGAAGATAATGCGGCTGGTGTATTTAATAGGAAAAACTTAGATTTATGCGCGCTAAAGAAATTTGTGGCAAGTTAGATACATTTTGATCTAATTGTCCCACAACATAGTATGTATGCATTACGGTCGGCCATCACTTAAGATGGTGATCGTTTTTGTGTGTCGTAACGCGCTTTATTATGGCTGTACTATGGGCAACAGTAAAGCTAAGATAAAATTGGTGTATTGTGTTAAATTTAGGCAGTATAATAAACAAGTTGGACTTGTTTTGCTTGTGTCAAAATATGCAAGTCCTGAAATTTTTTGACAAGAGAGCAAATATTTTGTGTCCCATATGACTGTACGACTTCTTGGCCTTTTTTTTAGGAATGGTTTTAGACTTTTTGTTCATGGACACATAAGAGACATTTATCTGTTTCTTTTTCTGCTGTAAAAGTGAACAACATGATACAAAGATTATAGATAGATTTACACAAGCTAATCTTTAGTTCATGGAAAAGTAAGAGACGGCTATTTCATTTGTGTATTCTCACCTAGAGGCTTTTTTTTTATCTATGTTTGTATCATGTTGTTATTTGTTACAGCCGAAGAATAAACCTATATCTGAAACTGGTAATTTAAGAAACCCACTTGAGATGTTTATACGTTTAAGGTTGAGACGAGTGATCTAATTTCGATGGATTCTGGTAACTTAAGTAATTTTTTAAATACTCTCCTAGCACATAGTGTGCATTACTTAATATATGTCATAGTCCATGTTCTCTTGAACTACAACCCTCTTGTCGTTGGTTTAAAAAACATCAAAGTCTAGTTGAAAGATTCTAGAGAGAAAGGACTAGTTTAAATGAAGATCCTTCTGTATAGATATCACCATCCACATCTAGAAAGCTGTATGCTTTGGAAGAAACTTGTACAGTCTTGGAGAATGCACACTATTTATATCTTGTAAATTTGATCACTTCATCTCTTATTAAGCTGCTTTATTAGCTAGTTAGCTTTACTCTCTATCAAGCTTCTGGCTATAGCAGGACCCAGGGGCTGGTTTATACTTCTGGCGTATACTAGTACTTGATCTATATATTGTCAATATTACATCATTACCAAATTTTGTTCTGCTATGCTGATCTTGCTGGATTCATCAGGTTAGATTTTAGCAATATGGAAGATAACAGGCGGTCCTTCAAAAGACGCGCTATTCCATTTTCTGATATGATTGGTAATAAAAGAGGAAAATTTGGCGATCAGTTATCAGGAAACTCACAGGCTTCAGAAACAGTCTACCGAATACTATGTCACTCTAGAAAGATTGGTAGTGTAATTGGAAAAGGTGGTGGGATAGTGAAGGCTTTGCGTGAAGAAACTCAAGCTAAGATCACAGTTGCTGACTCTGTTCCTGGTTCAGAAGAGAGGGTAATTGTCGTGTATAGTTTTTCAACAAAGAACCCAGTAACTCAGAATACTGATATGGAGCTACAATGTGCTGCCCAAGATGCTTTATTGAAAGTTCATGATAGGATTGTTGAGGAAGAAAGTGGAACCGATAATGAAACTGTGGTCACTGCACGCTTGCTTGTTCCAAACAACACGGTTGGGTGCCTTCTGGGCAAGAATGGAGATGTCATTAAGAGATTGCGGAGTCAAACTGGTGCAAGCATACGCGTATTGCCTGCTGATCAGCTTCCTGTTTGTGCTATGAGTACTGACGAGTTGGTGCAGGTAATGCTTTCAGTTCTTATATAATAAATTTAAGTGGCTGTGACACACCACCGTTGTGATGTGTATACTGTGCATATGTATCTGATTTTTTAGTTGTGGCAGATATCAGCTAAACCGGCTATTGCAAGGAGGGCTCTCTATGAAGTTTCTACCTTGTTGCATCAAAATCCACGCAAGGACAAACCTCCTTCTGGATTTCCCATCCATCCTCTTATGTCAAATCTACCTCCAACTGCAAATCAAATGTGGCCTGAACGCGGCTCAAGTGCCCGTGGTGGATGGAGGGAGGAATATGAGCACTCAATATTTGGTCCTGCTGATTTTGATGGTGATCGTGTCGTGTCACATGGTGGGGAGGCTCCAGCTGAGTTTTCAATGAAAATTCTTTGCCCTGCCGCCAAAATCGGAGGGGTGATTGGAAAGGGGGGTTCCAATGTAAGGCAAGTGCAGCAAGAAACTGGCACCGATATACACGTTGATGATGTATCAGGAGACTCAGATGAACGTGTGATTCGTGTTTCTGCGTTTGAGGTCAGTTACTTTCTTATATTTAGTTTCTGTTCATCTAGTTTGAACCCAGTGATGTGATTTTAACTGTCTTCAGGCTCCATGGAACCCAAGATCACAAACGATTGATGCAATCCTTCTTTTACAAGATAAAACGAGCGATGTATCTGAAAAAGGAACCATTACCACTAGACTACTTATTCCATCTAGCAAAGTTGGTTGCATTATTGGACAAGGTGGTCAGATAATCAATAAAATGAGATGGAGAACCAAAGCAGATATCCGGGTGTACTCTAAAGAAGAAAAGCCTAAGTGTGCTGGTCAAGATGAAGAGCTTGTGCAGGTGAAAACCTCATTATGCTATTTTCATCCTGATTTTCTCAAAGTAGTAATCATATGGGTGACGGAATGACCATTCTGATGTGTTAGGTATCTGGAGGTTATGGTACAGCTAAAGATGCAATAGGTGAGATTGCGTCAAGATATAGAGAAAGATGTCTTCGAGAGGCAAAACCTGGATTAGAACCCGCTCCACCGTTTCCTTCTCAAGGGAATCTTCCTACTGAACGGCCATCTATGTCCGGTTTTGCACGAGGTGGGCGCTCAGGTGGCTATGAACCATTTCAGGTTAGTTAATTATATGCATCAGAGTCATAATAAAAAGTAATTTTCTACCAGTTGTTGGATGAAATATAAATTAACTATGGATATCACATTTACGCAGAGGCAGTTATTAGAGTAACGGTACTAGCTAAATCAGCTCCTGTATTTTTTATTTGACTAGAAGTAGAGAATAGGTTGAAATCTGCTATTAGATTCACATAGGGCTGAGCAAACCAATCGAACGGACCGGACCCGACCGAGACCGACCGAACCGAAGGACATGCGGCCGGTCTCGGTCTAGGTTTTTGGGCGAATTCGGTCTCAGTCCGGTCCGGTCCGGGTACAAACCGACCAATAATGCCTTCTAGGACCGGACCGGACCAAACACATTCGGTCTGGTCCTCGGTCCGTGGTTTTGGTCTTGGTCGGTCCGGTCCGGTTTTCGGACCGTGATCACCCCTAGATTCACATACTACTTGGACTTGTCCATGGATCTCATTCGGATCAGATCAACTAATGATCAAATCTAATCCCCCACCCAGCTAATCGAAACAGATGGATCATCACCCAGCTGACCTTATTTCTGCATTTTGAATAAGCTTTTGACCAACCGTGTTACCCTTTCAGCCCTTCCACCCGTGCAGCAGCCATGCGCTCAGCCCCAGCACTTGCAGACTCTTTAACTTCATGAATATTCACTTTGGAAAAGTTGTCATGTGCAACGTGAATAGTATTAAATTTTTTGTTAATCCCTTGCTTTTTTGACATTGGTAGTTCTAAAAATAATCATTGTCTTTGGTAAACTAATCCCTTACAAGGAATCTGTTAGGATCAGGGGAGAATAATCAGGAATAATCAGTAGCAAAACAAATGGAGATCAGACAAAAGTTTCTTGTATTACAAATCAAAGGATACAAGATGAGTAGTGTGTGTACAAAAAAGATGATTACAAATGGGGGGATAAGCCCTTATTTATACTAGGGCTTATTGGATTCTAGAAGATTCTAATACAAATATCTTAGATTTTCCTATAAGCTAATATCTAGCTTATTCTAGATTATTCCACCAAAGTATCTAGCTTATTTCTAGATTCTTCCAAAATACCTTTTAGACCAAAATTACTAAACTACCCTTAGGAGGTGAAGTCACAATATCTAACAATCTCCACCTTGAGTTCAACTCCTAAGTAACACCATATCTAATTCCAAGTTCCAAAGGCTAGAGATACTAGCCAATTTCAAATCAAACGATCGATTCCCAAAAGCTATCCGAAACAAAATCGATCCAGAACAAATGCCGATAACTTCAAAACGAACAATCAAATGTTAGCCGAAAAATTCAAAACGGCTAACCGAACAAACCAATCGGCTCAAACGATCTTCACAAGTGACAATCAAATTCGGGCAACAAACTTCAAAAGCCCGACAAACGAAGATCCAAATTTCCAAGCTAACAAATTCCAAACGATCGAACAAAATTCAAACAACCTGATTATAACCAAGTCTTCAAACACCAAATCTATCTTCAAATGCAAATACCAAATTCAAATTCTAATGACCCACTTATTGGTAAGTATTATGGTCCAACTTCAAACTTATTATCCGTATCAAACAAATTCAAGTTAATAAATAACTTGACGAACGGCCTCTGATAATTCAAACGCCCCAAATATGATACGGATAATAATACCAACGACCCACTTATCCAATAAGAATTACAGTCATCAAATAGCTCCACCATAACTGATTATTCCAAAACTCAAAACAAAAATCAACGAGCAAACCCGAAATCCAAAATTCAGCCGCCAACTACCAAATGAAATCAAAGAACTAACAAATATTGGCACAATTCCAAAATCCCATTTTCTGATTCAAAGCCCTCTTAGCCAAAGCCCCAAATTCTAACCCAATAACTAATGGATCCACAAAGATGAGATTTTTAAAATACATCCCTATAGAAATTGATCCAACACAAGTTCTAACTATCCCTAATCCCAATCAACAAACACCTTCAACATATCAAACTAGCAGAAGCAACAAAAGATTGAAACAAACCTGATGTTTTCAAAACTGACCGACAACAACCACCAAACACCAAACAAATTCAAACTTGGTGTCTTCAACTAATTGAATCAGCAGCCACCAAACACAAACGAAAAAGACAATCAAATGGTTTCAAGAAATTAATTCTTGAAATCAACCAAAAAACTGATGTCGATCAGAAACCCAAAACTATTGCACCTTGCTTCAATCGATCAAACCTGGC
The DNA here is from genome assembly GCA_019973895.1 of Chrysanthemum seticuspe. Taxonomy (NCBI): domain Eukaryota; kingdom Viridiplantae; phylum Streptophyta; class Magnoliopsida; order Asterales; family Asteraceae; genus Chrysanthemum; species Chrysanthemum seticuspe. The sequence continues at coordinate 93,549,594 of BPTQ01000003.1, read as the reverse complement.
GCTCTGATACCAATTTGTTAGGATCAGGGGAGAATAATCAGGAATAATCAGTAGCAAAACAAATGGAGATCAGACAAAAGTTTCTTGTATTACAAATCAAAGGATACAAGATGAGTAGTGTGTGTACAAAAAAGATGATTACAAATGGGGGGATAAGCCCTTATTTATACTAGGGCTTATTGGATTCTAGAAGATTCTAATACAAATATCTTAGATTTTCCTATAAGCTAATATCTAGCTTATTCTAGATTATTCCACCAAAGTATCTAGCTTATTTCTAGATTCTTCCAAAATACCTTTTAGACCAAAATTACTAAACTACCCTTAGGAGGTGAAGTCACAATATCTAACAGAATCAAACTTTTATGATGACAAAACTTTGGTCAAAACATGCCACACAAATAAGTGAATAACTGCACAAAATCTAGTGTTCTAAAACAAGTCACTTGCTCACTTGTTTGATTAATTTCTTAAAAAGCTGTATGTCTACATAAATATAGTTCTTAAAGTGTCATACTAAATATACTTCCAACTTTGTGACAATAAAAATCACTCATGTTTTATAATAAATGCTTTCATAAACATATTAATATTTAAAATTTTATCAGTATTTTAATTTTTAATAGTTAATATTAAAAAGTTATTTTGTAGGAGGGGGCGGAGGGGGCTTGTGGTGATGAGTGGGTGTTTATGGTGAGAAATAAAGGGATAGTTGGATAAACAGAGTCAATGTAGACATGTTAGGGATCAACCCAAGTATCAATCCACCTAAATGGGTTGAGCCGTTTGACCACTAATTGGATCAATGTATCAAGTCTCTTGACCCATTAGGTCATATAAGCAGACCAAAATAAACTGGATCGGATCTAGATGAGACTCATTGACATGCTTATACTAGCTCAAAATGTCACTGGTCATTTTATTTCCCAATTTTGTTAATAATGGACAAACTAGGAGGTTGATAAGGTAACTTTAAGTGCTAAAGTAAGGCATTACAATGTGCTGTAGTTTGCTTGTGAAGACGGTTGATTTCAGTGATCTGGAGGCTAACAAACCTAGATATTCCAGCCCCATGTTCTTCTAGTTGTTGCTTTTAAGTTTAGATAACCATAGTCTTTCTCTATTTACTACGTAATATATGTATATATATTTGTGTGTGTGTTATTTTCGTCAATGCTGTGATAATTCTGAAGAATGACCTTGTTTTTTCTGGCAATTTTCATGAACTGTTTAAGGGTGGTGGAAGGGACTATGAACCTTATAGTCGCTCAGGTCCTCGAAGGGACTATGAACCTTATAGTCGCTCAGGTCCACCCAGGGACTATGAATCCTATAGTCACTCGGGTCCACCGAGAGACTATGAACCTTATGATCCCTCCTTTCCACCAAGGGACTATGAACCATATAGCCATCCAGGTCCGCCCAGGGATTATGAGCCTCATAGCCATCTAGCTCCTCCTAGGGACAATGAGCCTCGTGGGTATCGGGCTCCTCCAAGGGAATATGAACCACATAATAGCTATCTGGCCCCTCTTATGGATTATGAACCTCGTGGTTATGCTTCCCCTTCAAGGGACTTTGAACGTCAAGGATACCGTGTTCCTCCTAACGCCATTGGGTAATAATATACTTTGACATTGTACATCACCACATTATCAATTGAAATCTATGAGGGGGTGTTTGGATGTGTGTTCTGACAGTTTGGATGTTATATGAAATGGGCTGTAGGAATTAGTGTTTGGCTGGGCTTCTGCTCTGTGAAGGTTTAATAATCGGATAATCAGATGTTTGAGTGTTTGAAAATGCTGATTGTGTAATATTTTATAAGATAAAATGACCAAGAAAGACTTTGTCCTGGTGATGTGTGAAGTGGAAATAAAAGTCCTTCAAGTTAGGTTATGGGTGAACAAATTTTTTTTATCCCATACTAAATTTTTTTTGCAGCTTCTATGAAGCTTTATTCTGAAATACATGTTATTTATTTTTTTATTATTATTTTTTTAAGTGAAGCAGGATCTGTATATCCATATTATAAGAAATTGATCATTGTGTCTGTGTAGGCTACAAATTCAGTTTTAAAATCCAAATCCAAACACCCCCATAATCTTGATATTAAATGTTACGTTGACCCATTCTGTTTTATGCTTTACATCAGATTTTCAGGTGCTGTGGATCTGAAGATGCAAGCTGGCGGTCGAGGTTCTGCAGTTGGACCTGGAGTTGGCAATGCTAGTGAGGTCAGTTCTTCTACTTATAAATTTACAATTTGAAACTCAAAGAATAACCTGCATCCTAAAAAAAGTTACGGTACACGCCCCTTGCTGGCAATGCATATCATGATAAACTTTACTTAGTTAACAGTAAACTTCAAGAATTTGTCAACGATATTATGCTAATAAAAAAGGTGCATTCACCCTTTTTTTTGTTCGACTCTGGTAATTATAAATCATTCCCATATGGATTTTTAGACAACGGGAACACGGCCAAAGCTCCAAGATCAGTATGCTGGCGGTTCAGAATCTTTTGGTGAGAGCCGTGGTACCTACCAAGGGTATGGAGGACAAAAACACACTCTACAGAGCTCCTATCATGACAGCTACGATCCTCGACAGGAACCCTATGCTGATACTAATCCTATTCATCCACCATACAACACCAACCTTCAACAAGATCCCCTGCCCTACCATCACTACCAAGATAATCCACCTCAGCAAGGGCATTACTCAGACAGTCCTTACCAATACTGACCGCTAAATTTGGGGGCATTCCATTAGTTGTACCATGATCTACAACTCACCAACTCAGTTGGTTGTTTTTGTTGACTTATTAGAATGATGGCCATATGATCTTCTAAGATTTTACCTCTTAAAATCATTTTTTGCTGTGGTTGGAGAAGTGTAGAAGAGTTGGAGAAGTGTAGAAGATAAAGTTGCTGCTGGAGCACTCCATTTCACTTTTAACTTATTTTCAAATCTATCTCGTGTATTTAACTATGTTGTATTTTCCTTCTCACTGGTCATCTCTCAAAGCAAATGTAGGACGGATTCTTGCAATTCCCTCAGTTAAAAAATAATCATCGGTTATTTCATTAGTTTTGATCAAAGATCATTTTTGTTGCATCATGCAAATAGTTCAGAATTCAAACTATCATTGCTTTGCTTAATAGTTACTCTAGATGGTGACATTTCCTCTAAACGTAAAACTTCATGCTGCTTTTTCTTTAAGCTTTTCTGCCTTTCGGCACACGTGCATATAGTTGATGAAATATACTATGTCAATGACATTATCTTGAAAATGAAACAAAGGTGGTACCTGAAATGTCAACCCTAAATAGTTGCAAATTGCATATCCACTAAGCCTTGTTTCATGGTACGACGTGAAGTACTCTAGGCATGTTATCTATTAGTCATCCACCAGACCAGGATAGGCCAATATCGATTAGACTACACTCACAATCATGGTCATGTGCTCTTCCCACTCATCCACTTTGTGCTAAAACCTGGATATGTCTTTTTATGGTAACATCCATTCTATACCACAAACCTACACTTAACATCCAAAACCCTTTTTACAACAATCATGAGAACGAAACGAAGTTGAAGACGTCATTGGGTTGTCGAGCTTTTAGTTTTTATGGTCTAGAGCGAAGTCTGCTTACATATGGGGAGTTGTCACTTTGTCGTATCATCATGATTTCAGATATTAGCACTTCTTTTAATCTTTTAAAACACAATCCAAACCTATTTCTTCAATCTTTTTCTGCATATTGAGGAATAATTATGCTATAAATATCGTGTTCACCTCTTGATAAGTTGTATTGATTTATTCAATGTTGCTATGTGAAATACATATATATTGTAGGTTTGACATTTATGTGTCGTTTGTTTTTTCAGAGCTTTTACCTCTTCATCTGCAAACCATGTCTGCAAAAGAAGAGGTACATTTAAGCTTTTCATCTGTAAGAAAAAGACCGTTTGTTTTTTGTGCTATTGAAGTACTTCTTTCCTTTGTCTTCTTTTTTCTTTTTCACTAGTATTTTTTGTGCTATTGAAGTAACTTTTTTTTTTTCCTTTTTCTTTTTCATTAGTTTTTTGTGCTATCGAGTGCAAAACAAGCAATCACTTCAAATATGAAGTATTGAAGACAATACATAATGGTTTAAAATATACCAATATCGACCATTTTTTGTGCTATAAATCCTTTTGTCATATGGGTCATTGGTTTCCTTACGTTTTGGTTTTCTTTTTTTACGTTTTTGACCGTTTTTTACATTTTCGTCAGTTTTTTTAAGTTTTCGACCCCTTTTTTAAGTTTTTGTTTGTTTTTATACGTATATGTCCGTTTTTTTTACGTTTTCGTCTGTTTTTTAGGTTTTCGCTTGTTTTTTACGTTTCAGTCCGTTTTTTACGATTTCGTCTGTTTTTTACGTTTTCATCTCTTTTTTTTATGTTTTGTCACTTTTTTTACGCTTTCATCTGTTTTTACGTTTTCCACCGTTTTTTTACATTTTCATCTCTTTCTTTACTTTTTTTTTACATTTTCGTATATTTTTTTTACGTTTTCCTCCATTTTCTATGTTTTCGTCTGTTTTTTAACGTTTTCGTCCGTTTTTTTACATTTTTAGCCATTTTCTTACGTTTTTGTCCATTTTTTTTACGTTTTCGTTTTTTTTACGTTTTCGTTTGTTTTTTACGTTTTCGTATGTTTTTACGTTTTCTTCCGTTTTTTACGTTTTAGTCCGTTTTTTACGTTTTCGTCCGTTTTTTTACGTTTTCGTCCGTTTTCATCTGCTTTTTACGTTTTCATCTGTTTTTTAAGTTTTTGACCGTTTTTGTCTTCTTTTACGTTTTCGACCATTTTTTACGTTTTCCTGTGTTTTTTTACGTTTTCGTCTGTTTTCTTTCGTTTTCATCTGTTTTCTTACATTATATTACGTTTTGTTAGGTAAGATAAAATAACGAACAAAAAACTATAAAATCATATGAAAACGGATGAAAACGTAAAATAAACAAATGAAAATATAAAAAACAGACTAAAACGTAAAAAACGGACGAAAACGTAAAAAACGGATGAAAACGTAAAAAACAGATCAAAACGTAAAAAACGGACGAAAACATAAAAAAAGGTAGAAAACGTAAAAAACGGACGAAAACTTAAAAAGTAGGCGAAAACATAAGAAAACGGACGAAAACGTAAGGAAACGGACGTAACGTAAGAGAACTGACGAAAACGTAAAAAAAGGAACAAAAACGGACGAAAAAAACCGATGAAAACATAAAAAATGGACGAAAACGTAAAAAAGCAGGCGAAAACGTAATAAACCGGACGAAAATGAAAACTAACGAAAACGTAAAAATATGATCGAAAACGTAAAAAAATGGATGAAAACGTAAAAAAACATGTAAAACGGACGAAAATGGACAAAATCGTAAGAAACGTAAAAAAATGGATGAAAACGTAAAAAATTTGATGAATACGTAAAAAACAAACAAAAACGTAATAAAGCGGACGAAAACTTAAGAAAACGGGCGAAAAGGTAAAATAAACGGACGAAAACGTTAAAAAATGGACGAAAACGTAAAAAATGGCGAAAACGTAAAAAAAGAGGCGAAAACGTAAAAAAACGGGCGAAAACGTAAAAGAACGGACGAAAACGTAAAAAAAACGGACGAAAACGTAAAAAGACGGACGAAACGTAAAAGAGATGTAAGATATTGAGAAAGAGATGTAGGGGTTATGAAAGAAGAGGTAAGAAGTGAAAGATAATGTCTGAAATTTAGAAGAGGAAAGAAGTGAAAAGAAGCACTTATGTCTGCAAAAAAACAAACAGAAACCTCTGCCCTCCTGCAGACAAAAGAAGTGAAAAGAGGAAAAAAGTGCTTATTGAGAACAAACAAACAACACCTTAGTCATCACATAGGATAAAGAGTCAAACAATTTCATAAAAGACTGAGTAGCATGGTTCTTATGTTTGGTATCATGCACAACAATTTTGTTGTAAGGTTACAAAAATGAGAGCAGGAGTTATTAGTCAAAAGTCATAGTACCGTTATGCAGTTTGGGATGGTAAAAAAAACCCGAATTTGACGGGAAGCCTGAAACCCGAACTAATTTGGGTGGGGTTGAGGGGGAGGGGGGCGACATACATATCGGATTATGGGGCGGGTTTGGGGCCCAAAAAGGGATATTAATCGAGTTCTGAGCGGGGTATGTTGGCGCATAAAAAAGCTGGGAAAGAAGTTTTCTAAATTTTGAGTTTTTATATGTTTTTTTATTGCACAAAAAACGAAATTTTAATGCAAAAATCTTTTTTATGCACAAAATTTTCAACTTGTATGGTGCAATGCGCAATTATTATTATTTATTTTTTTATTTATTTTTGGTTGGCAAAACTAGGGATGAGCACGGTACCGGTCCCGTACCGAATTAGTGGTACCGATTTTTTCCCGAGCATAAATTAGTGGTACCGGTACCGTACCGAACGAGATTCGGATACCGGTACCGGGAAATCGGGTTTTCCCCGCTTTTATCGAATTAGTGGTCCCGATTTATTTTTCACATTATTTCGTAGTCTCGGTACCGTACCGTATTTAAAAAATCGGTACCGTTTCGGTACGGTTTCGATTCGGTTCCGGGATTCGGTTCGAAATGCTCATCTCTAGGCAAAACTATCCACTTTTAGAAAATCTTTATTCACCACATTACGCACCAACATAACCGATCTTGTGTATTTTTTTTGAAATTTTTCGAGAACCTTTAAAAAAAAAGTTCATTTTTATCTTTTTTTACGGATATTTGTTTTTTTATTTTAACTTTAACACACACACACACACACACACACACATATATATATATATATATATATATATATATATATATATATATATATATATATATATATATATGCTCCGGTTCCATTGAGAAGGTTTTTATTTTGAGAAGATTGAGAAATCTTCGTTTGAGCAAATTGATTCACAAGTAAACTTCATTTTATGGTGAATCGAATCTATAAATCAAAAATTTGATTTACAAATCATTGTTAAAATCGAGTTACGATGATGATTCATTAAATTTGTGTATATATATATATATATATATATATATATATATATATATATATATATATATATATATATATATATATATATATATATATATATATATATATATATATATATATATATATATAAGATCAAATAAGAAGATTACTTAAAATAAGAAGGAATAAGAAGAACTATAACCGCAAATCCGAGATGCATCGACCTAAATTAGATGCATCCCTATAATCTTAAATGCAGTATAACGCACCATAGTGTGTTTTCTAGCTTTTAATCATATGCATATACGTATATTAGATGCATTTCATGATTTCTTTAGTTTTTTGTTCCTCTACACGTGCCGAAATCATGAACATCAATTTGCACCATCTATACATCAAATTAACTTTCGAAACTCAAGATGTTGCATCTATATGAATAGAAATGCATCTGATGCAAGTCGTTGCATCTCAAATGCTTGATTTTGGTCACTTCTCACAATTTCTTATTTTAATTTACTTAATAAAAACATTATTTCTCTAATATTTGTTTTTGTTTTGTTTATATTTATAAGATTGCAAATTAAGATTATAGAAGCTTGTGTAGTGTCATATTTTAAATAAAATTACTAATTTATGACAGTCAAAGTTATATTATCGATGTTTAATAATATTTTTTGAAGACTTAACAAGGTAGTGCGTAATTGTTTATTAATAGGTTCCCAACTCTTAAAATAATCGGTGTAAATATAATAATAGACGTGCAACAGTATGGGTTTGGCCGAGAATTGTGTCTCAAAAGGACACTTCATAAGGAACATTGGCGGGTTAGGTGGAGCATCACGTCCCAACGAGGCGTCATAATTAGATCCTCGATGGTGATTGGGACGAATTTGGGTAGGACTTTGATAATCGGGTTTAGGATGAAGATGACCGCCCCGTCTCAAACCCGTCCCGTTGCCGTGCCTAGTTATGGGAAAAAAACATTTTTTTTTTCAATACTACATATTTTTGTCATGCAAGACTTTAACCGGCTGCTATTGAACATTTTTTCTGGGAAAAAGCATTTTTTTCAATACTACATATTTTTGTCATGCAAGACTTAACCGGCTGCTATTGAACATTTTCATCTTTGAACTACCAAGGTATTCTATTGCTGTTCTCTATAGAAATCAAACTCCGGTTAGTATTTAATTAATGTCTTTTCTAAGTTGTACACATATTAACTTTGCGTTTTGACATTAGTATTATTTTCTCCCTCATAAATTAAGTGTTAGGTCTACGAATCATCTTTTCGTGTACAATTATACTTGATTGACACTAAAAATTCAAGAGTGATTCTTGATTTGGTGGTGTTTGGATCATTTTATTTTTATTTGAATATGAAAATGGCCTATGAACTTATCAAGTTGATTTTATGGACTTAAATATAAGTCAGAAGCACAAATATGGCAGGCTCGTAAGCCGACAAAAGTGAGCTTACGAAATTTATAAATTTCAAATAAGCCCCGAAGCTTGGAAGATAAGCAAATCACTTGACATTAGTTTACACAGCTTATTCTAAGAGCATACCCAATCATAACGGGGTAAATCCCGTTAAAGGCAAAATAACGACGTTATCGGCGTTACACCCTTGGAGGATTGCTTCTATAACGCCGTTGGTCCCTCCCTGTTAACCCCTTAACGCGCGTTATACGCGTATTTAAAAAAAAAAATCAAAAAATTTTCAAAACAACCCCTTGTAACGGCTACTAGCCATTATTTTTAAATTTTTTTTTCAAAACAGCCCCTAAACAGCTACTTTTAAAAAAAAAAAAAACAAAAAAAAAAAAAAAAAAAAAAAAACAAAAACTTTTTTTTACCACTATAAATACCCAATTAAAACATCATTTTTTTCACACTTCCACTACTAAATCCTCTCAATACTCTCAATCTTTCAACTTCAATTAACTACAAAAAAAACAATGTCGGGAGGCAACGATGATACTTTCTTCAATCTTCTCGGTGGTGGGTGGAATCCCTCAAACCCGGGTTCATCATCTAACCTGAACGCGGGTTCATCTTCAAACCCCAACCCACTAGGCTTATCGAGCCAAGAAATGTATTAGCAACATCAAACATTTATGTATTGGCAACTACAAAACCAACAAAGCACCTTAAACTCCAACTTTCAAAATCTACAATTCACACAACAGTCACAACAATCACAAACTGAAACACATGATGTTGCTGACACACCCACGTCTCCTCCAAAAAAAGGAAAAGGTCGTATTAAGTGAAAATCAAAAAAATCCAAAGACCCCGAGCCCGAACCAATTGATTCTGATGAAGAGGAAGTTGTCGTTACTGCGCGTTGGACTTTAGCAGATGAAGCATTACTTGCAAGGTGTTACATAGCTGTTTCGGAGGATCCGAAAGTTGGAAAGTGCCAACCCAGAGATACGTTTTGGTATCGGGTCAGAAATGAGTTCAATAGAAACAACTTTCAACGGCGCACCAAGGACATGATGTCAAGCAAATGAAAAACGTTGAACGGCATATGCACAAAGTTCAACGCTTGTTACATACGTGCGCAACGGGATCAACGAAGCGGGGAAAGTGAGCTGGATGTGATGAAACGGGCAAAGCAATGGTATCGTGAGGAAAACAAAGGAGCACTGTTTGGTCTCGATGGCGCTTGGGAGGTTTTGCGTAATTATAAGAAATGGGACACGCCGGAACCGGTTGATTTAACCGGCGATGTGCCAAGCCAAACAAACGAGGCTTTGTTTGGTAATGATGAACAACCACGCCCCATGGGAAAGAAACGTGCTACCAAGAAAGCAAGATCCGAGACTACAACAAGTACTGGGGGAGCAAGCACTGGAGGAACGAGCTCGTCAACTTATTTCACCGAAACTATGGCACACGAGTATCGTTTGAAACGTGAAACCGCCGAATCGGCGTATCGGGCCCAGCAGGAAAAAGATCTCACAATAACAAGGTTGGAAGAGATAAAGTTTTTGATGACACCTACTGAAGGGCAAGATCCAATGGTCGTTGAGTGGATCAATGACGAAAAAGATCGAATCATCAAAAAATATAACTTGAAACCTCGTCAGTAGATCGTATTCTCGTCATTTCCTTTAATTTGTTGTAACGTTTTATTTGCAGTGTGTTTTTTTTATTTCGTTGTAATTTTTTTTTTTAATCTCGTATTGTAATATGTTTTCAATTTTAATGAAGTGTTTGTTTTAGTGTAATAAATGAAGTGTTTGTTTTTGGTTTAGGGGTTGAAATTGAAAATATGAAATGTTATTGATGTTATTGGGATGTTATTGTTGTGGGTGTTTTTTGAGGATGTTAATGTTAAATGTTAAAGCTGATGTGACGCTGACGTGGACGGTGTTATTGGTGTTATGGTGTTATGGTTGAACATGCTCTAACACTCATTTGTGGTCATTTAACAAAAACCAGAAAACATTCCTCTTCATAATAATGTGATTCATTCTTAATACACATATGAGGAATCGAACTCGAGACCACCAAGCCTCATTGTGTTGGCCCAAAGCTAATATGCGAACTTTGTGGCGGATTTGGTTAAAATAATAAGAAAAAATTACACGTTTGGTCCCTATGGTTTGCCCAAAATAACAACTTTAGTCCCTAAGTCGTTTTTATTACACCAGCAGTATTTAATTTTGAAACTATGCACGCTTTTGGTCCCTATTTTGGATGGGCGTTTGTTAAGTCCGTTAAGTATTTTGCGCTGTTAGTCATTCGTTAATAATTTTTGCACCGTTAGTCCTTATTTTTTAAAATATAGTTTTCCCCAGTTAGTCCCTCCGTTAATAATAGTTATCGCCCGTTTTTTTACGTTTTTGTCCGTTTTTATTCGTTTTCCCCCGGTTTTTCGTCCGTTTTTTACGTTTTGTTCCCTTTTCGTCTGTTTTTATATGTTTTCGTTCGTTTTTTTACGTTTTTGTCTGTTTTATCCGTTTTTGTCAGTTTTTTATCCGTTTTCGACTCTTTTTTACGTTTTAATCCGTTTTCGTCCCTTTTTTTACGTTTTCGCCCATTTTTTACGTTTTTGTCTGGTTTTATCTGTTTTCGTTCGTTGTTTATTTGTTTTCGCCAGTTCTTTTTCACAAAAAATTTCCAAAAAAAAAAAATTGAAATTTTTTCACAAATTTGAAAAAAAAAAAAAAATCCAAAATTTTTTTTGAAAAAATAAATTCGGAAATAAATATTTTCGAAAAAAAAAAAAAAATTGAATAAAAAATTAAAAAAAAAAATTTGAATAAAAAATATTGAAAAAAAAAACAGACATTTTTTTTTAAAAGATTTAAAAAAATATATATATTTGAAATTTTTTTTTTCAAAATTTTTTTTGAAACTTTTATTCAAATTTTTTTTTTGAAATTTGAATCTTTTTTTTTTTTTTTTTTTTTTCAAATTTTTTTTTCGGAAATATTTTTTTTCCAAATTTTTTTTTTTGGAAATTTTTTTTCCAAATTTTTTTACTTTTTGGAAAAAATTTCAATATGTTGAAATAGTACAAAAATGTAAGAAAAACGGACAAAAACGGATGAAAACGTAAAAAAACTGGCGAAAAAGATTAAAAAACGAACGAAAACGAATAAAAACAGGCAAAAACGCAAAAAAACGGGCGAAAACGGATAAAAAACGAACTCAAAAGGAAAATAACATACAAAAACATAAAACAACGGGCGAAAACGAAAAAAAAACGGACAAAAACGTAAAAAAAACTGGCGAAAACGAATAAACAACGAACGAAAACGGATAAAAACAGACAAAAACGTAAAAAAATGGGCGAAAACGTAAAAAACGGACGAAAACTGATAAAAACAGACAAAAACGTAAAAAAACAGACGAAAACATATAAAAACAGACGAAAAGGGATAAAAACGTTAAAACGGACGAAAAACGGAAAAAAAAAAAGGCGGAAAACGGATAAAAACGAACGAAAACGGATAAAAACGGACAAAAACGTAAAAAAAAAGGCGATAACTATTATTAACGGAGGGACTAACTGGGGAAAACTATATTTTAAAAAATAAGGACTAATGGTGCAAAAATTATTAACGAATGACTAACAGCGCAAAATACTTAACGGACTTAACTAACGCCCATCCAAAATAGGGACCAAAAGCGTGCATAGTTTCAAAATTAGATACTGCTGGTGTAATAAAAACGACTTAAGGAATAAAGTTGTTATTTTGGGCAAATCATAGGGACCAAAAGTGTAATTTTTTCAAATAATAATAATAATAATAAAAAAATAAAAAAATAAATAAACTATTTATTCCAATCAAGCTACAAAACAGCATTTTGTAAAAAGGACAAATTATAAATGTGATTAGCTCTAGACTGTCATGTCAATGGTGCTTCAAACAGGAGCGATCACCGCACCTTCCTTTCCAACTTGTCTTTTTCAGTGTGATATGAACCTGGATTGCATTTTCTTTTCTTAACATTTTTTCTATCTTCTTTGTCTTCTTTTATATGGAGGAACTTAAATTTTATAATACGATAAAGCTGTAAACGAACTAAACGTTTAGTTTACATTTTATGAACGGTTCGGTAAAAAGTTCGTTTATGTTTGTTTATTTATTAAATAAACGAACATGAACAATATTTTACGATCGTTTAGTTAAATGAACGAACATGAACAAAAGTCACGTCCGTTTATTAATGTTCGTAAACGTCCGATTATGCGTTCATTAACATTCGTTTATGTTCATTTATTTATTTATGTTCGTATATCAAATTTTTTAATTGTATAATTTTTAAATTAGTTTGTTTAAACAAAACGACATTTATAAAACAATATTAGTATGCATAATTTAATAAAGTTTATGATTCTTTGTCTATGTTCATTTATGTTCGATCGTTTATTTTCGTTTAGTGTCTTAATGAACGAACATAAATAAACATGAACAACTTATTTTCTTAATAAACGAACATGAACAAGAAATTTCGTCCATTTAAGCGTTCGCACTTGTTTATTTGTCCGGTTAAAATTAAATGAACGACCATGAACAAGGCTCCGTTCGTGTTCGTCCGGTTCGTTTACAGCTCTACAAGAAGATACTATCGTCGAGCTTTCGTTTGCAAAGCAATGCAACAATTTATGTACACATCCATCTCTATTTTAAGTTTTTATTGGTAAACATCGAAGCCCAAATAGCCGCCCGGATCTTCCATTTAATTTTTCTTTTGCTTATACTAGACGTGATCATACAAAAAAAATAAACAAAAAAAAGTTAAAAAGTAAAATAAAATTATGTTAACTTGGGCTTATTACATGTTTATTCTCTGGTTAAAAACGAATCAATGTTGCAATGAATGCAAAATCGCATGTTTGTAGGCAATTAGGCTTGCTCCACTTGATGCATGGAGATTCATTTTGGTTCGGCTTTTCCTTTTTCAACCACTAAATCATGAGTAAGATATGAATTGACTTTTGTTTCGAAACGAAAATCTTCATTAATTAGTAAGTCAAATATACAGATTTATCCTTTGATCTTCATTAAACCTAATTTTATTTATTTATTTATTTATTTTTTATTTTTTTTTTAATGTTCTGAGCTTCGCAAATTAAATGTTGTTTTATGATGTTCAAAGATAAATTTAGATTAGTGCACTACCATTTCTTATGTACATTTTGGAATTTAATTTAAAGAGGGACGAACCCAACACTATAAGTCATTAGGTGCATAATTTTATTTTATTTTACGTATATAAAGGATATAAAAATAGAGAAGACATACATTTCTTTTAACATATGAGTTGACTAACTAAACAAGACATGTATTTATGTGACACCAAATTCAGGATCAGGTCATTTTTAAAAAATCGGTATTTTTAACGTAAATTTACACCAGACGGCACACATCCATGAGTTTTCGTCAACTCTGAATCCCCCTGACTTTAAATAATATACATAGGGTAGTGCATTTTTTTTGCAAGTAGTTAGAGTATCTCTGTTGGTTTGTGGGAGTTATAAACACGACAAGACAACTAAAAGTGTATGAGCCGATGGGGGCACACGCGATAAACACGAGTATACGTGTTGAATGTTAAACTATACTTGAATAATATTTACCCGTTATGCATGATATTGACCCGATCACTAATTTGACCCGTGGGCTTTTAATGGTGCATGTTTGGGTCAAATTGGGTGGAGCCTTGGGCCATGTTGATCCACTGATCGGGCAGCAGATGGGGTATGGGTTTTTGTGTGGGTTTGTGACTTGTCGACCAAGCTAGGTATCCTAGTTTGGTTTGACATGTAGCCTATATAAACACACCTCTAGATCCTCACATGATGATGCATAATAACAGGTTCCTAATCACTAAAACCGATCACCATATTCAGCTTTGCCTCTTGATCGTTTGGTAACTCAATTCGACTAAGAGGTGTTTGGTTTTGGTTCTAAACTTGTATTCGTGAACAAGTGTTTAGATAGATTGATTGGTAACTGCTCCTTGTCTCCTTGTCGACACAACAACAACAGCAACTCGGAAGTTAACTGCTTCTGCTCGTTTTCCTTTAATCTCGGACAGAAGTGATGATATCGGACAAGGGGGTAAAGCCTAAAAGCTGTTTTTCCAGCTTATAGATCACGGACAGAAGGTGAAAAGTTCCTTGGTGGTATTCTGTACGTGAGGTTATATTCAAGTGAGAAGGGTTGTTTGATTTATTGTTTACGTTCTCGACTAGCGTTAATCGAACGTATACGTGAATCGGGTTTGTGTGTGATACTCTTCGAGGTATCTATTTTAGATACTTAAGGTTTCGTTAAGATTTCTTGTTCCGTTACTAGAGATCAATTGACAAGCAAGGTTAGCCTTTCTTTATCCCTTTTAATTATCTAATATTGTATTAATTATTTGTTTATTAATTAAGTGTTTAACCTAATTGCAATTACTAGATCCTTATCCGCTGCGTACTCGTAGAGGTTAATGGTTAACTGGTTCTAAAATCCCAACAGTGGCATCACGAGTCAACTCGTTTTTGTGATTATAGGTTACACGTTTCTTGTTAATAAACATGTTTAAAAGGCTGTATGAAACCTAATTTAGTTATTCGTTTTATTTGGTTTTGACAACTATATGCAATACTTGTCAAATTTTTAATAAAAAATAACTAGTCACACACAAAATTAAAATTATATTGATAATTAGAATTAATTTGTTAATTGGAATTACTTGTTAATTAGAATTTTATTTACATGTCAATTATAATTACTTTGTTAATTAAAATTAAATTGTTAATTAAGAATTACATGTTAGATTAAATTACTTGCTAATTAGAATTAAAAGTTAATTTGTATTCATTAATTGTTAATTAGAATTATTATGATAATTAGAATTACATATTGGTTATTAAATACATAATATTGCGTAATTACTTGTTAATTGAGATTGCCATGTTTTATGTGTTTTTCCGGCCACAAGACCCACTCAATTGCTTTTCTAAGTGATGTATGGGGCGATCTAGGTATTACATCCTAGTGACGGTCTTATGGTTCTCCGTTTGGGGAAGACTCGCAAGAGTACTCGAAACAATATGTGGTTATATATTGATGTTTATGTTATATGTTTGTGATTCCTATATGTGCATTATTACTTGCTTTGACACCTAATTGTATGCAATATGGAATAATACATATCGTAACCATAACATTAATATTGGTCTTTATTTACACGCCTAAATAACATGCTCATTGTGACCTGCTATTTGATTCGTGAAAAATCGTTTTTGTTAAATAAAGCGACCTAATATATGAAACACGTTTTCAAGAATTTAAAAACTAGACGCTATGGACACTTGGGATGTACGACTCACCCACTAGAACAAACTCAAAAGGGGGTTCAAAGAGGTGCGCACAGTCGCACCGAAAGGATGTCTAAGGTTATGCTTCAACGCTTACCTGGTCCTCTGCCTCCCTGTGCGTTCGATTGGAGCTACCGTGAACCATGATGATCACTATAGTGTCATTACCAAAAGTTTTTAAAATTATTTTTACAAATTTGTTTTGCATGCTTCTTTGTACACGACTTTTACCACATCTATATGTGCATACCTTATTTTAATTTTAAGTCTACGCCATCCAACTATGAACACGTGCACTTGGATTGCCTTCTCTGGTCAGACCTAAGGGCCTTTCCAACCCATGGTAATTATTTCTCACTGGTCAGACCTCTGGTTATTTTTACACGTTCATACTTGGTCGACTTATCTCGAGTTAACTTGGTCAGACCTCAAACCCGAGGCATAAGATGAGAACTAAACATGCTTTTGACATTATTACTTGATACTAATGCCTTAAACAGTCTCATAAATCTAAGAGTTGCATTATGCAATTAACGCTTGTCGCTTACCTCTTGTCCTATTTTTTTATACACTGGTCAGACCTATGGTAATTAAATGGGGTTGCAAGATGGATCTTAGTCTTATTAGTAATTAATTGGGTAGTTAATTCTTTTAAGAATGTAATTATCAAAACTACTAGAATTGAACTTTTTATGTTCTGATTAATTGTGTTATTGCAACATAATTCGTAAACAAGTTGTTTTTCTTCGAAAGACAAACTTAGTCTCTTTTCCTAGTAAGAAGAGTGAGACTTATTCTTATCTTTTCTCCTTAGTTGACTAACTAAGATAGGATTCCAAAATTGATAAACGCGTTTATGATCTTTCATTATCCTTTCGTGGTCTAGAGTTAATTGAAAGATAGAATATTTTGTGTAACTGGAAACATTGTGTTTAGAGCTACCAAAATAAATAACATCCTGCACTTGTCACGATGTATGAGTTTAAACCGCAAAGAGTAAAGGAATTACTAGCATATTTGCTAGGTAATCTTCTTGGACTCTTATTATTCCTAAAGTGCTAAATACCCTTGGGGCTTTGTAGGCAATAAAGGAGGAATTGCATGCTAAATATTCAAGTTAATTGAATAAAAGAATGGCTAGTCCATTGTCTACATAAGTAAAACTTCATATACTCTGTTCAATACCTAAGTACATGCTACTAGTAGGCAATTGAAGAGAATAGGAAAGTATATAAAAATTGCTATATGCTTCTTACTGGAAATGTAACACTTGTAATGTTGACAAATCCAGTGGGAGCAGTTGCATTTTATTAATGAAATATCATTCATGTAATGTTGTCAATTTCAGTGGGAGCTACCGGATTTATTTCTTTGTTAGTCACCCATATCATTTCAAACTAGCTTTGAAATAATTCATTACTTTCCGAATATGAACAACCATTGCTTAAAGGAAAATTGTTATTTTATAAGATAACACGTTGCCTTCCTGCTGTCGCTTCCTGAAGTGTTATCTATAGAATAATAATCCACAATTCCTTATTAAAGGTTATGGTTCTAAACCTACTTATGATATCTATGACATTATCATATCGTTTGAACAATCAATCATGTGTTGTTTGTTTTCATAATATGATGTTGTACCTTTCACAAGTGGGAGAAATCTTAAAGCATGTGCAACGAAAAACAATATTATTGGTATCTCTTGACCGCAAGGTAAAAGAAACTAATAATTCTACCAGGACTTAAACACGTTAGATGTTTAATGCCCTACTACATGTAAATTAGAATTCTACTAGGACTTAAACACATGAGATATTTATTGCCCTACTACATTCTAATAATGATTCTACTAGGACTTGAACACACTAGATTTTTGTTGCCCTACTACATTTAAATGTCATAATATAGTGTAAAGATACTTCGACATTTGACTACATGTTTTAGTCAACATAATTATGGTTATATGATAATGATCATAATTCTGAAGTATAAAATTAACTTGAAATTACTATAGAACTCAAGAGTTTGCGTTCATGATTACTTTTGTTTGTATAATTATGCTTACATGTTAAGACATAATTATAAAGTCCTTGAATTTTTCAATGACTTATAACATAAAGTATATATAGTAAAAGTGTCATGTCTTCTAGTTAACACATAAATATAAGGCTTTTGAATTATTCAAAGACTTATAATGTATTATTGAAATGTTCTGTTTTCTTGTTAACACATGAACATATAATCCTTGAACAGTTCTGTCTTCTTGTGAACACGTGAACATAAGGTTCTTATATTGTTCAATGAATATACATTATTGCATGCACTTGGTTCGTAAATACTTTATATGCAATTTGGCGCGACCCAATTGATAAGTATTTGGTCCTAAGAGAATTAAGTTATCTATAGAATTCTGATATAGTTTCACAATTCTAATAACTCATAGGATACCACTTCATTATGGTATGTCTAATGTGTTGGATCAAACCTTATTCATATTTTTTGGTTCATGATAGCTTTAATTGCTCTACCTCCAAAACATATCAAGGTTAGAAATTGCGTGTGTCATGGATACACTCAATAGAGTTCAAACCTAGAAGGTATTCAAGACAACCTATAACTGAAAACCATAATTCATTAGGGATTTGAGGTTTTACCACTCAAACCAATTGAATCATAAACCCTTTTGGATTTTTGATTTTTGTACACTTCCTAGCTTGAAGATTGTAGTTTTGGTGTTCTTCCTAGCTTGACGAAACACAAAACTGTTGCTAGAGCTTTTGGTTAAAGAGTGATACTAAATTAGAGTTTTTCTATAAACCCTAATTTGAGTAGTTGGAAGGAATTCCATTATGTCTTGATTTAAGTTCTGAATTTGTTAAAATCTTATGAAGCATTTTATTCACGAATCTAGAGATGAGAACTTAAAATGTATTTTGTGGTTCCCAATAAAGAACAATTTATTGTTGCTTAAATACTAAGTATTTAGATAATTGTCTCTACTTACAAAAGTAAGTGGGAGCATATACAAATCTCAAAGTTATTTGAGAACAAAATACTTAACCTTCTAAAATCCACTTATTAATGTCATACTAAGGTTAAACATGAAAATGTCGACCGAAGTATAATGATTACTCTCATTCATAAATCCGAAAGGATGCCTCATAACTTGAGTGATATTTTATGTCAATGCTGAGGGATATAAGTTAGAAGATTATTGTAAATCAGCTAATTACTAAAACTAGCAGGGTACCCGCACGTTGCAGCGGCGGGTACCCTAAAATAAAATTTTTTGATGAATAATGTATTTTAGTTTATTATGTTCTTTTTAATAATAAATTTACGGTTATCAAGAATTTCGTATAGCCCGTGCCCGTTCGGGATCGAACCCATTGACCCGTGTTTGCTCGGGCTCGAGCCCGTTTGGTCCGCGCCCGTTCGGGTTTAAACCCATTTGGCCTGTTGCCCGTTTGGGCTTGAATATTTGTATAATGTGCTTTATTATTTGTAGTAGTGAAATTTAATGCATGAATTGTGTTTAATTTGGTTGTATAATATGCTTGATAATTTGTATTTCTTATGTAAGGGGTGTTTTATTAACTGTATTAATTGTATAAAATGCTCTTGGTTTTGCTGGCCTTCAACAATACACGATTATAACTCTGCAACACTAATTTGTTTACTTGCAAAATTGGTATTTAGATAAATAATAAGGAGTAAGCATTTTAACGTGTACTCATTTGTTGTTTATTTATTAGTTTATCACTCAGCCCACCAATTGTATCAAGCCCAAACTAAATATTTATAGCAAAAATACTTACTCCCTCACTCACTTAACCCTAACCCTATTTCTCTTCTTCACATTTATGCAGCCACCAACACTCTCATCTCATTTCTCTCTTCAAACTAAAACACAAACACCCTTTGTTTCTTGCATCTGCTACGGGTTACTACACAATAGCCAATCAAATCGATATCTTGGGCTACTAAATAACAAACGCTAGGTATGCAAGAGCTATGTGTGTATTTGTTTTTCTGCTACAAGTGGTCCAAGCAAACGACATACACGACTGTTCATCATTAGAGCGCTAGGTACAGTTGGTGCCGTAGAAAAAAGTTGTGCCACCTCAGCACCTTTTTTCCATGGCACCAGTTTTGGCTATAACTTCAAAACACCCCTCTCTAGCACAACACCAAATTTCTGATGCCGTCGTGCATTTTTATTATTTGGTTTTTCATTTTTTTAAATAAAACAATAAAACAAAAATTTTGGGATGGTAAGTAGGCCTAAATAAAACAATAGCCCAAGTCCAAGAGATACTTACCCTAAACTTACGGTATACAATCCACTCTTTTATCACAATACTACACTTACACTAACCCTAAAGTCATGCGCAGTAAAAAAAAATAAGATCTTCTACTGATCACAGGCACACACAAAAGTTTATCGCTTTCTTTCTTTCACAACAAACAAATACAAACCACAAGATCTATCTTATATAACGTCTTCTTTCTTTTTGACGTTATAACCAAAGCATCAACAAAAGTAAACAAACTCAAGCAAAGATTGATAGATATAAAGGGTTGTCTTCTTCCTCCACCATATACCTGAAAAACACAGTAAATTATATGTTTACAACGTTCCAATTCAAAAAAAAAGTAGCTTTGGCGAATCAAGATCTATTGCAATGGCGCACTGGCCGGAATCAGCCACGGTAGATCTTTTAACTTTGTGTAAAAATCGATTTTTACACAAAGATAGATCTGAGATCGACGATTATTTTTTTTTGTTGCGTTTTTTTTTGTTTTATTTATTTATTTATTTATGTCTCTTTTAATAATTTTTTATTTATGTCTCCTAATAATTTTTTATTGTTTGTTTGGCTTAGTAGCTTGATTAAATTGTACATTGTGATTAAATTGTTGTTTATTTTGGTGTAGGGGTGAATTAAATAGTGTAGTAATTGATCATATTAATAGTATTAATGTGGTTTCTTTATTTAATATGTGTATCAATGTGTTGTATATTATGCATATGTGGTTGTAAGTCTGAAATTTTGTGCTTTAATGTGTTGTACATCATGCTTTATTACTTGCAAGTCTGAAAATTAAATAGGAGAGAGAGTCGTTTGTGCATTATAAGTAGTAGTGATATATTATCACATCTTGAATCTGATAAATGTTTTAGAACTATGAATGATAAGATGCAGTCCTTAAAAGGCAAATCGAGTTTTGAGCTTGATTGTAATTTCGCCTAACAAGTTAACCTATGAGGTTGGAATGAGTTTCTTTTGAAGAAAGACTCACAAGGACAAAATTGTATACATATTAATGTTTGGCATTTTATAAGAAATTTTTAATCATACTTAAGCAATTGACTGTGATTAAATTTTCTTATATAATACATGCATTAATTATATAAAGATATTTAATTGTCATACATGTGATTTGTATGTTGAATATGACAATTAGATTTTATAACTCTTTCTTTATGATTACCTTTTGCGAGGACGGTGTGTAATCAAAAGGGTTATGAATCTATATTATCTTTATGTAATATACAAAATTTGAGCAATCCATATTTTGGATTGGATCATGCATCTAAGAGCTGAGATCTTGAATTTAATTACAATATGATTCTGATTGAATTAAGATATCTCTTGAGTACATCTGACATTGAGTGGGAGCAATGTGTTTTTCCTTAAAATTTATATGTTGAAGATATCATTCTATTTAAGCTAGATATTGATCCTTAAGCTTGGAATTAAATTTCATTTGGAATTTAGAGAATAAAACAAACAACCTTGGAATAAATGTTTATTTGGAATAAACAAATGCGAAAAATTAAGTCTGACACAAATGCAGTATATCATTCAAGCAAGTCTTCAATGATATATTTCATTTGGAATAATTTACATGGATGGAAACCTTGTGTTTTTAAACTAAGGGTTTATCATGTATATATTATATTGTGTATAAGACTAGTTGTTGCTTTTGTACAAGTACAAAATGAGCTAACAACAACAATATCTAATTGAGAGAGTTTATATTATTGTTTTATAAATGTTTACGAATTTTAAAGCATAATGTTGTATAAGTACAAATGATGCTAGAGGATTATTAATACTAGTTGTAGTAGGATTTCATCTTTTATGATAAATCTGCTAACTAGTTATGCTCAACATAGAGCATTGTTGCATTACACATTAATGAATGAGAATACTTTACACTTTTAGAAACTGTAAAGATGACTGTCAGTATGTCGTTGATTTCTAATACCTCATGCAAGGTAAGACGACATCTCCATACTATAACTCTTGCAATAGTATGAGCATATGAGATAAGACACTCATCTTATATTTCAAATCACTCACTATATGTGATATTTGAAACAAGTATTCGGAAAGTTTACTCAGATGACTATTTAGTTTTTCTTGTAAAAGAAAGGTTGAGAATGTTGGAAACATTAGGTTTCAACTTACTAAAATAGTTTCATGCATATCTGTTTTAGTATTTAGATAATTGGGATTGATAGACAATTTTTACTTTATGATGAATAAAGATACTTGGTATTTGTTATTCATTCATATAATAATTGTTATCCTATATTTGCATGTTTAATCCTTGAATAATTTTATTATTCTAAATATGTCCATTGTCGGTTAACAATATGGGAATATTGTCATGTAACGCAAATATGAGTGTTGGTTATATTCTAACGAGAATGTGGATTGTTCCCGCCAAACTCATATGTATTCACTAGAGATGCATATTGAATTCCTCAACTTTCAAACATTTACTTTTGGATCCTTGTCATAAGTAAAATATTGAAAATGGTTTGTTATCTCCATCCTTAGACTTGAGATACAAGCAAGTTCTGTTATGTGTGGATATCATTTTTTTGTAAGTATACTCAAAACGCTATCTGAGCAAGGTAGTTATAAAAGCTATATTTCAGAGTGATGTGAAGCAGCATCCACAACACTTGTAGTCAATAAAGGATTTGTTACTCCACTTGATATGTGCATAAAGATACCATGGCGCCTCTCCAGATTTAATAAGATAATTGTTCGGCCAAACCCAAAAGGTAATGCAAGATGATACTTGATTATATTTGGTATATCTAATTAAATTCTATAACGAGATTCTAAATGGTTAAACTATATGGAATGATTTGAGATCCATAATCCATGGTTTAACGGTATCTATAACAAAGGATGATTAGAGCAAGACATTGAATGACCATGCTACTGAGAAACTTTTACGAAACTATTCTCTCAGACACTTTTAGTTAAAAAGCGAGTGAGAGCGTTTGCTAGGAGTTTCCGTCGTTAGTTTTGTGTGCCATTCGACACACCAACTCCCAAGTGGGAGCTGTTGGTTTGTGAGAGTTATAAACACGACAAGACAACTAAAAGTGTATGAGCCGATGGGGGCACACGCGATAAACACGAGTATACGTGTTGAACGTTAAACTATACTTGAATAATATTTACCCGTTATGCATGATATTGACCCGATCACTAATTTGACCCGTGGGCTTTTAATGGTGCATGTTTGGGTCAAATTGGGTGGAGCCTTGGGCCGTGTTGATCCACTAATAGGGGAGCAGATGGGGTATGGGTTTTTGTGTGGGTTTGTGACTTGTCGACCAAGCTAGGTATCCTAGTTTGGTTCGACATGTAGCCTATATAAACACACCTCTAGATCCTCACATGATGATGCATAATAACAGGTTCCTAATCACTAAAACCGAACACCATATTCAGCTTCTTGCCTCTTGATCGTTTGGTAACTTGATTATCAGTTGTGTGTGTAGGGAGAAAACGTATAATACCGATATCAAAAATAATCACGAAGATAGATTAGAAATTCCTTTAGGAAAAAGAATATTAAATCAAATCCCCGTGTGTGATCGTTGATACGGATTAGTCAACCCGAATCGTTTCCCAACGAGGCGTGAATTGCCAACGTCGTTTTTGGTTTGGAATTTAATGCTCGATGTTTTGGATTAATGATTTTGATTTTATTAAAAACTACGGGAATAGGGAAAGTAATTAAGGGAAATCTAATCTGCGGGAAATCCTAAGTGCGAGATTAACTAAAACGTAATAAACGAAACGTAAATAAAATGCAACTACGTCTAATCTATATCCTAAAAATACCTAAAATTACTTTTACTCTAAAAATGCCATTTGAAAACTATTTATGAATTAAAACTAATTTTTAGGATTTTTCTGGAGTTTATTCAAATTAAAAACTAATTTTTAACTTTTAAAACTAATTTAAAATTCTAAAAATTATGAAAATTAAGGGGAAAATTATGAAACTATTTTTTAAAAATCTAAAATAACCAAAGGGAATTTTCAAAACTAATTTTGTATTTTTCTGATTATTTTTCTATTTTCTACAAATTTAAAACTATTTAAATCTAATTAAATGGCTAAATATTACAAAATAAGCTAGGAAAAATCTAGAAAAATCATTTTTTTGCTTTTTGTATTTATCTTAATCTATGAAAATTATAAAATTATTTTTTTGGAACTTTTTCTGAATTAATTGCAATAAAAGCTATTTAAAAAGACCTAAAAACTGTTTTAAATTGTGAAAAATACTAAACAGTGATGAAAAATTATGAAAAATTCAGTAAAAGTCTAAAATATTATTCTAATTTTATGAAAAATATAAAAACTATGGCTTATGTGTGAGAAATGAGAGCTGCAATGTAAAGCAGTCCTAAATAAGCTACTAGAATAAGCTATAAGCTACAGGAATAAGCCAAATGATCAAACAAGCTGAATTATATTAAAATAAGTCTAACTTAACTAATTAACAGTACTCAAAATCACTAAATAAGCTTAAAACAGATCTGATAAGCTGAGTGAACAGGGCGAAAAGGTCTTATTCAGGAGCTGATTTCACTATTCAAGAGCTTTTCCAAAATTCAACAAAAATCAGTTTTAAGATCTTGACCAACCCATCTCAAACATATCCCAATTTTATCAATTTTGGTTCAGTAATCAGACCATGAAAATTCCGCAAAGTTTGCCAAAAACTGCTTTAGACAACTTTTGACTCTTTATTGACAGTTAAGAACAATTGACTTTTGTGAGATTTAAAGGCAAATTTTGAACTGATGCAGATGAAATGAGATGAAATAAGAACAAATTAAGCTAAACCAACAGATTCTACACCTATCTAGAGCTTATTGCTTATTTACTCCTAACGGATCTTAAGCTAGATTGATTTTAGAGTGATTTTGACTATTTATGCAAGCAAGTATAAAACTGAAACTTGAGATGACAGATTTATGACTAATCCAAGCTAAAGCAACTGATCTTAACCTCTAAAAAGCACTAGAGCACAGTTTAAAAGCCTAATCCAAACACCCCTATAAAATTCCTCATATGCTGATTCTACCACTAATTCCTATATCTACTTAATGCAGTCCTACACAGAGATTAAACAACAATTAAATAACACTAATCAAGCATAAACAAGCATCAAATCAACAAGAATAAACTGAGATCACTATTTAGTACCAAGAGCAGTTTTAAGCTTTACTTACAAGAGGTCCAGCTTATTTTTGGGCATAGTAACAATGCAAACCAACCAATTCCAACACTAAAACACTGAATCAAACCCAAGTGAACATCAAATCACCCCATATCCATCTCTTATCCAAAATGAACAACAGTTTGACCTTCGTTGACCTGAGTAATTTTTTTTTGTAGTGAATGCAATGAAACAGTTTTAAGCACCAAATAAGCTCACATCAGCTATAACAAAGCTTGGATGAGCTTATTCCAACATAAAAACAACTTATTCAGTCCATCAAATAGTAAATGGAAGATCAAAGTGAAAACTTGGAATTTTTATTAAACTGAATTGAGATTACAAAAGGTTTGAGATTACATTAAAACTTAAAGATAACAAACTTAGAATACTAAAAATGCTTAAAAAACTAAACATGAAACTTAATTGAAAAGGAAATAATGCACTTTCAAATGGTGAGCCAAGGGGTCTATTTATAGCCATCTTCAGCCTTGGGATTCCTCTTGGAAGAGCCTAGAATGCTATCCTCAGCGACACAAATCCTCTGAGTCACAATCACCAATCATTAGCCTCCAATTCACCAAGTGACTTGTCATGTCCAATGAGATAGCTTCATTCAGCCACGCTGGCATTCTATCCTGACAAGTCAGAGGGCAGGATAAGGTTTCTAGAAGGGGAGGTGTAGATGCTTAGTACGAGGTTGGTACTTGGGTAAATATGGGTGGTGGTGAATGGGTAAAAAGGGCGCGACGGGTTATACAGGGAAGAGGGTAAACCCTTTTTTATTATTGTTTGACTTTTCTCCACTAGTGGGTTTGACCGGGTTTGGGGATTGAGTATTGGACCGGGTAAATGGGTTGTAAGGGTGGACCGGGTCATGGGTTTAATTATTTGGGCTTTATATTGAATTTGGACTTTGGACTAATTTAGTGATCCAAGTAAGCTTATAAGGGTTAATCTTGTACAAACTGATTTTTCAGGGACCAAATGTGTAAATCTGAAAATATCTTCCAAGGGCCATTGTTGTCATTCTTCAATAAACCAAGGGCTGATTTTGCAACTTTTGATTCTTCAAGGGTCATTCTTGCCAAAAGCTCAAAGATGAGGGACTGATTCTGACAATTCTTCAAACTTGATTATAACTTTCAAAAATCATCCTCAAAGAGTAGAAATCTCCTCAGAAGCATATCTTTGATCTTCCGTCTCAGCTTAAGCTCTCTTAATCTCTCGTGCTCGGATTTTCGTCTGATTTGGCTTCTTTTTGTGTGTTTTGACATATCCGTACCTGCACAAGCACAAACTCAAGAAAACCACAAATATAAGCAATAAACGGCTTTTTCTTGGTTATTTTGGGTTTTATTTGATAAAGAAATGATATGTGTTTTTGCACATATCAAAATACCCCAGACGAGACCATTGTCGTGTCCTCACGCAATGCAATCAACTCACGCTTCTAAATCCAAGGATTTCAATCTCTTTCTACTAAACCTATGAAGAAGTAGCAAAGATTCCTCAAAAGAGATTAAGAACCCTTAATTCTAAAAACGCCCCGTTTACTTTTTAATTCATATGTAGATATTACGATTAAGCACATTCCAATTATGAGTGACGGTTTTTTGAACTTTCATGTCGATCAATAACTCCAACATTTTTCAAACGACACGTTAGGATCACGGAGTAGGAAACACAACACAGCGTGAAGTGACCATACGGATAGAATACATCGTCCCTGATTTTTCACAAGTCCCAAACTAAGCGTAAAACCGAAATCATTGTTAAATATGATTTTAGATGCTAACACTACCCATGGAAGTTACTTGTGTAATTACCTTTTGCTCCCATTTTCCTATTTTCCTCTAGATTTTTTTTATTTTTGTGAGAAATGAATTTCTTCAAGTTCTCGTTTCGATAAGAATTAAACCGATAAAGATATAAAGCTAAGTCGATAATTAGTTATCCCTCTTCTCTCGAAAACCATTGTCGTAAAAATGAGGTCTACATCAAGGAATTTTTATTCACTTATACTTTTGACTTTTTCATTTTTTTTTTTTTTTTTTTTTTTTTTTTTTTTTTTTTTTTTTTTTTGCACTTATACTTTTACTTATATGAGCTATGAACTACGGAGTTTCACGGGGTAATTCTAAGACTATAGGCTTCATGAAATGAGGATCCCGGTTGGCTAGACTAAGAACCTCACCCAATCCTGGCTAAAGATCCAAGGGTCCGATCTCGACACCGCAACTCATAACTTTACTTATTACTTATTTATTACTTACGGATCCTTGATGTGTACCCAATTTTTAAAACAAAGATTCTTTTAAGAAGATAAAGAACTAACTATCGCCAAAAACTCAACATCTCTAATTATTTATTCACAGATATGGGGTGAAACAATTTTGTGGGAACAAAAAGCCATAAGTACCTTCGATGGGCTCTAAAGAGAACCAACTACTCCACGCTTAGCATCTAAACTCATAAGTAACTCTATCATTTCTCGATCTCCGCAAATTTAAAATCCCAAATAATGAGATCCGCGGATGCTTAGCCGATAATTTTTTAGATTACCTATGGTTAAGGGAACAAGCTAGGGCTCAACACGCCCGGTCAAGTCAGAATTCTATTCCTACTCTCACCAGCGGAAAGTCAACAAGGTGTCAAAACATATATAAACTTAGCAAATGCTTCGTCTAATGAAATAAAGTTATGCATATTTAAAGTCACTCAGGGAAACTTGCAAAATCATGGCCTTGTGAGCTAGAATTCGCATTTTATAGCTTCTTGTCTAAGAGACTAGCAAACTTTTCAATCAAAAAGAATTAACAAAAGCTTACAAAATTTTTAAAATTTTTCACATTTTTGCACAATTTTTCATTTTCTAAGGAAAAACGGGGTTGCGAGAGTACACGACAAGAAATAAGCAAGTGCGGTCAAATCAAATAGAAGATTACCCTACCCCAGACTAAAACGAAACATTGTCCTCAATGTTTAAAGCAAGGGTATCAACGAAAATCTAAAAGCCGTTTATTAAGTATGCTAAAAGATAAACGTTAGTCGATAAGATTTCGGATATCGGATTTCCATCAGCAACGATCATGAAACTCGAGTGGAGAAAATGACAAACTTCGAGCACGAGAGTCTTCATTTCGGGAAAATCCTACACACAACATCACAAACAACCAAACACGAGAAATCGAAGAGGCTAACCCCTTCACGTCACTTATTAGAAAATAGAAAGAAGATAGAGATAAGCATGGGGTGCCTCCCACGAAGCGCTATTGTTTTTGGTCACCGAGTCGCTAGCCTGACTCGTCCCCGAATTCATTTGTCCTTGGGGAAACAAGCGGAAGGAATACCCGGATCAAAGATGGTATCCTCACTCCGGAGGAAAAGAGAATGGGTGGGTTGGGAGGGAAAGAAAATGTCGGGCATCAGCACATAAGGTATATCATGAAAAATTGATCCATCATCCGGCGGTTTAGCGGGAGGACGAAGGAATGATGGATAAAATTGAGACGACTCCAAAGAAGACGGAAGTCCATGGTATAGAGAAATGCTACTAGAAGGCTCAACAACGAAGGCATCCATCGGAGGATCCTTTTCTCGGACAACTTTTGTATCATAAATATCATCTATGACGAATATCCCGGGATTAAAAATTTTATCTTCACATGTGGGCTCATCGGGATAAGTGAGGGTCGACTCAACAGAGCAAGGAGAATCATCATTAAGCAAGCTTTCAAGAAAAAGGATATCTTGTTCAGATTCGAACTCGTTACTCTCAATACCCGGCGGTATTGGATCATTAAGAAATAAGTCGATTTCTTCCATATCAGAATCATAAGGTGAATTATCAAGAATATCATCTTCAACCACTTTAGTCGATTCATTCATCTCGGGCTTCATCTCAGAATCAATCTCCATAATATCTTCAATGTCGGATTCATCACTTATATCATCAGATGACGGGAGAGAAAAGTCGGAATACAGAGATGGGACAAGTAGTGTGCTCTGAGAGCTAGCAAATTCCAACACTTCAGTTATGGTCTCTGCATCGGACTCAGACATTTCATCAAAAAGAGGGTTTACTCCGCAAAAAGTATAGTCATCGTTAAATTCAAAAAGTAGATTTGAGAAAATCCCGGAAGTAACCTCAGAAATGTTAAGAGAATCATCACGAAAAGGAAAATCATACTCATCGTCGGATATATCCTCAGACTCACTTGGGATTGGGACAAGGTCCTCAACACTAGACGATTTCGTTTTCGAAATAGTGCTGAGATGCTCGTCCCCCATTATGAGAGAGTCCTCGGGATCCTCGTTGGGTAAGACGGATGTGATTGCAATAGATTGAGGGAGTTGAGAGATAACATCGTTCAATGGAATAGCACTCTCCTCGTCATCGTTACCAATCAAGTGCATCTTGCGAAGGCTAGCTTTTAGTTCTTCGAATAGTAATTCTTCCATAGTTTTATCGCGAGACGGCATAAGAATTAAAAACGAGAGGGTTGAGAAGATAGAATTATCGGTTTAGAGGATAAAGAAGATTATTTTTATTTTTTGAAAGAACAAGAAAAATATTTTTGGATTTTTTCTTAAAGATAGAAAAAGGAAAATATTTTTGGATTTTTGAATTTTTCAAATTTTTTAGTGAATTTTCTTTTAAAACTACGAAAATTAACTTTCAAAAGAAAGGATCTTCAAGGCACTAACTCGAAACAAACGCAAAAATCTTAACATATCTCCCCGGCAGCGGCGCCAAAAACTGATTATCAGTTGTGTGTGTAGGGAGAAAACGTATAATACCGATATCAAAAATAATCACGAAGATAGATTCAAAATTCCTTTAGGAAAAAGAATATTAAATCAAATCCCGTGTGTGATCGTTGATACGGATTAGTCAACCCGAATCGTTTCCCAACGAGGGGTGAATTGCCAACGTCGTTTTTGGTTTGGAATTTAATGCTCGATGTTTTGGATTAATGATTTTGATTTTATTAAAAACTACGGGAATAGGGAAAGTAATTAAGAGAAATCTAATCTACGGGAAATCCTAAGTGCGAGATTAACTAAAACGTAATAAACGAAACGTAAATAAAATGCAACTACGTCTAATCTATATCCTAAAAATACCTAAAATTACTTTTACTCTAAAAATGCCATTTGAAAACTATTTATGAATTAAAACTAATTTTTAGGATTTTTCTGGAATTTATTCAAATTAAAAACTAATTTTTAACTTTTAAAACTAATTTAAAATTCTAAAAATTATGAAAATTAAGGGGAAAATTATGAAACTATTTTTTAAAAATCTAAAATAACCTAAGGGAATTTTCAAAACTAATTTTGTATTTTTCTGATTATTTTTCTATTTTCTACGAATTTAAAACTATTTAAATCTAATTAAATGGCTAAATATTACAAAATAAGCTAGGAAAAATCTAGAAAAATTATTTTTTTGCTTTTTGTATTTATCTTAATCTATGAAAATTATAAAATTATTTTTTTGGAACTTTTTCTGAATTAATTGCAATAAAAGCTATTTAAAAAGACCTAAAACCTGTTTTAAATTGTGAAAAATACTAAACAGTGATGAAAAATTATGAAAAATTCAGTAAAAGTCTAAAATATTATTCTAATTTTATGAAAAATATAAAAACTAAGGCTTATGTGTGAGAAATGAGAGCTGCAATGTAAAGCAGTCCTAAATAAGCTACTAGAATAAGCTATAAGCTACAGGAATAAGCCAAATGATCAAACAAGCTGAATTATATTAAAATAAGTCTAACTTAACTAATTAACAGTACTCAAGATCACTAAATAAGCTTAAACCAGATCTGATAAGCTGAGTGAACAGGGCGAAAAGGTCTTATTCAGGAGCTGATTTCACTATTCAAGAGCTTTTCCAAAATTCAACAAAAATCAGTTTTAAGATCTTGACCAACCCATCTCAAACATATCCCAATTTTATCAATTTTGGTTCAGTAATCAGACCATGAAAATTCCGCAAAGTTTGCCAAAAACTGCTTTAGACAACTTTTGACTCTTTATTGACAGTTAAGAACAATTGACTTTTGTGAGATTTAAAGGCAAATTTTGAACTGATGCAGATGAAATGAGATGAAATAAGAACAAATTAAGCTAAACCAACAGATTCTACACCTATCTATATTTACTCCTAACGGATCTTAAGCTAGATTGATTTTAGAGTGATTTTGACTATTTATGCAAGCAAGTATAAAACTGAAACTTGAGATGACAGATTTATGACTAATCCAAGCTAAAGCAACTAATCTTAACCTCTAAAAAGCACTAGAGCACAGTTTAAAAGCCTAATCCAAACACCCCTATAAAATTCCTGATATGCTGATTCTACCACTAATTCCTATATCTACTTAATGCAGTCCTACACAGAGATTAAACAATAATTAAATAACACTAATCAAGCATAAACAAGCATCAAATCAACAAGAATAAACTGAGATCACTATTTAGTACCAAGAGCAGTTTTAAGCTTTACTTACAAGAGGTCCAACTTATTTTTGGGCATAGTAACAGTGCAAACCAACCAATTCCAACACTAAAACACTGAATCAAACCCAAGTGAACATCAAATCACCCCATATCCATCTCTTATCCAAAATGAACAACAGTTTGACCTTCGTTGACCTGAGTAATTTTTTTTGTAGTGAATGCAATGAAACAGTTTTAAGCACCAAATAAGCTCACATCAGCTATAACAAAGCTTGGATGAGCTTATTCCAACATAAAAACAACTTATTCAGTCCATCAAATAGTAAATGGAAGATCAAAGTGAAAACTTGGAATTTTTATTAAACTGAATTGAGATTACAAAAGGTTTGAGATTACATTAAAACTTAAAGATAACAAACTTAGAATACTGAAAATGCTTAAAAAACTAAACATGAAACTTAATTGAAAAGGAAATAATGCACACTTTCAAATGGTGAGCCAAGGGGTCTATTTATAGCCATCTTCAGCCTTGGGATTCCTCTTGGAAGAGCCTAGAATGCTATCCTCAGCCACACAAATCCTCTGAGTCACAATCACCAATCATTAGCCTCCAATTCACCAAGTGACTTGTCATGTCCAATGAGATAGCTTCATTCAGCCACGCTGGCATTCTATCCTGACAAGTCAGAGGGCAGGATAAGGTTTCTAGAAGGGGAGGTGTAGATGCTTAGTACGAGGTTGGTACTTGGGTAAATATGGGTGGTGGTGAATGGGTAAAAAGGGCGCGACGGGTTATACAGGGAAGAGGGTAAACCCTTTTTTATTATTGTTTGACTTTTCTCCACTAGTGGGTTTGACCGGGTTTGGGGATTGAGTATTGGACCGGGTAAATGGGTTGTAAGGGTGGACCGGGTCATGGGTTTAATTATTTGGGCTTTATATTGAATTTGGACTTTGGACTAATTTAGTGATCCAAGTAAGCTTATAAGGGTTAATCTTGTACAAACTGATTTTTCAGGGACCAAATGTGTAAATCTGAAAATATCTTCCAAGGGCCATTGTTGTCATTCTTCAATAAACCAAGGGCTGATTTTGCAACTTTTGATTCTTCAAGGGTCATTCTTGCCAAAAGCTTAAAGATGAGGGACTGATTCTGACAATTCTTCAAACTTGATTATAACTTTCAAAAATCATCCTCAAAGAGTAGAAATCTCCTCAGAAGCATATCTTTGATCTTCCGTCTCAGCTTAAGCTCTCTTAATCTCTCGTGCTCGGATTTTCGTCTGATTTGGCTTCTTTTTGTGTGTTTTGACATATCCGTACCTGCACAAGCACAAACTCAAGAAAACCACAAATATAAGCAATAAACGGCTTTTTCTTGGTTATTTTGGGTTTTATTTGTTAAAGAAATAATATGTGTTTTTGCACATATCATAACTCAATTGGACTAAGAGGTGTTTGGTTTTGGTTCTAAACTTGTATTCGTGAACAAGTGTTTAGATAGATTGATTGGTAACTGCTCCTTGTCTCCTTGTCGACACAACAACAGCAGCAACTCGGAAGTTAACTGCTTCTGCTCGTTTTCCTTTAATCTCGGACAGAAGTGGTGATATCGGACAAGGCGTGTCCGATATCGGGTAAAGCCTAGAAGCTGTTTTTCCAGCTTATAGATCACGGACAGAAGGTGAAAAGTTCCTTGGTGGTTTTCTGTACGTGAGGTTATATTCAAGTGACAAGGGTTGTTTGATTTATTGTTTACGTTCTCGACTAGCGTTAATCGAACGTATACGTGAATCGGGTTTGTGTGTGATACTCTTCGAGGTATCTATTTTAGATACTTAAGGTTTCGTTAAGGTTTCTTGTTCCGTTACTAGAGATCAATTGCCAAGCAAGGTTAGCCTTTCTTTATCCCTTTTAATTAATTAATATTGTATTAATTATTTGTTTATTAATTACGTGTTTAACCTAATTGCAATTACTAGATCCTTATCCGCTGCGTACTCGTAGAGGTTAATGGTTAACTGGTTCTAAAATCCCAATAATCTCCAATGTACAAACTAAGGGTGCGTTTGGTATCCCACTATTGGAATGAGACTATGACTATGTGTCACAATTCTCAAATTCCGGTCATTTCTTAAATTATATATGCATCATATTAATTCATTCATGGCATTTCATTTCACATTTAACGCGTAATTTTTATATTTAATAATTTTTATCGCGTGAGTTATTATTTTAAATATTTAACCCGTTACTTTCAAAAATGATCCCGAGGTATTTTTAAACTCACATTTAGTTTATAAAAACTATATTTTTAGTTTTCCTAGTGTTTCTAATTTATTTGGTACATTAATCGTTAAAGTTTAATTATTACGTCGTTTTCTTAAAAATTATACGATAATTATTTTATCACTCAAATTTCACAAGGAATGTATTTTTACAAATTTTTATGATATCATTATACTTTATTTTGATCTATTAACAATTACTTTTACCTAAAAATTTCCACTTACCTCTACTTATACATTTTCCTACATTTTAACAACTACACCTTTTAACATATATATACTTATACATTATAAAAAAAAAAAAATAAATAAAATAAATGTATTTGAGATTCATCCCCCCCCCAAAACCGGTTCAAGGGGGGAGGTGAATGCAATTAATGCTTTGGTAAAATTTTCTTCCAAGTGTATATTATACTCCAAATAATTGACCTCATTCATTCATCTCATATTACAAGTCAAGTGAAATCATTTTCTCTCTTGTTTCATCTCATCAAAACCGGCCTTCAAGGTTGCACCAAGGGATCACCATTTTTTTCAAGATTCAAGTTAATATCAATCTAGTTTATACTCTTTTTATGGTTTTGAAATAAAAACCAAGAGTATTTAGGCTAATCCTTGTTACTTTCACCTCATCATTTTCACTAGTAAGCTTGTTTTTATCATTTTTATGTTTCCTCTTCATTTTCATATGTTTCTTTTCATTTTTGGAGCTTATATGCATGTTATGTGATTTATACCATTTATTTCATGATTTATTGAGTTATATAAATATATTGGTCATCCTATAAATATTCCCATGGTATTCTTTGGTCTTGATGGTGATTAGGAACCCATGACACCCTAAGAAGGTGTATGGTAGGATTTGATTAGCTTTGGAGTTGATTTGAAGGGATTAGAATAGGTTTTGTCCGAGAAAAACTATTTTCGATAACTATATATTTGGTTCTGTCCTTATTTCGAAATTCTGGAAAAACCTACTGTTGGTACGACATTTTGGCCTTGATATTTAGAAAATACACTTTAAAACGAATCCGTGGCCTTTTGAACGGATAAAAACGGAGTTATAACGAAGCCGTGGTGAATTTTTAAAGTTTGACGACGAAACGTAACTTTTTCAGAAAATTCAGCATGCAGTTTTTACATTGTTCGGGTCAAAAACGAGCCTTAAGCTTCACAAATTATTTCGACTTATCAAAAATATATTAGTTTACTTCGATACGAAGCTAAGGACATATTATACGTAGAAAACGGATTTGAAACGACAAATATATGCACGTTTTTATAAACTTGCCGTAACTATTATTTTCTGAAAAACTATATTATTTTTACGATACAAGTATTTTAGTAGCTGTAACGTCCATGTTTGCGGCTGTTTTTAACCATGATGTGAAACTTTTTGGAACAAAATGTCTTCTAGTAAAACCAAGTTCACCGGCCATATTTTTCAAAACGTCAAGCTGTTTGTCAAGCGGAGTTATACTAAATTATTTACGGATGTTCAAACTTGGCCGAAACTCATTTTCTGCACACAATTAGCCAAAATCACTATCTTTAACCCTTGATATCTTTATGATCGAGACCTTTTGGACGAAAACTCCTGAACTG
The DNA here is from genome assembly GCA_019973895.1 of Chrysanthemum seticuspe. Classification (NCBI taxonomy): domain Eukaryota; kingdom Viridiplantae; phylum Streptophyta; class Magnoliopsida; order Asterales; family Asteraceae; genus Chrysanthemum; species Chrysanthemum seticuspe. Next base: position 93,513,800 of record BPTQ01000003.1, on the reverse strand, counting down.
AAACTTCTAGATATCGATACAAACTTTCCAAAACCGTCGAGTTCGTTCTCTAACGATCGACGTACACCATTTTACGACTACTTTTCCGAAGCCATTTTTGTTACTTTTATAAAAATTCCGACGACATTGTTTTGCGACGAAAAGTGGTAATTTCACCAAAAATCATTATAAAACCATTGTAGGATGACATTTTGACGTAAAAACTGGTAAAGTCATTTTTGAAGGGTCTAGACGTCAAAAGAGTATTTTTCGACGACGTGTAATATTTTCAAAACCCGTAAATGGTATAAATAACATACGAAGTGCATGCATAGCATTACATTGCAACTCATGACATATCATATCATTGATAATAGGTCCCGGTTAACACATCACATTATACCTCGGTGTACTCACTCTTGTCATCGCCTCAGTTTACCAAGTGAGTAATCACATCCCCTTTTTACCGTTTTACTATATTTTTGGGGCGAAATGCATGAACCATATTTGAACTAAATTGATTTTTACTTCTATGAACTCTTTAGACTTGAACTTTTGAACATGACTTAGAATCTTGGACTTAATTACGAACTTATGACTTGTTGGAATTTATTGAACCGTACATGTTATGACCTTGTCCTAAAGTCTCGCCTTATTGGTAGAGCGTCTCAATAAATCTCACCTAGGTGGTCGAGTGACAAAGGAGTCTCCTCTGTTCGGAGCATCACTATAAAGTCTCGCCTTATTGGTAGAGCGTCTCAATAAATCTCACCTAGGTGGTCGAGTGACAAAGAAGTCTCGCCTTGTTGGTGAGCGTCTCAATAAATCTCGCCTAAGTGGTCGAGTGACAAAGAAGTCTCGCCTTATTGGTAGAGCGTCTCAATAAATCTCACCTAGGTGGTCGAGTGACAAAGGAGTCTACCTTGTTGGAGCAGTGCAAAGTCTCCTATGTTCGGAGCATCCCTACATTATTATATTCGTGATGCTATATTGTGAACTATTATGACCGTTTATACTTGACTTTTAGACATTCTACTTTTGGCAGTGGGTTGTGTACACACAGGTTGCAAGTTTTGTATGGGCGGAATTTGGAACTGAGTGGATACACAATGCCTTTGCTTTGAGAACTATTTTCGTTGACCGAAAGCTTTGTATATTTCTTATGAGTTTTCTTATTTCACTAAACGTGTTTACTCACCAACTATTTTCATAGTTGACCCGTTTTTCTCTCATGCATTTCAGGTGATCGTTAGTAAGCTTTTCTATCATGTCTTGCATAAAGAAGTTTTCACTGGTCGCTACAAGTCGTATGTAATAAAACTCAATATTTTGGAATCTAAACTTTGTAATATATTTGCCGATGACGGCTAAACTAGTATTGTAATGGAGTATTATTTCTTTTTAAATCTTAATGTTGGTATGTTCTATTATCTTGTGCTTATGTTCCCTTCCGTTACACCTCGTGTTTCCGCCTCCGGCGAGGGTGTGACAGATTGGTATCAGAGACAAAGGTTATAGAGAATGCCGATTTTTCAAAAATAAAAATCACAGCTATAACCGGAAAAATTTTTATTTTATTTTATTTTATTAAACATTGAACATCATCCGAGTCAACTAGTCCTATCGTTGCATCGTTACTCATAAATTATACATAGCCTGATCAACTATGTCTAATTTATGAAGAACCATGCAATGATAAGAGTGGTAGTTTTAAATCATGTTTGGTCGAGTCTTTTGAGTCTGGTCACCTGAAGTTGCATTGGTCGGGTGGGTATGCATGGCATGTTTTTACGTTCACGTCTACATTACCGTACCTTGTTCATATCTTCTCTTTTCCATCTTTCGACTTGTTAGACATAGCATGTCTCATTTCCTGTCATGTTTCGATCACTATAACACATTACCACCGTTCTGCACCTCATCTGACTCCGTTCGAATGTCGTTTACTCAACCCGATGTTTTGGTCCACTGTAGGATCATGGCTGCAAGAAACACACGCTCAGGAAGCAACAACAACGGCAACCCAAAAAACAATGACGATCCAAACAACAACGCTGCGAGAATAGCGGATCTACTCACCCAAATTATAATACATCTCGATGCTAGACGAACCAACAACGGAGAAGGTACTTCAAACAATGGACGAAAGCGACAGGAGGATCACCAGGGAAGCCGAGACCAGAATCAGCAAAACAAGAGGCAGCGAATAACCCAGAGCTATGGGGCGACCAACCAGGGGCGTAAAAGATATGCAGGTCCACATCCTTTGTGTACTCGATGTAATTATCATCACTTAGGAGACTGCCGAAAGTGTGGCAAATGTAGACAGACGGGTCACTTCGCGCGAAATTGCTCACACAGAACTGGGAATCAAGGACAGAGAAAAGCATGTTACGAGTGTGGAAGTCTAGATCACCTTCGCAATACCTGTCCAAAGCTGAAAAGAACTCCCAATCAAGGAGGTAATCGTCCAAACCTGGCGTTGGCAATAGAAGGCCCACAAGATCAGAACATTGAAATTCCTCCCGCACACCGAGGAAGCCCACAACGCGTAATGGGTACATTCTTTCGAACAACTACCTTATTTCTGTACGACATGATTTTGAGTGCATAGCTTCCTTCCAATCTTTATACGTTCACGACATTGATTAATTTGAGACCTTTTGATATCGACCTTAGTTGTTATATATTTTGTTGATTGGATTTGATTGTGTAAGCAAATCGAATATCGAGCGAATCTTTCAAAAGACTTCATTCAAGGATGTGGCATCCTACCTTTCTAACAACTTGTTTCCTAGCTTGATCTAGTGACAGTTCTTGTTTGATGAGTTGCGAAAATCAAGCTAAGAGACAAGTTTACTCAAGTCGGTTTAGTTTAATCTCATGACAGTTCTTGTTTGATGAGTTGTGGGATTAAATTAGAATCGACTACCTAAAGGTCTTTTGAGAGCTACGTTCGATATTGGGTAAGTTTACCCTATCAAATCTGATCACGGGCACGTACTTAGTTATATGGGGAACCTGTACGCATGGGCATTGATATGATCATTTAGACTGTTCGTACGATCATGAACTTTTAGAACTCTTGTCGAGGTTCGGACCATAGTATCGTTAATCGAATCACGGGGACGTGATTCCGCTGACATGGGAAGAATGTCACAATTCTCAAATTCCGGTCATTTCTTAAATTATATATGCATCATATTAATTCATTCATGGCATTTCATTTCACATTTAACGCGTAATTTTTATATTTAATAATTTTTATCGCGTGAGTTATTATTTTAAATATTTAACCCGTTACTTTCAAAAATGATCCCGAGGTATTTTTAAACTCACATTTAGTTTATAAAAACTATATTTTTAGTTTTCCTAGTGTTTCTAATTTATTTGGTACATTAATCGTTAAAGTTTAATTATTACGTCGTTTTCTTAAAAATTATACGATAATTATTTTATCACTCAAATTTCACAAGGAATGTATTTTTACAAATTTTTATGATATCATTATACTTTATTTTGATCTATTAACAATTACTTTTACCTAAAAATTTCCACTTACCTCTACTTATACATTTTCCTACATTTTAACAACTACACCTTTTAACATATATATACTTATACATTATAAAAAAAAAAAATAAAATAAAATAAATGTATTTGAGATTCATCCCCCCCCCAAAACCGGTTCAAGGGGGGAGGTGAATGCAATTAATGCTTTGGTAAAATTTTCTTCCAAGTGTATATTATACTCCAAATAATTGACCTCATTCATTCATCTCATATTACAAGTCAAGTGAAATCATTTTCTCTCTTGTTTCATCTCATCAAAACCGGCCTTCAAGGTTGCACCAAGGGATCACCATTTTTTTCAAGATTCAAGTTAATATCAATCTAGTTTATACTCTTTTTATGGTTTTGAAATAAAAACCAAGAGTATTTAGGCTAATCCTTGTTACTTAGCACCTCATCATTTTCACTAGTAAGCATGTTTTTATCATTTTTATGTTTCCTTTATCATTTCATATGTCATCTTTTCATTTTTGGAAGCTAGTATGCATGTATGTGTGATTTATACCATTTATTTCATGATTTTAGAGTTATTATAATACTTTGGTCATCCTATAATTATTCCCATGGTATTCTTTGGTCTTGATGGTGATTAGGAACCCATGACACCCTAAGAAGGTGTATGGTAGGATTAGATTAGCTTTGGAGTTGATTTGAAGGGATTAGAATAGGTTTTGTCCGAGAAAAACTATTTTCGATAACTATATATTGGTTCTGTCCTTATTTCGAAATTCTGGAAAAACCTACTGTTGGTACGACATTTTGGCCTTGATATTTAGAAAATACACTTTAAAACGAATCCGTGGCCTTTTGAACGGATAAAAACGGAGTTATAACGAAGCCGTGGTGAATTTTTAAAGTTTGACGACGAAACGTAACTTTTTCAGAAAATTCAGCATTGCAGTTTTTACATTGTTCGGGTCAAAAACGAGCCTTAAGCTTCACAAATTATTTCGACTTATCAAAAATATATTAGTTTACTTCGATACGAAGCTAAGGACATATTATACGTAGAAAACGGATTTGAAACGACAAATATATGCACGTTTTTATAAACTTGCCGTAACTATTATTTTCTGAAAAACTATATTATTTTTACGATACAAGTATTTTAGTAGCTGTAACGTCCATGTTTGCGGCTGTTTTTAACCATGATGTGAAACTTTTTGGAACAAAATGTCTTCTAGTAAAACCAAGTTCACCGGCCATATTTTTCAAAACGTCAAGCTGTTTGTCAAGCGGAGTTATACTAAATTATTTACGGATGTTCAAACTTGGCCGAAACTCATTTTCTGCACACAATTAGCCAAAATCACTATCTTTAACCCTTGATATCTTTATGATCGAGACCTTTTGGACGAAAACTCCTGAACTGAAACTTCTAGATATCGATACAAACTTTCCAAAACCGTCGAGTTCGTTCTCTAACGATCGACGTACACCATTTTACGACTACTTTTCCGAAGCCATTTTTGTTACTTTTATAAAATTCCGACGACATTGTTTTGCGACGAAAAGTGGTAATTTCACCAAAAATCATTATAAAACCATTGTAGGATGACATTTTGACGTAAAAACTGGTAAAGTCATTTTTGAAGGGTCTAGACGTCAAAAGAGTATTTTTCGACGACGTGTAATATTTTCAAAACCCGTAAATGGTATAAATAACATACGAAGTGCATGCATAGCATTACATTGCAACTCATGACATATCATATCATTGATAATAGGTCCCGGTTAACACATCACATTATACCTCGGTGTACTCACTCTTGTCATCGCCTCAGTTTACCAAGTGAGTAATCACATCCCCTTTTTACCGTTTTACTATATTTTTGGGGCGAAATGCATGAACCATATTTGAACTAAATTGATTTTTACTTCTATGAACTCTTTAGACTTGAACTTTTGAACATGACTTAGAATCTTGGACTTAATTACGAACTTATGACTTGTTGGAATTTATTGAACCGTACATGTTATGACCTTGTCCTAAAGTCTCGCCTTATTGGTAGAGCGTCTCAATAAATCTCACCTAGGTGGTCGAGTGACAAAGGAGTCTCCTCTGTTCGGAGCATCACTATAAAGTCTCGCCTTATTGGTAGAGCGTCTCAATAAATCTCACCTAGGTGGTCGAGTGACAAAGAAGTCTCGCCTTGTTGGTGAGCGTCTCAATAAATCTCGCCTAAGTGGTCGAGTGACAAAGAAGTCTCGCCTTATTGGTAGAGCGTCTCAATAAATCTCACCTAGGTGGTCGAGTGACAAAGGAGTCTACCTTGTTGGAGCAGTGCAAAGTCTCCTATGTTCGGAGCATCCCTACATTATTATATTCGTGATGCTATATTGTGAACTATTATGACCGTTTATACTTGACTTTTAGACATTCTACTTTTGGCAGTGGGTTGTGTACACACAGGTTGCAAGTTTTGTATGGGCGGAATTTGGAACTGAGTGGATACACAATGCCTTTGCTTTGAGAACTATTTTCGTTGACCGAAAGCTTTGTATATTTCTTATGAGTTTTCTTATTTCACTAAACGTGTTTACTCACCAACTATTTTCATAGTTGACCCGTTTTTCTCTCATGCATTTCAGGTGATCGTTAGTAAGCTTTTCTATCATGTCTTGCATAAAGAAGTTTTCACTGGTCGCTACAAGTCGTATGTAATAAAACTCAATATTTTGGAATCTAAACTTTGTAATATATTTGCCGATGACGGCTAAACTAGTATTGTAATGGAGTATTATTTCTTTTTAAATCTTAATGTTGGTATGTTCTATTATCTTGTGCTTATGTTCCCTTCCGTTACACCTCGTGTTTCCGCCTCCGGCGAGGGTGTGACACTATGAAAGTGATTATTTGTGTGGTTGTAGCAAATTCCAAATACAAATCCAAATCTTAATCTAAATCCTAATCCGAATCCAAATTCTAATCCTAAACCCAACTACAAACCAAACCGGCCCTAAGTGAGCAAGGTATAGATCTTTCATAGGTGAAGGACCCACCACTAGTATCAAACTCATACTCATTGTTATTAATGAAAGCATACCAAACGCACCCTAAGAATAGCTTTTTAATATTTTAAAAAATCTTTTGAAATGGTTTTTTTGCATTGTATGAAAAGCCTTTTGAAAAGCTTTTTGTAAAGACTTGATAAATCTCAAGTCTTTGCTTAAAACTTTCTTCTCTTGTATGTCATGTATTAAATGCAATAGATGCATTAAGTCTTTAAAAACTTGATACTTTGTAGGTGCTCTTACGCGAAAGAGGTTGTATGCAGGGACGGAACCAGAAGACAAAGTCACCAGGTGCATTTATGAGAAATCAAACAAGACTACATGCACAAAATTTTGAGACCGAGTGCATTTATAAAAAAATAGAGGGTTTTTAACAAAATTAACATTACGAGACAAAAATTCATGGGTGTCCTGTGACCCCCGGGACACCCCTGGTTCCGTCCCTGGTTGTATGTCATTGTTGCATGACTAGGAAATGTCAAAGCACACTTGGCCGGCTTGCAATTTATGTTCGAACTTTATTTATTTAAAGTAAATTAATACTCTGAGAAGAATCCATCTGGACCTTTTGTGGACACTGTACAAGAATTAAACTAGACAATTTAAGTTCTTATAGGGTTGAGTTATTAGGACCCCTCCTAATTTTTTATTAGGACCCTCGCTAGATTTTTTTTTTTTTTTTTTTTTTTTTTTTTTTTTTATATCAAAAAGCTATAAACCTGAAAATGCGGAACTGTAAATATAAAGTTTAATAAGCCAAACGCTTAAAACTGTCAGAAATACGGAACAGAAACTGACAAAAAACTGTGTTATACTGAAAAAAAGGGGGGACAAAAGGAATATTCCCTATGATTTGACATCATAGGGAGAGTTTAAATAGTAGGACCCTTCTTATATTGTTTGATTGAACAAAAAAAAAGGTACGAGTAGTTATTAATGCTACACATGCACATCAAAACACACGTTAAAAGCCGCACGATGCGGGTTGATACGGGTTTTGACTAAAACCGAATCGCATTTGCGGTTTTTATAAATAAAAATTGAACCGCACCACATTTTGTGATTTTGGTTTTTGCGGGTTTTAACCACACCGCACCATCACTTATAATTTATATAATGTGGGTTTTTGCGGTTTTTGGTAGGATGTTCACGGGGTGTTTCGGTTCGGTTCGGTTAGTTGAAAGATTTTAACTATCCATCGCGGGGCGGGTAATTCATTTCACTACTTGAAACCCGACCGTACTAGGCGGGTAACCGGACTTTCGGGTAACCGAAATTGGCGGTTACCCGCGGTTCGGGTCACGATGAACCATTTTAGATGCTTAATCGAGTTTGGCCGTATGAACAATTACATGATTTAAAACGTAATCATTTTAGTAAAACTAAATAGCATCAAATAGATTAACGTCATATTAAAGTTGATTCATCGCAATACTTGCATTCAAATAAACGTACGTATCATATTAACATAAGTATTTTATCCGATGTTGTATATGTATGTTAAGATCACATTAATCAATTTTTACACCAAAATATTTAATAAATGTTTACATTGTGAGTAAAAGTCGTTATACAATAAAAGTAATGCAATAATAAAATCACTACTTTTATAATTAACTGAATATTTTGTTAAAAACCTTCATGCATATTTAAGGTTATAAATAGCGCGAGGCGTGGCGTGGCGTGGCGGCATGACCAAACCTCACGTCTTTGCGGCCAAGGCGAAGCTTTTACGTTTATAAGACGTGACATAAAACGACAAAAATATGAAAATATTTATATATTTATATTATATTTCTTATATATCGAGTTTAAAAAAAGATGTGGAATAAGGCGGCGTGGCGGCGTGACCAACTTCACGCCTTTGAGAGGCCTTTGCGAAGTTTTTGCGAGCCTTTTAGAACAATGTGTATATTATACACGGTTCGGTTCGGTTAACCTCGGATATATAAAACTAAAACCCGAAACTGAACCGTGATAAGCGGGTATTTCCAGCTTCAAGTTTTTTTTTTTTTTTTTTTTTTTTTTTTTTTTTTTTTTTTTTTTCGGGTTTTTTCGGGTTGAGCAGTTAGGCTTGGTTTGGCGGTTTATCGAGTTTTATGAACACCCCTAGTCTTTGGTTTAAAATGTTGTTTTTTCGGTTATAACAATACATATATTTAATATAAACACACACACATATCACTTATGACTTATAAAAATATTAATGATAATTATAATACACATTAAATAATCAATATACCGTTTTTCAGTTTTAAATAATCAATATGCGGTGCAGTGCGGGTTTTGTGGTTCGATTTTACCGGTAAAACCGCAACTGCACCGTATTTTACGGTTTTTCTTAAAACAGATCCACCGGTTTTTGCCGTGATGTGGTTTTTGTGGTTCGGTTTTTTGCCTTTTTTGCGGCTTTACTGTTTGCGGTGCGATTTCCGCTCACTGCTACTAAAAGCAACGTCGTTGACTCGTTGTGATGACAATGCCTTTTGACACATATGATGACTTTGAGACAGGTGTATGATGACATCCAATGTCGTTGAATGATACCGAGAATGGCTTTGAGGCACCGAGAGCTCTTGCGTTTAAATTATGGGTCTTACTACGCTTGCACCCCTAGAAAAATATTAGGGGGTGTTTGCGTTTTCTCTCTCCTCCCAATTATTGGGACATTGGTTTCCGTGCCAATGATTGAAAAATATGTCTTTTTTTTTTTTTTTCACTTTTACACTATGTTTTTGTACAAGTTTTTTTTTTTTTTTTTTTTTTTTTATAACAAGTTTCAGTCTTTTTTTTTTTTTTTTTTTTACTTTTACTCTTTTATTTCTTTTTTACAAGTAAAGATTATTACTGAATCAATTATAATTATTTTACAAGTTTTTTTTTTTTTTTTTTTTTTTTTTTTTTTTTTTTTTTAATCAGTTTTAAAAGTTAAAAAAAAAACGTAGTCGGAAATTTTTTGAGGCTCAGTTCGAAGGTTGCAAAAGTGAGATTTTATCTCACTTTGCCGTCCATTCGGTTTTCACGGGGTGCAAGATTAGATTGTCCCTAAATTATTTAAGACCTACCTAATAATACTTTTGTCGTATACGACTCTTTTATAAGCTCTTCTAACAATTCGCAAGAGACCGCTAAAGTGGATCCATATTATACGAATCTAGGAAAAAATAAATATTTGTCGTACGATAATAGAGATAGAGTGATTCTTTGTCGGCATACTTAGGTAAGATTATGTATCTTGCAAGGATGACTTTCTAATAAACCTAAATAGATATATTGAGTGGGTGCTACCCAATCTTTACACTTTCAGTGTGAAGGAAAAAAAAAATGATCATAACGATTTTCTTCGTACAAGTTTCGAGCAATTTGCATGTTTTTGAATGATGGATCTAAGATATTGTAATTGATCGGTCAACACAACTTTAAAAAGACAACGATATGTCTTATTTGCTCAAATGCATGTCTTAGGCCTATCCACCTATCAGTTTTGAAAAATATATCTCTTCCGTCTCAAAATTATAGTTTATATATTTTTTCAAAGATTTTTTAAAATAATTATTTACTTTCTTTTAAGTAAAAACTAGAGAATTTAATAGATAAATATTCCATATGAGTGGCTGAAAATTAAAATAACTCCACTTTTATTAAACTATGTGATTTTTATCTACGGATAATAATTTTAAAACGGTGAAAGTATAACCAAAGTATGTTCAATTTGAATGATTTGCTAAACACAACCATTTCAAAGTGGTTGATAACAAAGTGACTTTAAAGTAAAAATTTCTTCACATGTAAATTAAGATAATATTTTAAAATAGCAATGCTACCCGTTCCTCGGCTGTATCTTTCAAAAAAAATTCAAAATTTCTAAAAGAATGTCATTTTCATTTACTATCATCTCTAAAAAAATATTACAAAAAACTTATAATCGTAAAACAATGCCTCAAAGATAGCTACCGTCACAACGCGCGAATACCATACGTGCTATTTTACACATGTGATATATCAACCAAACTCCTGTACAAAAAGAAAAAAAAAAAAAAAAAAATCCCAAAACTTAAGAAAGCATAAACAAAAAAATTTGTCGAAAATATATGAAAATGTTTTATTAACAAATAATTAAATGCTTGTATTGATAATGTAATTTGTTTCACCCGACGAATCACGGTTATTATGAGTCATCTCCAACCATGCCCTTCAAATCACATATTCTCCATATTTGGAGAATAGAGTGCATAAAAAAATCTCTAATCATGCTCCTTATTTATAGATTTTTTGGAACATTGTAGAAAATCCTTCGTGTTAATACAAATAAGCCGTAAAAACGTTTATTTATATTTTACGATCTTCTAATGTTTTGTCGATAACAAACGTAAAATCATTTTAACGAAACAAATAAAATACGTAAATGTCTTGAGCCAATAGTTTACTAACACTTACATTTTCACATAAAACACTAAACAAGTAAAAGTGATTTTATGATATAGTAATACATATGTACAACAACTAGTGTTTACATATTGGGTAGATATATACATAACTAGTATGTATTATAATGGATAATATAAATAGGTAGAAGTTTAAGTATTTGACCCATTGATCAAATACATTGAATGTAGTTGGGTATAACCCAAAGTCCGTGACCCATACCCATGGAGCATAACCCATAACCCATTGCATGACAAGATGCATAAGTCATAAATGGGTATTATCCATGACCCATGGACTAGATGCATTGCATCTTGTAGATACATTGTATCCAAGTAGATACCCATGGTCCAAAGTCTAGGACCCATGACCCATAACCCATAACCCATGACCCATGACCCAAAACCCATGGGCAAAGAGCAGCGTCCCACGGATCCCCAGGAATACACTGGACGGATCCCTCAAGTGAGGGAGCCGTGGGCACCGTGGAACAGTAGTTAATTTTCCTCTATAAATAGTGATCCATTTCTTCATTTTGGGTTGCCACTCACATACATACTTTCTCCTAGTATTATAAACCTTCTAACCTCAGATCCTAAGAATCTCTCTATGTAGTTTGTGTTTTTTTTGTGTGATTATCTAGGTTCCTCTTAAAGGCGAGATCACCTCCTCTTCAAGTCGAGCAAGCTCATGTCCGTGAGTTGCCATGCTTCGTCATCATCAAGACTACTGAGGTTCTCTTGTTGATAGTTCTTTCCTCCTCCATAGAAGTGTTGTGTCAAAGGCATTAGTGAAGGATGCCAAAAGAGTCAAGACGAAAGCATTAGTGAAAGATGCTTGACGTTCATGTCAATGGCATTAGTGAAGGATGCCAAAGGGGTCAATACGAAGGTATTAGTAAAAGGTGCCAAACGTCCGTGTCAAGGGCATTAGTGAAGGGTGCCTAGAAGTCAAGTCAAATGGCATTAGTGAAAGATGCATGCCAAGGGTGTATAATCGATGAGATGCATCGATGTACAAATAAAGATAGGTTGTATCCAAGGATATTGATATCCTTGATGATGTTGTAATAAGGAGTGGGTCTCCTTTTGGGATAGGTGTTTTGTAGTGTTGGGTAGTAGTTCCTCCTTTGTAATGGAACTCGGTATCTAGCTCTGTACCGGATAAAAGGTAGGCGACGTTGTGATAGGTGTGGTTCTACCTTGTGGAAGAACCTGGTGTCTAGCCTAGTACCAGAAAAAGAGTAGGCGATGTTGTGAAGGCTTCTCCGCATTAAGGAGTTGGTGTCGTGTAGTGATTACGAACTCTCGAGTAGGTGACTCGGGGAGTGAAGTAGGGCAAGGAAGGTGTCCTTGTAGCCGAACCACTATAAACACTCGTGTCGTGGTTATGTGTTTCTTACTCTTTATCTTTCCATTACACATTTACATATATATCTATCAATGTCCAACATACACATTTAAATAGATTGACATAAGTCGATCTAAATAATTTAAGACACAGTTTTAATTGGTAAAACTATTCAACCCCCCTTCTAGTTTTCCATAATTGGCATCAGAGCTTCGTTACCAAGTTTCTTAGAGTATGTTGTACTTTAAAAACTTGATACGATCCGTGTATGTTTGAAAACTACAAAGAATGATTTTTTTTAACAAAAGGTCACATTTTAAAAATCATCATATTTTAAAATGTTGGACAATGATAGATCGCTCTAATAATTTCCTTGTTGAGAATTCTCCATACTTGGATTTGGGCATCCTAAGAAGATCATGAAGAATTTCTCTCTAAATACTTCTTTCCTTAAAAAGAATATTTAGCAAAGGTATGATCTTTAGTAAACTAATTTTTTTTTTAATTTTATTTGATTCTCTTTCTAGATAAATTAATAAGATCATTTGATTTTGTAGTTTAGTAGTATATTTACGGTCTCTTAATAATTACCAAAGTAGTTATCTATATTGAACTCATCATCAAAAATAGTATTCTTCGTTGATCTCTATAGACAAAATTACAAACGAGTGATAATGATATCTCGGCTATTCGAGAGCCTTGATCATCACTTCTCACATAAGGATTATTTTACAATTCATCTATGTCAATAAGTATCCATGTGAAATTTCTTACATTATGATAAAATGGGATTTTATCATAATCTTTGAAAACTTCCTAAAGAATTATGATTTATTCATAAAAAGGGAACCTCGTCAAATAGGACTAGTATAACTCGTCAAAACCCCAAACCATAAGTTATAGAGCATAAACATCGACCCTATGCAATTTAGAACTCCCAAACCAAATTTATCAAGGATCACTTAAGCTGTCAAATTGCTGATATGCCGGATCCCTGAGTTTGAACTAGCCAGATCCCTCATACAAGGGATCCGTGCAACAGAAAACAGCATAAGTAAGAAATGATCATTGTGGAAGTTCCACTACCCACTTTCTCTATCAAGAATCACGAACATAAACTATTGTTCACAGGAGCAAATTGATCATCTTCTTCAAGCAAAACAATCTCTTGTGTAAGTATAATCTTCACTACATTGTTATTTCCATTCCTTGATTTCTAGGATTACAATTTTCATCTTTAGAAGTTGAGCTCAAATGGGTTTGTCATAATTTGTTACCACATTGTTTTCTAAGATAATCTAAATCAAAGAATTAACATTGTTAATACAAATTAAACTCATTCCTTGAATTCAATGAAGATGTTTTGAGCAAAATTGTGATCAAACCCTTTAGGTTACTATTCACACAATTAACACCACATTGTGGTTTTGTTGTATAGGAACAATCATGCCTAGTAACCGCCAACAAGATTACCATGATACCGCCCACTACATCCCAATGTACCATTGTAAGGAAGGCCTAAGCCCGGAGGATAGGAAAGCTTTCAAGTTGCTAGAAAAGAGGCTTTTTCACGAAGGCCGTGTGGTTGAACCATCATTCCTCGCGAACACCAACATCCGACAAGTATTTGGAGGAATTAACTTTGATTGCCTCTTGGACATTAACGAGCAAATTTTTCCGGTGTTCGTGCTTGAATTTTACAAGTCAATGAGAATCATTAGGAATAAAGACGGGACCATCTCAATAGCCTTCATCATCAATGAGCATGAGTACACCCTCTCTCTTGTAGAATTTGGAAGGATACTCCGTGTCCCATATCAAGGAGTGTGCATGTATTCCAACGAATGGTCTTTGGCGGAGCTACATGACATGGTAGATCATCATGAAGCATACTTCATGAGAATCCCGGAAGAATCCATGGTAAGGGATACCGTATTCATGGAAAGGGCATCTCCATCGAGGGTCACGAGAAATTCCAAAGTGATCTATAGGGATCCATTTCAAATGGAGCTTTCCGAAATGTTCCCGTTGTACAAGAAATGGGAAGTCATAGTAAGGGAGAATGTGCTTTGCTTGGGAGGCAACAAGGGTCATCTCAATGGATGCTTGAGCTTCATGATTTATTGCCTTGTGACCGGCACTCACTTCAACCTCGCGTATTACATGATAAAAAGGATGGCGAGTGTGAAAAGCATGGACAAGATGGTACTCCCTTATGCAATGCTCCTGACCCGTCTAGCAAACTTCATCTTTGCTTTAGAACCTTCTCCTTATTCCTTTGATCATAGCTTTTGCAACTAAGTCATGGTACCGCTATCTGATGGAAAGACTACAAGGATCATGGTGGATGGCAAGAGACCTCACCCACCAACGGATTCCTCAGATGAAATGGAAAGACAGAGAGAAGGAGAAGGAAGTAGCAATCCCCTTGGCAACACCGATATCGACCCTTTAGATTACATCAATCATTTGCCGGATATTCCAAGCCCATCACAAGAGTGGCAACAAACTAAAGGGATATTCAAGTGCTTTGCAAACTTCTTAAAGAAGAAGAAGTAGAGATGGTGGGATGAAGAGTGAAGGGGATGAAGATGGAGATGAAGACGGGAGTGAAATGGAAGGAGGTGTGGATGGAAGGTAAGGTCATAGGACCTTAATTTGTGAAAACAGTTTCTAAAACAATGGTCTGTAACATCTTAACAATATTTATGTAGAGTAGGATGTGGTTTGTAGGAATTGCCATGATTTGGCATTGAACACCTTAACTTAGGAACTAGTAAAATGAGATTTTACGACGACTTGATCCTATTCAAGTAGTCGTTATCACTCATTTTTAATTACCTTTTAGTTATCCCACTTGCTATGCGTTATACTTGCTGTTTGCATGTGTTTATTGTTTGTAGAATTGATTAGGATAAGCATTTGCTAAGAGTGCAAAAATTGCACAATTGCTGAGAAGCTACTGGTCAGCAGTAGCCGGATCCCTAGGATATAACTAGCTAGATCCCTCAAATGAGGGAACCATGGGATCCGGGAAAACAGATACCAGATACAGATCATTTTACATCAAACCTGTCCCCTAGATCACATCATTCTAGCTAAACATGATTCTTTAAGACTACTTAAGTCTTCCTCAAGCTCAGTAGGTCTTACACTCACCCGTAGCTAACTTAGGATCAAATTCAAAGTGCTTTTGATTAATCAACTCACCAAAACTCACCATATTTCTGCTCTAATGCTCACACATTGTTCCTCACATCTCAAAACACTTAGCTTGATATTTCTCTCAATTTTAGCAAATTGATTTTAGTCATCCTTACCTTAAAATAGGCTTAAAACTAGTTTTTCATTTCTTTTTATTTTTTTAGGAATTTTTCAAATTTCTCTTAAGTCATTATCTGATCTCTAGGATCAATTGCCATCATTTGTCATATTCAAATCAATGAGTATCATCCTTAAACATTTAGTTACACTCTCAAAAAGTCCACTTTCCTACCCAATACCATCATTAAGTATCCTTACTCCTTGTGGTTGGACATTTAAGTCACCTATCACTTAAGACATCTAAGGAAAGTCAAACCCTCAAGATTTATAGGCACTTGACCTTACAAGAGCATAATCACTTCACCATATTTCTGTCTGACAGACGGATCCCTGGTTTATAACCAGACGGATCCCCAGTGAGAGGGATCCGTGGGATCCGTGTCAACAGAAAGCTCCTAATCAGCTTTTCTTTCAAAATTTAAACCATCTTTGGTAATCTAAACGCTTTTAGTTACCATTTAATGATTCCCTAGAGCTAAACAACACCATAGTTGACCTTGGTGCATGCCAAATTCTCTTAGTGGTCATGAATTTAATTGCTTAACTCAAACTCACCCTTTATAAACCAAACACTCTTGAGAGCTTAAGTCACCACTCTTACCACAATCCTAAAAATCAGTAGTTGGAGACTTCTATTGCATCCTCACCATCACTATGACTAAAGCATCTAGCAACAACTCTTCAACCAAAGGTTCATCCAAAGAGAATACTAATATGGTCCATGAGATATCATCCACCGAATCATCACCCGTAAGAGGTCATAATGCTATAATCCCACCTCAACAATCCCAATCAACAAATAGCCAAGAGAACCGCAAGAATTAGTATTAGACCTCTTGGGTTAGAAAATGGTTCATCAAGCTCTAAACTAAACGCATCTAGTTCTAGTAAAAAGCCTAAGCCTTCATTCCTAAAACATAGACTACATTCCTTCACCGAACCTCTTCCTCATCGAAATCTCTACTCATTAGAGCACTCATCACCGAGAACTTTCCACTCACCAACCTTCTCGTTAAATAGGGAATCATCTACATCACCAAATAGTCCACCGTTGGAGACAAGGAACCACTGTTAGGTCACCATAAGTTAACACAAGGATCAATATGTTAGAAATAAGATGAAAGAGAGATTGGTTGAACACACACAATACACACACGTATGATATTAAGCAAAAGTTAGGCGTAGGAATATATTATGAATGAACAACCAACCTTTAAATGAAGGTTTACACATGTATTTATAGGGGAAGGGAGCTAGGGCAACATGTCTAGTCCCTTCCTTCCTTATTGGGCTTGGGCCAAGGCTCATGGACTTTCTACATAAGCGTTGCCATTAATACAAACATAAAAGCCTAGTTTAAGCAACCTATTACATAGTAATTACTAACACTTGAAATACAAATTAGGAGTGATTCCAACAATCTCCCCCTAAGTGTTAGTAGTTATGTGATGACTCCAACAATCTTGGAAAATTTGTTGGTGTTGATGTAATAGCAGTTGCCTTGACGTCTTCTGACATTCCTCTTTCTTGTGAGAAGAAGTGTCTTGATTCCAACAATCTCCCCAGTGTGAGGATCTTGTTTCTTTTGAAGTTTTCAGCTTTGACGTCTTCATAATCTTTGTTCTTTGTTCTGTTGTGGATATGGTGATGTTATGTTGTCGTTGTCTGCATCAGGTCCGCTTCGTTGCTCAGGTGTCTCCACTTTTTTCTCCAACATGCTCACACGCTCTTTGACATTGGATTTCAGTTTTGAGGTAGTTCTCTTAGTCTTTAAGCTTTGTAGATTCTTTGTCTTTGAAGAAGAATCATTCTGACTTTTGTGTTGCCTTTCGAGAGAACTTCAATTAGTGTTGTTGTTGGTATGAGCATGTGGAGAATCAGCACGATCATCTCCCGGGAGCATCCATAAGAAGAAAACATAAGAATTGGTTAGTGATAAACACCAATCGATCATTGTGGTCGGTTCTTAGAGAGTTGACCACTACGATTGTTCTTCTGATGAACGTCTTGATTCCATTCACCTTGGTCGGGTGAATCAGCCGTCCAAATCCCATAAGGGACAGTTGGCATTAGCTTGAACAAGTTCAAGTAATGAACCACATCTTCAGGACTCGATTCTTGAAAGGAATCTCCTTAGCGGGATTTCTAGCACTTACAAGTTTGAACTTTGAGCGTGTTAATAGCATAGTGTGAAAACACTTCTCTAATTCTCGCAAAGGCTGTTCCTGAACCAGAATCCCTCAAGTAGGATAACACGATGTACTGAAATACATCTACAGTTTAGGTGAGTCGCTGAGGTACACCGAAGGATCACCTCATGACTGTAGACCGTTTGAGACAACACTAAGCGTAACCCACAAGGGGCTACCGAAGTGACCTGATGTCAGGGCTGTTTGATGTTGACCCTGGCAGGAGTTTCCATTTAATCACTGAGGATCACAGTTGTGAACCCCTCATAAATGTTCTCGACAGATTGCTAAGATCTGTGAAGGACTCTAGAATTGTATCACTTGCGTCCTTAATGTTGAACGACAAGTGATGAAATGTCAAGTGTTCCTAAGAGATCTTTTGATGAATCTCGTGGCTCTAGACTCAATAGTGCGCTTTGGTTTTCCTGAGCCAAGACTAGGGAGAGGGTCTCCTTTTTCAATACCAGCAATCTTTAAGAGAATGCCGATAGTTTACATAGGGTTCCCTGTGAGAATGAAACAAGCTTCTGTTTAGAGAAACTTGAGTAGCTAAGAAGGTTTAGTGCATGCGTCATTGGGTCCATGACGACTGTAATCTTCAATACCGGTGTCATCTAGTGACAACCAGTAGCGTATGTATTGAACCCGGTGTCTACCCTAAGTTGAATAATTTGGAGGGCTATTTCTTTTCACCATTTTCTTTACTTTTCTTTTTAATTCTTCAACTCCTTCTTTCTCTGATTCTCATTTTCTCCTTTTTATAATCATACCTAAGGACTTCTAAGTACTAACTATTGGTGGTGTCCTTGGGTAGATCCCTCCGGCTCTGGCAGATCAAAGGACGTTTATTCCTAAACTTATACACCTTATAACTCCATGACTATCCTATGTTGCCATAAAACCATATTTCTCAAAAATATCTCAAAGTGTTTATGAATTAAAACATGTTTGTAACACTTCGAGAGTTTTGCATTTTTATAAATACTCCCCTCCATACGTGCTTAAGTATTTTGACAGAAATCTGCACGGTGAGGGAAGAGCTCGCACTTTTGAATTGATCGAATCAAGATAGACAATTTCCCGCGAGACACGATTACGTTTTATAGTTAAAGAGTTGCATTGTCAGCTTTTAGGTGACAACTAGCTCTAATAACTACCTTGAAGGTGTGGACAAACCTTGAAAAGGTTGTCAAACCCGTCAAAGTTCATGTCTATCAGTAGTTTCTCTAATAGGTACAATCTACTCGGATAAGTCTTGTAATACAAATCTTTTCGATGTATGACCGTTCAGATCTCGTCAATTCATGGGTTAAGTCTTAGCACATGATGATTCAATCATATTTACAACATATTTGTATCACAATTTTCCCCCCCTAAAAAATGACATATATAAGTGTTATTTTTGATGAAATTTTGATATTGAATATAACCATTTTGAGTTTTGTGGGAAGATTTCCACGAAGAACTTTTGGTGAACAAAGATTTTTTTATCAAATACTCCCCCTCAACAAGTAATAATAACTTTTGAGGTTTTGAAAACATAAGGGGAAGTACTTGTTCTTTTGAGCAAAACTTTGAAAAATGAAATTTTTGATAAGTTTTACTCAAAAGTAAGAAGCTTTCGCTCCTTTTATAAGGATTGTGGCACTGATGCGTACCACAGGGTCCTGTCATTACAAGTACGGGTTGTACACTGTTATGTGTGCACAAGCCATTGTCAATATACAAATCATATAATCTAAATGTCAATCAAGAAATAGTTTAAAGAGTACAAGACAATCCTTCAATAAGACTAGGAGTTCTCTCTTGACGTTGATAACCTGTAAGCGAGAAACTCTCTCTTCCACCCACAAAGCTCTCTAGCCTCCGCATCTGATCCCGATGAAACAATCTTTCATCTATCCTTGTGATTATCTTCTTAGCATCCCTCTTTTCCTTAGAATTCCACCGCTTCTTTGACCCGATTCCTTGCTGTATGTCCTTCAACCGATACGCTAGCCCATCACGAACCAACTTTAACATGTGGTAGCAGAATTTGTGAACCTCATTGTACGCCATGAAGCAGTTGTGGTGAATATTAATACAAATAAACCGTAAAAACGTTTATTAATATTTTGCGATCTCTTTGTGTTTTGTTGATAACAAATATAATGTTATCTTAAGTACAATTATAAGGATACATGTTATTTTTGTAAAGCATTTACATATAGCCATTTAAATACAAAAATGTTGTAATTAATCATTTGATGTAATAGTTTATTAGGATGGGTAAAAACCATAACCCATGGATCATATCCATAACCCATTAACCCATACCCATTGACTAGATATAATGTATTCATTAGATACATTGAATCTAAGGAAAACCCATGGACCAACCCATAACCCATGACCAAAAAACCCATTGGCAAAGAGGAGCGTCCCACGGATCCCTAGGATTACACTAGACGGATCCCAAGTGGGAGGGATCCGTGGGATCCGGGGAACAGTGACAGAAATTGCCTATAAATAGAGAGCCATTTCTTCATTCTAACTCACCCCCTCTTCTTACTAAATCTCTCAAACACTCTCATTCTCTTCTAACATATAGATCACTTGATCTAGAGAGTTGTTCTTCTTTCTTTCTATTTTGATTCTCATATAGGTCATTCTCTAAGGCGAGATCACGAGCATTCTACAAGTCATCCAAGCAAGGGGTCCTTGATTGATTTGTCACTCCGCAAGATTTCTGTAGCGAAGATCTTGTATTTGATATTTCACATATTTGTTGTGTAATAGTCGTGTTGGTTTGGTCTACCTTGTTACGGACTCGGTATTTAGCTTCGTACCGGAAAAAGATGTAAGCAACGTTGTGAAGGCTTCTCCGCCAAGTGAAGGAGTTTGTTGACATAGTGCTTGAACTCTCGAGTAGGTGACTCGGGGAGTGGAGTAGGGCAAGGAAGGTGTCCTTGTAGCCGAACCACTATAAATCGGTTGTGTCATTTCTATCCCTTTGCTTTACTTTATTTACTTGTTGTATCATTAGATCTATACTTTCTCTACATCTATAAGATCTCACATATTAACGTATCTAAAGTTTTAGAAACTAACTTAAAATCGGCAAAACTATTCAACCCCCCTTCTAGTTTTCCACAATTGGTATCAGAGCTAAGTTTATAAAAGTTTTAAAGTAAAATTGTATTTTAAAAACTTTTTGATCACTATAGGTTTTGAAAATTATAAGGAAGGGCAATCTATGCAACGACCACCACTACTTGAAACTAATGGTTTTATATATTGGAAAAATAGATTCGAAACGTATGTAAAGTCTAAAGATATTGATCTTTGGTACATTATTGTTGAAGGCGATTTTGAGGCTACCTCAAAAGATGGTAAAGGGAATTTAGTTAACATACCTCATGATAATCTAAATGATGAAATGAAGAAAAAGCTTTCAAAAAATAGTGAAGCTAAAATGGTTTTATATAATGCTTTACCGAAAAAGGAATTCGAAAGAATTTCTATGCTTAAAACCTCTAAAGAAATTTGGAATTCTTTAGTTGTAACTCATCAAGGTAACCAACAAGTTAAAAATAATAAAATTGATTTGTTTGTTCAACAATATGAACAATTTTCAATATCGGATGAGGAAACTTTAGATCATTCATTTGCTAATTTCAATACTATTATTACATCTTTACAAGAACTTGATGAATCTTTTTCTAGCCGTAACCATGTTAGGAGATATCTAAGGGCACTTCCATCTAAGTGGAGATCCAAGGTGACGGCGATCGAAGAGTCAAAAGATTTGATAAATCCTCACCCTTGATGAACTCATAGGAAACTTAAAAGTCTACGAGCTTCTCCTTGCTAAAGACTCTG
Organism: Chrysanthemum seticuspe; assembly: GCA_019973895.1. NCBI lineage: Eukaryota > Viridiplantae > Streptophyta > Magnoliopsida > Asterales > Asteraceae > Chrysanthemum > Chrysanthemum seticuspe. The sequence continues at coordinate 93,492,084 of BPTQ01000003.1, read as the reverse complement.
AAGCCTCAAAGGTGAAAGAAAAACACAAATTTCTTGCCCTTAAAGCCAAAAAGGCTTCAAGCAATGAAGAGAACTCCTCTTCGAGTAGTGACGACGAGGAGTACGCTATGGCGGTAAGGGACTTTAAAAAGTTCTTTAGAAGAAAGGGAAGATACGTCAAACAACCGTATGACGATAAGAAAGGCTTTCGGAAAAGCAAAGAGGACGAGAAGCCAAAAGATGATCGTACTTGCTTTAAATGTGGGGACCCAAACGACTTTATTAGTAAGTGTCCCAAACGGGATGATCAAAAGGCGTTCGTGAGCGGCACGTGGGGAATGAGCGACGAGGAAGACGAAGAAATTTGTCTCATGGAAAATGACGAGGTATGTCACGAATACTATAGTAGCTCATCACTTGATGACGACTCATTACATAATGAATATGACAAATTATGCAATATTAGCTTAAAACTAATTAACAAAAACAAGCTTTTAAAAAGTCAAAACCAACGTTTAGATAAATAAGTCATAGAATTAAAAGAAAAACTAAAACGTTTAGAAAAAGGTAAAATAGCAAGTGGTGAATGTGAACTTTGCATTCAACTTCAAACACTAGTTGATCAACTAGATTCTAAAATTGCTAGAATGAGTACGAACACCTTAGATATAATATTAGATAGTGTTAAAACCGGCAACAACCAAAAAGGTTTAGGTATTCAACAACTTGATCCATCAACTAGTGAAAACAAAGAAACAAAATTTGTTAAGGCACTAGAAAAACCAGCCACTGTTGTGGCGGATCCCACGGATCCCATCAAAAGGGAACCGGCTAGTGTTAAGCCAGGGATCCGTGGGTCTGCTGTAGCAAACAGTGGTAATAACGTAGCTTCTTCATCTAGAACTGAGTTTGTTATCGTTAATAGGAAAAAACCAACTCATGTCACCACTAGACAACCACCTCCAAAATATAATCCTACTTTTGCAAGAAACAAAGCTCCATCTTTCTCAAAACCTAATCCATTTAGGAGACCTAATAACGTTTATCCTAGAAGTAACCATCAAATGGGATGGAACCAAAATATGCAAAATGGTTTTCCTTGTCAAAACTTTGCTCCATGGAATGCATACTCACCTTATCCATACATGTCTAACATGAATGGAATGTTTAACACTAATGGACCCGTGAACAAATGGGGACCAAACTTTTTAGTTAATTATTTTCTTAGGTGTGCTTAAAGATCGACCTAGACCCGGATGAATGGGTCAAGGATAGCGGGTGCACGAGGCACATGACCGGAAATAAGGATCTATTCTCCACATATGAATCCTTCAATGGAGGTAATGTGGTGTTTGGAAATAGCAAAAGTAGAATCATCGGTAAAGGTACAATTTTGTAACAAATCTCTAACCATTAACGATGTGTGTCACGTAGAAAACCTAAACTTTAACCTCTTAAGTATAGGACAAATATGTGATAAAAAGTGCAATGTACTTTTTACCGAAACTGGTAGTAAGATATTAAAAAATGGCATAACCATAGGAAGAGGAATTAGGAAAAATGGAGTCTATGTCATTAAAATTGGTAATAAACCTAAAGACAAACTTTGTCTTACCTCTATGGATGATACTTCGACCTTATGGCATCGAAGATTGGGTCATGCCAATATGCGACTTCTTCAATCGCTATCATCCAAAGATCTAGTAAGAGATCTACCTAAGTTAAAATATGAACATCACTTTTGTGATGCTTGTAATGTAGGAAAATAAGTTCATTCTAGTCATAAAGCTAAAAACATGGTGTCTACAACTAAGTGTCTAGAATTACTACATATGGATTTATTTGGTCCATCCACTATCCAAAGTTATGGCGGCAACTACTACACTTTGGTCATAGTGGATGATTATTCTAGGTATACATGGACAAAATTCTTAAAGAACAAAACAGAAACCTTTAATTATTTTGAAATATTAAGCAAAAATATCCAAAGACAACTAGGAAGTCCTATAGTGTCTATTAGGACGGATCATGGTAGGGAATTCGATAATGAAGTGCAATTTGGAGCCTTTTGTGACGCTAATGGTATTACTCACAACTTCTCGGCTCCACGCACTCCATAATCGAATGGGGTAGTAGAAAGAAAGAATAGAACCCTACAAGAAATGATTCGAACCATGCTTAATGAACAATCCATACCTCAAAAGTTTTGGTGTAATGCCGTTGATACATCAACGTACATATTCAATCGAGTCTTATTTAGACCAATCTTAGGTAAAACTCCATATGAGTTACTCCGAGGCAAAAAACCTACGTTAAATCACTTTAGAGTCTTTGGAAGCAAATGTTTTATTCTTAACACTAAAAATTACCTTACAAAATTTGATCGTAAATCAACCGAAGGTATCTTTCTAGGTTACTCTCCAAATAGCAAAGCTTACGTCATATTAAACAAAGAAACAATGAAGGTAGAAGAGTCATTAAATATAAAATTTGATGAAAGTCCACCCAAACCCTCTCCACCTCTCGTCGATGACGAGATTGTAGAAAGTGAAGCTATAGTAATAAAAAAAAAGATAAATGAAGAAGAAGGACCTTTAAATGATGAAGTCATAAACATTAAAGAGTCCAAAGATCACCCTGTAGATAAGGTCATAGGAAAGCTAAACGAAAGAACATTAAGGTCTCAAGTTCAAAACCAAAGTAGCTTGTTTTGTTTCGTTTCAACCATAAAACCTAAGAATACACAAGAAGCCATAAAAGATGAGAGTTGGGTAATGGCTATGCAAGAAGAATTAAATCAATTTATTTCTAATGATGTTTGGACACTTGTCCCTCCACCTAGTAATCAAACCATAATAGGAACCAAATGGGTTTATAAAAACAAATTAGATGCAAACGGAGTAGTGTCTAGGAACAAGGCTAGACTCGTTGCCCAAGGGTATAACCAACAAGAAGGAATAGACTTTGATGAGACCTATGCCCCTGTGGCTAGATTAGAGTCTATAAGAATACTTCTTGCGTATGCTTGTGCTAATGATCTAAAGCTTTATCAAATGGATGTCAAAAGCGCTTTTCTAAATGGTTTCATTAATGAAGAAGTATATGTAGCTCAACCTCCGGGCTTCATCGATTTTGAAAAACCTAAACATGTGTATAAATTAAAGAAAGCCCTTTATGGTCTTAAACAAGCTCCAAAAGCTTGGTATGATAGACTCAAGTCATTTTTAATTAAACACAACTATACCTTGGGGTTAGTTGACAACACACTTTTTACTAAGAAAAGAGAGTCACATATAATCATAGTGCAAATATATGTAGATGATATTATATTCGGATCCACTTGTCAAGACATGGGTGATGATTTCTCTAAAATCATGCATGACGAGTTCGAAATGAGTATGATGGGAGAACTTAGTTTCTTTCTTGGTCTACAAATCAAACAAGTAGAATATGGTATCTTCTTTAATCAATCTAAATACATAAAGGAGATGTTAAAGAAATTCGGTCTAGAAGAGTCGAAACCAATTAGGACACCAATGTCATCCGACACCAAACTCACAAAAGATGAAGACGGCGAATCCGTCGATAATACTAAATATCGTGGCATGATAGGTAGTCTTCTCTACCTCACAACAAGTAGGCCGGATATCATGTTTAGTGTTTGCTTATGTGCTAGATTTCAAGAAGACCCTAAAACATCACACCTAAAATCCGTAAAAAGGATATTTAGATACATTAAGGGTACAACACAATTAGGATTATGGTATCCTAAGGGCACGAGAGTAGAAACAATTGTATATGCAGATTCTGACCATGCAGGTGATTACGTTGATAGAAAAAGTACAAGTGGGGTATGTACTTTCATGGGACGTTGTTTAACATCGTGGTTCTCTAAGAAACAAACGGCACTAGCAATATCAACAACCGAAGCCGAATACGTCTCCGCCGACAAAGCATGCCAACAAGCACTATGGATGAAACAAGCGTTAGTCGACTACGACATTCATCTTAGTGACATAGCCATTCTATGTGACAACAAGGGTGCCATAGATCTAAGAAAGAATCCGGTATTACATTCTCGCACAAAGCATATAGAGATTCGTCATCACTTCTTAAGAGACAATGTTCAAAAGGGTAACATCTCTATTGAGAAGGTAGCATCCAAAGACAACATAGCCGACGTCCTCACCAAACCGTTGAAGCGGGAACAATTCAACCTACTTCGTCTTGGTCTTGGCCTCATGGAACAAACGTCGTAACTTACTTTTTGACTCTACAAGGTATGTAAACACTAGCCTTCTTCTTTCTGAGTCTAGGATCTCTATTTCACGCACAAATCACAAACAATACGGGAATTTTCAAAACCCAAGATAAGTTTTTCACTTATAATTTTCTTATTTTCTTTCAAAATAAGTACGAGTTACATACACATCCTTCTTTCAAAAGGATAAAACGTTTGTATTTCAAAATGCTCTCTAAAATGATACTCCTTCCCGTATCAATTTCACAAAAGCAATTTCTCACGTCTAGGACAAATCGCTTTTTCATTATTAATACAACGTAAAAACCCGTTTTCATTGCATCTCATGTCTTTTGAATGCTAAAGGGGACACATAACTAATATGTGTTTTCGGGTACATTCATTTAAGCCACAATAAATTAGGAGCATTGGCAACACTAAATTACGTACTCAAAGTACTAAGTATGTGTTTTTCGGGTTATCTCACATAATAGTATGCTTTTTCATTTCTAGTTTATTTTTCTTTTCTTCTTAGGAGTCGAGATAACCGTAACTCCAAATAGTTTGCATATAGGCACACACTAGGCAAAAATGTTTCCAAAAGGAAAATTTTGTGCTGCCTGGATCACCAGACCCATGGATCCCAACCTTCATGCTGGACGGATCCCTCAAGGGAAGGATCCGTGGGATCCGTGAGACAGAAGCTGTTTTTACCTTATATTTTTCTCACTTTGGATGAAAAATCAACATTTGTTTTATTTTTTGGAGTATGTTCTTTAATGCTTGTGTTCTCATGATCACATGCCTTAAATTCATATCTAATCATTAGATTTTAGTCCACATTTTGGGTCAAGCATTCATTACAATGCTTTGTTTTTCTATATATAGAACTCCCAAAATGCTTGCATAACCCATCTCATCTTCACAAACAAACTATGTTGAGACCTTAGATATATCAACCTTATCACAAACGCACTTAACAAACACAAGAATACCCACGTAAAACACAAACAGTATGCGTAGAGATGAAAGATGAAGAATAGAAAGAAGGTGACTTGAATATGTTATGAATCCGTGTATGTGTTTAGAGAGGTAGAGAGAAGAAAGATGAAACAATAAGATGTTATATTGCTTCAAGGAAAAACACACACACACACACACTCAAGCACACCCCTCAAATGACATACTTGAGGGGTATTTATAGTACAAGTAGAAGATGCCCTAATGGGCTTGGCAAGGGCCATGACTTGGACTTGGATTGGGCTTGGGATACATAAGCTTATAAACGGCTAGCATACCTTATCTTTTAACCAATTAGCTTAGCCCAATCCACGAGCCCGATGACTATTCTATCACGATATCTAACACACGTTACAAAGTTCCTAAAAGTGAATGACCATCACTTCTAATAAAAACTATTAAGGCTAACAATCTCCCCCTAAGGGGTGGTCATTCAAAAGATGCTCCACTTGATTAGGTCTTTACTTTCCTTGAGCTTAAACTTTGCGTGTAGATATAGAATAGTCTTGATTCTTTGTTCCTTCATGCTTTGTGATCAGATAATGTGGTTGTCTGCCGTTGTCAACTTCGTTGGTTAGGTATCTCCACGTCTTTCTCCACCATGCTCACACTTCTATTTGACTTTGAGTTTCCAATGATGAAGTTCTCGAGTCTTTACACTTTGTAGATTCTTTGACATAGACGAAGAATCATCTTTAACTTTGAGTTGCCTTTGATTTTGATGAGAACTTTCATGTGTTGTTGGTATGAGCATGTGGTGAGTCTGCACGATCCATCCGCTCCGGAGCTTCCATAAGAAGAAAACATAAAAACAGGTTAGTAATAAGCGGATTCCGGCACTTACAAGTTTGAATTTCGAGGGTGTTAACAGAATAGTGTGAAAACACATCTCTAATTCTCACAGAGGCCATTCCTGAACTGGAGTCCCACAAGTGAGATAACACGATATACCGAAGTACATCTACAGTTCAGATGAGTCGCTGAGGTACACCGAAGCATCACCCCACGACTGTAGACCGTTTGAGACACACTAAGCGTAATCCACGGGGAGTTACCGAAGTGACCTGCTGTCAGGGCTGCTTGATGTTGACCCTGGCAGGAGTTTCCATTCAATCACTGAAGATCACAGATGTGAAACTTCTCATAAATGTTCTGGCAGATTGCTAAGATCTGCGTAGGACTCTAGAATATATCACTTATCACAAACCCACTTAACAAACACAAGAATACCCACGTAAAACATAAACAGTATGCTTAGAGATGAAAGATGAAGAATAGAAAGAAGGTGACTTGAATATGTTATGAATCCGTGTATGTGTTTAGAGAGGTAGAGAGAAGAAAGATGAAACAATAAGATGTTATATTGCTTCAAGGAAACACACACACACACACACTCAAGCACACCCCTCAAATGACATACTTGAGGGGTATTTATAGTACTAGTAGAAGATGCCCTAATGGGCTTGGCAAGGGCCACGACTTGGACTTGGATTGGGCTTGGGATACATAAGCTTATAAACGGCTAGCATACCTTATCTTTTAACCAATTAGCTTAGCCCAATCCACGAGCCCGATGACTATTCTATCACGATATCTAACACACGTTACAAAGTTCCTAAAAGTGAATGACCATCACTTCTAATAAAAACTATTAAGGCTAACAAACTACACCATGTCACTCACAAATTCTTTAGATGAATCACCTAGTACAAACAATCATATTCATGAAACCCAAACCTTTGTACTTCCACCTTCCAAAATACCAAAATAAAACTCTAGGATATCCGCACGGATTAACATCCGATCTTGTTGCTTAGGAAAACCATCATCATATGGCTCATCACCATCAACTAACTCACCACAAGATGTTTCCATTATAGCACCTCCTTCATCACCAACAAGTACACCAACTTCATCACCAAATCGCTCACCACCTAAAATCACTCTTTTGGAACTCCTTACGACTCCAACAAGATCTCAACAACCAAAGCAAAAAGAAATAGCCTTTTTGACACCTCAAACTTCTCCAAACACAATATTCAATGATCTTGAAACATCACCACCTTTGTCCCACTAAACTACAAGAAAATCTAGGTTCTTTTCCACCACCACTTCCAATCATTCCGGACTTTGATCCGTATTTTCTTATTTTTCCACCACAACTTCCGCAACTCACAAATCAAAACAACCCGGAAGATTTCCGTACTCATTACCCACATCACTTACATTGTGAACATTGCCAATCCACTAGGGAAATTGCAATAGAAGTTAGGGAAGAAATGCGATTCATACTCAACCTCATCCTTGATCGCATCAATACCATTACTCATCCAAACCTCCATCCATAACCTTATGCAAGCATGGAAGGAATCATTACTACTATTTTCTATTTTTCGTACTTTTTCTTTTGAAGTCATTTTCAAGAATAAGTCTTGTTCTTATCTTTACATGCTTGTAGGTGGCATAAATACCACTACACTTTGTTGTTTTATTACAAGGCCTTGTTTACATACCTTGGCTCCCAATCTTGATTCTCATCAATCACAAGATTATATAAGCATGTTACTGACCTTTCTCTTTGTAGGATTTTTTTATTTTTCTTTACTTGACGCCCCAAACTAGGGGGAGCTATCGTCAAGGGGGAGTAAGCGATACGTGGACTAATTTTTCCACACTTTTATTTCTTCGAAGGGTTAACTTTTTGTTTCGACAAAAAGGAGGAGAAGAAGTAAAATTTAAAGGCTTTCAAAACATACATCTATTCTTAAGTTTTACTCATCATAACATTATGTTTTGTCATCAACAAAAAGGGGGAGATTGTTAATACAAATAAACCGTAAAAACGTTTATTAATATTTTGCGATCTCTTTGTGTTTTGTTGATAACAAATATAATGTTATCTTAAGTACAATTATAAGGATACATGTTATTTTTGTAAAGCATTTACATATAGCCATTTAAATACAAAAATGTTGTAATTAATCATTTGATGTAATAGTTTATTAGGATGGGTAAAAACCATAACCCATGGATCATATCCATAACCCATTAACCCATACCCATTGACTAGATACAATGTATTCATTATATAAATTGAATCTAAGGAAAACCCATAACCCATGACCCATAACCCATGTCCCATAACCAAAAAACCCATGGGCAAAGAGGAGCGTCCCACGGATCCCTAGGATTACACTAGACGGATCCCAAGTGGGAGGGATCCGTGGGATCCGAGGAATAGTGACAGAAATTGCCTATAAATTGAGAGCCATTTCTTCATTCTAACTCACCCCTCTTCTTTCTAAATCTCTCAAACACTCTCATTCTCTTCTAACATATAGATCACTTGATCTAGAGAGTTGTTCTTCTTTCTTTCTATTGTGATTATCATATAGGTCCTTCTATAAGGCTAGATCACGGGCATTCTACAAGTCATCCAAGCAAGGGGTCCTTGATTGATTTGTCACTCCGCAAGATTTCTGTAGCGAAGATCTTGTATTTGATATTTCACATATTTGTTGTGTAATAGTCGTGTTGGTTTGGTCCACCTTGTTACGGACTCGGTATTTAGCTTCGTACCGGAAAAAGGTGTAAGCAACATTGTGAAGGCTTCTCCGCCAAGTGAAGGAGTTTGTTGACATAGTGCTTGAACTCTCGAGTAGGTGACTCGGGGAGTGGAGTAGGGCAAGGAAGGTGTCCTTGTAGCCGAACCACTATAAATTGGTTATATCATTTCTATCCCTTTGCTTTACTTTATTTACTTGCTTTATCATTAGATCTATACTTTCTGTACATCCATAAGATCTCACATATTAACGAATCTAAAGTTTTAGAAACTAACTTAAAATCAGCAAAACTATTCAACCCCCCTTTCTAGTTTTCCACAGTGAAGTTCACTGCGATAAACAACTCCAAACTTCAGTTTCTTCAAAATGGTGTACTGAGATAGTTGGTTGATGTCGAGAATGTGTAACAACGGTTTCGTGAGGTTGACTTGTTTCTGGTAAGATTCCACAGCAAGTTGAAGATCTTTAACACATTCTTGGATCACTCTGCTTCGAATGAATATCAACAATGCTGTGATGTACTGTAGCTGAATGTTGGTGGAGAATTGTCTCATCCGACCTTGTACCTTAGCAAGGTACATGTCTTCGATGTCGTTGAGCGACAACCTCAAAAAATTAGCTTCAGTAAAGTCATATTCTTGCTCGTCCTGGCGTTTGACTTTGATCTCCTTCAGGAATGAGTAATCCCACTTTGTAGCCAGACTGATATTCATAATAGCAACGATCCTTTTATCACTAAACACCTCTTTGTTTGACTTTTGAACTTGGCAGCTTATGTAGTATAGTCTTCTCCTTTCTGGCCAATGGTGAAGGCCATACTGAGCATCAAGATCATAATCCACCACGTTGTCAACGAACATTCTGGCGGCTTCTTCTTCGATGGCAGCATTGTTGGAGAAGACTGCTGCTGGGATGTTAAAGGTGAGTGATGTAGTGTATTTCTTGCTGACGTCGCTACCGTGTTACAGAAATTCTAGGTCATTGTTGAAGAAGTATTGGTAGGGAATCTTGGGTTGCTCTGGTCGACCAATGGTTGGTAGTGGTTTGGTCCAGTCTGTGTAATATGGAGTCTTATCCTTTCGTGTGAAGTCAATGTTCGATTCGGGGTTGAGCCAATCAATGTTGTTAGACATAGCTCGTCCGATGTTGTCGAGATGGTATTCAACTTCAATGGCACTGTCAGAGCTGTCTTTTAGCAGTTGAAATGCATCATTCTTGATCCGGCGTTGCTCCCCTTTTGTCATCCTTTTAACCTTGAACTTGTCTTGGATAATTTTAACATGCTCCATAGTTCGACCATCTACCCGTTCTTGGCCTTCCGTTAATCGAGGTGTAGCATCAACTAGCTTACTGAACCATTCATATTCTTCTGTTTCATCTTCATCTACCAAGGAGACGATAGAGCTGGATATTTTCTTCTTTGGTTTGGATGATGGTCCTGGTTGTTGCTTAGTTGATGTTGTAGATGAGGGCTGTTGTTAGGGCTCGAGAATGTCTTCGTCATCACCACCAGTGTATTCAAAGTGATCACCAGTTTTCTCCAATGGTGGTGGTGACTCAGACTCCCGAGGTTTATCAAATGTAGAAGTCTTTTGAGATGCTTGTGAAGTGGAGGTGTTCTTTGGTGGTGGTGGAGGCATAGATGAGGACTCACCTGTTTTATTCTGACGTTTAGACTTTGGATCCTTGTCCGCATCATCATCGTCTCTTGGTCGCTTTTCCTGACCAGCTGCTTCCTTGCAAGTTGTCTTCAGTTGATATGCAAGCATTGCCTCAAAGAGTTTTGATTCATCGGATGTGAAAGTTGGAGATCGAGGAGACATTTGGAATATCAGTTGTGAAATCAAATCAGCTTCAGTGACATTAGGAGGCTGAACTGGTCAGGTTTGCATAACCACCGGTGTTGTTGTAATTTTTTTCCTGACCATTGTCTTCAGATATGGGTAAAGTTGTTTTGCAAACATTTCTTTAGTTACTCCAGGGACAGTTTTGAGAAGGAACTGATGAGTATAATCCCTAATCTACTCGTCCATTTCTCCTTTAATGTCTCTGTTGAGGAATAACTTGATCTGTTCTCTTTCGTCCATGAAATTGTTCATCTCATTACCAAGTAAGTTGACCCTGTCAGCAAGCTGATTCAACTTTTTGTCAATTGCGTTTCATCTTCTTGCTTGCTTGACAGCCTTTTGGATCTTGGTCTTGGCACGAGATGCCCATGTATCAGTGGGTTTCTTGATCGACCTGGATGATGATCTAGTGGTTGTTTCTTTAGATGATGGTGGTGAGGAGTGAGATGATGATTCAGTTGTGGATGGGTCTTGAGGTGGCTCTGAAGATTGTTCCGGATTGTGTTCAGGGTTATCTTGAAGATAGCTATCAACTTCCTCTTTAGCTTGTGCCTCTTCCTCAACCTTTTCCTTAGCAGCTTTCTCCACATCTTCATCTGTGATCTTCTCAGTCTTTTCCTGTTCGTCTTCCTCAAAGTCAGACGGAACCTCATACTCTTGCTGCTGCTGCTCTGTAGATTCCTTAGTGGTGGCACCAGTTCCTTTATCGGGTTGATTAACCGCATCAAGAACTGGTGTGATGAGATCTCCACCACTGGAACCTCCAGGGCCTCTGGTTTGCTGAAGGTTGAATTCCTTAGCAGCATGCTCTATCCTTAGTTGCTTAAGAGTTTTGTGGAATTGTTGTTCATCCTTTGGGTCTTCATCTTCATCAGAACTTTCTTCTTCTTCTTCAGCCACTGGTGTCTTCCATTTGTCTGATTTGGGACTTGGTGGTTTGTCATCTGACCTCGGTGAGGTAGTATCATCTGTAGCAGTTTCAGAATAGTAAACCACCTCTTCAGACTTAGTAGCTTCGGAGTCGTTGTCCTCTGGAGTCGGTTCTGGTTTAGGATTAGGACGAGCGACCTGAGATGGGATTTTTTATCTTGAAGCTTGGATGCCTCTTTGGATACTTATGAGCGCTCCCAGTGCTTCCTGTACTGCCAGTTCTGCCTGATCTTCTAGTCTTCTTGGTAGGCACAGCAAAAGTCTTCTCATACACAAACCTGACTTTACCTGCACTCACTGCTTCTTGATATCGTAGATACGACGGAAGACTCTTGATTGTGTCAGCGAGAAGGCTGTCCAGTAATACTGCACCTTGCTTACGTGTTGATGAGTCCTTGAATTTGACAACGTTTAATGTGGGCTCATATAACACGGAATGATTCTTGGGGTCGTTTATTCTCATGAGGATGTCCCGATTTTGCTCGAGAATGTTCTGAATCAACAACTTCGTATATCTAATAAAGGGAACCTTTGACCCAGGCTTCTTGAGATGAGACATCATATCTTCCCATATCAGGCTTGCATAGTCAATGTGTTGTTTGTTGACCATTCCCCAGAAATTTTGCAGGTGCATGAGTTTAGGATGCTCATGACCGCTGTCTCTTCCAGATACAGACTTAGCGATTATTATGTACAATGTCCTCCAAGGTTGTTGAATGTTCTTCAGATCAACAGTGGAGTGTTTGGTGATGACTCTGGTGGCTTCATCATATCCAATATTGACCATGAATTGCATTATGGCCTCTTCATTCGGAGTTGATACATAGTCAGTAGGCTAAATAGCAGGCATAAGAAGAATGGTATGAAGATCTGCTACTGTTAGCCTTAATAGTTTTATAAGAAGTGATGGTCATTCACGATTAGGAACTTTGTAACGTGTGTTAGATATCATGATAGAATAGTCAACGGGCTCGTGGACTGGGCTAAGCTAATTGGTTAAATGTTAAGGTATGCTAAGCCGTGTATAAGCTTAAGCATCCCAAGCCCAATCCAAGTCCACGAAAAGCCCATGGAAAGCCTTTAGGGTTTTAAGTAACTTGTACTATAAATACCCCTCAAATGGTCATTTGAGGGGTGTGCTTGAAAGTGTGTGTGTGTGTGTGTATTTTCTCTCTCAAGGAATATACAACTTATTGTGTTCATCTTATCCTCTCACATACACGAATATAACATTAAGTCACCATCTTTCTCATCTTATTTCTAAGCTTTGTTTGTGTTTGTGTTTCACGTTTTATACGCATAACTTTGGTTAACGTGGGTATTTCGTGATAAGGTTGATATTTGTAAGGTCCTACAATTGGTATCAATCGCCTAACAATGGTTTAGGAGTGTTTTGGTTGAAGTTTTTGTTTGTGTAGTATACGCGTAGTTTCGTTCTCAAAGATTCACGCTTAAAGCTTTAATTTTTGCACTTAAAAATTCAAGATTCTTGTGGTTTAAGGTATATTTGGTGCTAAAGTTTAAGTTTTTTGCAAAAAGTTCGAAGCTTTACGCGTTTTGGTTAAGTTTTAAACTCGGTTTTGGTTCATTGGTCATTTCTACTTATAACTTTTCTAAGCACTTTGGGTGAAAAAGGTCAACATTTTTGGGTTATTCGAGTGTTTTTAAGGATATCTGTGCAAGAGAAATAGTTTGAATCGCTGAAATTTTTTTACGAGTAGGTCAAAACCCTATTTCTACGCGTAAGAAAGTCAACTACGCATAAGGTTCTACTCATAACTTTTTGGTGTAGATTCTTCGAGCTTAAACGGTTACTCAGTGCTTCCCTCACTTGGATAAGTTTGTGGAACACTTCGACTTTTGGATATCTCTTACACTGTGATAGTGTAAAGGATTTTTGGGCAAAACCCTAATCTTACGCATAAGTTTCGACTTACGCGTAGAATACTTTACGCATAAGCATTTTTCTTACGCCTAAGTTTTCCTTACGCATAAGCTAAATCTTACGCATAACTTTTTCTACTCGTAACTTTAAACCTACGCCTAAGATCCTACGCATAAGCCTCGTCTACTCGTAACTTCGTGTTTCTACGCCTAAGCTCTCTTTCTACGCATAAAGGTTTTATAAAAAAAAAAAAAAAAAAAAAAAAAAAATTGGCCTAAGCTCTTTCTACGCCTAAGCTCTTTTTGGCGGGAAAACTTGAGTAAAATTTAAATTTTTGAGGAGACTAAACGTTCAATTTTTACGCGAGATTCAAATTTTGGTTTAACTTGGAAATTTTTGGTCAAAATTTCAAATTTTTGGGCCTAAATTCAAATTTTTCGGGTCAAATTTGGCGTCAAAATTGTCATAACTCAAATTTTTCATATGACCTTAGAATTGATTTTTATAGTGAATTTCAAATTTTGGGCGAAAATTTTTTAAGAACCAAGAACCACAACTCCTTTATCGTTGAATCGATCCTACATCAACTTTATCAGATCATACCTTCATCAATGGCAACTCAACAAGACATTCATGCAGCCGGTGCCGAAAACCGTCCTCCTATGTTGGAAAAAGGTGGTTATCTTCAATGGACAAGTCGAATGCTTCGTTACATCAAGACAAAACCTAATGGAAAATTGATGATCAAATCCATTCAGGATGGACCCTTCATACCTCGACAAGTCCAAGACCCTGGAAATGCTGATGCAACACCTCCCGTCCCACCATTGTTTCGTCTTCAAAAAGAATCGGAATACTCTGAAGATGATCAGAAGAAAGTCGAAGCAGATGACATGGAAATTCATATTATCCAACTGGGTTTACCAAGAGACATCTTTGCTGCTGTAGACAGTTGTGAAACTGCTTTCGATATGTGGGAACGTGTTAGACGACTTTGTCATGGAACAGAAATTGGTCAACAAGACACAGAGAACAAGTTGCTAACTGCTTGGGAGAAGTTTACATCTACTCCAGGAGAATCCGTCGAATCCTACTATGGAAGGTTCTGCACTTTAATGAATGAGCTGATCAGAAACAAGTTGACACCCAGAACTATCGTGAGCAACATCAAGTTCTTGAACAATCTACCAGAAGAATGGGGACGATATGTCACTATTGTCAACCAAACAAAAGACTTACATCAAGTGAACTTTGATCAACTCAACGATTTTCTGAAACAAAATCAAGCTGAAGTGAATGAAGTCAGGTAAGAAAGATTAGCAAAGAATCATGATCCATTGGCACTCATTGCAAAGACTCAAACTCCAGTGAATACACAACAACAACCTTCATCATCTTCCACTAACAACAACTTGCAGCAATACATCCCTCAACAACAAAACTATCCACCTGAACAACAACATTACCAGGAACAAGGAATCACTGATCTTGAAATGGAACCAGAAGAAGCTTTGTCACAAGCATTTGCATTCTTGGGTAAAGCATTCAGAGGTCGCTATTCCACACCAACTAACAACAACCAAAGGATTTCATCAAACACTCGCAACAGGCAAGTTGCACAGCCGGGTGTGAATATGGGTCGTCAAGGACAAATGGTTGGAGTTATTAGGAATCAGCAGGGATATGCTACTGGATTTTGCATGGGTAATCAGGCGGTTCCGAATCAGGGTAATCAGATGGGTCAGAATGTTGGGAATAGAGCAGTGGGTAATCAGAATGGGAATGTTGCAGCTCCAGTCGTTGGGAATTATGGAAATGTGAATCAGGGTAATCAGGTTACGTGTTATAACTGTCAAGGATTGGGTCACATGGCAAGGAATTGTCCAACTAAGCCGAAAAAGAAAGATCTTGCGTATCTTCAGAAAGCTATCATGTTGGTACAAAAGGAACAATCTGGACTTCAATTGAGTGCTGAGGAAAATGACTTCATGGCTATTATGGATGATTTGGAAGACCTCGAGGAACTCAATGCAAACTGCATCTTCATGGAAAATCTTCAGGAGACTAAGTACGACACTGACTCTGACGCACCTCCTGTCTATGACGCCAACGCAGTATCTGAGGTACCAATCATTGATCCATGCTATAACAATGTCATATTTGATGTGTTTACTCATAACGAACAGCATTCTGTGACATCAGCACCTACTTATGATACATACCTGGACAATCCGAGTTGTAGCAATACTAACTCTGAGACTCCAGATGTGGATCCTAGTGGAGACTGTGTGGCACAAAATACTGAGACTGATGAGGAAACTCGTGCTTATTTTGAATCATTAATCAACAACTGTGGCATTGAAATTGAGAAAGTTAAAAAGGTCAATCGCGATGTTAAGGCCGCGAATGCTAAATTGACCGCTGAGCTTGAGAGTTACAAGGAGAACGCAAAAGCCTTTGAATTTCAGAAAAACAAAGAATCAGAATTAGAAATTGGTTATCGAAATTTGGTTTCTAAAGAACAACTTTTGCAAATCAAGTATAACACACTTGATGTGAATTTGAACTTAAAAATTAAATCTTTAAACAAGGAAATTTCTGATTTAAATAACCAACTTTCTAAACAAAAAGAAATGTTTTCTAATCTTGAAAAAGAGAAGAAGCAGTTGATTACTGATTTTTCAAAACGAGAAGATTCTCTTCTTGATGAAATTCTTGATAAAAATGAAAAAATCCAAACTTTGGAAAATTTGCTTCTTAAAACGGGTCATTCTGCTCAAACAATCAAGATGCTTTCTAATCAAGTAAATCCGCGTTTTCATACTAATAATAGAATGGCACTTGGTAACGACCCTTCTTCGTTCCTCAAGAAAGCTCAGAAATCTCAGAATGTGTTAAACAATGGAAATGTTTTGCATAAACCCATAACTGTTCGTGATTCTCTTGAAACGTTGGAACTATCTGAGGAGAGTAGATCAAAAATGAAACAAAAGAATCCGGAAATCAAACCTATTGATTATAACAAATGGAACAAAATTAACGGAATTACTTTTGTTAATCAAAAAGAAAAGTCAAAGTTCTCTATCACAACAAGTGTTTCAAACAAAGAGTCAACACCTGCTTCAAAATCTGTTTCAAAACCAGTTGTTATCTCAAATTCTCTTTCGAACATTGAACAAATGTCTTCAAATAATCCTTTTAACACAAGTGATGCGAGAAGTATTTTAGACAATGTGAAAACTAGAATTGTGGATCTTCAAGACACTGTTAAAACTAAAACCACTATTACACCTAACAACTGGTTCTCTAGTTTTGACATCGAACAAAGAAAGTTTTTTGAAACTCAAATTGCCCCTCAGCTGATTGCCATCAGTGCAAGGGTAATTCATTTTGAACAAGCATTTTTGAAAGAAACAACTGACTTTGTCAAGGATCATAAATCCCTGGTAAAGCAAGCTAATGAATGTGTTGAACAAATCAAAGTTTTGGAAACTTTAAATGACTCTCTCTTCGAAGATGTTCTGACTACTGATATTATGTCCATCATTTTGCAAACATATTCTGTTGAAGATCATGAAAGACTCCAGTCTGAGACCTCCGAAATTGTTTCAAAATATGAAAAAGCTCTTATGAAACTTGAAAAAGAAAATGTCTCATATTTTAAACAACTTGATCGAAAAACTGAGGAATGCAAGTATGACAAATTGTCGTATGAGCGTGCCTACAATGAAATGAAAGCGAAAAATGATCTTTTGAGGGCTCAGCTGGAAAGTCAAAAAGGAAAGGTAGTGGAAACTGTGATTACAAAACCATTGACTCAGGAGAAAGCAAATGTTCCCAAACCGGTTTCCAAACCAAAAATGTCTGTTTCTATGCCTCCTCCAAAAGTCAATGAGAAAAATGTTTCATCAAAACCAGTCACTCCACCTGCCCTACCTAAACAAAATGTTGATAAAGGAAAAGCGGTTATCGAGAATCCAAAAGTTTTAGCTCCTGGCCTTTTTAAGATGAGTACCACTAATGCGTCTGCCTCCACATCTAAAACATATGGAACAAACGACATAAGTTTAGATAAGCACTCTAAAGAGACTAGGAAAGCTGAAACCACTTCTCTAGATAAGATTGTGAATCCTAATGAGTGTGCCTTACCTTCTACAGGACTAGGAAGCACCTCTAGGAGCAGCAGACTAAAGCCTAAGAGCAATACAAGGAACAATAGAGTCTCGCTTGCCTCTAAGAGTAGTCGCTTGAATAAAGAGAAGAAAGTAGAAGAACACCCTAGGAATTTATCGCTTTGTAATAAGAAAGACATTTCATCTGAATGTAATGAACCTATGAAATCTGCTAAGTTTAATGAATCTGTTGAATCTGTTTGTTTAACTGGCAAGAAATCTGTAACTAATGTTCATGATGATTGTGTTTCTAAGAATGAGATTGTTAAGCCTGTTAAGAAGAATGTTCCCAAAAGAACTTATGCAAAAAGAATAGGAAGACTAGTCGCGAGACTTAGACTTTACACTACTGATAGGGAGCATAATGTTTACTTTAGGGATGACATTTGGAAACCCACGGGTAGAACTTTCACACTCGAGAATGGAAGAATGAGTGATGCACCTGTCCTACCAATAGATGACTTCTATGAGTGTGATCAGGATTTTACCTCTAACCCAAAGGAACCAAAATCAAAACGGTTTCCAAAATCTTCTTCTTCTGTGATTGGCAGGTTATCGAAATATGTCTTTGGATCGTCGACTCGGGTTGCTCCAAGCACATGACCGGGAATCTGAAGCTGCTGATCAATTTTGTCTGGCAATTCATGGGAACCGTACGTTTCGGAAATGATCATGTAGCAGCTATCATGGGTTATGGAGATCTACCTTTTGGAAACTATTTAATCACTCGGGTTTACTATGTCCAAGGGTTGGGACACAATTTGTTCTCAGTCGGGCAGTTCTGTGATGCAGATTTAGAGGTTGCTTTTAGGAAAAATGCTTGCTTCGTTAGAAACTTGGATGGCACTGATCTCTTAACTGGGAATCGTGATACAAACTTGTATGCTATCGACATCAACAAAATGGCCTCTTCATCACCAATATGTCTTATGACACGAGCATCTGGAACACAGTCCTGGTTGTGGCACAGACGGTTATCCCATCTCAATTTTGACACCATCAACAATCTTGCCAAAGACAACATCGTCAATGGACTTCCAAAGTTCAAATACACCAAGGATCACCTATGTCCATCATACGAACAAGGAAAAAGCAAAAGAGCATCATATAAACCTAAAACCGTACCTAGTTCGGAAGCAAGGTTGCATATGTTGCACATGGACTTATGTGGCCCAATGAGAGTTGAAAGCATCAATGGGAAAAAGTATATTCTTGTTATCGTCGATGATTATTCGAGATATACATGGGTTAAGTTTTTGAGATCAAAAGACGAAGCACCAGGCATCATCATCACCTTTCTGAAACGCATTCAAGTACTTCTTCAAGCTCCAGTAAGGGTTGTAAGAACAGACAACGACACTGAATTCACTAATCAGGAGTTAAGAACTTTCTTTGAAGATGTTGGAATTACACATCAGACATCAGTTGTTAGAACTCCACAGCAGAATGGGGTAGTTGAAAGAAGAAATAGAACTCTTGTGGAAGCTGCTCGCACAATGCTAATCTATTCTAGTGTACCGTTATTTCTTTGGACTGATGCTGTTGCCACTGCTTGTTTCACTCAGAACCGATCCCTTATCCATCCAAGATTCAATAAAACCCCGTATGAGCTTGTGAGCAACAGAAAACCTGATATCTCTTACTTTCACGTGTTTGGCGCTTTGTGCTATCCAACGAACGACAGAGAAGATCTAGGTAAATTGAAAGCTAAAGGTGATATTGGAATCTTCATTGGATATTCAGATAACTCGAGGGCATTCAGGGTGTATAACAGGAGAACTAGGAGGATCATGGAGACGATGAATGTGAAATTTGATGAACTTTCACATATGGCTTCTGAGAGACTCGCTCTAGAACCCGCACTAAACCGACAGACTTCTGGACACATCAGTTCAGGACTCGTACCTCAAAGAGCTCAATCAACTTCGTTTGACAATCCTAAAGAACAAGAATGGGAGAATTTCTTCGAGTTAATGTTCGATGAATACTATGGTGGAACTTCGACAAATGCATCAAACCATCATTCCGCTGCACCCGCTCAAAATCATCCTCCACCACCAACAGAAGATGCATCTACAACGGTCGAAACCAATGCACCAACTCCATCAACATCATCTACATCTACTCAAGTTCTTGCACCCGTTCTACCAGTAGTTGATGAGCAAAACCAAAACCGAAACGATGCAACGTTAGATGAAGACTTATTTGAAAACCCGTTTGCTACGGAATCAGCTGAATCTTCTTCAAGCTTATGAGAACCATCTAACTTGCATACGTTTAACCAACGGTATCCTTCTACTCTGAAGTGGACAAAAGACCACCCAATTGAACAAGTTATTGGTGAACCTTCAAGGCCAATTCAGACGAGACGCCAACTTGCCACCGATTGCGACTTATGCATTTACCTTTGCTCAATTAGCAATATAGAGCCAAAGAACATTCGCGAGGCAATGTCAGAACCCGCATGGATAGAAGCGATGCAGGAGGAAGTTCTCCAATACCGTCTTCATGACTCTTGGGAAATGGTTCCAAGACCAATTGACGTTCGTGTCATTGATCTCAAGTGGTTATGGAAGAACAAACGGGATGAAGAGATGACTGTAATTCGCAACAAAGCTCGTCTTGTGGCCAAAGGATACAGACAAGAGGAAGGGATAGACTTTGAAGAGTCATTCGCGCCGGTAGCTAGACTAGAAGCAGTCAGGATATTCTTGGCCTATGCAGCTCACAAAAACATCACGGTTTATCAGATGGACATTAAGACCGCGTTCTTGAATGGAACTCTGAAAGAAGAAGTGTACGTGAGTCAGCCAGAAGGCTTCATCGACTTGGAACATCCAGACTACGTCTACAAACTCAAAAAGGCAATCTATGGTTTAAAACAAGCTCCGAGAGCGTGGTATGACGAACTGTCCTCTTTCCTCATCCAAAACAATTTCACCAAAGGCACAGTTGATCCTACCTTGTTTACACAAAAATGCAAAAACGACATTTTGATTGTTCAGATTTATGTGGACGACATCATCTTTGGGTCCACTAATTCGAATCTTTCAAAACATTTTGAAAATCTCATGAAAAGCAAATTTGAAATGTCCATGATGGGGGAACTAAAATTCTTTCTTGGTTTACAAATACATCAGTCCCCTCGTGGAATTTTTATAAATCAAGCTAAATACACAACTGAGATTTTGAAAAATCATGGTATGGATAATTGTGACTCGGTCGGAACACCAATGGTAACTTCACCAAAAATTGGAGCCGATTTGTTTGGGAAACCTATTGATCCGAAGAAATATCGGAGCATGATTGGTTCTCTCATGTATCTCACTGCTAGTCGACCAGATATTCATTTTGCTGTTTGCTTATTAGCACGGTTTCAGGCTAAGCCTACCGAACTGCACCTCAAAGAGGTTAAAAGGATCTTTCGGTACCTGAAGACATCCATTCACATGGGACTTTGGTATCCGAAGGAATCCGGATTTGATCTAATTGCCTTTTCAGATGCGGGCCACGCAGGTGACCAAGTTACAGCAAAAAGTACATCCGGAGGAGCACAATTTTTAGGAGAAAAGTTAGTAAGCTGGTCTTCAAAGAAACAAGATTGCACTGCACTTTCAACCGCTGAAGCTGAGTATGTGTCTCTATCTGCGTGTTGTGCTCAAGTTCTATGGATGAGAACACAACTCACAGATTATGGCTTTACTTTCGATAAAATACCTATGTATTGTGACTCGAAAAGTGCCATAGCCATATCATGCAATCCTGTTCATCACTCAAAGACTAAGCATATCAGAGTCCGCTACCACTTCATCAAAGAGTACGTCGAAAATGGTACTGTTGAATTATTTTTCGTGAAGACTGATTACCAACTCGCCGATCTATTAACTAAAGCCCTTCCAAAAGAAAGGTTTGACTATTTAGTTCGACGAATTGGAATGCGAAGCCTAACCCCTGAGGAGTTAGAACGTCTTCTCGAATCTTCTTGAAAATGATTTTCCAAAAAGCTTCGCTGTAAATATTTTTGAAAAACAAAATACAAAATTTGAAAAACCAACAAAAGCAAAATATAAAAATATAAAACTTTCAAAAATATAAAAACAATAGAAAATCAAAAATCCAAAAATATTCTTCTCACGACATGTCTCTTGTATAATCGATATTCTGTACGTTTCTAGAAATGTCATTCAACAATGATACGGGCATGTACAGATGCTTGAGCAAGAGTTCTTTAATTTGTTTTCTAAAACATGTCGTTTCTCAAAATTTCTTCATAAAATGGCTTTCGTATACATCAGTACGAAACCCGGACCGAAATGATGACTTTTGATTATTCTTCAAATCAAAACTCGTGCTTTTATAGAAAAAATCACCAGTGTACGCTTCAGTGCACTACATTTAAAAATGGTGAGAAATCATCATCACCTTGAGCACCTTTTCAAGATTGTTCAAAAAGATTTTCCAAATCTTTCAAATATTTTGTGCTCAAGATAACTCCCTCTAAAACCCTTTAATTGATTATGCTTTATTAAAGGGGGAGTATAAAACAAAAATGTTCCAAATTCATGCTTAAATCAAATCCGTTTGTCTCCCCAAAAGATTATAAAATGTTGTTTAATCCGTTGATATCAAAAATATCACGTATATGCTATTTTTGAGGGGGAGGAGACGTGATTAAAATGTGATCAAAAAAGTTTAATGATAGGTGTTTGAATCTCAAAATGAGCTCGACTCAGTCGTAACCATTGAATTGACGAGGAATCATGTACCATCTCGAGAAACTTTCTATGGACTTGACCAGGACGGGTAATAATTTCAAGCTAGTTCTCTAGTGATGTAAACGTGTCTCGAATCGGTCTTGTTCATTTAAAGTTGATCAATTCAAAAAGTGCGAACTCTACCCTCTATGTGCAAATTTCTGTCAAAACTTATAAGCACATGTGAAGGGGGAGTGTTTCTGAAAATATAAAACTCACGGAGTGTTTCAAACATGTTTTCTATCATAAACACTCTGAGAGATTTTCAAGAAAAATGGTTTTATGGCAACAATAGGACAGTCATGGAGTTATAAGGTGACTAAGGATAGGAAATTCGTCCTATGATCCGCCAGAGCCGGAGGGATCTACCCAAGGACATCACAAATAGTTAGTATTAGAAGTCCATAGGAATGATTGAAAAAAGGAGTTATGTGAGAAAGGAGAAAGAAGGGGTTGAAGAATTAAAAAGAAATGTAATGAGAAAGGGTGAAAAGAAATAGCCCTCCATATTCAACCTTAGGGCAGAAACCGGGTTCAATTCATCTGCTACTGGTTGTCACTAGTTGACACTGGTATTGAAGACAAAGACGTCATGGACCCAGTGACGCACTGCACTAAACCTTCTAGCCAATCAATTCCTCTTAAAAGGATTTGTTTCATTCTCACTGGGAACCCTACATAATCTATCGACTTTCTCTTAGAGATCGTTGGTATTGAAGAAGGAGACCCTCTCCCTAGTCTCCGCTCAGGAAAACCAAAATGCACTAATGAGTCTAGAGCCACGAGATTCATTAAAAGATCTCATAGGAACACATGACATGACATCGCTTGTTGTTCATCAATAAGGGCACAAGTGATATATTATAGAGTCCTACGCAGGTCTTAGCAATCTGCCAGAACATTTATGAGGGGAGTTACAACTGTAATCCTCAGTGATTGAATGGAAATTCCTGCCAGGGTCAACTTCAAGCAGCCCTGACAGCAGGTCACTTCGGTAATTCTCCGTGGATTACGCTTAGTGTGTCTCAAACGGTCTGCAGTCGTGAGGTGATGCTTCGGTGTACCTCAGCGACTCATCTGAACTGTAGGTGTATTTCGTTACATCGCGTTATCTCACTTGTGGGACTCCAGTTCAGGAACGGCCTCTGTGAGAATTAGAGACGTGTTTTCACACTATGCTGTTAACACCCTCGAAATTCAAACTTGTAAGTGCCGGAATCCGCTTATTACTAACCTGTTTTTATGTTTTCTTCTTATGGAAGCTCCGGAGCGGATTGATCGTGCAGATTCGCCACATGCTCATACCAACAACACATGATAGTTCTCATCAAAATCAAAGGCTACACAAAGTTATAGATGATTCTTCGTCAAAGTCAAAGAATCAACAAAGTTTAAAGACTCGAGAACTACATCATTGGTAACCTAAAGACAAATAGAAGTGTGAGCATGGTGGAGAAAGGCGTGGAGACACCTAACCAACGAAGTTGACAACGGCAGACAACCACATTATCTGATCACAAAGCATGAAGGAACAAAGAATCAAGACTATTCAATATCTACACACAAAGTCCTAGCTCAAGAAAAGTAGAGACCTAATCAAGTGGAGCATCGTTTGAATGACCACCCCTTAGGGGGAGATTGTTAGCCTTAATAGTTTTATTAGAAGTGATGGTCATTCACGATTAGGAACTTTGTAACGTGTGTTAGATATCATGATAGAATAGTCAACGGGCTCGTGGACTGGGCTAAGCTAATTGGTTAAATGTTAAGGTATGCTAAGCCGTGTATAAGCTTAAGCATCCCAAGCCCAATCCAAGTCCACGAAAAGCCCATGGAAAGCCTTTAGGGTTTTAAGTAACTTGTACTATAAATACCCCTCAAATGGTCATTTGAGGGGTGTGCTTGAAAGTGTGTGTGTGTGTGTTTTTCCTTTGGAATATACAACATCTTGTGTTCATCTTTATCTCACATATACACGAATTTATATCTTCAAGTCACCATCTTTCTCATCTTATTTCTAAGCTTTGTTTGTGTTGTTTGTGTTAACGTGGTATAAGTGTTGGGTTTGTGATAAGGTTGATAAAACTAAGGTCCTACAGCTACCATGACAGTGACTTCCTTGTCTTTAAAAGTCACTTTAACAGCATCTTGTCCATCAACCTTTTCCATTGTTTCCCAGAATTGATGGATGTAGATTTCAGGTACTGTTGATGAGTTGGTAAGCATATTACTGTAGGGATGAACTTTAAGGATATCCACAGCAACTCTGCATGATGATTCCAAGCAGGTGAATTTCTTAAAATCGACCCTGAGATTGTTCTTTCCAATTGATTTGTTGAAACCAGTTGGGAAGATATCTTCCATTGTAAGTTCATTTGGTGCGTTGACATTTTCCATGATGACATCCATTTCGTGATCTGAAAGGTATTGAGACAAAAGAACCAACATATCGAAAGACATTGTGTTAGTCAAAAGTTGATTTTATTGTCCAATTATTGAAGTTGTTATGTTCATGAATGTTACGAGTCCAAAGTCTCATTTAGTCCAGTAGTCCAAGGTTTACGTGATAAGTTACGTGAGTATGTCAATTTTGAATTTTAAGGTCCAAAGTTAACTTAATCACACAACGTTTTAACTTTTTGTAGCTTATTAGTGACATTTTGGTTTTGTGACATTATGAGTAACTTATTACAAGTTTGTATGCGTAACATTTCAAAAACTAAGTTACAATTTTGGCTTAGGCGTAAGCAAGTAAGCTTATGCGTAAACATAGTAACCTTAAGCGTAGACTTAAGCTTACGCGTAGGAGACATCCTTAGGCGTAAGAAAGGCTTACGCGTAGGAGTGAGCTCTTAGCATAAAAGTTTAAGCATAGGCTTAAGTTAAGGACTTACGCGTAAGGTTTACTCGTAAGAGTAGCCCTTAGGCGTAGGAGTCCAAGTTTACGCATATCCTTCACAGGATACGCTTAGTCCATTGTAGACCCTTACGCGTAAGTGTTACGCGTAAGATTTCTCTTATGCGTAACATCTACGCATAAGGTGTTCCATATGTTTAAGCCAAGACACCTTATTCTGAATCTCGTACGCATAGAAGCCTGTAATAGTTTAACCATAACACTCATATTAACATGTATTTAATCACTTTCAAGATCACATGACATATCAAATTGTTAACCAGATACGCATAGGAACAACTTACGCGTAAATTTGTTCTTAAACCCTAAGCCAAATATTACGAGTAAGTGATTCAACCATGGAAATGTCATCCAAACAATTTCTGGGTTATCTTAAATGCAAAAGTAGCTAGTTCCAACAAGTTTTAACATCCTACACCCACAGAATCAAAAGTACCCAATTTTACATTCACATAAACCCTAAAGTTTAATTTACCAATTTTGGTTGTTACTGGGCATGATTAAATGGTGTATTTAATCAATTAAACATGATTAGAACCTAACCTAAGCAACCAATTAAGCCAAAACACTCACAAATGAAAAATGCCCAAATCCAAGCATAAACCCTAATATTCGAAAAACGATTAAAACATGATTCTGGGTGAGTTTTATTGATTGAAATAGGTTTAGCATTGATATTGGACCCTTTTAACACAACCCATTTCACAAAAACACAATTTTCTCAAACACATGTTCATACGCATACGCGTAAGTACACAAAATCATTCGTTTGAAAAATCTAGCCATTGGATTCATGTAAGATTAAAAACCAATGTTTGTATTAACGATTAGAAGCTATAATCACTTAAAAATTTTGATTTTGAAGCACAGATTTGTGGTTTTAATCTTAGGGGTGGATGATTTAGGTTGAAAAGTTAAGTGTAGTAATAAATGTGTTAGAATAGTTAGGTGAAAGGTTTTATTTAAAATTAGTTTTCAATTTTGACAAGAATGGCCCTTCCACCTCAACTATTTAGCAAAACAACATTTTGGAAAGAAACTTGACGATACTCCCCCTCGACTTTTGTAATGATGACGTTTTAAAACATTTGAGTCTGAGGATAGTGTTTAACAAGAAACGTAACCACCATTTCTGAAGAAAAACATGTTTAGGTAACATTCAAGGACAAGGTTTTATGAGACTGAAAAATATTTACATTCTCCCCCTCAACACTTGTTCGGCAAGGGTTTGATGGAACAAAGTGTTGACTGAAGATTTGTACTTGCAATATTTGAAAGAAATTAGATAGAATAATATTTTTGTTTTTTATCAGATTTTATATTTTTCTATTTTTGTTTTTGAAAAGTTTATTTACAAAAGAGGTTTTGGTGTTTGACTGGATTCAAATCAGTAAACCTCTGGAGGTTTTGAAAAGTTTCAAATTCTCCAGTTCTTCTGGAGTCAAACACCTCATGCCAATCCGGTGGATCAAATCAGTAAACCTAGCAGGAGCTAAGGCTTTGGTGAGAAGATCCACCAATTGGTGTTCAGTACCTACAAAATATAATTCAACGGTACCCTTTTCCAAATGACTTGAGCACAACACGCCGACATGGCTACATATTTTACTTCTGTTGAGGACAGCGATGTGCAATCCTGTTTCTTCGATTGCCATGACACCAATTTATCACCAAGGAATTGCAAACCACCTGAAGTACTTTTCTGAGAATCTAAGCATCCTACATGATCAGCGTCTGAAAAAGCTATTAGTTCAAAACCAGAATCCTTCGGATACTAGATCCCCAAATTAATGGTTCCCTTGACGTATCGGAGGATTCTTTTAGCCTCGGTGAGGTGACGTTCAGTTGGTCTTGACTGATAACGGGAGCAAAGATATACAAAAAATACAATGTTAGGTCTACTGGCTGTTAGATACATGAGAGACCTAATAATACTTCGGTATTTGGTAGGGTCAACCAATTTCTCATGCAAATCAGCGTCTAGTTTGTTGGTATGTGCCATTGGCGTGGCATATGTATCACAACTTTGTATTCCATGTTTGTTTAAAATTTCAAGAGCATATTTGGACTGACTTAGGGAAATACCACGGGGTGATTGATGAACTTGAAGTCCTAAGAAGAACGTAAGTTCACCCATCATTGACATTTCAAAATGTGTTTTCATTAGTTTTGAAAAGGCGTTTGAGTACTTTTTATGGGTTGACCCAAAAATGATGTCATCCACATAAATTTGAATGATTAAAATGTGTGCCCCGTGATATTGTATAAATAGTGTTGGGTCGACCGATCCTTTGACAAAATTATGGGATAGAAGAAAGGATGATAATTCATCATACCACACCCGAGGGGCTTGTTTAAGACCGTAGAGAGTCTTGTTCAGTTTGTAGACGTGATTGAGGAAATCTGGATCAACAAATCCTTTTGGCTGACTAACATATACCGTTTCCTTCAGTTTACCATTCAGAAAAGCGGTTTTGACATCCATCTGATAGACCGTGATGTTCATGTGAGCCGCGAATGCCAGAAAAATCCGTACAGCCTCAAGTCTAGCAACCGGTGTGAATGATTCTTCGAAGTCAATCCCCTCTTCCTGTCTATAACCCTTAGCCACCAGACGTGACTTATTTCGAACAACCTTACCCTCAGCATCTAACTTGTTTTTCCCAATCCATTTGAGACCAAGAAGTAGACCCCTGTTGGTCGTTAAACCAATTCCCATACTTCAAGACGTTTAAACTGATTCAGTTCTTCTCGCATGGATTAATCAAGTTTTCATAAGTCATTGCTTCTTTAGTTCAGATTGACAAACGGTAAGTGCATAAATGCAATGTTCACCGTCAGTCTGAAGGCGTTGACTAGTTACGACAGGTTGATTCGGGTTTCCAATAATGTTCACAAGAGGATGGTCTTTAGTCCAACGATGTGTGGAGGGTTGATGTTGATATACATTATGCAGATTAGGTGGATTCAAATGGCTTGTAGATGATTCCGCAACATCTGAAGTTGCAGTTTCATTAGCGAAAGGGTTAAAGAACGCATTTGGATCATAATCTACGGGTACATGTACATCTTGATGCAGAGGATCATCAGCTGGCTCAGCGTCATTGGATGCGGTTTGTTCTACTGTTGTTGTAGAATCAATTGGAGGTGCTTCATCAACTGTTGTTGTTTTCAGGTGTATCAGGGATTGGATTATTATCAGGTTGAGCAGCGGAAACATTTGATACATCTGGAGCACGTAGATCAATATCATCACTAAACAGATGAGCAAATAGCTGTTCCATTTGACGACGAGTAAGTTGTAAACTTGGTTCAGCTGATGATGGGGTTTGGGGGAAGTTTAGACGGTTATGTCTGGGTTCCAAGCTGTTTTGCTCATAAGCCATTTCTGTAAGCTCATCAAAATTAGCATGAATCATTTCCATAATTTCCCTTTTACAATGATTCTAGATCCGGTATCCTTTTGAGTTTTCACAATATCCAACGAAGACTCCGATGTCAGCTTTATCCTTGAGCTTTCCAAAATCATCACGATCATTATTCGGGTAATAGAGAGAACCAAATACATGAAAGTGTTTGAGATTCGGTTTGCGGTTATGGATTAGCTCATAAGGTGTTTTGTTGTGGCGTTTAGTTATCATAGAGCGGTTCTGAGTGTAGCATGCAGTTGACATAGCTTCTGCCCACAAGTAATCTAGAAGTTTTGCATTTATCTACATCGTTCTTGCAGCGTCCACTAATGTACGGTTTCATCTTTCGACAACTCCATTTTGTTCTGGTGTTCTTGCAATTAATGTTTGATGCTCAATTCCTACTTTCTCATAGTATTCACGAAGAGTTTGATTCACAAATTCAGTTCCTTTGTCTGTTCTGGTTTGTCTGACTGTGTTCCGGAGCTGAACTTGAATTTTTGTGAGAAAGGTGATGATCATCTGTGGAGCTTGATCTTTACTTCGAAGAAAATAAACCCAAGTCCGTCTTGAGTAGTCATCGAAAATTACTAGAATGTAGCATTTGCCATTAATCATCTGCACACGCACCGGGCCACACAAATCCATGTGAAGAAGATGAAGCACATGCTGAGAGCTGTGTTCCACCTTTGAAGGAAAGTGAGCACGAGTGCTTTTCCCTTGTTCACAAGCAGAGCATAGATGATCTTTAGAATACCGAAACCTTGGAAGACCTTCAACTAGTTTGTATCGTGCAAGATTGGTTATGGTTTGAAAGTTCAAGTGTGAAAGACGACGGTGCCACAACCAAGATTTTGTAGATGTTGCCTTAGAAAGTAGACAGATGGGAGATGAAGCAATAATGTCTTGCATGGAGATGGTGTAAATACTTGATGTGCGGTTTCCAGACATAAGATCGTTTCCTTGTAGATCACGAATGAAACAAGTTTTCTCCCTAAAATCAACTTCCAAATCTCTGTCACAAAGATGACCGACAGAAAAGAGATTGTGACCGAGACCTTCCACATAATAAACCCTGCTAATTTCGATGTTCCCATTGATGTAATATCCATAGCGCATGATAGCTGCGAAATGATCATTCCCGAACCTGACAGTATCGATGAACTTTGAAACAAAGTTTGATAACAGTTTTAGATTGCCTGTCATGTGCTGGGAACATCCTCTATCAACAATCCAGAGGATGATCTATATCACCTGCATTACACACAGACGACACAGGTGGACTAGAAGTAGAGGTGGAACCCGAAGAGTTAGAGGGTTCCATTACAGTTACAGTTGAAACACACATGTTAATGATTTTAGGAATCCATTTAAATCCGGGTGTATTTTGTAACCATCTCTGCCAAGTTCAACTAGTTTTTTCTTTGGTCTTAGTGAATGCACTAGGTGATATTTTCATCCTAGGAGGTGAAGTGGGTTCTATGGGTACATCAATAATCATAGTAGAAACACTAGAGAGCGGTTTACCTAGCACAGACTTAGAAGCATTAATGGGCCTAAAGGTAATCCGTTTTCTATTAGTCCGCTTACGAGATAAGATAGATTTAGCAACATATTTATCATGACAACCAGAAAACATGCTTTTACCACAACCAACACAAAATGCTTCAAACATAACATTCAAAGTACTTAAAGATTCAGCATTCGTTACATCACTTTTTCTATTACATTTGTCTAACGCAATGTCTAAAGTGGGTGCAGCTTGAGTGTTATTCAAGGTCCTAAGGTGTTCTTCTACTTCAAAGGTCTTTATTGTTCTTCTCTTACGTTGAAACTTCCTATTATTCCTGGTTTTACTCTTAAGCTATGAAGTGCTAACGTTGGGAAAAGAGGCAACTATTCCTGTATCAGTGGAAGGAAGCACATTAGTATCTTGTGGTTTGTCATTAGGCGTTCTAGTGTCAATGTTAAACACTTCAGGTGCAAGAAAATTCGTGTTACTAGACTTATCTTGTTCATACCCTAACTATGCTTTTAACTCAACAGTAGTGTGCAGCAATTATTGATTTTCAGAGCGAACGTTTCCACCAACGTTTAAGACTTCTTTAGTGTATGCAAGATGATTATCAAGTTCTTGTGATGCCTTAGCACGAGTCTTTTTGAGCAAATAAAATATGACACCATATTTAGTTTTGACTTTGGCAATTTCTTGTTCATATTTTGAAATTTGACATTTTAAAGACACGTTGTCATCATCCGGTTGTTCAAGTTTTGGATCAAAGATTTTTCACACAACTGGTTGATTTTGTTTTGCAAAGCAAGTTCTCGATTTTGACAATCTTTTTGACACCATTGAAGACGAAATTTTGCATTCAAAATTTCATTTAACAGACGCTCATTTTCAATTGTCAAAGATTCGATTTGCGACACATTATCGATATTCTCAATATTATCAACAAAGTCAACATCAATATAGTCAAATGCATATACAACCGTATGTAATAACACCACATTGATGGTATCAGCACAAATAACATCTTCCAAGAGTCGATCAATATGATTTCTTAACATTTTATTTTTACATTTAGTATTTGAAATCGATGTTTCTGTTTTCTCGAAAATTGTTTTCATAAGTCCAATCTCCTTCTGAAGATCCCGTTCCCAATAGATTGCACACATTTTCAAATTTCGGACATGGGGTAAAAATCTTTTCTAAAAAATATCTCTTTGATTTCGCGCATGTGGCGATTGAAAATGTTCATCTTTTATTTCAGAATTAACTTCAATTTCACGTTCCAAAAGTTTGATGTCAGACATGAATGTATCAAAATATTTAAGAACTTAACATCATTCGGGTAATGATTTTACTTCACTGAAGGAAGGTAAAGGACCATTAATTTGTGCAACATTGTGTCGGGGACCATCATTAGAAGAGGACTCAGGAAGTGCTGTGATAACCCAAGGTGTGTTAGTATGATCTTTTTGTTTTACAAACGGTATGATTTTAGAGTAACCGAATGGTTTGTTATATTCAAAACTTTGTTTACGTTTTTCTTTGGTTTCAAAAATGTTGAGTTGGAACTTATAGCATTCATTATCCTTAGTCAACAGTGCAATTTTATCTTGCAGTTTCTTATTGGTCTCATTGCACTTTTCCAGTTGAGATTGGGTGGTCTGAAACAAGTTGGTCATGAGCTCAAGATATGGATTAGACAATGGTTCATCTTGTTCAACTTGAGTCTCAACATAATCATTATTTAGATCCTTAAATATGACCACGGAGTCAACTTGATTATCAATATTAACCGTGAGATCATCTTGATCGTCAAATATAACTACGGGATCCATTTGATTATCGTCGGAATGAGATGTAGAAGGCTCATGTTGAACACTCTGTGCCTCATCGGATGCAGATGTTGACGGAGATATCAGATCATTAATGAGTATATTTGGATCCGGTACCTGAGACAAGCCATCAGTGTCATACACTGGGCCTGTGTCACTCATGTGGAGCTCTTGCATGTTTCCCATTAACATCACAGTTGCATTAGCTTGCAAGTCCTCTATGTCATCATTAGAATCTGCATCAGCCATGAAGCTCTATTCCTTGTTGGTAAGTGTTCCACCAGCTTCATCCTTGAGAGCCAAGAGTAAAGCCTCTTTGTGATAAGCGCTGCCTCTTGTTCTCGGCTTTGGGCATGCATTAGCCAGATTACCCTTCTCATTGCAGTTGTAGCATCGGAGACCATTAACCGCAGTCTGAACATTTTCCTGATCAACCACTTGAACCCGTTGTTGTGGAGCACCCATGTTATTCCTTCCATTAACATTAAACCCTTGACCACTACCCATCGGACGACCATTTCCACGATTCTGAACCTCAACTCTTCCATTGTTAACAACATCGTGATTTCTTGTGTTTGAGGAGGTACGAATGCGATTGTTGAATTTGTTTGCGAATCTCCCGAAGGCTCTAGCAATCATGACAAATCCTTGATTCAATGCATCGAAGGCTTCCGCATCCTCATTTGATTCACTGTAAAGTGCTTGATCATTGTTGTTGTTGTATGGAACCAATTGAGTTTCTTGTGATTGTTGCTGTGATGGATCATATGGTGTTATCTGAGCAGTTGGTTGTGGAGAATTTGTGAAGACAGTTGGCAAGTTCAGAAATTGAGGGTAACATGCTTGAGTGTAC
Source organism: Chrysanthemum seticuspe (assembly GCA_019973895.1). Classification (NCBI taxonomy): domain Eukaryota; kingdom Viridiplantae; phylum Streptophyta; class Magnoliopsida; order Asterales; family Asteraceae; genus Chrysanthemum; species Chrysanthemum seticuspe. The sequence continues at coordinate 93,459,166 of BPTQ01000003.1, read as the reverse complement.
AAAGCAAGAGTTTGATTATCCGGGAGTGATGGAGAAGCAGGGACTCCACGGATGATTCTATCTTTGTCTACTTCCTTTTGATGGTGCTTCAAATAGTCATACAACAATCCGTAGTAGCTTAATGAAGATTATTCGCTTGACGGATGAATGTAACGTACTTCTCCCAATCAGGACAAAGACAAATCAGAAACTTTTTGTTGATTGCAATCCTTGGCATAATGATTTTATGTTTGTCCAAGTCATTGATGATGTCTGAAAAATGATGATAGTATGACTCTAATGATTCCTCTGGTTCAATCATGAAGTTTTCATAAGCTAAGTAGATTTTGGATTCCATGGCTTCTTGATTGAGTTCAGTGCCTTCCATTAGAAGATGAATATACTCCCACATTGCTTTAGCAGACTTCTGAGCATTAACACTACGAAGTATCGGATTGGGTAAACCCAAAAGGATATATTGCATTGCAAGTTCATCAGCTTCTAAGTGAAGAAGTTGGTCAGTAGTAAGTTGAGCAATGCCAACAACGTTGGTAACATCATCTCTTGGTGGATTAGCATTTGGATCTCCAGGTATAGTGATAGTAGGTATCTGAAAAGGACCTTCAAGTATGAACTTCTTCAAAAACTTACCATGTGGTTTCTTAAGATCACAAAATCTTAAAAACCATATCACCCGTTGATCGTAGTTTCTGGGAGTAAGCATTGGAGGTCTATCAAGGGATCCAGCTTCATGAATGGATTGTTGGCTACTTAAAGCTTCACACATTTTTGCAAACCAAGAAGGTTCCTTTTGCGTTGTGACATTCATAGCATACTTTGCTAGATACTGATATTGGAAGTAGTTACAATGTTGAACTTGTTGACAAGGGTTTGGTTGAGGCATCTGTGGTGGAAGAGGGTTTGCTCCTTGAGGAAAGTACATTTAAGATGGCGGTTGAATTTGTTGTTGAAATTGTTGCAATTGTTGTTGAGATGGTGGAGGATATTGTTGATATTGTTGTTGTTGTTGTTGTTGAGGATACTCATGAGGAAAGTAGTGAGAGTATGGTGGTTGAGACATCTTGAAACTTGTGTTGATGATGGATCTTTGTAGTCAAATGAAACTTGAGTTTGTTGATGAAGTATACTTATGCGTAGAAAACCAACTTAGGTGTAGATTGAACCCTTATGCGTAAATCCCTTTTACACGTAGACACAAGCTTACGCGTATGAACTGCTTACGCGTAGACTTTAGATAAAACTTAGGCTTAGGCGTAAACCAAAGGCTTAGTAGTTAAAACCTTATGCGTAAGATTTCCTTAGGTGTAAGATGAGCTTATGCCTAGGAAATACTTAGGCTTAAAGTGTTTACTCGTAAGCTTTTATGCTTAGTCGTAAAACTAGGGTTTTACCCAAAAAATCCTTTACACTTATCCAAGTGTAAAAGATATCCAAAGTCGAAGTGTTTTCAGGCTTATTCAAGCAAGAAAACACTGAGTAAACCAACAGCTTCGAAGATCAAATGCAAAAATCCTTAGGCGTAGAAACTGATAGGCGCAGACAGACTTAGGAGTAGTCCTTACGCGTAAAACTAGGGTTTTACTAGGCGTTGGAAGTACCAAAATTTACCAAAACTGATTTTTATGTCCAAAAGTGTTTTGTAACCTGATTTTAATGATGATACAGCTTCAGAATCACCAAAATAACTATAAAGTTTAAAACTTGATGATTCAAAACCTCTTTTCACCTTACGCGTATAAAAGTACACACGAATCAAAACCAAGCTTAAAACTAATCTACACGCTTAAAGTTTGAAACTTGATGCAAAAAAACTTGAACTTTAACACTAAACAAACCTTAAACCAAAAGAATCTTGAGTTTACAAGTGTGAAAACCAAAGATTTAAGCGTATGAAAGTTTAGAACCTTAAAACCCACGCGTATAGTGTATGACTTCAAAAACAAAAGTGTTTCACCCAACTAGATGGTGATTGATACCACTGTTAGGTCACCATAAGTTAACACAAGGATCAATATGTAAGAAATAAGATGAAAGAGAGATTGGTTGAACACACACAATACACACACGTATGATATTAAGCAAAAGTTATGCGTAGGAATATATTATGAATGAACAACCAGCCTTCAAATGAAGGTTTACACAAGTATTTATAGGGGAAGGGATCTAGGGCAACATGTCTAGTCCCTTCCTTCCTTATTGGGCTTGTGCCAAGGCTCATGGGATTTCTACATAAGTCTTGCCATTAATACAAACATAAAAACCTAGTTTAAGCAACCTATTACATACCAATTACTAACACTTGAAATACAAGTTAGGAGTGATTCCAACAACCACCAAGGACATAATCATATAAAGGACTCTCCATTACCACCACCTTCATTCTTTGTAGAACCTCATCCTACATTGCTCAATGTACCTCCACCATCATTTGTAGATCCTTCTCAAAACACCCAAGGACTTGTTCAAAAAGTACGAAATGAGTTGCATTTCATGTTTAATCATCTTCTTGAATGATTGGACCAAATCAACAAGTCTACCCATCCTTAGATTCAAGCATATTGATGCTTTTTAAGTTTTTGGTCACTTATTAGAATTAGTAGAAAATGTATTACATAGTTAAATCATTCTCTTAGTTTTAGAAATTTGTAGATCATCTCTCGCATTTTTATTGAATGAATTTACATGTTTTATGCCATATTATCTTGAGTATATGTTTGGTGCATTATTGCATATCTCATTTTGATGTTGACAACATTTGTTGACATCACCATTGTTGTCTTAATATTTCAGACAGACGGATCCCTACGATTTGCCTAGATGGATCCCTCCAAGGAGGGAACCGTGGGATCCGTGCAACAGAAGACTTGTTTTCGACTAACTTAAGTCTTATTTGCAGGAAATTATGCTTTATATACTTGTTTTCTAACCTTTGTTTAGTATATTTTCAATATACACATGAAGACTTTGACACCCTAAGCTAGGGGAGTTTCGTGTCAAAGCGATACATTGCAAAATCATTTGCAAGATATTTCACATTAGGATTATGTTACATGACGTCCCTTTGTAAAGTTGCAATCATCAAGGGGGAGCATTGTCGTCACAAAGACGAAACCATTTGCAAACATAGTTGCAATACACTAGTTTAGTATTTCTTCTTACTTGACGCCCTCACAAAGGGATGGACTCGTCAAGGGGAGCTAAGACGAGAACACTTCCCATCACTTGCTCTCTATATTTTTTTATTTCTTATTACATGTTTTTTTTAAAACAATGTGTTAGTTTCGTTTCGATGCTCTTTTTGTTTCGACAAAAAGGGGGAGAAGAGAGTAAAAACTCCAATTCAAACTTTTACGAATTTTAGTTTTTCCTTAAAATAATTTTATGTTTTGTCATCAACAAAAAGGGGAAGATTGTTAATACAAATAAGCCGTAAAAACGTTTATTTATATTTTACTATCTTCTAATGTTTTGTCGATAACAAACGTAAAATCATTTTAACAAAACAAATAAAATACGTAAATGTCTTGAGCCAATAGTTTACTAACACTTACGTTTTCACATAAAACACTAAAAAAGTAAAAGTGATTTTATGATTTAGTAATACATATGTACAACAACTTGTGTTTACACATTGGGTAGACATATACATAACTAGTATGTATTATAATGGATAATATAAATGGGTAGAAGTTTAAGTATTTGACCCATTGACCAAATACATTGAATGTAGTTGGGTATAACCCAAATTCCATGACCCATACCCATGGAGCATAACCTATAACCCATTGCATGACAACATGCATAAGTCATAAATGGGTATTATCCATGACTCATGGACTAGATGTATTGCATCTTGTAGATACAATGTATCTACTTGGATACCCATGGTCCAAAGTCTAGTACCCATGACCCATGACACAAAACCCATGGGCAAAGAGGAGCGTCCCACTGATCCCCAGGAATACACTGGACGGACTCTCAAGTGAGGGATCTGTGGGATCTGTGGAACAGTAGTTAATTTTCCTCTATAAATAGTAAGCCATTTCTTCATTTTGGGTTGCCACTCCCATACATACTTTCTCTTAGTATTGTAAACCTTCTAACCTCAGATCCTAAGGATCTCTCTATGTAGTTTGTGTTTTGTTTTTGTGTGATTCTCTAGGTTTCTCTTAAAGGCGAGATCACCTCCTCTTGAAGTCGAGCAAGCTCATGTCCATGAGTTGCCATGCTTCGTCATCATCAAGACTACTGAGGTTCTCTTGTTGATAGTTCTTTTCTCCTCCATAGAAGTGTTGTGTCAAAGGCATTAGTGAAGGATGCCAAAAGATTCTAGACGAAAGCATTAGTGAAAGATGCTTGACGTCCGTGTCAAAGGCATTAGTGAAGGATGCCAAAGGGGTCAAGACGAAGGCATTAGTGAAAGGTGCCAAACGTCCATGTCAAGGGCATTAGTGAAGGGTGCCTAGAAGTCAAGTCAAATGGCATTAGTGAAAGATGCATGCCAAGGGTGTATAATCAATGAGATGCATCGATGTACAAATAAAGGTAGGTTGTATCCAAGGATATTGATATCCTTGATGATGTTGTAATAAGGAGTGGGTCTCCTTTTGGGATAGGTGTTGTGTAGTGTTGGGTAGTAGTTCCTCCTTTGTAATGAAACTCGGTATCTAGCCTTGTACCGGATAAAAGGTAAGCGACGTTGTAATAGGTGTGGTTCTACCTTGTAGAAGAACCTGGTGTGTAGCCTAGTACCGGAAAAAGAGTAGGCGACGTTGTGAAGGCTTCTCTGCCATAAGGAGTTGGTGTCGTGTAGTGATTACGAACTCTCGAGTAGGTGACTCGGGGAGTGGAGTAGGGCAAGGAAGGTGTCCTTGTAGCTGAACCACTATAAACACTCGTGTCGTGGTTATGTGTTTCTTACTCTTTATCTTTCCATTACACATTTACATACATACATATATATACATATATATATATATATATATATATATATATATATATATATATATATATATATATATATATATATATATATATATATATATATATATATGTATGTATATATATCAATGTCCAACATACACATTTAAATACATTGACATAAATCGATCTAAATAATTTAAAACACAGTTTTAATTGGTAAAACTATTCAACCCCTTTTCTAGTTTTCTACACTTCATATTTGAGAATCATTATTCATCCTCTAAATAATAACATAATGCAATGTATACATAAATTGATATGGATACATTATGTTATTGGTTGAAGGTAAACTAATTTAGTATAAAAGTAATTATAGTTAAAGTATTGAGTACATGGTGAAAAGAAGAATAGTTTACGAGGAAGAATGTTACTAAAAGACGTTTTTTTCCCTCGTATATAAAGGACACGGTTGGAGATAACCTTATACTTCCACACCTTTATCTACTAAAATGATTTATTGTTGCCCAATAATTTAAGGGAAATTTGCAAAAATATGACTCAATAAAGTCCTAGTTTTAACAATATAACACTTATTTTCATCTTGAATATAGTTAATAGAAAATAAATGTCCGACAATGCACACAATTACCATATTAGCCTCCGCACACTAGCATAATGTTATTATAACTACATCTTTTCTAGACCTACATCATTACGAAGTATTGATTGCAAAAATGAATCCCTTTTCTTTACTACCTAAACTATTAAGTACCTAATCCAAAATTTCACGATGTTATTACAAAGCGTATAAACATCCAAATATTAGAAAATTTTCATGCAAATATTTAAGACATAGAATGATAAAAATACTTAAAACACGAAATAAAGATCCATTAGTATTATATAAATGTATTCATGAAGATTATAAAAGACGATTGATGATCTAAAACTGAGGATCGTAAATCCTCTTTGTTTGTGTCATTGCTTGATCCTCCCACGTTTGTATTTTCTTGTTCCATCTCTTGATGTGCGCAAGTAGCAAGTAGCTAAACAAGCTTTACAAACCCCTAGGCAATGTATCTAACTATTGTAGTATAGTATAGGCAAGACCGACAGATTGATTATTCTTTAGGGGAATAGTGATGTAGGCTCGTAAAGTATGACTACATGATTTAAGAGACAAGAGGAGATTCTTTTTGGTATTTTTGTATATATTTGAAAGCAAGTAAATAATCAGGGTTTTGGAGATTTGGATTTTAAAACTAATAGTAACCTAAAAAGTCAATGTACTCCTCCATTGTTACTGTGTCTTCTTCTTCAAACTTAGGTTCTTGATCAGAAAAGTAATTGAATTCTAACGAACTCGAGCAATCAAAGCTCGTGGTCTTGAAAAGCTTCCTTAACAAATTGAAAGGCTTGTTTCGGTTATAAGGTTCAACGAGCTCTTGTTTTGAACTCATGGTCATGCACTACTTGAAAACAAGACAATAGTATCAGTAGGATAGGTCACAAAAAGAAAAATTACTAGAAAACTAAGAACGAAAACAGAATATGAATATTGTATTTTGCTGATCTCAGAGAGTCGATACGCCATATCCAGTAAATTGAATACGCCATATATGCAATAAAAATTTAAATAGCTGAGTTTAATTTTGAAGATTTAAATACGCTGTATTAATAGTTATCAATACGCCATATTTATTATTTTAAAAATTAAATTCAAATACGCCATATACGCAAAAGCCTATACGTCGTATGATATGTTAAGGTTTTTAAAATATAATTTTAAAACATAATGCGTCGTATGTAGAAAACTGAATACGCCGTATTTGAATAATTAAATTTGATACGATGTATAATAAATAAAAACCCAATATGCCATATTCAAGAATTGAATACGCTGTATCGGTTATCTCAATAGACAACAGTAGACAGACAAAATGCAGAAAAATATATAAAACACAAACAAAAGAAAACAAAAACAAACAAAATAGAAAAACGTAGAAAAGTACAAATATATAACAAAGTTAGTCACGTTAAAACCTAAAAGTCAAACTAAGTCAAAACTTAAATCAAAACACTAATAAATTCAAGTATCAAACAATTCACTCCCCGACAACAACGCCAAAAACTTGATGTGTCGTTGTGTATAGGTAATAATTAAATTCAGGTTTTACTATTTAATTTATGCCGACTTTACCTATAAGAAACACTAACGGGCAGTTACTTGATCGATGGTAGGTTAGTTGGTAAGTAGGGTGTCAATCACTAAGAGTGGAACGTTAACACTTAAATATATTAGTATTTTAATTATATAAGTTAGTCCAGTTAAACATAATTCTAATGCAACAAAAGGATTTTCAGCCTGAGAAACTGGCACGAGGTTTAGATTTAATAAAACTGTAAATGAGATAAATAACATACACAAGCAGAAACACAAACGATAAAGAAGAGGTCAAGTCGATAGTAAGGAGAACGCATTAACCAAGTTAACCAAATAAATGTTAGATCTATTGATGTATTTTAGTGATTGTACTTTATTCGTTGGTGGTGTTCTAATGTAAGCTAGGTGGTAATTCTCCCCCTAAACTCGAGGTATTAAATAGATTAATCCCGTCACAAATTACCGAACCCGCATAAAGTCTCACTATTGATTATAATCTATCCGCTATACGATATCACTACCAAGGTGAACAACGAGTGCTTTATTAAAATTTATGCCTTAACCTTAAACCTAGTAGCCTAATGGTCATAACACTATTGATCTAGTTATAAAGCCAAGTAATATGTGACTCTCCCGAAATAATGTTCATCATCCACTTTACGGTAACGAGAACTAAGGACTATCAATGAATCAAGAATCAGTTGAATGAGAGATCTACATATTCATAAATGTGTATGAAGTAATAAACATAATCGACATGCAACGAATAAGTAAACAATCCACATAAACAAATCAAAACATCATATAATCATAACTTGGCTAATACCTACAGGTATTAGCCCATAATATCTGTAATCACACACAATATCATATTCAGAACGATTAAAGTATAGATCACAAAGGAAAATATGGAAAACTAGAAAGGGGGTTGAATAGTTTTTACTGTTTTTATTTGTTTACAAAAACTTTTAGATTCGACGACTTGATATGAAATTAATACTACACACAGTAATAGATAAACAATAAATGATAAGTAAATGCGAAATGTAAAGGAAAGATCAAACCAATATACTTGGATATTTATAGTGACTCAATGTATTTTAAGGCCTAAAATACTAACCAAGCTCTCTAGGATGTTGTATGATGATCACTACCCAAGTTGGTAGTTAATGGTGAAGTACAATGACACATAAATGATATACAAAGTTATACAACTAAATATATGAAGACACACTACTAAGTATAACACTTGGAAGCTTGGAAACTTCTTGTGTTCTTAACTTGAATTGAAAGTAGAAATCGTTGAATCACTTTAAATGTGTTATAGCTCAAGTAGAATGATCAAAGAATGTTAATATGATGTTAGAAGATGAAAGTATAAGTAGTAGTATGCTTTGAATCGATGTGAAATATTAGTTTCAAATGAAACTTTAGGTGTCTATTTATAGTAGACATTCTGTCTGAAAAACACCATCCGACGAATTCGCAGATCCGTAAATATGGATCCGCCCATTATAAAAATGGATCCGCGGAATATTAAAACAACCTTTTTTTCTAGTGAATTTTTTACTAACTTGTCCTTAAATTAATTAAAAAATCTGATCTTCTAGAATTACTTGGGCACAAAGGTATTAATTAAATTTAGTTTTCATTTTATTAAATCACTTAATAAAAAGTTCTAGTTATTTTAATTAAGTAAACTTTGTGCTATTATTAAATTAAAATATTTTTAATGAATATTTAAAGTGTGTTTTGTTGAGATCACGTGTAACTATTATTCAAGTGTCGGTCATTAGTATTGTAATAGGTTGCTTATTAGGCTTATATGCTTATATGTTGGTCATTAGAAAGGGACTAGAAGTGTTGCCCTAGCTCCCTTGCCTATAAATACATTGTCAACCCTCTTGGAGGGTGCTGGTTCATTTCATAATACACTTCACGTTTACTTATTCTTGTGTGTGAAAGAATCCGACCACTCTATCCTTTCTCTCTTCTTATTTATATCTAAACATACTTGTGTTATCATATCATGGTGACCTAAGAGTGGTATCAATCACCAAATAGTTGTTTGGAACGTGTTTTGCTTTCATTTTTGGTTATATGTAACAAGTTCTTCATGTTTTCTACCTTTCTTATGCGTAAACTTTGGTTTTGGCGATCGAATCTTCAAGCTTGGAAAGTTTTAAGGTTGCTATAGTGTTTAGAATCATAGTTTTGGCAAATTTTTTGGAACTTTAAGTGTTTAGAATCGTTTTACACTCGTTTCTTTAGTGTTCATTACGTTTTACGAATAAGCTCAAATTCACTTTAGTTGTTAAAGTTCAAAAATTTCTTGTTATTTAAGTGTTATTGAAGTTGTTTCATCAAAAGAATCAAGTGTACAACACTTTTTAGAGCTTAAAAAGTCGTTTTGGTGATTTCAGGTGAGTTTACGAATAAGCAAAACCCTATTCTTACGAGTAAGCAAAACCCTTATCTTACGAATAAGCAAACCTGATTTTACGAATAAGCCTTACGAACAAGCCGAAGTTTACGAAAAAGGAATCTTACGAAGAAGGAATTTTATTTAGAATCTTCAAGGTTATTTGAGACTCAGTATTTCCCTTGCTTGGACAAGCTTGTGAAATACTTCGGCTTGTGGATATCTTTCTTACTTGGACAAGTTTGAAAGAGTTTTGGTTTTTGACCTATTCTTACGAATAAGGTCAACACTTACACGTAAACCTTTACGAATAAGATATTATCTTACGAGTAACGATTTTACAAATAAGTCTTGGGTTTACGAATAAGATTACGTTTAAGCCATAATAGTTTACGAGTAAGATTAGCTTACGAGCAAGTATCGGTTTACGACTAAGAGGCAGTTTACGAGTGAGCACCATCAACCTTACGACTAAGGAGTTTACGAATAAGACCAGCTTTCAACAAATCACATTTCAATCATCTACAAAGATCCATCATCAATATAAGTTTAAAGATGTCTCAACCACCATGTTCCAACTACTTTCCTCATCAATATCCTCAGCAGCAACAACAATATCCTCAACAACAATTCCCGCAACAACCACAACAACAAGTTTATCAACAACAAAAATCATTTCCACAACCACAACTACAACAATTCCCTCAACAATTACCTCCATAACAACCTCAATATGCTAACTATTTTCAATATCCAACTCAATATGATATGCAATCATCTATTATGACACAGAAGGAACCTCATTGGTTTGCAAAGATGTATGAGGCTATCAGTAGTCAACAATCAATTCATGAAGCTAGATCTCTTGATAGACCTCCAATGCTCACTCCCGGAAACTATGTTCAATGGGTCAGTTGGTTCTTTAGGTTCTGCGACCTTAAGAAACCTCATGGAAAATTTTTGAAGAAGGTCATCCTTGAAGGTCCTTTTCAAATGCCAACGATTCCCAGCGATCCAACGGCTAATCCACCAAGACTTGACACTACTTCCACTGTCCTTGAGACTCAACTGACTGCTGAACAGATACTTCACCAAGAATCTGATGAGCTTGCAATGGAATATATTTTTCTGGGATTACCCAATCCGATTCTTCGCAGTGTTGATGCTCAGAAAACTGCTAAAGACATGTGGGAGCACGTTTATCTCATAATGTAAGGCACTAAACTCAATCAAGAGGACATGAAGTCAAACTTTACCTATCTTATGAAATGTTCATGATTGATCCAGGGGAGTCATTGATGAGTGTCTAAATACTCATCATTTTTGTACAAAATAAACTGCAAAATCATCTGAAAACACTCAGAAACACATCAAAATGATCAAAATATCACAAATCAGTGTTTTATGTGTTTTAAATGCAAAAATATCAAAATCAGATGAAAAACATATCAAATTTGCAAAAATTGCAGTTTTAGTCCCCCAAGTTTCAAAAATTGTCAAAAATAGTCCCTGAGTCAAAATTTCAAAAGAAAAATCACCAAAGGTCCTTTTAAAATCATAAGTTGTCAAATTTAGTCCTTTGGTGAAAAATATAAAAAGTTTTGAGAAAATTACAAATTGGTCCTTCAAGTTTAAGAATTGGCAGAAATGGTCCCTGGAAAATCTGAAAATGGCAACTTTGGTCCTTGTAATATTAACACTTGTCAATTTCAGTCCTTGGAGCAACTTTGAGATATTGGCAGCCTAGGTCCCTACAGTTTCAGAAATTGCATAAGAAGTCCTTGTACTTATTAACCTTTAAACACCTTTTGGACTTGTCAAAATGGCAATTGACCCCTGCCTACCCAAATTGGACCCTGTCACTAATACCTTTGGACCCTTTCTATTATTAAACCCTCAGTCAAATGCAGTTGACTGCTTTTCCCTCCCTCCTTCACGAGATACCCATTTCCCCATCATCACAACCTGCTACACTTCTGCTAACACTCCACCCCCTTCATCATTCCTACCCTCTACCCTCCTCCAAACATATAACTCCAAGGATGCATTTAATGCTTCCTTCCACCTCACTCCATCCCACAAGCTGCTAAAATGGTTTTGGCGCCAAAAGTACTTGAATGGCCAAGATTAAATTGAGACATCCAATGGTCAGTTTTAGTGATGGGAAATGTCCAGAGAGAGGAGAGAAGATGATTGGAGCTTATATAAAGCAAGGAGAAGCAACAAGAAAAGGAGTTAGTTAGTTTTGTAGTTAGTTAGTTTTAGTTTTAGTCCAATCTCTTAGGTTCTAGAGATATTTTGGCCAATTTAATTACTGTTTGATCTTTATGTTTTCAGTAGTTTAATAATCTGTAATCTCTGTCTTAATTAGCACTCTCTTTTCATTAATGCAACTTTCACTTTTTCTTTAAATGTATTGCTTAATCTGTCTTTAATACTTGGTTTCTACTGTTGAATAAGCTCTACTTTTCTCACTTTAAGCTCACATAAGCTCATCCAAGCTTATGTGAGTTAATCTCTGTTTTAAGCTCAAGCTTAATTTTCATTTTGAGTTAAAGTCAACAAAAGTCAAACTTTGTCAAGTTCAAAAGTCAAACAAGTTTTGGGTTAAATTCTGGATTTAGTTTGGTATTATGATGAGTTTCATATTTAAATGAGTGTTTCATTCTGTTTTAGTTGAAGTTTCTTCATGTTTATGTAGTTTAGGATATTAAAAGAGTGTTTGGAATAATCTTGGTTTTGGGTCAAACTCAGAATTTGACCCATTTTGATACTTAAAATTGTCTTAAGTTAGTATTTGTTTCTTCTTTCCAAGGTGGGAGTTTAGTAATCAAGTTTTCTTGGTTAAGTTTAAATCTGTCATAGCTGCTCTTTTAAATCTGTCATAGCTGCCCTAGTTGTCCCTTCTTAGTCTTCTATTTAGTTGGCTTTAAGTTAGAGATAGGATTAGATTTTGATGCAATTAATAATTAGATGTGTAGGTTTCATGTTTTTATGCTCTGCTCAAGATCTAGTGCTTTTTAAGAAGTTTGTTATTGCCCTTGAAATCATCCCCTTGCCATTTTGTGATCTGTGCACAGGTAACCAACAGACCCTGCACCCATTTTTACAGCTAATTTATAAGTTGTAAGCTGCTTATTAAGGCCATCTATTGGGGGCAAAAGCTTGCCCCCTAGCTTGGCTTCATTGTCCCATAAGCTCAAGTGTTCACCACAACTGTAGCTTAGTCAGAATAAGCTCAAAAGTGAGCCTCTGGGCTGTTTAGGACTGCAGTTCAGCAGACCCCCAACAGCAGCTATCCGTTCTTTTTTTGTACTTATTAGGGTTTCATTTAGCTTATTCAGATTCTTAGGTACCCATTTAGTGTGTTAGTTTAGGTTAGATTAATCTTAGCTTATTTGACTGTTCCTTGTACTCTCTTGATTGCTTATTTTCCTATTTTATCTAGTTTTAGGACTCCCCTATTTAGCTTGTTGCCAACTGTCTTTCCCCATTTTTCCAATTGCTTTTCTTGGTGCCTTTAGGATGTTTAGTTGTTCATTAAGTTGGTATCTCATTTTGATTCCTTTTGAACTGCTCATTCCAATTGTTTATAGTGCTTATTTGTTTCAAAACTGTTAAGGGAGTGTTTGGTTGTATGCTGTTAGAACAGCAGCTACTGTTTTTTTTTTGTGTGTGTTTATCTCAGCTGGTTGATGTTTCTATTGCTTAATTTAGTTCCCCCTAGGTGCCTCTTGAGATAATTAGGATAGTTTTTATTAGTGGTTAGTCGTTTAAGGCTTGTTGGAGTTTTTGTTCCCTTTTCTGCTCTTATCCCAAACGTACCATTTCTTTTTTTTGTATGTCTGCTGTTCCTAGAAGCTGTTTTACAGCTTATCTCACATTTTCCAAGATTAAGTTTTTGTAGAAAATCTTTGTTAACTTATCAGTTTGCAGGATAGAAAAAAGAAACCAAAAAGAACATAAATTGCCAAAAAGGCAGGAGGTGGGATTCGAACCCAAGACCCCCTGCCTAGCACTGCCACGCTTCACACTCAACACTCTCAACCAACGCGCCCTTGGGTCTTTATTGTTCAAGTTTGCTTCAGTTAACTATTTAACCCAGTTTCCCTTATATAGCTTAATAATCTAGTTTGCTTATCTCACTGCTTATCTTGATAGCTTTTTCTGGTTTGATATTTTTCTTAGGTTAGTATTATCATAAAGTAGTTTTTATAAATTTTTCATAATTTTCAGAATAGTTTAAATATTTTTTATCATTTAATTAGTGATTCATAGTTTTTATTTCGTAATAAATAAAATAAAACTCAAAAAAATATTCCGCTTTTTCCTAAAATTTTCTTTTATCATATAGTACGTAAAAAAATTGTTTTTACACTTGTAGGACTTTTATTTCATAAATTTTACGTTTTATCTTGCGCTCCAGCGTAATTTTTAGACTTAACGTACGTTTTCATTTTAAGTTACGTTTTTAGATATTTTAAGTTTACGTTTTAATTAAAATAGTTTGTTTAAGTTATTTTTTTTTATAAAATCATAGAAAAACATCATTTTGCAAATAGTGATAGCGTTTATTTAATAGATTTTATCTTTTTAATTTCCTTTTAATTTGCATTTTAGCCCCTGTAGTTTATGTCCTTCTCCTTAGTTATAATAATTCACAAAATCCTTTTCCCGTTCAAATCTCGCGATCACTATACGTTTGATAATCCATTGCATAGCTCGTTGGGACTTAACGACCCGGGGAGACCCTATACTCCTCTGATCTTCATTGCATTCGTGCTGAAGCAGTTTTAAGCTGGTTACGGTCCGCCATTCACAAGTGGCGGGCTTGTGTGATTTAGCTTGACTGTTTTGCGCGCAATCAAATTTTTGGCGCCGCTGCCGGGGAGCTGTGCGGCTTATCTTCCGTCTAGCAGATTAGTGATTTGGATATTCACTCTTTGTCTATACCATCTGTATGTGTTTATATTTTCTTTATCAAAAACCCAAAAAGATTTTCATCCTTTGTTTTTACAAAATGTTTTTCAAAAATACCAAAAATATCCATCTTTACCCTCTCACATCTTTGATTCTTCATCCCTACCCCTCTGAAAACCTTTGATTCTTTCTATGTCTTATCCTCACCTTCTTGATTGTCAATGGTGTGGTGGTCCTCATAATGGTGGCAGTTGCCCCAGTTGTAGCATGGTGGAGTCAGGAAACGGGTCTGTCTATAACCAGGATCCCTATTCCTACCATAATACGACTGATTTATTCCATCAGCTACCACACTGTGAGACTCAGCAGTTTTTCTGTTGTGAGTACTGTGGTGGTTCACATTCCAGTTCTGATTGTCAATCGGGAAACACGCTTGTCTATGAGCAGGTTCCTGATAACAATTATGACTACAACACATACCACTCACAACCACATCAGTTTTACTGTTGTGAGTATTGTGGAGGTCCTCACTCTAGCTCGGATTGTCAATCAGGGAATCCATTTCCTTGTAACAATCACGACTCTTCGTATCATGACCAACCTCTACAGTACCAGCCTGACCCACTTCCTCAAAATCTTCTCCTTAATCTTTTGGATTTAGTGAAAGATTTGAGGGAATGTAAACACTCCCATGATAATCCAAATGAAAAATCCATGGAAATTTTGTTAGCCGAAGAGCGGGCTGCTAAATTAGATTCCCAGATTGCGTTTGAAAAATCTGTTAGGAAATCAATTGCAATAGAAAAAGCGGCCAAATCTAGCTCTCGATTCCGTTTCATTCCTGATGACGATGATGATGAAGATATCCTTGATATCTTACAATTTTATAACGGTTCATCAAGTTCATCAGTTGAAACTCCTTCCATGAAGAATCAGGGAGAAAAGACTATGATGGAATTACTAGCAGAAGAACAAATGGAAAGTATAAAACATATGTATGCTAGTCCATCTAATCTCCCTCAGTCTGTTGTTATCACACCTGATATTCCCACTCACTCTCTAAACATGGGGGATGAGCTTCTTAGCACTATTCCAGAAATGGAATCGTCTAGTGTTGAGGACCTTATCCCAATCCCGAGAGAGTCACAGGGAATTTCTGATCATCTATGTGATATCCCTTTCCCTCTTGAGTGTTCTCAAGATCATTTTGAATCTTTCTCTGATCTTAGCGACGATTGTGCTTCCTATGGAGACATCGAGTACGTTGAGGCATCACTTCCACAATCTGATGCTGACCCCCTTCTTGTGGAGTTCTCCGGTGAACTCACTCACATCAATCCACTCTTTGATCTCGAAGCCGATCTGGGAGAGACTGAAAGTCTCATTGATAATGATCGTTCACTCACTTCTTATCCCAACAATCCAAATGAGAATGTTGATCACTTTGTTCCCGAAACATTCAAAGCTAATTTCACCAATCCTCTATTTGAATTCAATTCTGAATTCACCTCAATTTCTGAGAATCCACTCTTTGATACTCAGATTGAGGATAGTGATGAGCCCACAATGGAACAAGAGTTCACAAATTCACATCATGTGAATTATTCTCTTCATGAGGAGTTCTCCGGTGAACTCTCTCATATCATATCTCCGCTGGAGTATGATTGTTTGGATGGCAAAAATCATGATCGGGGGGAGAGACTCTCAATTTGCATAGTTATGACAAATCTTCTCACCCTCCCCACCGAGATGCCTTCCAAACCAAAGAGCTCTACCAAGAAAATCCAAATAAGTGCAACTGCACTTGATCCTGATGAAGAAGATCTTATCATGATCGTTATCATGATCTTCCTTCTTTTCTTCACCTACTCGGTGACTTCCTCTCTTCTTCACTCCTTCGGGAGTGAGGACACTATCTTTGACCCTGGCATTTTCATTTATCATCTGTGAGCCGGGTCTGTCTTTCTCTGTATATCTCATCGGTGTGGAACTTTCACGTGCTTCAAATGTTTGTCCAAACATCTTGAATGAAAGTCCGATGGAGATTGTATCTTCCACTTGCTTCCCCATGAACAAATGAATTCGGGGTCGAGTCAAGCTAGCGACTCGGAAATCAAAAACAGTAGCACGCACAATATGGGTTTTCACCCATATTTCTGTCTTCTTACCCCCTTTCTACCACCTAAGTGTGGGGGAGTGCCCCACATGTTATAAAAAAAAAAAAAAAAAAAAAAAAAAAAAAAAAAAAAAATCTTTATAAATAATGGCCGTAGTATTTCCCTTTTACGTTCTTTGTTTCGGCATAACCGCCGGTACTTTGAATATTGAGGGCAATATTCATTTCTAAGTGTGGGGGGGAATTCTCACGAATTTTATCATATAATTATACCAATTCCCCCGTTTTTGGCAAAAAATTTTTTTTGGAGTAAGTGTTTTACACTTACTCATTTGGTTATCAGTCCGCCTTGTCTGTAAGACAAAAGGATTGGCTAATCCAGGAGCAAACGGCTCTTGGTAAAGATAGCTCAAATCCGTTGATGGCTTGCAATTTTCCCAAAATTGTATGGTATTCAGCTCACCATATCCTAAAAAGTGAAGAGTTGGCTAGCCCGCAAGATTATGGCTTGTGGTAAAGGCAGTGGAAAAACCATAATTGGTAATCAGCTCACCAAAGATAATATTGATAATTTATCTAAGAGTTGGCTAGTCCAGAAGGGTACGGCTTCTGGTAAAGACAAAATCAAATCCGTTGAAAGCTGGTGGTTTGCTCAAAATCACATGGTTATCGGTGTACCATGGTTCTTACTTGAACTGAAACATTTGGCTACTCCAGAAGTAATGGCTTTTGGTAAAGAGATTAAAATCCATTATGTTTTCTCAAATCATTGCTAGGGACTAGCAATATCTCAGTGTGGGGGATTGATGAGTGTCTAAATACTCATCATTTTTGTACAAAATAAACTGCAAAATCATCTGAAAACACTCAGAAACACATCAAAATGATCAAAATATCACAAATCAGTGTTTTATGTGTTTTAAATGCAAAAATATCAAAATCAGATGAAAAACATATCAAATTTGCAAAAATTGCAGTTTTAGTCCCCCAAGTTTCAAAAATTGTCAAAAATAGTCCCTGAGTCAAAATTTCAAAAGAAAAATCACCAAAGGTCCTTTTAAAATCATAAGTTGTCAAATTTAGTCCTTTGGTGAAAAATATAAAAAGTTTTGAGAAAATTACAAATTGGTCCTTCAAGTTTAAGAATTGGCAGAAATGGTCCCTGGAAAATCTGAAAATGGCAACTTTGGTCCTTGTAATATTAACACTTGTCAATTTCAGTCCTTGGAGCAACTTTGAGATATTGGCAGCCTAGGTCCCTACAGTTTCAGAAATTGCATAAGAAGTCCTTGTACTTATTAACCTTTAAACACCTTTTGGACTTGTCAAAATGGCAATTGACCCCTGCCTACCCAAATTGGACCCTGTCACTAATACCTTTGGACCCTTTCTATTATTAAACCCTCAGTCAAATGCAGTTGACTGCTTTTCCCTCCCTCCTTCACGAGATACCCATTTCCCCATCATCACAACCTGCTACACTTCTGCTAACACTCCACCCCCTTCATCATTCCTACCCTCTACCCTCCTCCAAACATATAACTCCAAGGATGCATTTAATGCTTCCTTCCACCTCACTCCATCCCACAAGCTGCTAAAATGGTTTTGGCGCCAAAAGTACTTGAATGGCCAAGATTAAATTGAGACATCCAATGGTCAGTTTTAGTGATGGGAAATGTCCAGAGAGAGGAGAGAAGATGATTGGAGCTTATATAAAGCAAGGAGAAGCAACAAGAAAAGGAGTTAGTTAGTTTTGTAGTTAGTTAGTTTTAGTTTTAGTCCAATCTCTTAGGTTCTAGAGATATTTTGGCCAATTTAATTACTGTTTGATCTTTATGTTTTCAGTAGTTTAATAATCTGTAATCTCTGTCTTAATTAGCACTCTCTTTTCATTAATGCAACTTTCACTTTTTCTTTAAATGTATTGCTTAATCTGTCTTTAATACTTGGTTTCTACTGTTGAATAAGCTCTACTTTTCTCACTTTAAGCTCACATAAGCTCATCCAAGCTTATGTGAGTTAATCTCTGTTTTAAGCTCAAGCTTAATTTTCATTTTGAGTTAAAGTCAACAAAAGTCAAACTTTGTCAAGTTCAAAAGTCAAACAAGTTTTGGGTTAAATTCTGGATTTAGTTTGGTATTATGATGAGTTTCATATTTAAATGAGTGTTTCATTCTGTTTTAGTTGAAGTTTCTTCATGTTTATGTAGTTTAGGATATTAAAAGAGTGTTTGGAATAATCTTGGTTTTGGGTCAAACTCAGAATTTGACCCATTTTGATACTTAAAATTGTCTTAAGTTAGTATTTGTTTCTTCTTTCCAAGGTGGGAGTTTAGTAATCAAGTTTTCTTGGTTAAGTTTAAATCTGTCATAGCTGCTCTTTTAAATCTGTCATAGCTGCCCTAGTTGTCCCTTCTTAGTCTTCTATTTAGTTGGCTTTAAGTTAGAGATAGGATTAGATTTTGATGCAATTAATAATTAGATGTGTAGGTTTCATGTTTTTATGCTCTGCTCAAGATCTAGTGCTTTTTAAGAAGTTTGTTATTGCCCTTGAAATCATCCCCTTGCCATTTTGTGATCTGTGCACAGGTAACCAACAGACCCTGCACCCATTTTTACAGCTAATTTATAAGTTGTAAGCTGCTTATTAAGGCCATCTATTGGGGGCAAAAGCTTGCCCCCTAGCTTGGCTTCATTGTCCCATAAGCTCAAGTGTTCACCACAACTGTAGCTTAGTCAGAATAAGCTCAAAAGTGAGCCTCTGGGCTGTTTAGGACTGCAGTTCAGCAGACCCCCAACAGCAGCTATCCGTTCTTTTTTTGTACTTATTAGGGTTTCATTTAGCTTATTCAGATTCTTAGGTACCCATTTAGTGTGTTAGTTTAGGTTAGATTAATCTTAGCTTATTTGACTGTTCCTTGTACTCTCTTGATTGCTTATTTTCCTATTTTATCTAGTTTTAGGACTCCCCTATTTAGCTTGTTGCCAACTGTCTTTCCCCATTTTTCCAATTGCTTTTCTTGGTGCCTTTAGGATGTTTAGTTGTTCATTAAGTTGGTATCTCATTTTGATTCCTTTTGAACTGCTCATTCCAATTGTTTATAGTGCTTATTTGTTTCAAAACTGTTAAGGGAGTGTTTGGTTGTATGCTGTTAGAACAGCAGCTACTGTTTTTTTTTGTGTGTGTTTATCTCAGCTGGTTGATGTTTCTATTGCTTAATTTAGTTCCCCCTAGGTGCCTCTTGAGATAATTAGGATAGTTTTTATTAGTGGTTAGTCGTTTAAGGCTTGTTGGAGTTTTTGTTCCCTTTTCTGCTCTTATCCCAAACGTACCATTTCTTTTTTTTGTATGTCTGCTGTTCCTAGAAGCTGTTTTACAGCTTATCTCACATTTTCCAAGATTAAGTTTTTGTAGAAAATCTTTGTTAACTTATCAGTTTGCAGGATAGAAAAAAGAAACCAAAAAGAACATAAATTGCCAAAAAGGCAGGAGGTGGGATTCGAACCCAAGACCCCCTGCCTAGCACTGCCACGCTTCACACTCAACACTCTCAACCAACGCGCCCTTGGGTCTTTATTGTTCAAGTTTGCTTCAGTTAACTATTTAACCCAGTTTCCCTTATATAGCTTAATAATCTAGTTTGCTTATCTCACTGCTTATCTTGATAGCTTTTTCTGGTTTGATATTTTTCTTAGGTTAGTATTATCATAAAGTAGTTTTTATAAATTTTTCATAATTTTCAGAATAGTTTAAATATTTTTTATCATTTAATTAGTGATTCATAGTTTTTATTTCGTAATAAATAAAATAAAACTCAAAAAAATATTCCGCTTTTTCCTAAAATTTTCTTTTATCATATAGTACGTAAAAAAATTGTTTTTACACTTGTAGGACTTTTATTTCATAAATTTTACGTTTTATCTTGCGCTCCAGCGTAATTTTTAGACTTAACGTACGTTTTCATTTTAAGTTACGTTTTTAGATATTTTAAGTTTACGTTTTAATTAAAATAGTTTGTTTAAGTTATTTTTTTTTATAAAATCATAGAAAAACATCATTTTGCAAATAGTGATAGCGTTTATTTAATAGATTTTATCTTTTTAATTTCCTTTTAATTTGCATTTTAGCCCCTGTAGTTTATGTCCTTCTCCTTAGTTATAATAATTCACAAAATCCTTTTCCCGTTCAAATCTCGCGATCACTATACGTTTGATAATCCATTGCATAGCTCGTTGGGACTTAACGACCCGGGGAGACCCTATACTCCTCTGATCTTCATTGCATTCGTGCTGAAGCAGTTTTAAGCTGGTTACGGTCCGCCATTCACAAGTGGCGGGCTTGTGTGATTTAGCTTGACTGTTTTGCGCGCAATCAGTCATTAGAGTCATACTATCATCAGTTCACAAACATCATCAATGATTTGAATAGACACAACATAATTTTGCCCAAAATTGGTATCAACACAAAGCATCTTAGTTGTCTCGGTCCTGACTGGGAGAAGTATGTCACATTCATCCGTCAAGCTAAGAACCTTCACAATGCTAAATATGGATTGTTGTATGATTATTGAAGCACCATCAGAAGGAAGTTGACAAAGACCGAGCTCTCCGTGGAATCTATGCACCTTTACCAAATGCTAATTCACTTGCTTTTATTGCTCAATCTTTTGCACCACAATTCCTCAATTCCCAAAGTCGAATCATGCTTTCGTCCAGTAGCAACAAGGCTTTACTTACCCTCAACAGACACCATCCGCCCAAATCACTCATATGATCCCTCACAACAATCAAATGATACTCAACTGGTTCCTTACAACAACAACTCAGATTCAGCACTTTACAGTGAGACCCAAAATGAAGATGAAGAAGCATTCAACACGTTGAATCAAGGTTTTGCACTAATTGCTCGTACCTTTGGGAGATTTGCAAACAAATCCAACAATCGTCTTCGTACCTCATCTAATACAAGGAATCAAGCTGTTGTTCAGAATGGAAGGGTTGAAGTTCAGAACAGAAACAATGGACGTCCGATGGGAATTGGTAGTTATATGGGTAGTACCTCACATGATACTCTGTAATGCTCTCCCCTGGGTTCATCTTGAAGTTCTCAAAGTCATCATGCAGTTGTGACTCTCAATCTTCCTTAGTCAGTTCTAGCCAGAGAGAAGCATCTTGACATTGTCCCAAACTGCTTTGGCCTGAGTGTTGTGATTAATCAGCTTGTAGATGTCCTTGGGTAGACCTTGAAGTATGATGTTTGAAGCTCTAATGTCAGCATCATATCTTTTCTTCTCCTTCTCATTGAGATCATCATAAGTCCTTGGTCTATCCATACCCAGAGTGACACTTCCATCTTCACCAGTTTCAAGTTGATCTCTGGTGATGCCCATTTGGAAGGGTCCTTCATCAATTGACTGAAGAATGTTAAGACCATTCTCTTTGCCTAAGCAATACAATCGGATTCTATGTGCCCAAGAGTCATAATCAGTTCTATCCAGCCTAGGAGGGCGAGTATCGGACCCAACAGCTTGAACATCATCTGAAACAGTAGACATGATTTCTAAATACACGGGATTTTACAACTCTTTGATTTAACCGAGAAATCGATTCTTTCGCGGGATTTTACAAAATCAAGAGGAAACTGTAGAACTCAAATTTCAAGAGACAAATCGCAACTAACAAGTCACATCACACAAATCGCAATACTAGCCAAAAAGCAGATATACAAACCGCAACACTTGACAAAACGTAGAGACAAATCGCAACACCTGTCAAATCGCAGAGATACTAAAATGCAGGAACACAAATTGCAGCACTTAACAAAATGCAGAGACAAATCGCAGACTATCCAAAACAAAACTATCAAGTCGCAGACAACACAAATCGCAACCTGTCAAAACGCAAGATACCAAAACGCAGGAACACAAGTCGCAGCACTTGACAAAACGCAGAGAAATCGCAGGTCGCTTTCAACGGGCACAAGCACTATCATCCTTTTGCTAACAAATTGCAACACAATATTAATAAAATAATCAAAGCGCAGTTCCAACCCAGACAAGTCGCAACTTAACTAAGACAAATTGCAACCAAGGTAGACAAATCTCACCCAAGAAAACGTTACCGAGAGACAAAACGCAGGGAAGAAAAAATAACCAAACCTTTCGTTTTCAATCAAAATCCACCACAAACAAGATGAAACAATCCTTCCAAACCCAAAACTAAGCTAATATGATTAACCTAAACACAAAAGTACAACCAAATAACAGACTTAACCACTAAATAAGATCAAAAGATTGAAAATGTCTCATAACTCATTCGAACCATAAACAAGGATAACCAATTATAAATCCAAGCACACACGAAGTAGATGATCAAACCATGACTCTTGATACCAATTTTAAGAGATTGGTTATCATAAACACACAAACACAAATGATATTGATCGAATGTGAGATGAGTTTTAGAGAGAGAAAGTAGAGAGAAATGAGAACTTAGTTAGAGAAAATGAAAGTCATATGATTAAGCTCCACCCTCTACCTTGAGAGGTAGAGGGTATTTATAGTTCTTTACAAATACGCCTCTTACGGGCTGTGGATCAGGTATACAGTGGGTAAAGACCCGTCCGTCCCCCACGGTGTTACTAAAATAACTACTTATAATAACTAAACGACTAAGACTACGAGCTTTCTAATGCTTACAAATACTTGAGGTGACCGAGTCTTTAACTTACATATTTACTAAATCCTAACAACTTTCAATGTGTCGGATATCTATGAGTTCTAACGTAGTGATGCGGATGAAGAAGAGAACTCGAGGACGAGTTCTTCTAAAGTGGGGAGGAATGATGAGGACAAGATTGAGGAACTTGCAGAGGAGTACATGGAGCACATCGAGAGTAACAAGAGCTTCGACAAGTCAATAAGTAGTTTGTAGTTTAACTACGACGTAACCCCAAAGCTAAGATTACGCCGTAAATCTTTGTTAAATTTCGGTTTATGTTCGGTGTAACAACTACGCCGTAGTTAATAAATTCAATTACGCCGTAGTTGAGTAGGTTTACATTCGTAGTCGTAGTTACGCCGTAGTTGATAAAATCAAATACGCCGTAACTAAATTAGTTTACTCTCGTAGTGGTAGTTACGCCGTAGTTGATTTATTCAATTACGCCGTTACTTTAGTCGCGTCAGTTTCTTATGCTAGTTCCTCAAGATTGGCTTCCCTATAAATATAAGGCTTGAGTTTTATGTTTATTATTCAGTTTATCAATAAAATTTCAAGACTTTGTCTTTTAAATTCTTGTAATTTGCTAAAATTTTAATTAGGTTTTGTGTTACATGCTTTCGTCTTACGTCAAGTTTTAACTTTAACTGATTGAAATAACGAAACACATGATATTCTAAACAGGTAAATGTATGTAGTCACTAGCAGTTATTTTTTTTTCACCAAAGTTAGTTTTTTCATCTAAATTTAGAATTAAAAATAAAAATTTATCTATAGTATGAGGGAAAAATAATAGGATAGTTCTTTTTTCTTTCCATTAAGATAATACGTAAGTAGGAAAGTAGGCTTGCCGGTAGTCGTGGGTGGTGTGGTGGATGGTGGCGCATAAATTGATGATTAGGTGCTTGTTATGATAATCTATGCATTAGTTTATTACTGATTCTAATGATTAATGTCCATTTTCGCAAATGACTGTTTCCTCCATCGCTTTCACATTTTTATTATCTTTCCTCCATCTCTTATCAAGTGAAAAAGCTAATCGTTTTCTTTTAATAAAATTTAGTTGAATGTCCTTTTCCTTTTTTTTTGTTTTGCTCTCTTTGTGTAACGTGGTGTTTGGTTTTTTAAAAATTGCTTCTTAATTTTTTTATTTTATTTTATTTATTTATTTATTTTTTTTGGTTCAACTTTTTTTCGTATTAAAAGTATGAGGAGAGTTATTTTACATACCAAACTTTTTCTTACATACCAAGGGACTCATCTCCACCATTCATCTAAAAATGAAATCAATGGATAAGATTAAAAACATTTTATTATTTCACCTATTTTTTATAATTTAAATATCTCTTAAACCGTTAATCGTTAAGTGAAAATATTTACACCGTCGCGAAGAGCATTTAATTGTCTTTCTATAGACGGGCACTTTGATATACTTTTGAAAAAAGAAAAAAATTCATTTTTTTTCACGTTTTTTCGTCTTTTTTTACGTTACTTGAAATTTGCATGAAAATATCATATATGATTAAACACTAATTTGATTATCACATGTAATATTAGTGTTATATCATATATGATATGTGATATCACATGTGATATTACACTAATATCACATGTGATATTACATATCATATATGATATAACACTAATATCATATATGATATAACACTAATATCACATGTGATATTCAAATTAGTGTTTTATCATATATGATTTTTAATGCAATTTTCAGTAACGTAAAAAAACGAAAAAACTTAAAAAAAAAAACGTGAAAAATACGAAAAGTTTCTTTTTGTCGAAAGTAGATCAAAGTGCCTATCGATAGAAAGATAATTAAATGTTCGTCACAATGATATTTTTTTTTTCGCTTAACGATTATCTGTTTGAAAGTTATTAATATTTAAAAAAAGATGATGAAAGTGGGTTTTTTAAATGTTGGGATTAATCTCATCCATTAGATCAAATAAAATTGGATGGTGGAGATTGATCCCTTGGTATGTAAATAATCTTTTGTCCTCAAATGATCTTAAATCTAAAAGTATATAATAAAATCATTGCATATGTTTTGTTAGATAAACAATGTATAAGATGATTTGTTGGCAATTCATATTTTTTTTTCAAGTTGAAGGGTTCGGTTTCAGACTAACTCTCACACGAGCAATGCAGTAAATCATTTTAAAAAGTTCAATTTAAACTCCGACACATTTATTTTCGTCAAATAAACATGAAATTGCCTGTTTTGTTTAGAATACTTTTAATTTTAAATTGATTTTTATTTAATTGATTTTTTTTCTTCTTATATTTATTAAATTTTAGTTATTGTGCATTTCAATTGTTTTATATTTATATTGTAAAAACCGATAGTTTAACATATTCATACATTTCACAAAAACAATCAATTTTATTGGAGTCAGATTTAGATTTCTCAACTACTTATTCAGATTAAGATGAAAATCAAATTCAGATTTTTCTACTAAATATTCAGATTCAAATATGTGAATCAGATTCAGATTCACAGCCTCTTAACGAATAACAACACCAAAGGCAAATATAATTTCGCAACACATTTTTGTCTCCCATAAAGTTATACCAAGTACTTAACAACCTTTTTTAGTTGATGAACACTCTCCACTACTGCTTCAATGCCTTCTTTCTTCTAAAAATATACTATATGCACACTAAAAATAAAAAAGGAACTTATTGGCTTTTTCTTCTCGTTGTGACCACCTCTATTCCATTGCTAGCCCAATTAGTGTAATATGGATGGATGCTCTAATTGGAAAGTGATGAGTGTGTAAATACTCATAATTTTTGGTTAAATCTGAACTGCAAAACGTTTAAAAATGCTCAGAAATGCATCAAAATACTGAAAATATTCCAAAATTGCATTTTATATGTTTCAGATGCAAAATGTTTAAAATCAGATGAAAAATGAGCTAAGTTTGCATAATTGGCAGTTTCAGTCCCCCAAGTTTCAAAAGTTGTCAGAAATAGTCCCTGAGCACTTAATTTCAAAAGAAAAATCACCAAAGGTCCTTTTAAAATCATAACTTGTCAAAATTAGTCCTTTGGTGAAAAATATCAAAAGTTTTGAGAAATTTCAAATTTGGTCCTTCAAGTTTAAAATTTGGCAAAAATGGTCCTTGGAAATTTGAAAATGTCAAGTTTGGTCCTTGTACTATTGAAGCTTGTCAGTTATGGTCCCTTGGAACAACTTTGAGATATTGGCAGAATTGGTCCCTTGATTTTCAGAAATGGCAAAACAAGTCCTTGTATTAATTCAAGCCCTTTGGACCAAGTCATAACTCCTTTGTGACCCCCTGCCATAACAACCTGTGACCCCTGCCAACCATTTGGACCCTTCCTTTTTGACCCCCTTCCCTTTTAATATTAAAACCAGTCAACCCATCGGTCAAACATACACCTTCCCTCCAAAGTCTTCCCCCTCACCCACTGCTTCTGCAAACACCTGCATACACTCAACATACCATCCCCCCAACTCATCTTCCACCTCCTTATCACTCCTCCAACACAAAACATCCAAAATGCATTTATTGTTTCCCCCCTACACTCAAACCTTCCACTTGTTTATATCTCATTTTGGCGCCAAATTTATGGATCAATGGCCAGGATCGTTTCAACTCACATCAATGGCCATAAATGAAAGAGAAGAACTTTGTAAGGGCTATAAGAGAGAGAGAAGGAGGAGGAAGCAACTGTCACTGCTTTAGACCATTTTCTCTAATTTATTGTAATCGTTTTTATAGTTTTAATGTTCAAACTCTCTGGGTTTCAGTTTTAATGTAATTTACTAGTTGTTTTAAGTATAAATTCACAAGTTTTAGCAAGCAATTACCAGTGTTCTGTCTAATTTTATTTTCCCGCCATTTTTGTTCTTGTTACAAAATCAAGTTTAACCTGTTCCAATGATTGATATTAGTTTATTGAAGTCATTTGAAATTTAACTAAGTTAATTTAAGCAATGCTTGTTCTTTAATTTCCATTTTCCAAGAAAAGTCAAAGAAGGTCAACAAAAGCTCATTTGGTTCTGCATTACTGGTATGGAGTTGGATTGGGGTTGGATATTGTTTTGATTTGGGGTTGAGATCAGTTTAGGATAATGGTTACTTTGATCTCAGTAGCAAGCCATTGTGGCTAGGATTTTTTGTAAGTGTTTGCTTATATCGATTCTGTCAAATTGCATAAAACTGTCTTAGTTTATAATTTAGTTGTAATTTCGGCACTATTTAACTGATATATTACTGTTGGATCTGTTTTTAGTGATAGTCAGTGATTAGGTTAGAATTTTCTTAGTAGATTGCATAAGTAAGTTTGATAAACTAGTGTTTGGATTGAGCTTGAAATCTGAGCTAGAGGAGTGTGGAGTGGATAAGCTTAGTTGTTTTAGGTACATATAAGATAATTAGAGTAAAATCTGTCAATACTTTGCACTCTAGAACTCTAATAGTCAAAATCACTTTAAAATTTTCGTAGTTATCATATCTGTTGAAATTAGTAGGTGTAATCTTGCATTCTAGGTTTAGAATTACATAAGCTAGCTTATTTCAGTTTCATTTCATCTTAAAACATCATAATCATTCCATTTCATAAGCTCAAAAGTTCAATTTGGTCAAAATCTCAAAAACAGTTAAAAAGTCAAAAATGAAAAAGTCATTTTAAGCCCAACTTGGGTGATTTTTAATGGATTCATTTCTGGCTCAATTCAAGTGAAATTATGGGTTTTTATAGTTCAGCTGGTCTAGTTACTTAATATGATTTTTATGGAATTTTAGTAATTTTCTAAAAGCTTCAAAATAGCTTGTCAATTAAGGCTTATATGCCCTGTGCAACTGAGTCAGTATTCACTGAGTCTGCACAGGTTTTGTGCAGGCTCTCAACAAGCTCATAAGAGCTTGTCCAGGTCTAGTTTTTGGTTTATAGGTTCTTAGCCAGGTCTTCTTTAAGTTCCAACATTTGTTTTCTAGTTTCTAGCTTATCTAAGTGCTTATTCTTTAGCTTAAAAGTAGCTCCCAAATCTGTTTTTAGCATTTATTTCAAATCCTCAAATCTGTTTAAGTTTGCAATTCAGAGGTTAAGAGTAGTTGGTACTTGTGGCATTTGGGTATTTTGAGCATATTGTAGCTTCTGTATAACTTTGGTGCCCATTTGGGGCCTTTTGGCTTATTTCAAGTGCTTATTTATAAGCACTTGCCTTGCAGTTTCATATTCTTGCACACAACCCTCTGTTTTTATATTTTTTCTAGATTCATAATATTATTTTAGACATTTCTTGGATTTTTCAGATTTTTCCAAGTCAGTTTGCTATTTTTCTTCAATTAAATCAATTTTTAGTACTTTTTAATTAGCATTTAATACAAATAAATCAGAAAAGTTTCAAAAAAATAATTTTTCATTTTTCTTAGGTTAAGATAAATATAAAAAGTCAAAAAAATATTTTTCCAGATTTTTCTTAGTTGAATTTGTATTTTTAAGCAATTTTAGTAGTTTTAAATAGTTTTTAATTCATAGAAAATACAAAAATAATCAGAAAAATATAAATTTAGTTTTGAAAATTCTCTTTTGTTATTTTAGATTTTTCCAAGTCATAATTTCATTTTTCTAGCCTTATTTCATATTTTCTTGTATTTTAGTCTATTATTAAATAAGTAAAAATAGTTTTTAATTAATAATAATTAGATAAATAGTTTTAAAAATAATTTTCTTTTTCTAAAATTTTTCTTTTATCATTAGGTTTATAAAAATGTCATTTTCATATTTTTAGGATTAATATTGTTTTAGTTTCACATTTTCTTTTATACGTAACGTAGTTTTTAATTTAAGTTTTATAAAAGAAAAATCAAAAACATCATTTTGCAAATAGTGATAGCGTTTATTTAATATTTTTTATCTTTTTAATTTCCTTTAATTTTCATTTAAGCCCCTGTAATTTGTATACTTTTTCTTTAGTTATAATTAAATCAAACTCTTTTCCGTTCAAATCTCTCGATCACTATTCGTTTGGTGATTCATCGCATAGCTCGCTGGGACATAACGACCCGGGGAAACCCTATACTCTCCTGATCTTCATTGCATTTGTTTCCTGACTGTTTTAAGTTTCTTACGGTTGGCCATTCACAAGTGGTCGGCTTGAGTGAGAAAACTTGACCGTCTGGGAGCGAATCAAATTTTTGGCGCCGCTGCCGGGGAGCTGTGCTAATTATCTTCCGTTTAGCAGATTAGTGATTTGAATATTCACTCCTTGTTTATACCATCTGTATGTATTTATATTTTCTTATAAAAATCAAAAACCCAAAAAGATTTTCTTTCTTATTTTTACAAAATGTTTATCCAAAAATCCAAAAATATTCATCTTTACCCTCTTACCCTTTTTGATTCTTTATCCCTTTACCCTCTATCCATTTGATTCTAACTTCTTCTATTCTCATGGAATCTCTCGACTACGACGAATTCTGGGACGAAGTTGAAAAACTTCAGACTTTATCACAAATGTCAAGAATTCGTGTTGTTCGTGATGATCCATTAATTCTGCGTAGGGAAATGGAACGAGAAACCGGGGTGACAAAGGACCAGGTACTTCCCTCTGATAATGGAGGTGCTAAATACGTCCAACCTACGGTTATCCAAAAATCTAAACCCTCAATTGCTCCTAAGTCGTCTAAAATTGATCCTAAACTTTCACGATTTACGGTTAAAAGCAAACATGTAGAATTTAGACCGGTGACTAGCAAGAATAACTTGCCTAATCTTCACGTTTCTCAAGAACCAGAACCAGAGACCATAACGAAAGTGGTGGAAATTGCTAGCTCTCAGAGCACACCACTTGTCCCACCTCCGGATTTTTCAAAATGTTCTTCGAGACTTGATAGTCATTCGGATCACCATGTTGGTTTTGTTGATTCTTTGAATAAACCGATTCCTTCTCATAACTCTCAAATGAAATCGTTTATTCCTTGTGTCGGTTGTGGTGAGCCTCTTTTTGGTTCACCCTGTCGTTGGTGTACGTGTGTACAATGTGGTAATGATATTCATAACGGGAGTTGTTTGTTTTGTGGTTCGAGGAATTCATTTGATTATGATCCTAATCCGAACTCATTTAACGACCCCTCAAATTTTTCCAACTACCCACCACAGCCCGACTTATCTTCATATAATCAACATAACTGTTGTGAATTTTGTGGAGGTCCTCACCAAGGATTTGAATGTCAATCCGGAAACACGTTTGTCTATGAACAGTTTTCCGGTGATGCTCAGAACTTTGGTTATGACCAATATCTATACAATTCACCAGTCCAGACTCAACAGTTTTACTGTTATGAGTACTGTGGAGGTCCCCACTTCAGCTCTGATTGTCAAATAGGGAATCCATTTCCTTGTAACAATCATGACTCTGACAGGTTTGACAATTTCCAACCTCCACAGCACCATACGGTTCAAACTCCACCTGAGCCGTTCTCTCAAGAAATCTCCCAAAATTTTGAAACCGCAATGAAAACACTTGATGATATGATTAGTAACTTTAAGAATCAAGTGAGTGGTGAAAAGACCATGGGAGAATTGCTAGCCGAAGAACGAGAGGCCCATAAATCTAGGGAAGAATTATTAGTCCTAGAACATGCAGCTCTAAGGCGTTCCCAATTTCTTAAGGCAGCTATGTATGATGATGACGAGGAGAGTTTTTATCCTTTTAAGAATATTATTTCTCAACTCCCTCAGTTAGTTGATATCCCAGCAGTTGAGATTCCATCTCAAACAACTGCTATCACACCCGAAGCTCCCACTCACTCTCTGAACATGGGGGACGAGCATCTTCACACTGTTCCTGAAAAGGAATCGGACGAATTCATAAAGTCTAGTGTTGAGAACCTTGTCCCAATCCTGAGAGAGTCACAGGGAACTTCTGATCATATGTGTGATTCTCTTTCCCCTCTTGAGTGTTCAAAAGATCATTTTGAAACTTTCTCCAATTTTAGCGAAGATTGTGCATCATATGGAGATATCGAGTATGTTGAGGCATCACTCCCACAGTCTGATTCTGTTCTTGAGGAGTTCTCCGGTGAACTCACTCACATCAGTCCACTTTCATCGGAAAGTGATGATGATTTCTTTGATTTCGAAGCCGATCTGGGAGAGACTGAAAGTCTCCTTGATAATGATCGTTCACTCACTTCTCACCCTAACAGTCCAATAGAGAATGTTGATCACTTTGTTCCCGAAACATTCAAAGCTACTTTCACCAATCCTCTATTTGAATTCGACTCTGAATTCACTTTAATCTCTGAGAATCCACTCTTTGATAATCAGACCGAGGATAGTGATGAGCCCACAATGGAACATGAGAGCACAATTTCACTTCATGTGAATGATTCTCTTCATGAAGAGTTCTCCGGTGAACTCTCTCATGACATATCTCCTCCGGAACATGATCATTTCTATTTTGATCTTGAGGATGATATTGGCTCGGAGGAAGGTATACTCTATCATACGAGTTTGCTTATTAATGATACTACCCTCACCCTTCCTCCCGATATGTCTACATTTGAGGATGAAGAATGGATCTTGATTGTTATCAAAATCTTTCTTCCCTTCCTTAAATATCTTGTGATTTCTCTTCATCTTCACTCCTTCGGGAATGAAGACACTATCTTTGACCCCGGCATTTTCATTTATCACTTTTGAGCCGGTTCTATGTATATCTCATCGGTGTGGAACTTTCGCGTACTTCAAATGTTTATCCAAACATCTTGAATGAAAGTCCGATGGAGATTGTCTCTTCCACTTACTTCCCCATGAACAAATGAATTCGGGGTCGAGTCAAGCTAGCGACTCGGTAATCAAAAACAGTAGTTAAACATGGGTTTTCACCCGTGTGTACCACCCTAGTGTGGGGGAGTTACCCCACATGTTTTGTATATATATAAGCAAAAAAAAAAAAAAAAAAAAAAAAAAAAAATTCTTTCAAAATAATGGCCGTAGTATTTCCCTTTCACGTTCTCAGTTTCGGCATAACAGTCGGTACTTTGAATATTGAGGGCAATATTCATTTCTAAGTGTGGGGGGGAATTCTCACGAATTTTATCATGTAAATATACCACCCAATTCCCCCGTTTTTGGCCAAAAAATTTTTTTTGGAGCAAGTGTTTTGCACTCACTCAACTTATGGTTATCAGTCCGCCATGTCTAATAAACAAAAGGATTGGCTAATCCAGGAGCAAACGGCTCTTGGTAAAGATATATCAAATCCGTTGACGGCTTGCAATTTGCCCAAAATTGTATGGTATTCAGCTCACCATATCCTTAAAAGTGAAGAGTTGGCTAGCCCGCAAGTTTATGGCTTGTGGTAAAGGCAGTGGAAAAACCATAATTGGTAATCAGCTCACCAAAGATAATATTGATAATTTATCTAAGAGTTGGCTAGTCCAGAAGCAAACGGCTTCTGGTAAAGACAAATCAAATCCGTTGGAAGCTGGTGGTTTGCTCAAAATCACATGGTTATCAGTGTACCATGGTTCTTACTTGAACTGAAACATTTGGCTACTCCAGAAGTAATGGCTTTTGGTAAAGAGATTCAAATCCATTATGTTTTTCTCAAAAGATTGCTAGGGACTAGCAATAGTTTAGTGTGGGGGATTGATGAGTGTGTAAATACTCATCATTTTTGGTTAAATCTGAACTGCAAAACGTTTAAAAATGCTCAGAAATGCATCAAAATACTGAAAATATTCCAAAATTGAATTTTATATGTTTCAGATGCAAAATGTTTAAAATCATATGAAAAATGAGCTAAGTTTGCATAATTGGCAGTTTCAGTCCCCCAAGTTTCAAAAGTTGTCAGAAATAGTCCCTGAGCACTTAATTTCAAAAGAAAAATCACCAAAGGTCCTTTTAAAATCATAACTTGTCAAAATTAGTCCTTTGGTGAAAAATATCAAAAGTTTTGAGAAATTTCAAATTTGGTCCTTCAAGTTTAAAATTTGGCAAAAATGGTCCTTGGAAATTTGAAAATGTCAAGTTTGGTCCTTGTACTATTGAAGCTTGTCAGTTATGGTCCCTTGGAACAACTTTGAGATATTGGCAGAATTGGTCCCTTGATTTTCAGAAATGGCAAAACAAGTCCTTGTATTAATTCAAGCCCTTTGGACCAAGTCATAACTCCTTTGTGACCCCCTGCCATAACAACCTGTGACCCCTGCCAACCATTTGGACCCTTCCTTTTTGACCCCCTTCCCTTTTAATATTAAAACCAGTCAACCCATCGGTCAAACATACACCTTCCCTCCAAAGTCTTCCCCCTCACCCACTACTTCTGCAAACACCTGCATACACTCAACATACCATCCCCCCAGCTCATCTTCCACCTCCTTATCACTCCTCCAACACAAAACATCCAAAATGCATTTATTGTTTCCCCCCCCTGCACTCAAACCTTCCACTTGTTTATATCTCATTTTGGCGCCAAATTTATGGATCAATGGCCAGGATCGTTTCAACTCACATCAATGGCCATAAATGAAAGAGAAGAACTTTGTAAGGGCTATAAGAGAGAGAGAAGGAGGAGGAAGCAACTGTCACTGCTTTAGACCATTTTCTCTAATTTATTGTAATCGTTTTTATAGTTTTAATGTTCAAACTCTCTGGGTTTCAGTTTTAATGTAATTTACTAGTTGTTTTAAGTATAAATTCACAAGTTTTAGCAAGCAATTACCAGTGTTCTGTCTAATTTTATTTTCCCGCCATTTTTGTTCTTGTTACAAAATCAAGTTTAACCTGTTCCAATGATTGATATTAGTTTATTGAAGTCATTTGAAATTTAACTAAGTTAATTTAAGCAATGCTTGTTCTTTAATTTCCATTTTCCAAGAAAAGTCAAAGAAGGTCAACAAAAGCTCATTTGGTTCTGCATTACTGGTATGGAGTTGGATTGGGGTTGGATATTGTTTTGATTTGGGGTTGAGATCAGTTTAGGATAATGGTTACTTTGATCTCAGTAGCAAGCCATTGTAGCTAGGATTTTTTGTAAGTGTTTGCTTATATCGATTCTGTCAAATTGCATAAAATTGTCTTAGTTTATAATTTAGTTGTAATTTCTGCACTATTTAACTGATATATTACTGTTGGATCTGTTTTTAGTGATAGTCAGTGATTAGGTTAGAATTTTCTTAGTAGATTGCATAAGTAAGTTTGATAAACTAGTGTTTGGATTGAGCTTGAAATCTGAGCTAGAGGAGTGTGGAGTGGATAAGCTTAGTTGTTTTAGGTACATATAGGATAATTAGAGTAAAATCTGTCAATACTTTGCACTCTAGAACTCTAATAGTCAAAATCACTTTAAAATTTTCCTAGTTATCATATCTGTTGAAATTAGTAGGTGTAATCTTGCATTCTAGGTTTAGAATTACATAAGCTAGCTTATTTCAGTTTCATTTCATCTTAAAACATCATAATCATTCCATTTCATAAGCTCAAAAGTTCAATTTGGTCAAAATCTCAAAAACAGTTAAAAAGTCAAAAATGAAAAAGTCACTTTAAGCCCAACTTGGGTGATTTTTAATGGATTCATTTCTGGCTCAATTCAAGTGAAATTATGGGTTTTTATAGTTCAGCTGGTCTAGTTACTTAATATGATTTTTATGGAATTTTAGTAATTTTCTAAAAGCTTCAAAATAGCTTGTCAATTAAGGCTTATATGCCCCGTGCAACTGAGTCAGTATTCACTGAGTCTGCACAGGTTTTGTGCAGGCTCTCAACAAGCTCATAAGAGCTTGTCCAGGTCTAGTTTTTGGTTTATAGGTTCTTGGCCAGGTCTTCTTTAAGTTCCAACATTTGTTTTCTAGTTTCCAGCTTATCTAAGTGCTTATTCTTTAGCTTAAAAGTAGCTCCCAAATCTGTTTTTAGCATTTATTTCAAATCCTCAAATCTGTTTAAGTTTGCAATTCAGAGGTTAAGAGTAGTTGGTACTTGTTGCATTTGGGTATTTTGAGTATATTGTAGCTTCTGTATAACTTTGGTGCCCATTTGGGGCCTTTTGGCTTATTTCAAGTGCTTATTTATAAGCACTTGCCTTGCAATTTCATATTCTTGCACACAACCCTCTGTTTTTATATTTTTCCTAGATTCATAATATTATTTTAGACTTCTCTTGAATTTTTCAGATTTTTCCAAGTCAGTTTGCTATTTTTCTTCAATTAAATCAATTTTTAGTACTTTTTAATTAGCATTTAATACAAATAAATCAGAAAAGTTTCAAAAAAATAATTTTTTATTTTTCTTAGGTTAAGATAAATATAAAAAGTCAAAAAAATATTTTTTCCAGATTTTTCTTAGTTAAATTTGTATTTTTAAGCAATTTAAGTAGTTTTAAATAGTTTTTAATTCATAGAAAATACAAAAATAATCAGAAAAATATAAATTTAGTTTTGAAAATTCTCTTTTGTTATTTTAGATTTTTCCAAGTCATAATTTCATTTTTCTAGCCTTATTTCATATTTTCTTGTATTTTAGTCTATTATTAAATAAGTAAAAATAGTTTTTAATTAATAATAATTAGATAAATAGTTTTAAAAATAATTTTCTTTTTCTAAAATTTTTCTTTTATCATTAGGTTTATAAAAATGTCATTTTCATATTTTTAGGATTAATATTGTTTTAGTTTCACATTTTCTTTTATACGTAACGTAGTTTTTAATTTAAGTTTTATAAAAGAAAAATCAAAAACATCATTTTGCAAATAGTGATAGCGTTTATTTAATATTTTTTATCTTTTTAATTTCCTTTAATTTGCATTTAAGCCCCTGTAATTTGTATACTTTTTCTTTAGTTATAATTAAATCAAACTCTTTTCCGTTCAAATCTCTCGATCACTATTCGTTTGGTGATTCATCGCATAGCTCGCTGGGACATAACGACCCGGGGAAACCCTATACTTTCCTGATCTTCATTGCATTTGTTTCCAGACTGTTTTAAGTTTCTTACGGTTGGCCATTCACAAGTGGTCGGCTTGAGTGAGAAAACTTGACCGTCTGGGAGCGAATCAGAAAGCTATCATACAAAAATTTTCTTCTAAGTTATCACATTGGAAAGCTCGCTTATTATCTGTAGGCGGTCGTTTATGTTTAATCAAATCGATGGTTAGGAATCTCCTTTCTTATTATATATCGATTGATGAGAAAAATATGATGTGGGTGAAAAATGTTTACCGAGTAAGAAGTTGGGAGGTCTCGGTATTGGTAGCATCTTCGCGTTAAATATAGGTCTATTGTTTAAATGGATTTGGAGGTTCTTGTGTCATCCTTCTAGTCTTTAGGCTATTCTTATAAAGAATATTTATGGGCTCTAAGGGGGTATTTTTGATTTTTTTTCGAAGTTCTAGTCAAATGTCAAAGTACATGGGGTGCCATTTTGTCATCGATAAAACGTCTCAAACAAAAAGGTATGGATTTACTTTCTTTATGTAAGCGGAAGATAACTTCTACTCATTTCTAGGAAGATATATGGTATGGAGATCAGCCTTTAAAAACGTAGTTTACGCGCGTCTTCTTACTAGACAATGATAGAGGCTGTAATATTGTGAATCGGTTATCTCTTCGTGATTGGAGTATTGTTCTAAGTAGGCAACCGAGAGGAGGTGTTTTATCGAGTCAATTCTCATCTTTGCAATCCATGATCGGGGATGTTGTTCTATAGGACTATCCATATTCTTGGGAATGGTCGCCTGCTGTTTCTGGTGGGTTATCTGTAGCATCCGTGCGTTCTATGATAAACACAATCACCTTAGACGTGACCTCTACTACTACGCGTTGAATCCATGTATTCTAATAAAGTTAATGTCTTTTTGTGGAGGTTGTTGCTCAACAAACTTTCATCTAGGGTGAATCTAGACAGAAGAGGCATTGATGTTGGTTCGATTCTATGTCCTATTTGCTTGGAGGATGTTGAAGTAGTTAACCATATCTTCTTTACATATGAAATGGCTAAAGATTTGTGGGGTTTATTGGCTAGATGGTGGGAGCTTGATATCCTTCTTCTTGAAAACATTTCGCAGTGGTATGAACGGTTAGACTCCTTGCATCTTTCCAATAAGGCAGGCTTGTTCTTTGAAGGTGTGCGAGGGATACTCTTTTGGTCTATTTGGACCTTCCTCAATTGTATGGTTTTCTCGAATCCTTCTCATAAGAAGGTGGTGCTTTGGTATTCTATATTTTCTCAATCGTTTTTTCAATTTCATATAGAAATCCTAAGTTTAAATTTAGTAGGGTAGGGTGGTTGCTAAACCCTTTAGCTACTATTGCTTCTTTGTAAGTTTTATCTCTAGCTCTTACTAGTTTTTTTTTAATAAAATTGCCGCCGTTAAAAAAAATGCATGCTAGCATAGGACTGATGAATGAACATAAATCGAGTAAGATAGTTGTGTTATTTATTTTAGAGTAAAATACATCGTTTGTCTCTAAACTTGTCCAAAAATATAATTCTTGGTCGTACCATATTTTTTTTACAGTGAGTCTATATTCCATGTTTTTGATCATATTGAGTCCATTTGACTGTTATTTTTCGCTCAACTCAAAATAGGTGAAGGCATAATCGTTTGTTTATTGTAGAGTACTAGTTAAAGCCGTTGTACAATGTTTCCATTTTCCTATACTAGCAGGGTACCCGTGCGTTGTAGCGGCGGGCGCCATACAATTAAAATATTCAGCGAAATTCTTTTTAGATTTATATTTTACAATACAATAGATATAATGACGACGATAATTTTAATTTTGAATACTGTTATGCAATAACAAAATTTTTCATATAAAAATTGTAGATTATCCACGTGATGTGGTGACAATAATGAGTTGTTATTAGATATATTGTAAAGGTATAAGATAAAATTAGTTGACAATAGCCTGTAGTCATAAGTTATCATTAAATAATAACACAATAGCGACTTTTAAAAATCACTTACATTATACTAAGAAAATTTAGTTCTCAAAAATAATGTTTGTTAAACTTGTCCCACATATATGGATGATACAAGTAAAAGATTACTTATAAAGATAAAGTAAAAATAAATATTCAATAAAAATCATATGGGTTACTTTTAAGAATATAATTATTAATATTCAAATATATATATATATATATATATATATATATATATATATATATATATATATATATATATATATATATATATATATATATATATATATATATATATATATATATATATATATATATATAATTAGCACTTAGCACTTTGCACCTTTGCATCCTTTACTTTAAAAAAATCGTCCGATTTTTATAAAACAAAGTTTTTAGTTTTTACGGTAAGTTTTATTAAAAATATTACAAAAGGCGCATATGTTGATTCTCGAGGCACTCTTGCGATTTAATAATATTTTTTGAACATTGTATTTTAGTATGCATTTTTAAACTCTATTGATTTAACAATATCGTTTTCGTTTGACTTAGAACCAAGGATGACCAAGAACATGGTTTAAGGTATTTTAAGTATTCTAGTAATATTTAATGCACAAATTGTGTTTAAGTTAGTTGTACGTTGTGGTGAAATAATTGTATATTTTGATAATGGGGTGAATTAAATTGTGTATTAATTGTATATGTTGAATAGTGTTTTTATTATAGCTTTATTTGTGTTTTAAATACTTGTAAATAATGCTTACTTACTTGTATTTTCTTAAAAATCTATTTTAGGAAATTTTAAAAAATTAATTAGGAGGGAAGTGTCTTCCTCCATTATAAGTAGTATAGATATAGATATAGATAGATATGTGTAAATGTGTATAATCATATAATTAGGACCTTACACCTTTGCATCCTTTGCTTTGAAAAAATCGTCCGATTTTTATAAAACAAAGTTTTTAGTTTTTACGGTAAGTTTTATTAAAAATATTACAAAAGGCGCATATGTTGATTCTCGAGGCACTCTTGCGATTTAATAATATTTTTTGAACATTGTATTTTAGTATGCATTTTTAAACTCTATTGATTTAACAATATCGTTTTCGTTTGACTTAGAACCAAGGATGACCAAGAACATGGTTTAAGGTATTTTAAGTATTCTAGTAATATTTAATGCACAAATTGTGTTTAAGTTAGTTGTACATTGTGGTGAAATAATTGTATATTTTGATGATTGGGTGAATTAAATTGTGTATTAATTGTATATGTTGAATAGTGTTTTTTTTTTAGTTTTATTTTTGTTTTAAATACTTGTAAATAATGCTTCCTTACTTGTATTTGCTTAAAAATCTATTTTAGGAAATCTTAAAAAATTAATTAGGAGGGAAGTGTCTTCCTCCATTATAAGTAGTATATAGATTACTCTCTACCGTAATGTTTATTCTCACTTATGATCCTTAAAATTTCCCTAAAACCTTTCTTCTCCAAAATATTAAACCTGTCAAAACGGTTCATTGCTGATGTGGTAAGGAAGCAATAGTTCACACATCAAAAGTCAAAGATCAACCCAGGTCGTCGATTCTATGGTGGTCTTGACCAAGTAAGTGTATATTAAGATTTTATTAATTTTTTTCGTTATTATCAAAGTACATATTAACTATGGTGGTTATTTAATGACTTGCCATTTTCATAATTACGGGTCTTCTTGTTGGTTCATAGGATGGTATGATCCGGAAATGTGTGCTCATTCAAGATAAGCATACCAGGACATATATTTTATCATGCTTTTGTGTTTGTTTGAGTCAAATGCTTGTATCGAGTCATAATGAATGTTTTGCAGGAAATTATATGTTTTAAAATACAGATTTTTTTAGAAACTTTCCAGAAAACGAAACTTAAAATTCTGTCAGGTCAATACTGACGGTGTCAGATTTACAACCTCATAACGTCAGGCACTGTAGCAACAACTTTCCAGATTTTTGTTTTTCTGTCGAAACTTAATTTTTGAAAATTTTTAGAACTTTTAAAATTATAGGACTCTGTAAACATTTATTTTGAAAGCATTATATCTTATTCGCTTTATAGGATAGTTTTTATTATATATAGTGTTTACCGCAGATTTTAAGCGAGGTTTCGTGTTTGTTTTCTTAGAAATTTATAGGTTATATTGGACAAGAAGATTCATGTGCATATTGGAAGATAAGCATATCATTGATATAATCTTCTTGGAGGAGGATTTAACTATATTTCTATTGTCCATGCCGAGCAAATCAGAGGAGTATTATTTTCTCCTATCTCTTTTATTTTTACCGTTATCATATCTTTTGATACTTTTTAAGAACATTGGAGACATGTTCAATTTAAGTATAGGGATGGAAAAAAAGGACACCTTAGAAACTAATCACTAACTTGATATTTTTTTGTTTTTAAGTAATTATTTAATAAACCGAAATAAATACTTTTTAGGGTAATTTTAGCACAAAATTTAAAATTTTTATGACATTTACGAGTATAACTTTAGTCTTAATAAAGCGTCTTATGGATAAGAATAAAATAGCTAGTACAAAAATCCTTCCAGTCAAATTCCACCCCAAAATATGAGGTTCACCTTAGATATATAGGATAAAAGCATTCACTTTTAATGCTTATGAGTGTACCGGTAGTATATAGATTATAGTACTTGTTTTGTGATGCATTCTGAGATCACTAGTGGGACTACATTTGTGTACTTAGGATTAAGTAAACGCTAAGAGGCATTGGGATAACCCTTGTTTTAAACTTGTTTATTATAATTACATTTGTTAGGAATTATATTTGAGTTGATAAGACAAAACATGTGAAAGATGAAGGACTTAAGAAGACAAAGAAAGATAAGGGACCTACTTGTTAAAGAGGTATTTATTATCTAGTCCCTTGTAGTCATTTGTAACCCTAAGTCTCTAGTTTATAAAGAGAGGCAGGGAATAGGTTATTAGTGTGTCAAGATGTGAATACCAAATAGAGTGTGTGTGTGTTCCTAGGCGTATGTTCTTGTAAACGCCTAGGTTAGTATCTAGTATTATAGTGTTTAGTAGTACAGATGATGGCGATGAACCTGTAATAATGGCAATGATGTTTCTTATTCCGATTTGCATTCAATTTATCGTTGTTATTATTATTCCTTATTGTTTTAAACGATATTTTACAAATGGTATCAGAGCGGGGAGCTCTTGATATAGGGATATACAAGGTTTTTCGAAGAAAAGATGGAAAATTCGAAGCTGTTACAAATTTTCGTATCTTTCTGCAGGGCTGTTTTCAAACAGCGATAACTTTTTCGTTAACCGTTGGATCGGGACGAAATGTTCGGTGGACGTTCTTTATACATATGGCTAACTTTTCACCAGAGGGATCTTTCATCTGAGGTAAGAGTCGAAAGTTATTCAATGGTGAAAACTGTTGCAGAGGGAGGTATAAAATTTTGAATTTTTAGGGTTTTCTTGATATTCAACTTTCTTAATTCATGTTTACTTGAATTAATTCAATATTGAATTTGGATATATGTTTTTTGATGCCTGTAATTCATGGATGAAAGTAGTTTTGGATGGTGTCTTGATAGATTTTTAGGGTTTCTTATGATATCACCAATTAGGGTTTTATGGTGAGAAAACCCTAATTATTATAATTAAAACTGCTGTTAAATTTGCTATTGTGATATGGATTTGTTAAACCCTATGCATAGAATGCAATTATTTATACCTTGGTCGTGATTCAGTGGTATATCATGAATAAGACGAGTGAACGTATAAGGTTATTGATCATAGAAGCTACAAGCAGAATATGAAGACTAAGGTTACTGGTATCATTTGTTTTAGGAGTAACCTTACTGAAGCTACTGGGAATTAGAACGTGAATACATATATGGTTACTAGTAATGCGAATTGGATTACTTCTATTAAGATGACTCACTACAATACTGCTGGTATCGTATTAATAATGTTTCATATATGATAATTCTGGCAAGTTTGGGTTAGTACTGGTCGACTTTCAGGTTAGTACTGCCCTTATAGCAGTTGTTATGTGGTCCCGATATTGGATTGGTATTGTCACGCTTATGACTTATTTAATATATAGATGATATATTGTTGTTTTGTGTCACATGGGAAGGTGAGGTCAGTATGCCTATGTAATTGGTTGGTTTTTCTGATTGGTCAGTGGCATGTTACCTTGTATTTATCTTTTGGTTTAAAGTGAATTGTGGAGTACTAATGTTGTTCTGGTCATAAGCTTGGGATGAGGTAGAAGAGTTACATGTAACTTATTTTGAAGCATGTCGTGACAAGAGTGGGGACCACTGATGGTGCTTTGACATGTTAGTACTGGTTGTTACACAAGGTACTGTTCTTTACAGGTTTGTCATGCTCGTTCCCAAGTTAGTACTGCCCAATGAGAAGTTAGTTTTGTTTTCATTATAGGAGTTAATACTGTTCGCAAAAGTTAATTCTGGTAAGCTCATGTTAATGCTGGCAGCTAGGATGTTAGTATTGTTCGCGACATATTAATTCTGGTCATATTACTTCTGGTTATATTAATTCTGCTTTGCGCATAGAGTTTGTGATTGGATATTGGACAGTACATAGTGTTGGTTTTCGGATGTGATTGGTTGATGTCGGTTT
Organism: Chrysanthemum seticuspe; assembly: GCA_019973895.1. Lineage (NCBI taxonomy): Eukaryota > Viridiplantae > Streptophyta > Magnoliopsida > Asterales > Asteraceae > Chrysanthemum > Chrysanthemum seticuspe. The sequence continues at coordinate 93,416,328 of BPTQ01000003.1, read as the reverse complement.
ACACACACATTGGATTTTTGGATTTTTTTTCTTAAACGTTTAATGGCTCGTTTTGGAGATTATTTGATGATGTGATTACGAAGACAATTGAATATTGCTTATTTGATGTTGTAGTTGAGTTTCACAGGTGCGTGTTCTTATCATATCTCAAATGGCTTACAACATTTGGAGAAAACTTGTTCGTACTTTATAGAGATGTGACAAAGACTTGACGAATCTAGCAAAGGTGTGTGATCTACAAACTGATGATGCTTAATGCTCACATTTGCTATCAATTTAAGGAGTTACGTTATTGTGCTCAGTGTCTCATGTAGTTGAGGATTTGTTAAGAGGTTGATGTCTACTTATACTTTTTGTGGGAGTATGAGTTCGGAGTCACGTGGATAGTACGAGACATAAGACACAAGTTTGGGAAATTCTACTTCTTCATCAAATTCGTTATACTCAGTTTTCTTCATCAGTAATCATTACATAAAGCCTAAAGAGTTCGTGATTCAAGAGGTGGTAAATATATTAGTTTAAGGGGAAGCTTATTGATTAAATGACTACATGCACCACTTGAGGGGAAGTGTTATTCAAGTTGTGTATCTATAGAAGACCTCTATTCAATAATAACAAAAAGGGGAAAAAGATTTGATGTTTTATAGCTTGAATATCCTTGATCGTGTAAAGGGAAATTCATTTATCTTTCATCATATTAACTTCAGGGGAAGTTTGTGCTTATTGGTTTTGTCATTATCAACTAGGGGAAGATTGTTGGGAATTATATTTGAGTTGATAAGACAAAACATGTGAAAGATGAAGGACTTAAGAAGACAAAGAAAGACAAGGGACCTACTTGTTAAAGAAGTATTTATTATCTAGTCCCTTGTAGTCATTTGTAACCCTAACTATCTAGTTTATAAAGAGAGGCAGGGAATAGGTTATTAGCGTGTCAAGATTTGAACACCAAATAGTGTGTGTGTGTTCCTAGGCGTATGTTCTTGTAAACGCCTAGGTTAGTATCTATTATTATAGTGTTTAGTAGTAGAGACGAGGGTAAGGAACTTTTAATTATAGCAATGATGTTTCTTATCGTTGTTATTATTATTCCCTATTGCTTTAAATGATCTTTTACAGCATTGGCTACATTAGTCAAGTAATTACCCCACGCCCTTGCTATGTACTCATTTTTAGTACAAGATACCCCTAGTTAACCCCTCTGAGCCTATCCCTTTCGCGGTTCTCATAATATTTTGGTGGATTCCAGAATATTAATGAAGAGCATTTCTTATAATCCACCCACCAAATGTACACCCAAATCCCCTTAGCCTTCCTTGTATGCACTCATTTTTAGTGCATTATTGTAATTTGTTAAATGTTTAGTTAGTTGTCTAGATAATTACATGATTGCTAAGTCGAGTCATATCTTGTGTATACAGTTTTGGGATGATTGGGAGTCATGGGCTTAGTAATATTTATTATGGAGTAATGGGGAAAATGTCAATAATAATCCCCATATCTACGTAAATGTTTAAGTACTTTACGTGTTTTGATCCTCGTAATTCGGGTCATTTGTTAGTTTTTATATATTTTAAATTTTAAGTGTACGGATGCAACTATAAATCCGTTAGTTATGATGTATTATTTTGCGGATGGTAGGGCAATGGTGTATAAAAAAAAAGCATACAGACTACCATCCCGCATCTATCCTTTATCTTTTGTTTTTAAGTAATGAAAAAAATAATAATAATAAAATGCAAAAAAGAGTTACAAGTTAGTGAGTCGAGTCTTGACTTAACAACGCCACGTTTTACATGTGATTAACTTAGATGATTGACTTGCCACAAGTAAAATTCCCTATATCCAACCAAACCATATTTTCCATACCCTTACACCCAACGTTATGACTCTTTAAAATCCCTCTTTAATAGTCTATCCTAGGTTCTTACGCCAAAGCGGTAGAGGTTTGAGCTATCCTAGGTAAAGAGTGTTTTATTTTCTCATTTCCATACATGCTATACAACTTATGCACCCAAGAGATGAGAGAATCCATACACTTTATGTGAGGTGCTAGTATATAATTTCCGTGGATGTTATAAACTATTTTAAACCAATGTTAAATGCCCCATAGCTTGTAAATTGACTGGATAAAAGCACATTTGCTTGAGGACAAGCAAATCTCAAGTGTAGGGATATTTGATAACGATTTAAAACGTGCATTTTTAGGGGGTCATTTAAGCTCTAAACTCGTATATTTCTGATCAATTATTACGTTAAATCGCTCCTTTTCACATTTTAGGTACTTGGGAAGCAAAAGACGGAAACACGCATATTTTAGGCTAAAATGGACATGAAAGTGAAGAAAACGACAAAGTCGCGAATCTGTCTGAAATAGGACTCCAGGCGATGTCACATCTCACACATGACGCCGTCACTTGCATTTGGACAAGATGATTTGATGGAAATTTTACAAGCGACGACTCAAAACTTTTGAAGACCTTAACACATGACGGCGTCACTTATATTTGAAGACCATAATTCAGAGTAAAACTTATACGTGATGGCTCAGCTCTTTTAATAAGCGACGACGTCAAGACACACCATGACAACAACATAGACTCAAGGCGATGACGTCACAACAACAACTTGCACAGGACAATGGCGGTGAGCTGACGGCTTTACAGTCATAAAGTGACTCCGTCGCAATTGTAATACTATATATATTTTTGCATGTTTTCCATTATTCGTGTAACATTTTGGAGAGGCAAAACCCTAGACAAATTTCACAACTTTTGTGAAGGTTTTTCAGCCACTTTGGCTCATGTTTAATTGAAGTTAAGTAATCCCTATTTAATCATTCAATATGTCTATCTGTTCTTTGATTATATGCTTTTCTTTTCTTCCCTTTAACATGCTAGGCTAGATTTATTAGTGTTTGCTTAGATCTAATGAACCTAGTTATTAATTATTGATTGTCGTCTCTTATTTAATTAGTTTCCTCGCATTAGGGTAAGAAAAATTGCTTAATTCTTATATGTAACTAGCTTGTCCATCTTATTAAACGCAACCCTAGTGTGCACTAATGGTTTTTCTCATTGTATTTATTGCGTGAATTCTGGCTTGTAGATCCTTGGAAACTTAATAGACTTTAAGCTCCTTAGGGGAGACTTATACGATCATCGAGTTAGGGCATTTGAAACATCCCTAAGACTAATAATAAGGAATACAATGCTCCAATTAAAGCAAGAACGTGAGAATTCAACTAATCAATAAGAGATAGCTAGGGAGTAAAGAAATCTATTTAAACACATTTTCTTATCATAAGAGTTACCGTCAATTTACTTTTTTTTAATGTAGTTTAATTTTAATTTATTTAGTTTTGTTTTAGCTAGTTATTAGATAAAACACCGACTATTCAAACCCCGAAATTTTAATTTGCTTTCTAAAAAGTTATAAAAATACAAAAAGACTCATCCCACACCTTTAGACCTACCTCGACAAACACTTCGGCCATCAAAACACTATTACCCTTGAGAATGATCAATCCCCCATGTCCTACCTATACTACACTACAATGATTAGGTACACTGCCTAGGAGGATTGTAAAACTTTTGTGGTTTTTCAAAATTCCGCTATCAAAGACAATGCAAGGATAGGGAATAAGGAATATTTATGGACCTCCACCAATGAAAATAAAAGGGTAGATGTCCAATGGGTAGGAAAGTTAGGCTTTAATGATTGGGTTAAACTCAATTATTGAAGAGTGGAAAATTTGACTAGAGAAAACATTTGGAGTGATTGCATGCATGAAGACACCTCAAGCAATCGCGTGGAACCAAAAGACGAGGAGCACAAAGATGAAAATGAGTATGCAACCAGGTGGGGAGAAGAAAAAGATCGTCGTGAACTAGTCGAGAATAAACTAGATGACGAGTGGTTTCAGGGAACTGAGTTAGATGATGATGATTTGAAAGGGATCATGGACTACCTTGAAATACCAGGTTATGATGGATTCACCAATCTTGATGATGAATCTTACGAACAGAAGAGATGCAAGTTATTGGGTATACCTTACAAGTGACCACCACCGATAACTTCCGAAAAATATGAGATCAATAGGTACTCTCTAGGACCGGAGAGAGGTTTGGTAAGGTCCAAAGCATTGAAAGGAATGAGGTTCCATGGACCACAACCAATGTTGCATGGGTTAGACAAAAATTGATGAAAGAGATGGACGAAGAAGGCGGGGTCCATCAGAAACCATCTTGACCATCATGGCTTTGAGTCTAACTTAAAGACTCGTTAATAAATAAAAGTGCTTTTCGAGAGACAACCCGAATTATCTCTTTCCCTTCCTTTTATTAGTTTAGATTGGTTTGGTATGTTCTTTTATCACTTTTTATAGGTATTGGAGGAAGTATGATGGATTGGAACTCACTATGGAGCTGTTCACTCCTGGAAATCGTTTTTAGAGTTTCTAATACCTACGGGGTAAGTCAGTTCTTGAGTCCACACCATAACTTCTTCCCTGTAGCAAAAATTATTTTTAAAATAACTTACATTCCATAAACTTGTAATAGTAACTAAATAAACTTTGTGGGTGTGTTCCCTGTAAAACCCTCAAGAGACTTGACTCGTCCATTGGGGACACTAAATGATTTAAAAGGCTTGTTGCATACGCTAAATGCAACTGTGATTCCTATGAAAGCGAGTTAGGTTTTTATTTGTTTTTATTTCTTTTTTTTTTAGATTTATGCTTGTTGGTATTGATGTGATTTTAGGGAATTGAAGTTTGCTCATGGAGGCGTAGTCAAGGCACGTCTTTTCAATGTGATCCTTCTACCATTTTTGGAGCATATTTCACGGGAGTTCTCGTTCCAATTCTACTTTACTTCTTTTATTCTCTATATTTGCGTACAATAGGGACATTGTACATTTCAAGTGGGAGGACGGGAGTAGAATTATTACTTGAACTTTATTTGCCCTCGTTTTTCTTGTTTATTTTGAAAAATTATGTGATTTTGAAATTTTTTTGACATGTTTTTCTTAACCTAACTAGAATGGACCTTAGTCGAGCACATTATAACCCTTAAATTCATTGGTGAGGATTAGCCTATCCGTTTTCTCATATGACATAAATCCACCATGTTGGGAATTCTACTAAGTAAGAATTCTGCTGAAGTTATTGCTGAAGAATCTGATGAAGTGCAAGGATTCTGCTGAAGAAGAGATTCTGCGGAAGTAGTAAAACTGCGTAGTTTGTTTCTGCAGAAATAGATATTCCGCGTATTTTATAGTTAGTTAGGATATGCATGAGCTTTATTAGGAAGTGATAATGTATATCTTCTTTAGTTTTATGTTTATACGTTTCTTGGGAAACGGTTTAGGGTTCCTTGTCTATAAAAGGAACACATTAGTATGAATGAGGTACGAGTTTGAAAAAACAAGTTTTAGTATTATTCAAAGATTCATAGAGGATCAAAGTATTCTTAGTTATCTGTGTTTATACTTGTGTTTGATTTCCGCTTTAGAATACAAGTAATAGAGACTTTCTATTAGTGTGTTTGTGATTACATAAACATTACTAACGATTCACGAGTGCTCAAAGATCTATCAAGGTCTAAGTTCAACAAGTGGTATCAGAGCCTCGGGAGAGTCTCTACGATACTAAGAACATTCTTTTCTTTACACCCATACAACCAAAACAACCATAACCATGCCTGGGTCAGACAATGACACAGAAGTCACTAACAATCAAAACACCACATCTTTGCAACAACTCAATCTCACAAACAGCAATGCAAAGTTCCCATACCTGAAGAAGGAGGAGTATGATTTGTGGGCTATGATGATGCATAATTGGATTTCTAATATTGATTGGAATCTTTGGGAATTTGTGAAGAAGGGTAACAGTTTGAAGAGGCATGTCACAGATTCTGATGGTGTTGTTACCATCGTTGGTCCCAAAACTGCGAAAGAGATACTAGCTGTTCAGAGAGAGAACAAAGTTAGAACTATTCTCCTTCAGGCTATACCTGATGATCACATGGGTGACTTTCACTACATACAGGATGCTAAGGACATCTCGATGGCTATCAAGGCTAGGTTTGGTGGGAACGAGGAGTCAAGAATGAGGAAATCAATGCTAAAACAACAATTTCAAGAATTCCAAATCTCTGAGGAAGAAGGTATCCACAAGGGATATGACAGGTTCCATAAGATTTTGAGTCAACTGAATCAGATGAAGTCCAGGCCAGACAATGAGGACTGCAATTCAAAGTTCTTACGATCTTTACCTCCATCTTGGTTGCAAGTGTGCATTGCACTCAAAGCTAAAGGTGGGCTGGATATGGTCACTTTTGATGATCTCTACAACAGGCTTAAAACTCTTGAGCCTGATGTCAGAAGTCCTTTTCATTCATCCACTTCCAGTCACTCAGCATTTATTGGGGCCTCCTCAAATAATATGACTTATGCTCCAAGCCCAGTTTCCTCAGCATCATCATCCTACATCACCACTTCATCAACTTCTCAACCTAAATCCAGTGGTGTATTGGAAGATGTACTTCACTCTTTTGTTGCTGATTATGACAATCATCATCAACTAGCTTTTGAGGACTTTGAACAAGTGGATCCACTTGATATGGAAGAGATGAACTTGAAGTGGCAACTAGCCATGCTCTCAATGGACATCAAGAGGTTTGAGAGTAAGACTGGGAGAAATTTTGGTTTTCAGGGAAGAGATCCAGCAAGATTTGACAAAAGGAAAGTCAAGTGCTATACTTGTGGTTAGATGGGTCACTTCTCAAGAGAATGCAAGGATAGGAAGGCTGGTGATGAGGTTAGGTATTCTTCCTATCAGCAGAATCATATGGAAGCTGGAAATTCCAAAGCTGGATCCTCCAATGCTTTGGTCACTCTGGATGACCATGTCAACTGGAAAGTGCATGAGCCTGAAAATGATGAAGCTCCTGGTTCTGAGCATGGTGGATTGCTGGCAAGCTGTACTACAGAGGATAAGCATGATCAAATTGCCTTAATGGGCATCTCTTAGGTACATAATTATGTTTTTGGTTGTAGTGAAAGATATAATGAACTTAAGGAAGCTTATGATGAAATGAAACCTAAATATAATGAATGTTATGTCGAAGTTGAGGCTTATAAAATGGCTTTAAAAACATTAGAAAGACAAAAAGTTTGGTTTCAAAAGAATCAACTGGCTTATGATGAAAAAATAAGGGTTTTAGAAAGTGATCTAGAATGTGCTAAAATTGATTTAAAACGTACTGAGAAAGAAAAAGCTGATGTAGTTTCAGAAAACCAAGTGTTGAAAAAGGAACTAGATGAGGAAGTAGCTAGACATAAAGAATGGTTAGTATCAGGTGACAAAGTAGCTTTCTCTATGGTAGTCAATCTGTGAACTATGGGTTAGGTTTAGGTTTTAAAAAATATGTTGGCTTAGAAGCTAGGAATGATATGCGTAAATCTACTCCAGCAGGATTAGCTAATTATGTAATAGAAGGAGAATTACATGCTGTACCTGGACCTATTAGAGGAGAACATATGCCCATTGACCTTTCCATCACTGTTAACTTCGATGGATCACACCATCTTTATGGTAAAAAGCCAAGAGACTTGCCAGACCCTGATTCTTCATCTACTGACTTTGTCTCTTGTGTTGACAGTGACAAGTCCTTTGACCAAGGGTCTACTATTTCTACCAGTTGTGATTCAAATGAAAAGTCAGACCTTCCCGAGACCTCACCCAAGCCTACACCCAAGCCTACACCCAAGACTCCTTACAAGCCTGTTAGAGTTGCTGCTGAGGAATCAACTTCCAAGACAGTTTCCTCTGAAGACTTGTCATTTAATTCTTTACAAAATAATGTCTTTAATCCTGTTAAAAACAATTATGTTAATGTTTGTGGTTTGAATGCTTTTGCATGTAATGAAACATCTTTCAATTTGAATAAATCTTCTAAGCAGAAGAAATGTTTTGTGTGTGGAAGTAAGTTTCATTTGATTAAGGATTGTAATTTTCATGAGCAAAGAATGGGTGTATGTGCTAGACAAAGGAAACCTAGACTAATATGGCAAAATGTTAATGATATACCATCTTTTGTTCCACAAGCAACTCATAAAACCATCAAACACAATTCTGGTTGTAGAAGATCTGTTGCTAGACCATATGTGAGACTAACTAGTTCATATTTTCAAAATGGTTATTGGCCTGCATGTTTTGACTCAATGTATGATGGGAAGGGATATAGGGATACCTGTTGTGAAGCCCTCAGCAGGTTGTTCCTGGACTAAAAAGGGACCTAATTTTCAATGGAGGACCAAGAACAATGGTGGATCTTATACATCTACATGGCCTAAATCTTATGATCCACAAGGCAGGCTCAAGTCAGTAATGACTTGAGTCTCCATAATGTACTAATATTTTGTATATATTCTTGTTGTTGTTGTAGGATCATCCTCTGAGGAGTAAAGATGTTGGCATAGTGGATAGTGGTTGTTCCAGAAGCATGTCAGGAAACAAAGAAAAGATGCATGATTTTATACCCATAGAAGGAGGAGGCAGTGTGACTTTTGGTGGAGGAGATGGTAGAATCACAGGGAAAGGAACCATTAGAACACCTCATTTGGATTTTGAGAATGTGTACTATGTAAAGGAACTGCAACATTTCAACTTGTTCTCAGTATCACAAATTTGTGACACCAAGAACAAAGTATTATTTTCTGAGGATGAATGTATTGTGATCTCTAAAGACTTCACACTTCCAGAAGATACATCCATTCTGCTGAGAGTTCCTAGAAGCCACAATTTATACACATTCAATTTGAATGATGTTCAACCAGAAGGTGATCTAACATGTTTGGTGGCTAAAGCATCCCTGGATGAGTCTACAAAATGGCATAGAAGGCTGGCTCATGTGAACTTCAAGACCTATAACAAGCTTTCTAAACTGGGTCTAGTTGAAGGAGTTCCTTCCAAAGTCTTCACCAATGAACACAATTATGTTTCCTGCAGCAAAGGAAAGCAACACAGAGCCTCATACAAAGCCATTACAGCTGTGAGCACTATCTCAGAACCTCTTCAGTTACTGCATATGGATCTCTTTGGTCCAACCCAAGTCAGGAGTATTGATCACACGTATTTCTGCCCGGTAATCACTGATGACTATAGCAAGTTTTGTTGGGTCTTCTTTTTGAGAACTAAAGATGAAACATCTCAAGTTTTGAAAGAGTTTATTACCTTTGTTGAAAACCAGCTGAACAAAAAGGTCAAAGGTATTCGGTGTGATAATGGGACATAGTTCAAAAATGCTGTATTAATAGAACTCTGTAAGTCTAAAGGGATAAAAAGGGACTATAGCACTCCAAGAACCCCACAACAAAATTGGGTAGCTGAATGAAAGAATACGACCTTAATAGAGGCAGCAAGATCCATGCTTGCAGACTCAAAATTACCCACTAAGTTCTGGACTGAAGCAGTTAGCACGGCTTGCTATGTACTGAACAGGGTATCCATTACTAGACCTCATTTCAAGACACCTTATGAACTTCTCACTGGGAAAGTTCCAGATATACATTACCTCAAACCTTTTGGATGTTAAGTGACCATTTTAAACACCAGTGATCCACTGGGAAAATTTGATGAGAAAGCTGATGAGGGGTATATTGTGGGTTATTCAGCTCATAGTAAGGCTTATAAGGTATACAATTTAACTGCTAAGAAGATTGAGGAGACTCTGAACCTGAGATACATAGAAGATAAGCCTAATGTTCAGGGACAAGGTCATGTTTGGTCCTTTGACCTGGATTACTTAACTGATTACTTGGGTTATACTAGACATGTTGCTAACCAATCTGCAGGTACTCAAGAGTCTCCCACTAACAATGCAGGTACCCTGGATGATGACTCAGAGAGTGAGTCTGAACATGATGAACAACCAATTCTTGTACCTTCCTTCTCCCCTAAACATTTTGCAGGTGATCATTCTAAAGTAACTTCTGATGCGCATGAAGATGAGTCACACTATGCAGAGGACCTTGCTAGACTCAAGAAGCAAGAGTATGCAGCCAATCCAGAAGCTAAGAAGCTTGGTGGGGAGTTTGCAAGAGAAGCAGTCAGTGGAAACCATGATTCTCCTGACAGTTATCCTGTTTCTCCTGACATCACCAAAACTGATGATAGCCCTGCTACATCTACTTCAATTCCTACTAGTGTGTCCACAAACTTTGAAGAACCGTATAAACGATTTCCAAGTCCTTTAGATCTTGGTAATCATCAACCCAAAGATGGAATCTTCACCTCACCTTCCTATGACAGTGATTTTGAACCAACTGTAAACAATCTTGACACCACAATTGATGTCAACCCCTCTGCTACAAAAAGGATCAACAGTGCTCATCCTCAAGCAAATATTATTGGTGATCCTCAAGCACCTATTCGAACTAGAAGTGCTGTGTCAAGTGCTAAGTATGGTCAAGTTGCTTTTCTTTCCTATGTCTCAAACCAGCAAAAGGACAATCACACAGACTTTAAGCATTGTCTGTTTTCTTGCTTCCTTTCTCAAGTGGAACCAACCAGTGTTACTCAAGCTCTTGAAGATTCAAGTTGGCTTGAAGCAATGCAAGATGAGATGCAACAATTCAAGGATAAGCAGGTTTGGATATTGGTACCACTACCACATGGGAAGATTGCAATTGGGACAAAATGGATCTTGAAGAATAAAAGAGATGCAAGGGGTATTGTGGTTAAAAACAAAGCACGATTAGTGGCTCAGGGGTTCAGGCAAGAGGAAGGAATTGACTATGATGAAGTTTTTGCACCTGTAGCTAGAGTTGAGGCCATTCGAATCTTCTTGGCTTATGCATCTTACATGGGGTTCATGGTTTATCAAATGGATGTGAAAGGTGCTTTTCTGTATGGTGAGATAGAAGAAGTGTATATGTCACTCAACCCAAAGGCTTTGAAGACCCAGATCATCCACAACATGTTTACAAGGTTGTGAAAGCTCTCTATGGACTCCATCAGACACCAAGAGCATGGTATGCTAGGCTATCTGTATTTCTGCTGAAGCATGGTTACAGAGGAGGTGCCATTGACAAAACACTCTTCCTAAAGAAAAATAACAGAGACATCATTCTTGTGCAAGTTTATGTGGATGACATTATCTTTGGCTCCACTAAAGAAGCTTGGTGCAGGGAGTTTGAGGAGTTAATGAAGGGAGAGTTTCAGATGAGTTCAATGGGGGAGCTTACTTTATATTTGAGTCTACAAGTTCAGCAGAAACCTGATGGTATTTTTATCAGTCAAGATAAATATGTGAGAGACATTTTGAAGAAGTTTGATATGGAAAATGTTAGAACTGCCACTACACCTTATGAAGCTCCAAAACCAAAGAACAATTTTGAACCAGATCCTGCTGTGAATGTTCACTTATACAGATCTATGATTGGTTCATTAATGTATTTAACAGCTTCTAGGTCTGACATTACCTTTGCTGTGAGTGCTTGTTCTAGACATCAGGTCACTCCACTTACTTCCAACTTGAATGCAGTCAAAATGATCTTCAAGTATCTGAAAGGCCAACCCAAGTTAGGTCTTTGGTACCCAAAAGAGTCTCCTTTTGTATTGGAAGCATATAGTGATAGTGACTATGCTGGTGCGAATCTGGATAGGAGATCCACAACTGGAGGTTGCCAATTCCTTGGTAGAATATTGATTTCTTGGCAATGCAAGAAACAAACTATTGTTGCTACCTCATCTACTGAAGCAGAGTATATTGCCGCTGCCAATTGTTGTGGTCAGGTACTATGGATCCAAAATCAATTGCTGGATTATGGGTTTAATTTCATGAACACTACAATCTATATTGATAATCAAAGTACCATATGCATAGTTAAAAATCCAGTTTTTCATAATAGAACTAAGCATATTGAGATCAGGCACCATTTTATAAGAGATGCATATGAAAAACATTTAATAAAGGTGCAGAAGATTCACACAGATGATAATGTGGTGGATTTATTGACTAAAGATTTTGATGGACCTAGGTTTCAACACCTAGTTGTCCATATTGGGATGGTTAACCCTTAACTGCAAAGTTTGAGGGGAGGCATAGGCCTCAGGGGAGGATTGTAGTTGTATATCTTGTAAACTTTGTAGATATTTGTTTATAGTTTGTTTGCTAACACTAACCAGCTTATGTTTTTGAAGATTTGTTTGTCTTGGTTTGGTTTGTGTGTTACTTTGTGTCTGTTTTGCAGAATTCCTTTTTAAGTTGAAGTTCACCAAGTTGGTAAATGGGAATATGGTCATGTAAGCTTAAAGTTTATTTCTACTGAAGAAAAGCACAAGTATTGTTACAAGTTATCTCATTGGTTCTACTGAAGGAAAGTACTGAAGTACAGATTAAGTGATAATCATTGAGAGATAAAAGACATGTTGATCATTCATTCAAGAAACAATTTACAGCTTACAATCAACTTCAAATGAAATACAAGACCATTCCTATACAAGATCTACCAAACATATACTAGTTCCTATCATCTATTACTAAAGCTGGTGGATACACTTGACAAGTATGATGAAGCAGCTGAAGATGAAAATGGAAAGGATGGATTGATGAAAACGACGATGAAGATGCTCAAGAACCTAATTTTATATCTTTGGTCCTTGGCATGATGGATGCATTTGTGATATGAGAAATCTTCAGTTATTCCATCTACTCGTTCCACCATAAAGCATCACACCACCTTCCCTTTTCCTTTTCCCTTCACCTCTGCCTCCTTGCCCTTTCCCTTACTTCCATGGTATGAAGCACCAAAACTTGGAGCAGGAAGAGCAATCACCACCTCTCTTGTTGTTGGGAGTGGTGGATTTCTGGCACGTGGCCTTGGTTGGGGTTGGGATTGTGAAGGTTGGGGATTCTCCACACCTGCTGATGTCCTCTCCTCTTCCTCTCTCACAAATCTATTGAAGATTGGCTCTAGACGCTCTGTGGAGTCATCAGAACCCCTAGATGAATCACTTGGATTCACTACACTATCATCTTCAGAAGGAGGGAGAAGTGGGGATTTTGAAGGTCGAGGTTCATCTTGATGAGGGTAGCGAAACAATGGGTGTGAATCATCAATGGATGAGGATGATGATGAGGAGGAAGTTAGATTGATTATTTATGGTTTGGTAGACATAACTATTGTTGATGGTTGTGGAGTTTTGGAGAAATTAGGGTTTTTGAAGTTAATTGGGGGTAATTGGTATGTGTTAATTGTGCATTGGGATTATCTTATAGGCGGAGTCAAGGCTTGATGATAATTAATGCAAAGTGGGTGGCACAGTAAAACTCAAGATATTTACTGAAGATACTTTTACACTTGAGTTGATTCTGCTGATTGACTTCCATCAGCAGATTGACCATCCATTTTGCTGAAGTGTTAATTTTGAATTTGGTTGGAGTTACTTTATACGTCAGATATGGTCAACGATTTGTTCCGATATTTTTGACCATAAATTGGGTAACTTCTATTAATAACCTTCTTCGCATATCTTCGCCCAAAATTAACTGATTCCCTCTTCACTCGATTTAAACACACTTCCAGTTGCGTGAATCATAACCCATTCTCATAATTTCTCACATGGCGCTTCAATTTAAGAAAGATCATAACAAGGTTGCTTTTCTGGGAAAAGCAAAGGGACATGAACTATATGAACCTATGGTGGATTTCTTGAAACGGTCCAAGATTCATTATGCTCTAACGCACTCTCCAAATGTGATATATGAATCGTTGGTTGAACAATTTTGGGGATGTGCTACTAAACGAAGTGACACAGAGATTGTAGCTACGATTGATGGAACAGAGTATGTGGTGACTGAGGAGTTGATTAGGAGACAACTTCGTTTGGATGATGAAGATGGGGTTTATCACACCAACACTGTAGAGATACTTGCTGGGTTAAGAGCTATTGGATACCAAAGTACGGACACAGATATGTGGCACAAGAATAAGCTTTGCCCCATGTGGAAGTTTTTGGTGCATACATTACTACAGTGCATAAGCAACAAGTCAGGAGGATGTGATCAATTCTCTACCCAATTGGGTTGTGGTATTGTGTGTCTTTCCAAGGGTTTAACTTATAACTTCTCTAAGTTTATTTTTGATAATATGGTTGAAAATATTCAAAGGAAAAAGCATAAGTTTCTAATGTACCCTAGGTTTTTACAAATGATATTAGACATAACAACCCAAGACAGAGCCTTTTGTCCCATAGGAGCTCTTAGTTCTAAATTGTTTGCTTCAATGAAAACTAATTATGTTGTGACACATCATCCTTTGCTAGAAGCTATGTTGCCAGATGGCAATGAGGCTGCTGATGAGGGTAATGTTGCTGGTGCTCCACCCTCTCCTAATGTTACTGCTGATGGTAATCCATCAGTTGCCATTGATGAGGGCCCTTCCATAACTGCTGAAGCATCACATGTTTCTCCTGACCAACCTCCACCTACACCTCTACCTCTGTCATCTAGTCCTAGTCCACCACCTACTCATGTTACTCCTGATGAGTTTGAGCCTGAGTTTAATAGACTGACCACACCTAGTCCAGTTAGAGAGCCATTTGATGAAGGCTCTCCTATTTTTGAGCATGTCCATATTTCTCCTGAAAGGTCCAATGAAGCTCCCATTACCACTGAGCAATCTGCTGGTGGAGCTGAGGACCCTATTACACTTACATCTGTATATGCTCTGCTGAACAGGTATGTGAAAGAGGTTGCTGATCTCAGAAAGGAGCTTGCTGATACTAAATCTTCACTTGGTGGTGAGATTGTGGGGTTGAAGAGAAAGGTTCAGGATTTAGAGGAACAACTTGGGCAAAATAGCAAAAGGAGGTTTGTGGTTTCTTCTGATGAAGAGCAAGAGGATATTCATTTGGATTCACTTGAAATCTTGGCTGATGTGGCTCAACAGACTCATGCTTCTTCTCCAATTGTTGCTGAATCCTTAAAGCAAAAGGAACCTATTCTGTTTACTAGACGAAGGAGAAGACAGTATTTGAGCAAGGATTCCACTGAATCTTCAAAGGTGCCGAGTGTTGCCAATGTTGCAACTGCTGATGATCATGGTATTGATGATGCTCAAATGGTGAATGTTGCTTCTGAACATGGTCAAGTTTCATCTATGCAAGAACAACCATGTCCTCCACCTTCAGCAGATCATCATGAAGTATTTGTTGCTGGAAGAAGTTTTAACCTGGATCCTAATGCTGATGTCTCTTCTGCTCCACATATTACTCCTGATGCTTCCATGGGTGTTTCTTCTGAAAACATTAATACAGTTCCCATTGTTGATACTCATCATGCTGATGCTGCTCATGAGCCTGCTGATAAAGGTAAAGGAGTTATGGTTGATGAAGAGCTTGGTTCAGATCTTGTGAGTGAACAGGAAAGGCTACAGCAAGCAAGAATGCTAGCAAAGTATGCATATTTTATGAAGAGTCAAGCTTTGGCACAACAACTTACAGCTCAGTTTACTACCAATTTACCTCCTGAAAGACAAAGAGAATTGGATGCTCAATCTATTCATTTTACTGCTGAGCAATGGGATTCCTATACTCTTTAAACTGCTTCAAATCCTACCCTTGCTCAGAGCATTTTAGGAGCTGATTTTGATAGTGAGAACTTTGCTGCTCAAATGATGGCTCTTGGAAAACAAAAGAAGCTAGCTGCAACTGCAAAGAGAAAAGCCATTGCTGCACAAAAGGCTCAAGCTAAAAGGGAGAGACCACTAACTGCAGCTCAGAAGAAAACCTATATGAGGAATGTGGTGTATAACCAAAGTACTGCTATCTATCAGTCTAGTTTGACAAAGAAGCAAGTATAGGCTTTATCTGATTCTGATTTGACTAGTATGTATCATAAGATTATGAAGCAGATTACACCACCTTCTAAATTGAAAAGGATTGCTGGTGGTATGGATGCTCCCAAAGCTAAAAGACCAAAGACTGTTGAGATTGTGGCTTCTTTTGCTGATACTAGAGCACAACAAAGCTCTCTTGCTGTTTCTACTGACGAACATACTGAAGGTGTGCAATCCTCTGAGCATGTACCATCTGCTGAACCTCTTGTTGTTTCTCTTGAAGTTCCTCCCAGTACTGCTGATACATCTATGGATCAACAGGGAGCTGCTAGAACTTTTGAGCATGATACTAATCCTTCTTTTGCATCTGCTAAACAAGAAGGAGCAGATATGGTTAGGAAAGCTGAACTGGAAGCTGCTAGAGCTAAACAGGCTAGAAAAGAGCTTGATCAGTTATATGCAATGGGTGGTCCTGTTCCAATTCCCTCTGTTTCTACTGAAGATGCCTCTGGTACATCAGAGAAGGTACCCTCTTCTATTTCTATGGGCATTTATATACCTGGGAGAAGGGGGAAAAGGATGTCCAAAAGGAGACACATTGCTATTAGGAGATCTGTGAGATTAGTTGGGACACAGGGATCTAGAGTTCATAAATCTCACAAGGGTGGTTTTTCTAAGCATTTGAATCTAAAGGCTGCTGAGTCAACATTCATTAAAGAGGGATTTTCTGAAATTTTTCTTGAGGGGACTCATGGTGTGTTGACTACATGGACATTGACTGATGGACAGCTTAACACCATCTATAGGTTGGATCAATCTTCTATGCAGTTTACTTTCTTAAAAGACATACTTCATATGGTGGATAGGCAAGATTTGATTACTCTCCATGGCCTTGTCACACAATATTATGCTATTCCTCCAAAAGGTTCTGGGTTGTACTTATTGGGAGATCTTCAAGTCCTTTTTGACTCTCAGTCTCCAAATGGTAAAGGGTATTCAATTTGGAAGGATTCACATAAGTGGAAGGTTGAGACTTGGAGATTTTATCCTATCCCAAGTGTGCATGTTGTGGAGACAAAGTGTGGGATGGCTGTATGTATGTTTTCTGATAGGCTTTATCCTTTGTCTGTGAAATTGATGCAAAGAATGCTTAGAAAGAAATTGGAAGTTCCTCCTGATCCAGTGGGGAATGATATGCTTTATGCTGAACAATTGATTGGATTGATTAAGACTCAGCTTTTGCAACACCAAGCATCTTCTTGATTCTGGTATCTTGTATTATTTCTTTCTTTTTTTGTTTCATTCTTAGTTAAAAAAAAAAACTATGTATATTCTTTGTTTGTCTCACTATTTCTTGCAGGTTTGTTGTACATTACTCTGTTGATGGTTATCAACTCACCAGCTGTACCTTGTGTACATTAAAGGGTTGTCTAGTCCAAAGAGTACAACTTTGGTAAAGATACATCAAATCTGTTGATAGCTGTAATGGTTTGCTCAAAATCATAGGGTATGCAATTCACCCATGCTTAATTGCTGAGGGTTGTATGGTCATCAATTCACCATGGCTTATACCTTTGTGGTATCCAAGAATTGGCTAGCCCACAAGTATATAGCTTGTGGTAAAGGCAGTGGAATCCATATTGGGTTCTCAATTCACCAAAGGTGATTCTTTCCCCTAAGAATTGACTAGTCCTGAGCAAACGGCTATAGGTAAAGACATCTCAAATCCGTTTATAGCTGCTGATTTGCTAAAAATCGATGGTTATCAGTGTACCATAGTTTTCGAACTTAAACATTTAGCTACTCCAGTAGTGATGGCTATTGGTAAAGAGACATCAAATCCATTATTTTCAATGATTCACCTCTCCCAGGAGTTAACATACCTGGATGTGATGAGAATAGTATGAAACTGATATGTTTTGATGTACATTTTGTCATTTGTTGCTGCAAAGATCTGGAGTTTCAAAGTTTTGCCATCATAGAGATGTGATTGTTTTGGTTCTTTGCTGCTGTTGTTCGAATACAATCCTCCTGTTCTACAGTGTTAAAGATCTATCAATAATCTTGAACTTAACCATGTCAAATTCAAGATTAGGGGAGGATTGTTGGGAATTCTACTAAGTACGAATTCTGCTGAAGTTATTGCTGAAGAATCTGCTAAAGTGCAAGGATTCTGTTGAAGAAGAGATTCTGCGGAAGCAGTAGGTCAAATCAAAGCAGAAAACAAGGAGTCCACAAGCGCCCACATCGCACGAAATGCTTCCTAAAGAAAGAGAAAGGCCAGAAAGACGCGTGAAAAAGCGCGGGGAAAAGAAAACGTCCCCATCAAACCTAAAGTCTAGCAAATACCTACCGCACGCGACAATATCTGCATGCAGTAAACATACTAGACTAGGGGGACTGGGTAACGTATCAATCCTCAAAAAAGAAAGAGAACACCAGAAAAACATCTCTAAAAGGAAAAAACGCACGGAATGACAAAACGCTTAGTCAACTCAAGTCTAGTGACATCCACCGCACGCAACAATATCCGCATGCAATGAACATACTAGACTGGGGGACTTGATGACGCGTAGTATGTATAACAGGCCTACTAGGCCCAATACATACTATACACACACTGAGCTCAGGCCCAATGATTACAAAACCTGGGCCTACAGTAAGCCCAATGAAGAAATTGGCTATGGTCCAGACCTCAAGACGCACGCAAGACACATAACGGGCTGAACCTTCAACCATTAGACCTCTTATGTCCGCATCTGCGATTAACACGGAACCCTTGTCCGCCAAGGGTCCGGCTCCGGTGACTAACTACTACATGCGAGAATCTAGGGAACCCTAGCGATAAACCTCGCCTATAAAAGGGGCTCTAATCCCCATACAAGGTAGAAATTTCTCTCTCATAATTACACAAATATGCTTTTATTCCCCTCTCAAGAATGTGTGCTTACTCTCACGCTGGAGTCTAATCGTGGGGTCCGTCCCCACGGTTAGACTAACGGTTTACCTTTCTTGTGCAGGGATCTCATTCAAACTACTTGGATTAGTACAAGATCAGCCTGTTAGAAGCTTGTTGGCCCAGTCCGATAAGCTGTATTCGCATCTGTTACCACCCGTCACAGAAATTGTACTAACAAAGATGATGTTCCAAGCCCTGATCTTGAAAATAACACTCGCAGCACAAATACAGTTAATGTTGCTAGTCAAAAAGTTTCTACTGCTGTAGACAACACTAGTAGTAGTAACTCTGTTTCTACTGCTGGGCATAATGTTTCCGGTGCTAATGGACTTTTTGATGAATTTGATTATGCTGATGATCCTAATATTCCTCCTTTGGTAGACATATATCCTTCTACTAATGATGAATTTGTTGAAGATGATATATTTGGTGCAGAGGCTGACATTGGCAACATGGATACTACTATTTTTATTAGTCCTATTCCAACTACTAGAGCTCACAAGGATCATCCTAAGGATCAAATAATTGGAGAGCCTTAATCATCTATTCAAATAAGAAGTAAAACAAGATGGCTAAAAGATATGACAAATCAAGGTTTCTTTTCAAGAACACTTCAGCAAAGAAACAATTTGGGATCACGTGTAACTACTATGAAGTGTCGGTAATTAAGATTGTAATAGGTTGCTAATTAGGCTTATATGTTTGTAATGATATCTAGGCTTATGTAGTAAGCCCATAGGCCTATGCAAGGCCCAAACGACCCAAAAGTAGGGACTACAAGTGTTGCCCTAGTTCCCTTGCCTATAAATACATTGTAAACCCTCTAAGGAGGGTGTTGGTTATTTCATTTTATGTATTAAACATTTATCATTCTTGTGTTCGAAGAAACCGACCACTCTCATCCCCTTCTGTTATCATTCTTACGTTCATATTCTTGTGTTATCATCCTTATGGTGACCTAACAGTGGTATCAATCACCAAAATAGTTTTTTGGAACGTGTTTTGCTTAAGTTTTGGTGTTATGTATTTAGTTTCTTCTCGTTCATCAAATTTATTACGCTTAAACTTTGGTTTTGACACTCAAATCTTGAGGCTTGGAAAGTGTTAAGGTTCATATAGTGTTTAGAATCATAGTTTTAGGAAAAAAGTTTCGGACTTTCTTAGTTTTAAATCATTTTTAACTCATTTCTTAGTTTTATCAAGGTTTTACGAATAAGCTCAAATTTCACTTTTGGTGTTAAAGTTTAAAACTTTCTTGTTATTTAAGTGTTTTTAAAGCTATTTTATCAAAAGAAACAAGTGTACAATGTATTTTGAAGCTCAAAAAAATCATTTTTGGTATTTCTGGTTGATTTATGAATAAGCACAAAACCCTTTTTTTGTGAGTAAGAAAACCCTTATCTTACGAGTAACAAAACCCTGATCTTACAAATAAGCAAACCCTGATCTTACGAATAAGCTTACGAACAAGCCTAGATTTTACGAATAAGGAATCTTACGAGCAAGCACTGTTCATCAGAAACTTCAAAGTTATTTGTGACTCAGTACTTCCCTTGCTTGGATAAGCTTGTGGAATACATCGACTTGTGGATATCTTTCTTACTTGGATAAGTTTGAAAGAGTTTCTGATTTTTACCTATTCTTACGAATAAGGTTATTTCTTATGCGTAAGAACTTTACGAATAAGATTACATCTTACGAGTAAGGAACTTTACAACTAAGACTAGCTTTTACGAGTAAGGTTACCTATAAGCCAAACTAGTTTACGAGTAAGATTAGTTTATGCGTAAGTGAAGTTTACGACTAAGAGGCATTTTATGAGTAAGCACCATCAACCTTTATGACTAAGGAAGTTTACGGCTAAGACCAAATTCCAACAACAACTCACGTTTCAAACATCTAAAAAGATCCATCAACAACACAAGTTTAAAAATGTCTCAACCACCGTACTTCAACTACTTTCCTCATCAATATCCTCAGCAACAGCATAATCGCCAACAACAATTCCCTCAACAACCGCAACAACAAGCTTTTCAACAACAACAATCATTTGCACAACCACAAAAACAATAATTCCCTCAACAAAAACCATACCCTCCACAACAAAAATGGTTTCCATCTCAATATGCAATGCAATCATTCGCTAACATTCGACCGAAGGAACCTCATTGGTTTGCACAGATGTGTGAGGCTATAAACAGTCAACAATCAATTCATGAAGCTGGATCTCTTAATAGACCTCCAATGCTCACTCCCAGAAACTACATTCAATGGGTCAGTCGGTTCTTTAGGTTCCTCGACCTCAAGAAACCTCACGACAAATATTTGAAGAAGGCCATCCTTGAAGGTCCTTTTCAAATGCCAACTGTGACGATTCCCGCATATCAAACGGCTAATCCACCAAGACTTGAAACTGTCTCCACTGTCACTAAGAGTCAACTAACTGTAGAACAATTACTTCACTATGAAGATGATGAGCTTGCAATGGTGTTTATTCTTCTGGGCATACCTAATCCCGTTCTTTGAAGTGTTGATGCTCTGAAAATAGCAAAAGATATGTGGGAACACATTCATCTCTTAATGGAACGAACTGAACTCAATCAAAAGGACATGGAATCCAAGATTTATCTATCTTATGAAATTTTCATGATTGATCCTGGGGAGTCATTAGAATCTTACTATCATCGATTCATAAACATCATCAATGATTTGGACAGACACAACATTATACTACCCAAGATTGCTATTAATACAAAGTTTCTAAGTTGTCTTAGTCCGGACTGGAGAAGTATGTCACATTCATTCATAAAGCTAAGAACCTTCACAATGCTAAGTATGGAATGTTGTATGATTATCTGAAGCACCATCAAAAGGAAGTTCATAAAGATCGAGCTCTCCGTGGAGTCTATACACCTTTACCAAATGCAAACTCACTTGCATTGATTGCTCAATCTCTTGCTCAAAAATTTCCTCAATTTCCATAGTCGAGTCATGATTTTGTCTAGCAACAACAAAGCTTCACCTACCCTCAACAGAATCCGTCAGCCCAGATCGCTCCATATGATCCTTCACAACAACCAAATGACACTCAACTGGTTCCATATAACAACTCTGATTCAGCAATGTACACTGAAACCCATAATGAAGATGAAGAAGCATTCAACATGTTGAATCAATTATTTGCACTAATTGCTCATGCCGTTGTTATATTTGCAAAAAAATCCAACAATCGTCTTCGTAACTCGTCAAACACAAGGAATCAAGTTGTTGTTCAAAATGGAAGGGTTGAAGTTCAGAATCGAAACAACAGACGTCCGATGGGAAATGGTAGTTATATGGGTAGTGGAAAATGGTATAATGCTTCTGGTAGGAACAATATGGTTGCTCCTCAGAAAAGGGTTCAAATTGTTGATCATGGGAATGCTCAGAATGGGAACACGGTCATTGGATGTTACAATTTCAATGAAATGGGGCATCTGGCTAATGCATGTCCAAAACCAATAACCAGAGGAAATGCATATCACATGGAAGCATTACTCTTGGCTTTTAAAGATGAAGCTGGTGGAACTCTTACAGAGAAGGAACAAAGCTTCATGGCTAATGCAGAATCTGATGATTATATGGAGGACTTACAAGCTAATGCAATTGTGATGTTAATGGCAAACATGCAAGAGCTCCACATGAGTGATACATGCCCAGTATATGACACTGATGGCTTGTCTCAGGTACTAGATCAAAATATGTGTCTCATACATGATCTGATATCTCCGCCTGTATCTGCATCTGACAGGGAGCAAAGTGTTCAAAATGAGCCATCAGCATCTCATCAAGACGATGATCAAGATAACCTCGTAGTTACATTTGATGATCCCACTGATGAATGTGTTGATACTCATGTTGAAAAAATTGAAACTTCTTCTAATCCAGATCCAGAGCTCATGACCTTACTTATGACCACCCAATCTCAAGTTGTAAAATGCAATGAAATAAATGTACATCTAAAAGAAAAAGTTGAATTATTGACTGTGGATCTTGAATGCTATAAAACACAACTTGCAAATTTTGAAACAAAAGAAAAACGCGAACAAAGTTTTGAAGTTGCTTTTCAAAAGGCATATCTCAAAGAACAAGAATTAGAAAAACAGATACGAGATCTAGTCGCTTCCAAAAACAATTTGATTTCTCAAATGGAACAAGAAAAATTAGAACATTAAAAACAAGTTGACACTCTTACTTCGGAAATTCAAAAAACCAAGCTTGAGCTGTCATCTTGTCAAAATAGTTTTTCCGAGTTTAAACAAGCCTCAAGGAAGCGAGTTGATCTGTATCTTGATGAAATTGTCGATTTGAAAAAAAAAAAGAGTTTCAGAACATTGTGTATAAACATGGTGAATCTATCACTACGATTCAAAAGTTCACTTTAAATCCAAATCCCGATGGATATGGGCTAGATCTTGCTGATGATAAACCACGTTTTTTACATAGAGTATTCAAGGAAAATCCAAAGTTGTATAGTGCCAAATATCTGCTTGATGAGTCTATTGTGCGTGTTGTTGAATATAATTGTGAAGAGGAACAAGATGTGGAAGAAGGGAGTTGATTAAAAATGAGCAATGTAAAATATAACAAACCTTTTGATTACTCAAAATTGCCTCATATTTCGGAATATTTTGTTCCTCAGCAGGATAAAACTGAAACACCTTGGGTTATCACACAAAAAAATGAGTCGTCTTCTGACGCTGGTCCCGTTAAACCCGTTGCACAAATAAATGGTCCTCCACCTTATCCAAGTGAAATCCAACCATTGCCAAAAAAATGTCTTGGTCTAAAATATTTTGATACTTTTATGCACTACATTAAACTTTTGGAAGAGGCAATTGAATGAAATTCTGAGGTAAAAGTTGCGACTTTTCAATCGTCTTATGCCAAAGAACAAAGACAAATCTTTCAAACCCAGAATTTACCTCATGTTCATAATTTGCGTCTGTGTGAAACACATTAGGAACGGGAACTTAATAAAGAAGCTGAACAAATGAAAACAACTTTCAATGAAACTGAAACATCGATTTTAAAAATAAAAAAGAAAAATAAAATTCTTCGAAATCATGTTGATTGATTCTTGGAAGATGTTATATGTGCTAATACTATCTATATTGTGTTATATTATACTGCTGCATCTTCTTGTGATAATGTTATTGCTGTTAATACATCTGATGAGGAAAATGAGTGTTTGTTAAAAGAACTTTCTGAAGTCAAACATCATCTTCACTGGTGTCAAAATGATAGTGTTGATCGTGAAATTGCTTTACAAACCAAAGTGAACCAGTCGGGTGAAAGATCTTTTGATCCAAAACTTGAACGACTGGATGATAAGAACGCGTCTTTGAAATGTCAACTTTTCAAATATGAACAAGAATTTGAAAAAGTTAAAACAGAATACGGAACCATATTTGATTTGCTCGAAAAGACACGTGCTAAAGCGTCAAAAGATCTCGATCATCACCTTGCTTACACCCGTGAAATATTGAGTGCAAATGGACAATTAGACTCTAAAAATCAAGAAATAGAACACATTATCATTGAGTTAAAAGAGAAATTGTTGAAACTTGATAAAGGAAAATCTAGCAATATAAATGTGATAGCACCTGGAATGTTTAAAATTGATACTAGGAAGCCCACTGATGACAAACCACAAGTTACTAATGTGAATCCTTCCACTTCTACAGGCATAGTCACCTCCACTTCTAGCGTTAGTGATTCATAGCTTAAGAGCACTTAAAAGAAGAATAGGAATTTGCAACGTAAAAGCGGAACACCAAAAGCCCCGAAAGTAGAAGATCATGCTAGGACTTTGAATAAAACACATGTTGCACCTGCTTTAAATATTACGTTAGACAAATGTAATAGTAAAGGCAATGCAACAAATGTTAAATCTTTGAGTACTTTGGATGTTAAATATGAAGCTTCTTGTGTCTTTTCGTAAAATTATGTTTTCTGGTTATCGAGATAATTGTGTTGGTGAATCTATGTTGTCTCAT
Source organism: Chrysanthemum seticuspe (assembly GCA_019973895.1). Lineage (NCBI taxonomy): Eukaryota > Viridiplantae > Streptophyta > Magnoliopsida > Asterales > Asteraceae > Chrysanthemum > Chrysanthemum seticuspe. The sequence continues at coordinate 93,391,482 of BPTQ01000003.1, read as the reverse complement.
AATCAAAAATCTATAAATGGCACTACCTCTAGGCCCACTATTGGTTCTAAGTTTGCGTTAGGAAAAGAGCGTATTATAGTTTTAGAGAAAATCATTAAGGAACCCATAGCACCATCATCAACTCCTAGGAAGATACCTTTACCTAACGAATTCAGTAAGATAAAAGCATGAACTAGCTGGACTTGTCAGAGATGGTTACAAAGTACACCTGGTTTTATCTGGATACCTAAAACTATTAACATGTGCGCTACAACTATAACGGAACCCACTAACTCTTTGGGTTCCACCTCTACCTCTATTCCACCTTCGTCGTGTGTGTGTATTGCAGGTGATACAAATCATCCTCTGGATTGTTGATAGCAGTTGTTCCCGGCACATGACAAGCAACCTCAAACTGTTATCAAACTTTGTTGCAAAGTTCATTGGCACTGTCAGATTCGAGAATGATCACTTCGCTACTATAATGGGTTACGAGGACTACATCAATGGAAACTTTGAAATTAGCCGAGTGTACTATGTTGAAGGTCTTGGACACGACCTTTTATCAGTAGGTCAATTTTGTGATGGAGATTTGGAAGTTGCTTTTTGGGAGAAAACGTGTTTCATTCATGATCTACAAGGAAACGATCTTATGTCAGGAACCCGTTCATCAAGCCCTTACACATATCTATGACTGACATGATCGATTCATCTCCCATTTGTCTACTCTCTAAAGAAACATCTACAAAATCATGGATGTGGCATAAGATACTTTATCATTTGAACTTCAAAACCATAACTGATCTTGCACGACACAAATTAGTTGAAGGTCCAAAATTTCAGTATTCAAAAGACCACTTATGCTCAGCTTGTGAACAAGGAAAAAGTACTCGTGCACATTTTCCTTCGAAGGTTGAAAAAAGTACTCAACACGTACTTCACCTTCTTCACATGGATTTGTGTGGCCCGATGCACGTGCAGACGATTAACAGCAAACACTACATTCTTGTAATCGTTGATGACTACTCTAGATGGAGTTGGGTTTATTTACTTCGAAATAAAGATCAAGCTCCACCAATGATCATCACCTTTCTCACAAAAAATCAAGTTTAGTTTCATAATACGGTCATATAAGTCAGAACGAATAGAGGAACTGAATTCTTGAATCAAACTCTTCAGGAATACTATGAGAAAGTGGGAATTGAGCATCAAACATCCATTGCAAGAACACCCGAACCGAATGGAGTTGTCGAAAGACAAAACCAGATGTTAGTAGAGGCTTCAAGAACGATGTTCATTAATACTAAACTTCCAGATTACTTTTGGGCAGAAGTTGTTTCAAATCCATGTTACACCCAGAACCGTTCAATGATCACAAAACGCCACAACAAAACACCATACGAGTTTATCCATAATCGGAAACCTAATCTAAAACACTTTCATGTATTTGGTGCTCTTTATTATCTAAATAATGATCGTGATGACTTTGGAAAGCTCAAGGCTAAAGTTGATATTGGAGTCTTGGTCGGATAGTGTGAAAACTCTAAAGGATACCAAATATGGAACCGTCGTACAAGAGAGATTATGGAAGCAATTCATGCTAATTTTGATGAGCTCAAAGAGATGGCTTCTGAGCAAAACAACTTAAAACCCGGGCATAACCGTCTTAACTTTACAGAATCATAAGCTGACCAACAATTTCAACTCACGCATCGTCAAATGGAAACTTTTTTTGCTCCGATGTTTAATGAAGACTTTAATCTATATCAAATGTTTTCGCTGCTCAACCTGATCAAAATCCAATATCTGATACCCTAGAAACAACATCAACTGTTGTTGATGCACCACTAGTCGATTCTCCAACTACAACAAAACAAACCGCTACCAATGACAATGACCAAACTGGTGATCCTTTAGACCAAAACGTACCTGCACCTGAAGATTATGATGAAAATGCGTTCTTTAACCCTTTTGCATCAGAAACAACCAATCCAGATGTGGCTGACTCTTCAACTAGCCATGATTCGACCAAATCTGCACAATGTGTACCAACACCAACCCTCGACACATAGATAGACCAAATATCATCCTCTTGTAAACATTATTGGAAACCCTAACCAACTAGTCGTAACAAGACAACGCCTTCACACCGACGGTGAAAACTGCATTTATGCACTCACCGTTAGTAATACTGAACATAAAAAAATTAAAGAACCAATGAATCATGACAGCTGGATTAATTCTATACAAGAAGAATTAAAACAGTTCAAACGTCTTGAAGTATGGGAATTGGTTGAACGACCAACAGGGGTCTATGTCATTGGTCTAAAATGGAGTTGGAAAAATAAGGTAGATGCTGAAGGAGCAGTTATTGGTAACAAGTCACGTCTGGTGGCTAAAGGTTATCGTCAGGAAGAGGGTATTAACTTTGAAGAATCATTCGCACCGGGGGTTTCTAGACTTAAGGTTGTTCGGATTTTTCTAGCATTTGTGGCTCACATGAACATCACCGTCTACCAAATGGATGTGAAAACTGCATTTTTGAATGGGAAACTACAGGAGACGGTGTATGTTAGCCAACCAGAGGGATTTGTTGATCCAAAGTTCCTAAATCATGTCTACAAATTGAACAAGGCTCTCTACGGTCTCAAACAAGCCCCTCGGGCGTGGTATGATAAATTGTCAGCCTTCCTGCTTGCTAATAGGTTTATTAAAGGATCTGTTGACCCAACACTGTTTATTTAATATCACGTGGAACACATTTTAATTGTTTAAATTTATGTGGATGATATCTTTTTTGGTTCAACCCACAAAAAGTGCTCAAATGCTTTTTCAAAACTAATGAAAACAAATTTTGAAATGTCAATGATGGGTGAACTTATGTTCTTCTTAGGACATCAAATTCATCAATCACCCCGTGGTATTTTATTAAGTCAGTCCAAATATACTCTTGATACCCTTAAGAAATATGGTATGACCACATGTGACACCTATAACACACCAATGGCTTCAACCAGTAAACTGGACTTGATTTACATAGGAAACTTGTTGACCCTACAAAATATCAAAGTATTATTGGGTCTCTCATGTATCTAACAGCAAGCAGACCTGACATAGTATTTGCTGTATATCTTTGCTCTCGCTATTAGTCTAGACCCACTGAAAAACACCTCTCAGAGGCTAAAAGAATCGTCTGATACATCAAGGGAACCATTAATTTGGGGATCTGGTATCCGAAGGATTCTGGTTTTCAACTAATAACATTTTCAGATGCTGATCTTGCAGGGTGTTTAGATACACAAAAAGTACTTCTGGCGGTCTACAATTCCTTGGTGATAAACTTGTATCATGGCAATCGAAGAAGCAAGATTGTACATCGTTTTCATCAACTAAAGCAGAATATGTAGCCATGTCTCCGTGTTGTGATCAAGTCATATGGATGAGGACACAACTCATGGATTATGGTTACGTATTCGACAAGATTCAGGTGTATTGCGACTCTAAAAGTGCAATTGCGATCTCGTGTAAAATGGTTCAACATTTAAAGTCAAAGCACATTGCTCTTCGCTACCATTTCATCAAAGAGCATGTCTAGAAGGGAACGGTGGAATTATACTTTGTAGGAACTGAACACCAATTGGTGGACCTTTTCACCAAAGCCTTGCCACCCGCAAGATTTGCTGACTTGGTTCATTGAATTGGTATACGGTGTTTGACTCCAGAAGAGATGGAAACCTTTTTACAACAATCTTGAAAACGTTAAACACTAAAACCATTTTTGTAAATATTTATCAAAAACAAAATACAAAAATAGAAAACCTATAAAAACCAAAAATATTTTTTTCATCTTTCTTATTAAAAAAACAATGCAAGTACAAAATTTCTATCAACACTTTGTTCTTTTAAATATTTCGCCATTTTTCCCGAACAAGTGTTGTGGGGGAGAATGAAAATTTTACAAGTTTAATAAAAACTTTGTACTTTCAATTTACCAAAAAGATGTTGTGTTATCAAATATGTTGGAAATATTTAATTGGTGAATATTCTCTTTTGACTTAAATTTTTCTCCAAAATGTATAAAATTCATTTAGTCAAAAGTCGAGGGGGAGTATTGAAAAGTTTCTTGCCAAAATGATCTTAACTTAGCCTTGTTGTGAGTTAAAGGACCAAACTTATTGTGATTTGTGGTTGAAGGACCAAATGTGTCACTTTCTCAAATTTAATTTTAATAAAATCAAATTTGAAAGTGCATTTACTCTCACAGCTACCACATTTAATACTTTCAACCACCTAATCAACGACCCAAAATTTATCTTCAAATCCGTGCGTGTTTTTAAAAATATGTAAGTGTTATAATGATCTTATGATGTTTATAAACAAAGTTTTTTGATTACAAGTTAATCCAACAGGTGGATAATCCACAATTTGATTTTAAACATTCGTGTTCTTGACCGAATTGGGTATTTTTGATTAACAATGTTATGGTTAAATATTTTTGTAGGGAAATGTTTCCAACAACGTCCTAAACATGTTTTCATAACTCAATCATACCTAGAAACATCAATTGTGTGATTTTGAATTTTAGGGTTTATGCACAATATTTGGGTATTTTAATTCTGTAGTGTTTTGATTGAAAGTTGTGAACAAGAAATTGTTATTAGGTGATATGAATCATGTTTAAACACTTGAATTAGACCAGAAACATCTCAAAATTCATAATTGGAAGTTTAGGGTTTAAGGTCACGTTTAGGATCTAAATCCTTGTTCTGTGGACAAATGTTGTTAAAACTAGTTTAGTATCACTCTATTACACCTTACGAACACACTGAAACAACCTTAACTTGCATCAGTATTGAAAATTTGTTGTTTGTAAACTAAGGGTTTAAGGTTTTAGAGAGTTTACGAACAAGAACATATGTGCTTGATAAATTGTAAAAATGATTTTGTTGTGTTCTTGATGAAGTATATACTGAATTGTAACAAATGGAATTGATGTCATGTTAACAGGAAAGGAAATTCGTAAAGCTTGAAAAGGTTACGACTAAGCTGAAATTTTACAAACAAGATGGAAAAGTTTACAAATTAGAACGTAATCTTACGAACAAGGATGTCTACAGTGACTTACGAATTTCTTGGAAAGAAATTCATAAACTTGGAATGTTTACGAATTAGGCTTATTCTTACGCATAACCTTATTCTTACGAATAAGCAGACTGCTTACGAATAAGCTTGGTTTTTACGAATTAGCAATATTCTTAAACGTAAGCGTATTCTTAAGAATAAGCTTAATGTTTACGAACAAGAGTTATTCTTTACGAATAAGGATTGTTCTTAAGCATTAAACTCATTCTTACGAATAAACATCCAACTTTATGAATAAGGATCCAGGTTACGAGTAAGAGGATGTTTACAAACAAGTTCAATGTTTACACATAAGTCACAAATCATACTTTGTTTAAGTTTACTAATAAGCATACAAAAGCTTCAATGTTATGTTTAAGTGATAAATGGTAATTAATACTTCAAAATTAACACATTCACTTAACTTATCATCACAACGAAAAGCAAAAGGACAAATGTGACTTAGAATGTGTAACGAACATCAGTCTATGAATATCATCATCAATCAAGGACTTAGGAAATGAATCAGACTATTGTTAACACACTGTGTGTTTCAATGTTTGTTTTTGTGTCTAATGTCATTTAGATCACAACAATGGTTGCACAACAAGCAGATGTCAATGTTCCAGAAGAAATCACGTTGGCAAACACATTTCCACAAGGTTATAGCAAAGTGATTATCAAGAACAACCTCTGAGTTGATTTCAACAATTCTCATCTTCGGAATCATCGTGTCAAATTGCTGTGGACATTCTCCTCAACTACCCTTATAAGTTCATGCTCATAAAGTCCTCCTCCATTCCCAACTTTTATATCTATCAGTTCTGGCACACTATTGAAAAGAATGATGGGGGAGAGTCAGTCAAGTACACTAAACACAACCGTGAAGTCACGGTCAACATTGAGGACATTCGCTTTGTGCTACTTCTTTCTACCATTAACTCTCTAGAGGAATACGTCAAAACTCCAACAGAGAAGGAGATTCTGGATTTTCTTATCGACATTGGATATGTTGAGTCTGCTGGTATCATCACTGATCACTCAATAGTGGATGTGAAGTACATGCCACAACCGTAGAGAACCCTCTACCTCATGATTGCAAAGTCTGTATCTGGCCGAGACAACAGTCATGAACATCCCAAGATGCCACATCTACAGATATTCTAGGGGATGGTCAATGTCAAGCACATTGACTACGCAAGCCTCATCTGGGAGGATATGATGCAGCATGACAAAAAGGGATTTTCCAAGATCCCTTTTGTTAGGTGTACAAAGATGATCATCAACAATCTGCTCAAGAAGTTTGATGACATCTGTAACACCCCCAAAATTTCACAGCGGAAGCGTTCGGGTCATGGGGTGCTACTAAATCAATATACACAACACAAGGTAATAAAGAATGGAAATTCTATTCCATTTTCAAAAGATATATTAATTTAAGAAATAGTTTTACATAGTTGTTTCAAAGTGCGGAAGTAAAGCCCATAAAAATATATGTTGTCCCATAAAAGTTGTATTAAAAATGATTGGAAACACTTCGGATGCCAGTCTTCAACGAATGCCTTTGCCATTGCCCAAGCCAATAAGTAAACCTGAGAAAAACATGCTAAAATGTCAACACAAAGGTTGGTGAGTTCATAGGTTTAAGTTTCAGAAATCAAGTTGGACCACAGTTGCACATATAGCATCTCCGTGAATGACACTATATGCAAAAAGAGGCTATTACGCTAGTACCAAGTTCATGCGACCGAAACTATGACAGTGTGCATGCATCTAGAAGCATGATAAATAAAAGCCCAGCAAGTGTATTTCCAGTACACTCAATCAATACGATATGATATACGCCCGACGTTTGCCTATCCGGTCAAACTCGAACGGGGGTGTCATCCCCAATAGATCTATTCATAACAATCGCGCCTCCCCAAAGGGAACTAACGGTAGCATAGTTGGGATTCAAGGTTGTTTCATGTAATAGTGTTTTCAGTTTCAGGTCCAAAAAATGTTTTGCATGTTTCTCACCCCAAAGTTTTATAAAGCAAGTAAATAAGAGTAAAAGTGGGGCTATAAACTCACCTTAGCAGTTCGGTGAATAAGCACAAAGAGATCGAGTGTGATATAGCAGTGGCTCCTACCCGGAACCTAAGAACGAGATGGCAAGTCTCAGAATAATGATAACGTTTGGTTTACGACCAAAATGATAGAGCATTGAATTTACTATTCAATAGAGTGATTTTAGTGTTGGCTTATAGATGTGACGATGTTGTCGAGAGTTTAGTTTATTTTCTTTAAAATGTGTCGGTATCGAATAATGTTTTCATATATTTATATACTTATAAATATATATATAGGTTTACTTAGTTATCGAGTTAATAATATTCATATATGAACACTAGGTGGTCAAAATACTCGTTTTTATAAAGTTGTTATAAGTTTATAAGTTTTCTAAACATTTTTCCAAATTTACACTTTTCGCCCTCGAGTTATAAAAAGTACGAGTTTAGTCCCTAAACTTTTTGAAAAGGACACTTTGTACCCATAATTATCTCATGCTTAAAGTTTCCAGATTTGACACTTTTAGTCCCTCGTAAAAATCTGTTTTTGCAAAACACTTTTAAAACTTAAACTTGGTTATACTTTAACACTTTCTTTAGTTATAATTTTTCTTGAAGTAGAGGGGTATGTTTTGCCAAAGAGTGATAGTTATAAAAAAAAGAATGGAAAAAGTGTGCCACAGTGGGATTCGAACTTAGGACCTCATGCCTAAACCCCCACGCTCCAACCAACTGAGCTAGGCTCATGTTTTTGTTTTACTTTACAAACTACATATAGTTATCAAGTGTCTAACTGTTTATAATTTTTTGTTTAATTCTTTCTCAGTGTGTCGTGTATGTATACATGCACATGTTGGTTTCTGTAGAGTTTTTCCAAAGTACATCTTCTCTAAATATTTCAAAATATGCTAGGTTTATGTTATAGCTTATTCATGAGCTTATTAGTAAAAGTATATATTAAGATTTTTCCACACAAGCTTTTACGATACATTATGTTTGTTTAGTTCCGATTTTATACTTGACATGTGTGAAATGAAAACGAGTTTAGAAGTTTAAAGCACTTCGCAAATATTACAAAGAAACTAAGTACGAGACTCCAAGCTACTTAATGTATTGAAATAGATCGAGGAACTTACGACACCAAAAGTGGTGGTGAGGAAAACGATTTGTAGGATTCGAACGGGGCCAAGTGAACTCGAACCTCCAAGATGGTAACCCGAAACGTACTAAACCCGTAAGACTCTAGGAACTTGAAAACCAACCCAAAGACTTGCTTTCTCTCCTCTCCCCTTTGTCCCTCGTTACACAGTAGTAGAAATGAAAGACAAGAGCTTGTGTTTGAGTTTGAGGGTTGCAAGAAAATGCTTAAGGGTGGGTGGCTTTTTATAGCTAAACAAGAGCATGGTCTCTCCAATATTTTAAGCGTGACTTGCATGGTTTCAAGAATGAGATGGGTTGTGTTTTGAGCTTGCACGACAAATCAGCCAAGAAGAAGGGGGAATGGCACGTTTTTGGTGTTGTCATATCACAAATTAAGCATGGGGAACATAATGCACAAAGGGTAACAAAGTCAAATAGGTCAAGGCATGGTTTAGGTATTAGTTTATGTATAGGGTGGCTTAAAAATAGTCTTTGTCTCCCTTTGGTTCTTTGGTTCTATTTACACGCAAGGAAGAAGCAAAAAGATACATATGTTGTGTTTGTTTTTCTGTCGTGAGGAGTAGCAAGAAAAAGAAGAACCATGGTTTCTTTGTTTGAGTTGGTGTTCGACAGCAAGGAGGTGAGGAAGGCAAAGGTCACTTCATGTTTTGTTGGGGGAGGCATGTTACACAATGGGTAACCAAGTCAAAGGAGTCAAGCATAGATTAGCTATTAGTTTATTGTGTAGATTAGGCTAGTGTTTTAGTTTGTTTTGTTTTCATGCAAGGGTAAAAGAGAAAAAAAAAAGAAATAATAATTGTGTCACTTGTGTTGTTGTCGTTTGAAGTAGCAGCAAAAAGGGAGAAAGAAAGAAACTATAACTTGGTCATGATATCCTTTGGGTTTGCGTTTTTCAGAAAAAAAAAATGAACAAAGTGTTACATATGTGGAAAAAGTAGGAAGGAAATGAATAAAAATATAAAGGAAAATATTATTGAGGTCGAGGTAAGTTCAAAAATAATATGTATCTTGTCGTGATTATAGTTCGAAAGGAAAGAAAAAAAAATATAGCCGCGAAAAATCGATAGGGAAATTTACGAGTTGTTATAGTACCTACCCCTTAGAACAAACCACGTCCTCGCGGTTTAAGGTGCGGGATTCGTCGAGGTCGATACGGTGACGAGTTGTACGTTACATACAGAAATAACGTAGAGGTCGATACAGTGACGAGTTGTACGTTACACACAGAAATAACGTAGAAGCAGTGACAAGTTGTATGTTACATACAGAAATAAGGTAGAGGCAGTTATAGAAGGATAGCATAGTATGATATTATAATAGTGGGCATATTAAGCAGTTTAACATAGATGGGTAACAAGTATAAGCATTCGTAGTCTACTCTACACTATCCTTAAGTTAATTATTCCTTAATTTCATTCAGTTTGTTACATCAACATTATTCTCATTTAAACTTCGCGACCCAATCAAACAAGAACAGCCTTAAAGTTTAAATGAGAACAGCTTATACACATTTAAACTTCGCGACCCAATCAAACAAGAACAGTCTTAAAGTTTAAATGTGAGTTAATTAAGAAACTTAATGATTTTGAGAAATAATTAATTTAATTCAAATAAGAGCTTATACGAACCTAAGATACAGCAGTAACACATAGCATAACTACATCGTGTAGCAGTAGGCAAGGCATGGCAGACATCGGCAGTTGTGGCGGCGTTGAAGTGTTTTTAGGAAAATTTGGTTATAGTTTAGGTTTTGAAAAATACCTAATTCTCTATAACCTAGGCTCTGAATACCAATCTGTAACACCCCCAAAATTTCACAGCGGAAGCGTTCGGGTCATGGGGTGCTACTAAATCAATATACACAACACAAGGTAATAAAGAATGGAAATTCTATTCCATTTTCAAAAGATATATTAATTTAAGAAATAGTTTTACATAGTTGTTTCAAAGTGCGGAAGTAAAGCCCATAAAAATATATGTTGTCCCATAAAAGTTGTATTAAAAATGATTGGAAACACTTCGGATGCCAGTCTTCAACGAATGCCTTTGCCATTGCCCAAGCCAATAAGTAAACCTGAGAAAAACATGCTAAAATGTCAACACAAAGGTTGGTGAGTTCATAGGTTTAAGTTTCAGAAATCAAGTTGGACCACAGTTGCACATATAGCATCTCCGTGAATGACACTATATGCAAAAAGAGGCTATTACGCTAGTACCAAGTTCATGCGACCGAAACTACGACAGTGTGCATGCATCTAGAAGCATGATAAATAAAAGCCCAGCAAGTGTATTTCCAGTACACTCAATCAATACGATATGATATACGCCCGACGTTTTCCTATCCGGTCAAACTCGAACGGGGGTGTCATCCCCAATAGATCTATTCATAACAAACGCGCCTCCCCAAAGGGAACTAACGGTAGCATAGTTGGGATTCAAGGTTGTTTCATGTAATAGTGTTTTCAGTTTCAGGTCCGAAAAATGTTTTGCATGTTTCTCACCCCAAAGTTTTATAAAGCAAGTAAATAAGAGTAAAAGTGGGGCTATAAACTCACCTTAGCAGTTCGGTGAATAAGCACAAAGAGATCGAGTGTGATATAGCAGTGGCTCCTACCCGGAACCTAAGAACGAGATGGCAAGTCTCAGAATAATGATAACGTTTGGTTTACGACCAAAATGATAGAGCATTGAATTTACTATTCAATAGAGTGATTTTAGTGTTGGCTTATAGATGTGACGATGTTGTCGAGAGTTTAGTTTATTTTCTTTAAAATGTGTCGGTATCGAATAATGTTTTCATATATTTATATACTTATAAATATATATAGGTTTACTTAGTTATCGAGTTAATAATATTAATATATGAACACTAGGTGGTCAAAATACTCGTTTTTATAAAGTTGTTATAAGTTTATAAGTTTTCTAAACATTTTTCCAAATTTACACTTTTCACCCTCGAGTTATAAAAAGTACGAGTTTAGTCCCTAAACTTTTTGAAAATGACACTTTGTACCCATAATTATCTCATGCTTAAAGTTTCCAGATTTGACACTTTTAGTCCCTCGTAAAAATCTGTTTTTGCAAAACACTTTTAAAACTTAAACTTGGTTATACTTTAACACTTTCTTTAGTTATAATTTTTCTTGAAGTAGAGGGGTATGTTTTGCCAAAGAGTGATAGTTGTAAAAAAAAGAATGGAAAAAGTGTGCCACAGTGGGATTCGAACTTAGGACCTCATGCCTAAACCCCCACGCTCCAACCAATTGAGCTAGGCTCATGTTTGTGTTTTACTTTACAAATTACATATAGTTATCAAGTGTCTAACTGTTTATAATTTTTTGTTTAATTCTTTCTCAGTGTGTCGTGTATGTATACATGCACATGTTGGTTTCTGTAGAGTTTTTCCAAAGTACATCTTCTCTAAATATTTCAAAATATGCTAGGTTTATGTTATAGCTTTTTCATGAGCTTATTAGTAAAAGTATATATTAAGATTTTTCCACACAAGCTTTTACGATACATTATGTTTGTTTAGTTCCGATTTTATACTTGACATGTGTGAAATGAAAACGAGTTTAGAAGTTTAAAGCACTTCGCAAATATTACAAAGAAACTAAGTACGAGACTCCAAGCTACTTAATGTATTGAAATAGATCGAGGAACTTACGACACCAAAAGTGGTGGTGAGGAAAACGATTTGTAGGATTCGAACGGGGCCAAGTGAACTCGAACCTCCAAGATGGTAACCCGAAACGTACTAAACCCGTAAGACTCTAGGAACTTGAAAACCAACCCAAAGACTTGCTTTCTCTCCTCTCCCCTTTGTCCCTCGTTACACAGTAGTAGAAATGAAAGACAAGAGCTTGTGTTTGAGTTTGAGGGTTGCAAGAAAATGCTTAAGGGTGGGTGGCTTTTTATAGCTAAACAAGAGCATGGTATCTCCAATATTTTAAGTGTGACTTGCATGGTTTCAAGAATGAGATGGGTTGTGTTTTGAGCTTGCACGACAAATCAGCCAAGAAGAAGGGGGAATGGCACGTTTTTGGTGTTGTCATATCACAAATTAAGCATGGGGAACATAATGCACAAAGGGTAACAAAGTCAAATAGGTCAAGGCATGGTTTAGGTATTAGTTTATGTATAGGGTGGCTTAAAAATAGTCTTTGTCTCCCTTTGGTTCTTTGGTTCTATTTACACGCAAGGAAGAAGCAAAAAGATACATATGTTGTGTTTGTTTTTCTGTCGTGAGGAGTAGCAAGAAAAAGAAGAACCATGGTTTCTTTGTTTGAGTTGGTGTTCGACAGCAAGGAGGTGAGGAAGGCAAAGGTCACTTCATGTTTTGTTGGGGGAGGCATGTTACACAATGGGTAACCAAGTCAAAGGAGTCAAGCATAGATTAGCTATTAGTTTATTGTGTAGATTAGGCTAATGTTTTAGTTTGTTTTTGTTAGGAATTAGAAATTCCCGGTACTAAAGAGTCGGTCACCTCAAGTATATGTAATCGTTAGAAAGCTCGTAGTCGTAGTTCTTTTAAGTTAAGTAGTAATTTAGTTAAGTAACACCGTGGAGGACGGACGGGTCTTTACCCACTGTATGCCTGATCCACAGCCCAAAGTGTGGCGAGTTATGTAAGACTATAAATACTCTCTACCTTCCAAGGTAGAGAGTTGGAGCTTATAATAATATCTTTCACTTTCTCTCACTAAGTTCCCTAAACCTCTAACTTTCTCTCTCTAGAATTCCATCTATATGCTACTTTGTGTTATGGTTTGATGTGTATGTGAAAAGTTATATCTTACAATTGGTATCAAGAGCCATGGTTAGATCATATCTTGCACATCTTTGGATTTATAGTGGTTTTTAGGTGGTTTTTGAGTTTGAAAAAGTTTAGTGGTTTTTGCATCATTTGGGTGATTTCTTGTGTTAAAGTTTGAATTTTGTTGGTACTTTTATGTTTAGAATCATCACAAGTGTTTAGGTTTTCATTTGGTAAGCTTGAATCATCTTGGTTGGGTTGTTTTTGGATTAAAAAGTGATGTTTATGAGGTTTTTCTTGCTAGCGACTTAGCTCACGGTTTAGTTTTCTTCATAGCGACTTGCTTCACAAAATTGTAGCGAGTTACAGTTTTAAACCTAGCGAGTTAGATCTAGCGAGTTAAAGTACAAGTAGTGGACTCTCCACTACGAGTAGCGACTTGGTGGTAGCGACTTGGTCTGTAGCGAGTTGCTCTTTAGCGACTTGTATTTCTAGCGACTTGTGTAGCGAATTACTGCCAAAATTCTGCTAGCGACTTGAGGGGTAGCGAGTTACTACTTAGCGACTTGATTTGTGTCTAGCGACTTGGGACTCTAGCGACTTAGTGGTGTAGCGAATTAGTTGTTAGCGACTTGGTTCAAGAATTCGTAGCGACTTGGTTGATTTTTCCCGTCAAAACTTCAAACGGCCATAACTTTTGAACCGTAACTCCGTTTTCAGCGTTCTACCCATCAAAACGACCGTGAGAACGAGGAGAATGGCACGCCGAATCAACTAAAGTTTATTCGGGTCAATCTTCGAGGTCTAAATCCGCTCCGAACAGAAGTTATTGAGGTTTTTAAGTTTTTAGACCTAAATTTCTCAGGAAAAACGGGCATAAACCAATCCGAATCACAACCAAACAACATCTCTGCTAATCCTACGAACAATCTAAAGTCCTATCACACAATCGTCCTTCATTGTATCGATCCATCAGTCATCTTAACACATCATGTCTTACTCTACTGACCCAGTGATCTCAGAAGTGCTTAAATTGTATGATGCTGTGGATAATAATGATAATGGATGCTACACTGAACGATTAAAGATGTTTGAATTAAACAATAAGGATGTGAGATCTTCATGTTCTGAGTACAATGAGAATGCCACGCAAATGGAATGCAGCATTGAGCCATATCAGCTACTTCATCTGCACCTCATACAACTGTTATCCATAGCTGGGGATCGAACATGTAGTGCTCTTTTCCGCCAGGACTTACCTACATTGACAAGAAGCTTGCTGTTGAACTTAGAACATTTAAAGCTGCAACTTACTAATGAAGAGGTTCAAAAGGATGGTTCCAGTGCAGCTCTTCAAGTAATCTACAAACAATTTCAGCCATTCATCAGTGGGGAATATTCAGCAGATTACAATCAACACTTGACTGGAATTTCCTTCAAAAAACATACTGGAATGGAAATTCAGGAATTCATTGAGACATTTATCCAACTCATGGATAATATGAAAAAGTTCATTGAAGAATCTGCACAAAAGAATGAAGACGTGAAGGAGTGTCAGGTGCAGTTGAAAGATTGTTGTGATAAGTTGGGTAATGTATCTGGTGAAGAATCGGGTGGTGCTGAATGCAGAATGTTAGAGAAAACAAATAATGATGAGTCGGACCATGCTAAAATAGAATCTTCATGCTCATGTCCACAAGAGAGAGAGGTGCACCAGTCACAACCCGTGCAAGCTAATGCAAAGGAACGCTACATGGAAGCTTCGGATGTACCCAAGATAGAGATGCACCGGCCACAACCTGTGCACGTTAATGCAGAGGAAACTTGCATGAAAGTTTCTGCAGTACCTAGGTATGCATCTTCTTCTCAAAATGATGATTATGGATTGCATGAGTACACTACATTTGTGCCTGATGATTCCTTGACCACTGAACTCAATACCTATAAGGATCAAGTTGCCATATACGAACAACGTGCTAAGTTTGAACTTACCACTCGTGAGCAGGAGATGGATATCCAAATGCGTACAATTATTAGAAAAAGTAATTTTAGAGAAGAAGTATTAAAACAAGAGTTAAACTCCTTACAAGAAAAGCTTTCCAAAACTGCTAAGCAAAAACACGAACTTCAAGAAAATGTTAAAATGCTTAAGCAAGAATTCAAGGCTAAGGAATCAAAACTTTTGAATGATTTTTCCAATCTAAAAACTTTGAAAAACAAGCTTGAAAATAAGTTGTACGTACAAGGGAATACCATTCAAACTGCTCACATGATCACTAAGCATCGAGTCTTAAGCGATAAGCATAGCATTCCCCTTGTTGAGGAACCAAATCCAGAGGTAATTAAAAAGGCTAGAAATGCTCATAAGGTGCTTTATGATGGTAATGAAATCCTTAAGCCTAGGCAGAAACCTAGTTGCGTTGAGTGCACTGAGGAAGATAAGAAATCTGATGAAGTCACTAGGGAGAAAATGAATAAGAAGTTAGAAGATCCTGAGTGTAAAAAGAATAACATAACGATCAAACCCCATAATTACACTAAAGAAAATTGGATCTCCTTGAACAAGTTTAAGCCTCAGACTCTATTAACCCCTGAACAAGTGTTCTGGAAAAAGGATATGGAAATGCAAAAAGCTGAAAATCTTGTTGAAAAGAATCCCCCTTGTAGGAAACTGCCTAAATCAACTGTGTATCCTCCTAATACACCAATGCATTTATTTCCTAGATCTCTTGCCACTAAAAGCAAGACCTTAATCAGTGAATATGTTATCTTTCAACTATTTGTTGATTTTGAGAAAACTTGTAAGAAAAGGATCACACCCACCGGTATAACTGAAGGGGAAAGGGGTTTTGAGCAAACTAAAGAATGCTATTTAACTGAGGTCATGCCTTTCTTTAAACAACTAAAAGATCAATTTGAGAGTCTTAAAAAGGGGACGCATTCTGATATTAAAGAAATGGAAAAGGTATTTGATGCAATGATTGTTGAGGTTAGTGACTATGAGAGAGAATTAAAATATAGTGAGATTGAAAGGAAGAACTTGCATACACTGAATGAGAATCTGATTTCTGAATGTATTGATCAAGATGTGTTTTTCACTGCTACAAATTGTTCCATTAATGCTTCTCAATTTCATGAATTATCTGTTGCTCTGAAAGTCTCCCATGATCGTGTCATTGAGCTTGAAACAACAAATTCAAAATTGCATGAGAAAATAGAACAGGATGATCATGATAACTTGGTCAAACATTATTCTAAATTAGAAGTTGAACATCTTGCTTTGCAATTAAAACATCAACATCTCAAAGAAAATGTTAAAACCTCAAATATCAAGACATCCTCTGATGCTCCTGAGTTTGATGCAGTTTTTGAAATTAGCAAACGTGATGAACAAATTCGAGCTCATTATAACACGATCAAAAGATTGAAAGCCCAAATTTCACAACTGAAAGGTGAAAAGAAGGATGTGACTAGTTCCCATATGCCTCCACCTTTAGATTCTCAGAATTTCCAACTTCAAAACATAATTGATAACTTGCAAAAGGAAAATGATTGTTTTAAAGCTGAAATTTCAAAGGTTAATGATCAAAACAAAGAGTTATGTGATTCATTTAAAGTTAATCATGATAAACAAATTGAAAAGATAACTTCTTTACTTAACGATATTGAGAATCTGAAGCGTGAGGTGAAAGGAAAGTTGCCAATCCCAAATTGCAAATACTCTGTTCCTAAGGTTTCTGCTTGTGATAAATATGCTATCGATATGTTATATATTCCCCCGCCCATTAGGAATAATGAACTTGCACATAAAGCATATCTCTCATACCTTAAGGAAAGTTTGAAGGGTCTCCGTGAGATTGTTGAAGATGAAAGATTAGAAAAACCTTTTGATAGTACTATAGCCTATGCCTACATGGATGCCAAACGATCTCAGGAACTCTTAGAGTATGTAATTGTCACAAGTCCGAAATCTAGCAATAGGCGAGATAGAATAGTTGTGCCTTGTTCTATGCCTAAAGCCAAGCATGTGACCCTTGATATGCCTTGTTCCATGTCAAAATTCAAGCAAGCAACCTTTGATGTGCCTCCTAGAACTTCAGATCCCAGCACTTCTAGACCAGAAATGCAGAAAGTAGTGAAGCCATGTAATGTTCCCATCGTTACTTCTACAGATGTTAAGATTGACACTAAAGTTAGCGGGTCAAAACCTAGAAGCAATGCAAAGAAGGATAGGATTACGCAAACTAAAAGTTTTCATGATAAGGAAGTGAAAGAACACCATAGGGACAAGAAGTTTGATTTGAACAAAAAGAATCGTGTTAGTTCTAGTATTAGCTCTAAGCTTACTGAAATTAATTCGAGGCCTCATGCTGTCTGCAAAACATGTAAAAAATGTTTATTTTCTGGTAATCATGATAAATGTGATGTGTTATTTCTGAGGTCTAAGATTCATAACCCAGTTAAGAAAGTTTGGAGAGCGAAACAGATTAAGCAATCTTGGAAACCTACAGGGAATGTGTTTACAAATGTAGGATTTCAGTGGAAGCCCACAGGTCGAATATTAACGAATGGCAAACCTTACCCCTTAGCTAGATCCACTATGCCTAGAATAGTGCCTGTTAAGGTTTGGAAGCCAACTGGTAGAATAATCCCATTAAGCACAAAATGTCATTTGACTAAGTCTGATGCTTCTACTAGTTCAGCTCCTAGGGATAATGCCATTGCATCTAGGGTTTCTGCTGATTCAAAGACAGTTTGTGCTAACCAAAAGGAACCCATCAGCACGTGGGGATCCAATGTTTCCAATTCTCTGTCTTCGTCTGTTGTCCAAAGCAGGTCGTACAAATCGTCCCTTGGTATTTGGATTCGGGCGGCTCTAAACATATGACAGGACTCTTAACAATGACGTCTGTTCAAATCAATTCAGGCCTCGTACTTCATCATTATGGTGTCTGCAGATAACACTTCAGGCCCCGTTCTTCAAAGAAAAGAAAAGTGTACGCTCTTCTGTGCGCTTTATCTTCAGCTTAAGAGTAATTCTCTCATGAATGGACATACTCATCTACATTCTTCATCAACAAGCTTCATATTTTTCCACGCTCATTCAGTCATCAAGTGGATCTACGTTCATTGGTGTATACTCTTATTCACTTGTTAAATCAAAAATTGCAACTTCGGATGCAATTTTTGAGGGGGAGAAGAGTGAATATACTACATGATGATGGATGTTTGAATAGTGGTTATACGACTTAATTTTTGATGATGATGAGTGTATATTCTTTTTGATGAAGAATGAATATACTAAGGATAACTGGGATTCAGTGTTTTTGATTTTTGATGACTCTCCTCCAAATGGGAATCAATGTTTGGGATTCATTGTTTTTCAAAGATATGTTTGATGTGTACTTTCAACCTCCGACGAATGTTGATCATCCAGCTTCTGAAGCTCATGCTCCGGTTTCTATTGACTCAACTGGTTCACCATCTAAGAAGTACTTCTTGGAATTCTCAAGAAACCTTATCTCTAGTTATTTCACAAGGCGTTTATAATGACTATCATGATATTGTAAGTTGCACTATTGAATAATGATCCGCTCTTTGGTATTCCTGTGCCAAATCTTCACGGATTGTTGTTCATGGATAATGATCCGCTCTTTGGTATTCCTTTGCCAAATCTTTACGGATTATTGTTCCTCTCATTGTGCTCGCTATAAATCAACCACATGAACATTAAGGAAAATGACTACCTCATTCGCTCGAAGACATTTGTGGTGAATCTTCTAGATCAGTCTCTACATGTATACCTTTAGGAAGAATGCATTAATGTCGAGAAATCATTTGTTCCGGTTCATTCAGTGGATCGACGTACATCCGGTTGTATGTTTATTCACGTGTTGGGCATTTGACAAAAGCTGATTACTTCGGAGTTAATCAATTATCACTTATTTGAGATTGAAGTTAAATTTCAAAGGCGTGTTCTTATTTGATATCTTGCTCGGGTCTAAGAATTTTAAGTTGAAGACTTGGTTTATCTAGTTACCAGCTGTCAGGAGATCTGGTTAACTATCACTTTAAGGAGTTACGTAGTTTTACTCAGTGACACACAAATATGACGTTGTGGATAATCGCAAGAGGTGTTAAAGTCTCATACATTGGTTGAGTATTGAGTACTTAGAGATTTGCTTGTAGCATAAATTCTCGACACTGTTCTTCCAACATTAGTGCAAGCTTAAGATGCAAATGCAGGGAATTCTTCTTCAGTTTCAAGTTTGGTATATCAGGTTTTCTTCATCAGTGGTCACTTCAAATTGTCCAAATGTGGGTTGATAAAGATAGTCAGAGAGAGTTTCTATCGCAGTGGTCCTATGGCTCCTGGACAATCCAGTTCTGGACCCTCACTTCAAAACAGTCCCATTGATTCATCCCTTGTACCAAATCCCTCTCCAACAGCTCCATATGTACCTCCATCTGAAGATGATTTAAGGAAATTGTTCGATCCAATGTTTGATGAACACTATGAAACAAATGCTGATGAAATGTCAAATCCATCAACAGAGGCTACTCCTATCCCTGTGAATGAAGTCAACCATTCAGTCTCAATCTCATTAAGTCAAGAAGCGCCTGCTGCTGATCTCTCAGTCTCATCAACAAATCATCAATCTTCGATTGTACATCATGGAACTGTGTCTGGCATCAATGATGAAGTTAATCCCTTTGCTACTCCTGAAGATGCTCCATTTGAAAACATATTTGCTCCTGAATCATCATCAGAACCATCTTCTTCAGGAGACATCGACTCAGCTACCTCAGTCCCTCAACAACTGCCACATGAACACCTCAGAAAATGGACTCACGATCATCCATTAGACAACATCATTGGAAATCCCTCTCATCCAGTATCCGCACGGAAACAACTTGCAACCGATGCCTTATGGTGCTTCCTCAACTCCGTACTCTCTAAGATCGAACCAAAAGATGTTAAAACCACCATGAATGAAGATAGCTAGTTCAATGCCATGCAAGAAGAAATTCATGAGTTTGATCGACTTGATGTATGGGAGTTAGTACCTGCTCCAGATTGTGCTATGATTATTGATCTAAAATAGATCTTCAAAGTGAAACTTGATGAGCATGGTGATGTGTTGAAGAACAAGGCTCAATTAGTTGCTAAAGGATACCGTCAAGAGGAGGGTATTGACTTTGAAGAATCTGTTGCTCCTATTGCTCGAATCGAGGCAATCAGAATCTTTCTGGCTAATGCTGCTAGTAAGAACATGGTAGTATATCAGATGGATGTAAAGACGGCATTTCTGAACGGAGATCTTAAAGAAGTCGTCTACGTCAGCCAACCTGAAGGATTTGTGAATCAAGAGCACCCTACTCACGTTTATCGTTTGAAGAAGGCTCTTTACGGTTTAAAGCAAGCTCCAAGGGCATGGTATGATACACTGTCAAAGGTTCTTCTATCAACCGGATTCATCAAAGGAGCAGTTGATCCTACATTGTTCACAAGGAAGTCAGGCAAACATTTAATTCATGTTCAAATTTATGTTGATGATATTATTTTTGCCTCGACAGACCCAATGGAATGTTATCGTTTTTCAAATGAAATGAGTTCAAAGTTTCAAATGTCAATGATGGGACAAATGTCATTTTTCTTGGGATTACAAATTTCACAAAGTCCCGGAGGCATTTTCATAAATCAATCTAAATATGCAACAGAGATTTTAAAGAAATTTGGATTTGATTCAAGTGACCCTGTTGACACCCCCATGATTGATCGAACCAAACTAGATGAGGACCACTCAGGGATCATGATTGACCAAACGAAATATCGTAGTATGATTGGATCCCTGATGTATCTCACAGCTAGTAGACCAGACATCTTGTTCGCTGTTTTCATGTGTGCTAGATACCAGGCTAAGCCTACTAAAAAGCACCTTGAAGCAGTTAAACGGGTCTTTCGGTATCTCCAAGGAACCATCAATATGGGACTATGGTACCCGAAGGACACCGGTATGTCACTAACGGCCTATGCAGATGCTGATCATGCAGGTTGTCAAGATACACGTCGAAGTACATCTGGAGGTGCTCAGTTTTTGGGTGATAAGCTTGTGAGCTGGTCTTCAAAGAAGCAAATGAGTACTTCTATTTCCTCTACAGAGGCTGAATACATAGCCATGTCATCCTGTTGTGCTCAAATCTTATGGATGAGATCTCAATTATCTGACTATGGCTTTGAATTCAACAAAATCCCTCTGTACTGTGATAATAAAAGTGCTATTGCTCTCTCATGCAACAACGTTCAACACTCAAGAGCAAAGCATATCGACATTCGACATCATTTCTTCAGGGAACAGGTGGAAAAAGGTGTGGTGGAACTATATTTTGTGCGGTCTGAATATCAGTTAGCAGACATCTTCACCAAAGCTCTTCCAAGAGAACGTTTTGAGTTTATTCTTCCACGACTTGGTTTGAAAAGCCTTCAACCAGAAACTCTCAAACGTCTTCAGGAGGAAGACGAGGAGTAAAGGTCTTTCTTCATCTATCTCTTGTAAATACTTATTCAAAAATCAAAATACAAAATTATAAAACCTTCAAAAAATCAAATAGAAAATTATAAAACTTTCAAAATCCATAAAAATTTGAAAAATTCGAAAATTCTTCAAAAAATATTGTCATTTTTGTTATGTTTCTTCCGGTTCGATAATATCTACGATCTTTGTGCTGTCATTCAAAGAATGACACGGGACTTTAGATGTTGTTCGAATTCTTAAAAAAAAAAAAAAAAAAAAAAAAAAAAAAAAAAAAAAAATTTGGGAGAAAGAGAAATGGTTTATTGTCATTTTCAGGCAATAACCCGGTTTTAAAAGAAAGAACAGAGCCATGTTTTATCATGTTTTCAAAATTCCATGCTCTGATTCTATAAACTTTTATCTGCTGAAAACTAAATGCTTTGAAAAATAACTCAATCTCTATTTTTGATAATCATCAGGACTTATTTGTCAAAATCTCTATCTCTCAATCAACAACCTAGGTCATTGATTGAGGGGGAGAATGATTTCAATTAAATTAAAAAGTTATTTGGCATTAAATTGTTTTCAAAAGATATACATGCATGTTTTATAAATGGAGTTTAAAGTCTTAAAATCCGATCCTTATCAGTTCAAACGCTTTCACAATCGAGTCACAATTCTCCTTAAAAGCTTTCAAAATCAATTTAAATCTATACGAGATCACAAATCTCAAATGTTTTGATAAGTGTGATCGGGGGAGAATGTGTGATTTAAATTGGATTTAAACTGATAATTCGGTAAATGGTTTCATAAGAGTGTACATGTTGTCCTTCCCACATGTGACAAACGATTTCAAATTTTCCATGCACATGTTGAGGGGGAGCATCTATCTTAAACCTTTGATTTGAAACGTGATCATTCATCCCAATGTGCAGGTTCCCTCTAGTATGTGCAAAACTCTTTTCAAACCTCGAGGCACATATTGAGGGGGAGCGAATTTATGGAAACCTCATCCTTCCCGGAAATGCTATATCTACTTGATTTGTTGAGGGAAGTGATGTTGATATCTTTTAGAAAAATGGTAATCAAAGAAGTTAATTCTTTCTCTTGCCTCCGTGTGCAAAACATTTTCAAATACTTGATGCACATGTTGAGGGGGAGTTCTCGTTCTAAAATTATCAAAAACAATTCAGGTACAAAATGCTTTGATAATATATCACAAGTATCTGAATTGATTTTCAAATGGTTTTCAATTGGATCCAATGGCAGACGAACAATACCAAATTGACCGACCAACTTTACTTTATGTACGGTGATATAAGGATGATAAGGTTAGGTATTGGTTCCCATGATCTGCCAGAACCGGAGGGATCTACCCAGGGACAATCCACTAGTTAGTGTAGAAGTCCTTAGGTATGATGACAAAAGGAGAAAAATGAGATAAGGGAAGAGTGCGGACTAAGACTGAGCTAGTACTGGAATAAACCCAACAAGGTTCTAGTTATGAAGTCTCGGTAAGCACTGAAGTGGTTGAAGAATTAAAAAGAATTGAATGAGAAAAGAGTGAAAACAAATAGCCCTCCATTTATTCAACCTTAGGGCAGAAACCGGGTTCACTTCATATGCTACTGATGGTAACATCGGTATTGAAGACAAGACGTCATGGACCCAGTGACGCACTGCACTTCACCTTTCCAAACCACTCAAGTTCCTCTTAAAAGGACTTGTTTCATTCTCACGGGGAACCGACATTATCTATTGACTTTCTCTTAGAGATGGTTGATATTGAAGAAGGAGACCCTCTCCCTAGTCTCCGGCACAAGATCCAAATATGCACAAATTGAGTCTAGAGCCACGAGATCATCAATAAATCTCATTAGGACACTTTCAATGAAGACTCTCTGTTTCACACAATGTGGAAAGAGAGATTATATCTTGAGTCCTACGCATTATCCTTGTGGTATTGCCAGAACATCTGAGTGATGTGTTTACATATTCACAATGAAGATGGAAAGCCTTCTCGAGCCAACATCAAACAAGCTCCTGGTAGGTGGCATGTGAGATCTATTATATAGATCAACCATGTGACAACTGAACAGAAACAATGGGGCGATTCAATTTCTTGAATCAATCCTGGTTCAGGTTATGGATTGACGGATACCTTTGAAAAACCTGTCTTTGTGCTTAAAAACTCTTTTCTTTAGCACATTGACTGTGTACTCATTTTTCAAACCAAAAGGTATTTTTATGATTGATAATTGATTTTCAATAAAACCTTCGCTGTATTGTAAAAACAATTTCTATTGAGCAATACACGATTGTTTTTCAAATCTCTTTTCATCAATCAGTGGACTTAAAAATTCGCTGGTTCACTCACTCCGTGTTGTCTTCTTTGAGATGTTCCGGTTTGAGAACAGCTAGAACAGCTGCGAAACCCTGTCAAGGAGATTCTTAGGAATCCTACCTGATCACAGGCAGTACTTGTACTGATCAACGGGGAACCGTGGGCCGTGTACCTCAATTCAACGAAAGTAATCAAAGACACTTTCGTGCGATTTGTTGCTAACTGTTGTATGCCGGTACGCCCGACGTTTGCAGCTGATCAGAATGAAGCGGTCAATCCACAGCCGCATGCTCACTTAACACATTCATCTCAAAAGAAATCATGATTAGTGCATCAATGACTCTGATATTTTCACTCCATGCTTCTGCTACGCTGCTGCCAATATCATGAATCAACTAAAGCTTCCGCTACTCTGATGAGAAGATTTCATGATCCAGAATGTGAGCATGTCGGTCCCAAAGTCACAACATCACAAAATACCAACACCACAAAGGATGTGTCAGAGATTGTTGATAGCTGATGATCTCCAAAGATGGCTCAAACTTATCATCACGTGGATCAGTAAAAGACCTTCACTTGGAATAACCAAACATGCAATGTGAAGAATCACTGACTACGAGCTTAGGAGCAAAGGACTACATCAAGAATGCAAGATTAATTGTTGAATGTAATATCTATTTGTATTCAATGTAATTTTGGTACATGATTGAGGTGACCTCCCTTAGGGGGAGATTGTTAGGAATTAGAAATTCCCGGTACTAAAGAGTCGGTCACCTCAAGTATATGTAATCGTTAGAAAGCTCGTAGTCGTAGTTCTTTTAAGTTAAGTAGTAATTTAGTTAAGTAACACCGTGGAGGACGGACGGGTCTTTACCCACTGTATGCCTGATCCACAGCCCAAAGTGTGGCGAGTTATGTAAGACTATAAATACTCTCTACCTTCCAAGGTAGAGAGTTGGAGCTTATAATAATATCTTTCACTTTCTCTCACTAAGTTCCCTAAACCTCTAACTTTCTCTCTCTAGAATTCCATCTATATGCTACTTTGTGTTATGGTTTGATGTGTATGTGAAAAGTTATATCTTACAGTTTTGTTTTCATGCAAGGGTAAAAGAGAAAAAAAAAAGAAATAATAATTGTGTCACTTGTGTTGTTGTCGTTTGAAGTAGCAGCAAAAAGGGAGAAAGAAAGAAACTATAACTTGGTCATGATATCCTTTGGGTTTGCGTTTTTCAGAAAAAAAAAATGAACAAAGTGTTACATATGTGGAACAAGTAGGAAGGAAATGAATAAAAATATAAAGGAAAATATTATTGAGGTCGAGGTAAGTTCAAAAATAATATGTATCTTGTCGTGATTATAGTTCGAAAGGAAAGAAAAAAAATATAGCCGCGAAAAATCGATAGGGAAATTTACGAGTTGTTATAACATCCCTAAAAGACTATGATCAAGACAAACACATGGTGAAGAATAAGCCTACTCTAAGAATGGTTTGGATTCAGGGGTCTAACACTCGCAAAAAAGTGATGAGCTCCCTGAGTGCCTTATAACCAAAAAGGTCAAAATTTCTATTTCTTACCAGTACTATAAGTAGGCTCTCAAGGCTCAGCATGTGGAATTTCTTGATGAAGTTACACACACCTCATCCATGAAGACAAGAACCAAGAAAGCAAAGAAAGCATGTAGCTCAGGAAGTACCACTAAAAAGAACAAGTCCAAAATCACAAGAAGAGTCCAGAAGAGAAGAATACCGACTCAAGTTGCTAAGCTCGAGCCTTCTCCTGAGTCAACATCTCAACCAAATAAGGACTCAGAAACTGAATCAGATGACCACGTCCTTTACGATGAAGTTCATGCTGATGAACTTGCTAAAGAAACGAAAAAGGAAAAGAGTCGCACGCTAGAAGAACTTGAGCAGGACATCGAATCTTAAAAGTCTGACGAACAACATGGGAAGACTAACAAGGGTAAAAGGCCACTCACTGTATAAGAACATAGTTCATACTTCAAGAAGAATATTGAAGAACAAGATGAATGATACTTTCTGTAGGTATTGAAACAAAATAGAATGGAACATCAAGCTTCTACCTTTACGGTTAATCAACCCAGTGGGGTAGGAAGCTCCAGTAGTGGTGATCCACATCTGGAAGAACCACTAAAGGTCACTAAAATCCAATACGATCCGGTTAATCAACCCGGTAAGGAAAAGGGTGACACCACAAAGATTACCGATGAAGAAGAGGAGCAACAGAAAAAACAAGACGAGGATGAACTCATGTATGATGCAGGAGGTGACTATAATGACCAGGAGGGTAATAATATGATCACGGATGATGATATTCAAAGGGCAGCTGAGGATTTAGCTGAACAACAAAGTAGAGAGGCTAAAGAAGTGGAGAAAACCAAAGAGGCTAAAAGGGCAGAAGAGGAGCAACTTAAGAAGGAAGCCGATGATTATATTCTTGACAACCCAGCTCATGACCCAAAACCGTCTTCTGAACCACCAAAATACACCTCTACTATACCAGAATCATCATCTCACTCATCCCCTCCACAAATAAATACAGCATCCAAGTCAACCACAAGATCGGTCAAGAAGAAAGTTGACACCTGGATGTCACGTGCCAAGACAAAAAATTCAAAAGGCAGTGACTCAACCCCAGACAAGGAAGCAAAACCGTCTAGAAGAACAAGTGAACACACTAACAGGCTTGGTCACATACTTGACGAAACAGATGTCTACCTTTCAGCAATCAAAAGATGATATCCAAAAGTTTCTCTCCAAGGACGTTCAAGGAGAAAGGAATCAACTCATCATCAACTATGTTGAGAAATTCCTCTATGAGAACATTCCTGCTGTAACTAAGGAACTCATGAAAAGAAAACTGCAACCAATGCTCAAGCAAATGATCCAGCAAATTGTCACCACAACACCGGTTGTAATGCAGACAATGCCGATCAAGCCCCAGTCGTTACAGAAGAAGAACTCATTGCTCAACTAGTAACAAAAATGGTTGCAAGAGTTGCTTATATGAGCAAAGAAGACGAGTATCTCTATGATCTTCTCGTTGCTAAACAACTTAAAACACCTTGCAAGGAAGACAAGGGCATTGAGAAAAGGCCAAGGAAAGATGATGATCAAGATCCTAACCCAAACGCAAAGAAAAAAAAAAGAAGGACGGTGGATCATCAGCAATGCAACAACTACCAGTCAACCCCTCCACCATCACAACACCACAAGCAACTCAGTCGCAACCATCTGAACAACCGAACGAAATCGAGACCACACCAAAATCCGGTGATCACTTTACTTACACCGGTGGCGATGACTTCGATCAACCGAAACCTCAACCTTCGCCAAGACAAAGACCAGGACCATCATCATCAAGCAAGAAAAGCAACAAAAACTGATGTTGTCGCATGGTTAGACAATGACAACACAGAAGAATACGATTGGTTTGACAAATTGGTCAAGGCACAACCACCCCTTGTAGACAATCAATAACCAGTGCATGGTCGCACTGTAGAGCAGGTCAAAAGCTAAAGAGTCAATTCAAGATTAAGAAGATGACTAAAAAAGAACTCTGAAGGATCAAAAACGACGCTTTCAACTTGCTCAAGGAAATATACGAGAAGGCAATTGAGATCGAGTATCATCTCAAAAACATTGCCCGTGCAATGTCGAATGATATCTACTGGCTCAACCCAGAGTTCAATGTTGACCATATGTCAAATAATCATGGACCATACTACATAGACTAGACCAAGCCACTGATCGGGAAACCAGAACAACTGAAGATCCCCTTCAAATTCTTCTTCAACAATGATCTCGAATTTATTCAACATGGAAGCTTGATACGCGTACAACGCGCGTTCGGGGTCAAAGAAAACTTCCTTTTCTTCGAGCAAGTTTTTCAACCACCTAGGCAGTGAACCTAATCGTTGTAGTATAGTATTAGGGTAAGCCTCGGGATTGATATCGCTCTCTAGGGGAATAGGAATGCAAGTGAGAAATTACTACGCTAAGGTTGGGGTTGAGGAAGATTATTTTTTATCTTTTTTATATTTTATAGATAATAAAAGGTGCGATCTCGGGGTTTGGATTTGGGGGGGGGTACTTCTACCGATTACTCTTCTATTCTAATTATCTAATCTAAGGGGTAGTCTATGTCTATTGAAGTGTGCTCGTATGATGATTAAAGATGTGTCTACCTAGATACTATTACTCCCTAGTTATCTTTTATTGATGGTTGAATTGTCACGTCCTTATTCTTAACGTGTTGTGTTTTCTAAGGTCGTAGGGTGTGCTTTTATCCCTAACTCTTTGAAGCTACCTAAGGTTAATGACTACGAAATCTCTAGGATTCATAAACTTAACACTAAGGTTATCTTTGGATTTTTAGCCTACAATTCCACTAGTAATTATAAACTAATGGTCAACAAAGATTAATCAAGCATTAATAACACAACGATGGCGTTAAGCACTCCTAAGCCAATTTAAAATTAAGATAAGAGACAACCAATCAATATTCAATAACTAGGTTTCACAGATCTAAGCAAACACACAAGTAATTTAGCCGGACATGTTAAACATGCAAGCATACACACATTCAATCGAAGACATAATGAAATTAAGGAAATAAATAACTTATCTCGATGTAAAATAGTGTATTAGAACCCTAAAATACTGTCCTAGACGGACTACAATCATTTCAGGTTTTTTACTCCACAAGTCTACTGATAACGCTACACGCGTCGTTCGGGGTCAAAGGAACTTCCTTTTCTTCGAGCAAGTTTTATAACACCCTAGGCAGTGAACCTAATCGTTGTAGTGTAGTAATTAGGGTAATCCACGGGTATTGATATCGTTCTCTAGGGGAATAGGAATGCTAGTAGGGAGTTACTACGCTAAGGTTAAGGTTGAGGAAGATTATTTTTTATCTTTTTATATTTTATGAAAAATGGAAAGGTACGAATCTCGGGTATTGGATTTGGGGGGGTTGGTATTTCTACCGATTACTCTACTATTATCTAATTATCTAAACTAAGGTTGTGGGAGTCTATGTCTAATTAATGTGTGTTCGTATGATAATTTAAAGATGTGTTTACTTAGTTTGTATTACTCCTTAATTATCTCCTATTGATGGTTGAGTGTCACGTCTTATTCCTAGTTGCGTTGTGTGTCTAAAGTTGTAGGGTATGCGTTTCTCCCTAACTCTTCGAACTTACCAAAGGGTCTTGTCTACAAACCCACTAGAGATTATAAACTCCTACTCTAAGGAGCTCTTTGGATGGTTTAGCCTACAATTACTCAGGTAATTATACTCTAAGGTTCACAAAGATGAATCAAGCATTAAGTACACAACGAATGACCTATCGCATTACTAGATCATTAATCAACTAAGATAAGAAACAACCAATCAATATTTAATAATTAAGTTTCATACTTCCTAAGCAAACACACAAATAAATTAGCCGGACATGGAGAACATGCAAGCATACACACAAATAATCAAAGACATAATTGAATTAATGAAGTAAAAACTTATCTTGGTGTAAGATAGGGTTTAAAACCCTAAAATACTGTACAAGACACCTTAGGTTCGGTTTTAGGTTTTTACTCCAAAGACTCTCCACACAAAGACTGAAAAATTCGGATTCTATATATAAGATTACAATTGCGACGGCGTCACCTTATGTTTAGTGACGCCGTCGTGTCGCCGCCATTAGGGTTTCGTCTTGGCCATGTTAACCTTGCGACGGCGTCACCTTATGTCCGTGACGCCGTCCTCTTCAGCTTCTGACGTCGTCTGGATTGCATCTAGGCCGTCTGAGTAGCGACGGCCTACTCTTTCACAACTAGACGCCGTCTCTTGAAAATACGAGTTTTGGGTTCTGGCCCGTCACAATAATTTTGGGACGGCGTCGCCAATAGCACCTGACGCCGTCGCCTTCTACTTTCAGCAACTGTGAGTGTCTCGATTTCGACTTTGGCCATTTTCTTCATATATTCGCGCCTTTTCGTCCAAATAAGTGCCATTCCAGCATTTTGCCTTCACGAGACCTAAAAAGTGAAAAGGAACGATATTAAGCAATAACGGATACAAAAGTGATCAAATAAGGACTTAAACGACCCCTCAAAATGGTACCTTTTAAAACCTTATCAAATATCCCTACACTTGTTATTTGCTTGTCCTCAAGCAAATGTGCTTTTAGCCAATTAATTTATAAGTTAGGGGTCATGAAGCATTAATTCAAAACGGTCCACAACACATATAAGCCCCGCAAAATTCATAACAAGCACGGAAATTACATACTAGCACCTCACATGGGGTGTTTGGATACTCACATCTCTCTCGGGTGTATATATGAAATATAACAATATAGGAAATGGAAGATAAACACTCATTAACCGGTCCTAGCACATAGATTACCATAGGCTTGAGAATAGATCAAACCTCCATCGCTTTGGCGTAAGCACCTAGGAAAGACTATCAAAGAGGTCTTTAAAGGGTTGTAACGTTAGGCTTACGGTAGGGAAATAAGGGTTTGGTGGGATAGGCTATTTAGTGGTGGTAAGTCAAAAATCTCTATGTTAAATGCATATGAAGAATGGCGTTGCTAAGCCAAGACTCGACACTCTAAACTCTAGATAACTGAAATAAACAAACATAAATTTAAAGGATAGATGTAGGATGGTAGCCCGTATGTTTTTTTTTTTTTTTTTTTTTTTTTTTTTTTTTCATACACTTTTACTCTACCATCCTCTATGATAACATCAAAATACTAGGGATTTACAGGCATATCCCTACACTTGAGTTTTTTTATTACTCTAACACTAATTTGACCCGATTTGAAAAGATCAAAATACTTGGGGTACATTATTACGCAAACAAAGGGAATTTGAATTTAACTTTCCCTTCCCGTCATTTCATAAACTTTAACTTTTCCCATGAATCCCAATCATCCCAAAACTGTATACAAAGGATATGACTCGACTTAGCAACTTATGCAAGCAACTAGATAATTGAACTAAGGGTTTAGGGTGATAACAAACATTTGCACTAAAAGTGAGTGCATAAGGGGTAGGCTAAGGCGATTTGGGTGTATATTTGGGGGTGGGGTGTAAACAATGCTCTTCATTGATATTCCGGAAAAACCGAAACATCACGAGAACCGCGAAAAGGATAGGCTCTGAGGGGTTAACTAGGGGTATCGTGTACTAAAAATGAGTACAACGCAAAGGGTGTGGGGGAATTACTCAACCGAAGTGGAAGAAGTAATTATATTACAGGTATCAAACAAGGGTTATCCTAATGCCTCTTATCATTTAGTTATTCCTAACTACACAAGTGTAGCCTCACTTGCGATCTCGGAATGCATTACAAAACAAGTTCTAGAATCTAATATACTACTGGTTCACACTCTAAGCATTAAAGATGAATGCTTTTAATTCCTACTAATCTAAGGGCGATCCTTACATTTTGGGTGGAATTTGGGTGGTAAGGGTTTTTGTGCTAGTCATGCAACTTCCTATCCGTGAGACGCTTTTGTTAAAACTAATGGCCCACTCCTATATGTCATGAAAAATTTTAAATTTGGTGCCAAAATTACCCTAACCGACATTTTCTCATGGTTTATTACACAAATGCAATTAGACAAAGCAAATAGTCAAGGATAAGCATAGTTTCAAAGTTCCCGTTTTATTTTCCCTCCCTACACTTAAACTGAACATTGTCCCCAATGTTCCCCGAAAGTATCAAAGTTATGATAAAAGAAGGTAATTAAAAACGAAAGAAACTAATACTCCCCTGATTAGCTCGGTAGGATCCGTGTAAAGTGGTGGTTAAATTCTTTTCAAGAAGAATTATTGCGTGAAAAGCTCCTTCCAATCTTATGTAACTTCTTCTTGACAAACTAAACCTGCACACTTGAAGAAAACAAACGAAACCTTCGCGTAAAATCGGAGGTAATAATATATATAAGACTCGATTTAAACTAGGATATAATGCTTGTGGAATGGATGTTTACAGAATTTCTAAGAAAATTAAGACCTGGAAAATTCCAAAAATTTATAAGTAGCTCAGAAAACGAGAAAAAGTAATCTGATGTTTTTACTCCTTCCTGACGCCGTCAGGTTGCAATCCTGACGCCGTCAGGTTATCCTGACAAAAACTGGTCTGCGATTTTCTGGAAAAAATTCTGGAAAATTTACATCTTTAGAATCTGGAAAAATTTCTGCAAAAACATCCATTATGACTCGATACAAGCATTTGACTCGAACAAACAAACATAAATATCTTTTAATTAATTGTTATTCTCATGTTTACGTTTCTTTTGAAAACGTGTGTAATCCTCCCTACACTTATCCCTTATGTAAAATACCTTTATATGCAATTAAGACGAGGTTAAAAACAAAATAAAGCATTTTTACAAATTTAAACATGAGGATAAACAATTAATAAAAGATATATGACACTAACAAGCAAACAATTAAGCATGGGTTGCCTCCCACGAAGCGCTTTTCTTTATTAAAGAGTCTTGTAGCTAGACTCGTAGTCGTGCTCCTACGTTTCCTCACGCATCCTCAATGAGAATTCTATCATGTTGACAAAATCTTCATCGACTCTATACCTAGGCCCTAAAGTCAAGCAATCCTTATAATAATGCCTCCTTCTTTCCCACATGAATTTATAACCTTTTTCAACATCTTCCTTGCTTTTGTCCTCAAAAGCTTTGATGTTGTCTCGATCATAAATGGACAAGTGGCCATACTCAGTTGTTTTCCAAGGCATCCTATAGGTGATCTCATCGGTTCCTTCCTTGAACCTAACCGTTCCATCATGCTTTTTATGGCTCATTCTAGATGTTTCAACAAACGGTTTCCCTAGCACTACTTGGGATAAACTATAGTCAATGACGCATCCTACATCTTCTAGAACCATAAAATCAACTAGGTAGGTGAAATTTCCTATAAAGACATGCACGTCCTTGACTCTTCCCACAAAGTTGCAAACTCCTCCCGGATACTTAGGGTCTCTCCTAATATTGAGTCGCTCATTCATAATGTCATTGTAGACAGCAGATGACATTACGTTGATGGGGGATTCCGTATCTATGTAAGCGTGGTCGACACTCCTATATCCGATCATACAAGGGATTTTTAGGTTCCAGGGATTTCCTCTCCTAATCTTTGGGCATATCCTAATGATGGGTGATCGTGGATTATCGATTATGTATTGATGGTACGCAACCTCTTCCTTAGTGGGGTAAAGATTGAAGTAAGCACTATTTTCCACATCCACGTTGTTGCTTATCATGCCATTTTCCGAATTACTGCTAATCATTGAACCAACTATAGCAGCGCTGACTACTTTCTCAACAGCTTCCCTAATTGTACTATCGAATATTTTCTGCATATCCTGAAGGTCGGTGTTTCTACTCACATATCGGCTTCGACGGTTGTGTTGGTTATTGGGTTGGGTTTTGAGTGACATTGAAATTTTTTGTGTTGGGTTATTAAGTGGTGGTTGGTTATCATTCTCCATGATGAAGAGTGATGGGGTTACGAACAAAGGTTACGAAGAAGGGGGATAGACTAAGAGAAATCTAAAAATAAGAGAAAAAAAAAGTTTACTTGATAGGAATCAAGCAAAGAAACCTAAACGAGGTGGACTACTAACTAGCTATTCTATTCCCCGGTATCGGCGCCAAAAACTTGATAACGCTACACGCGTCGTTCGGGGTCAAAGGAACTTCCTTTTCTTCGAGCAAGTTTTATAACACCCTAGGCAGTGAACCTAATCGTTGTAGTGTAGTAATTAGGGTAAGCCACGGGTATTGATATCGTTCTCTAGGGGAATAGGAATGCTAGTAGGGAGTTACTACGCTAAGGTTAAGGTTGAGGAAGATTATTTTTTATCTTTTTATATTTTATGAAAAATGGAAAGGTACGAATCTCGGGTATTGGATTTGGGGGGGTTGGTATTTCTACCGATTACTCTACTATTATCTAATTATCTAAACTAAGGTTGTGGGAGTCTATGTCTAATTAATGTGTGTTCGTATGATAGTTTAAAGATGTGTTTACTTAGTTTGTATTACTCCTTAATTATCTCCTATTGATGGTTGAGTGTCACGTCTTATTCCTAGTTGCGTTGTGTGTCTAAAGTTGTAGGGTATGCGTTTCTCCCTAACTCTTCGAACTTACCAAAGGGTCTTGTCTACAAACCCACTAGAGATTATAAACTCCTACTCTAAGGCGCTCTTTGGATGGTTTAGCCTACAATTACTCAGGTAATTATACTCTAAGGTTCACAAAGATGAATCAAGCATTAAGTACACAACGAATGACCTATCGCATTACTAGATCATTAATCAACTAAGATAAGAAACAACCAATCAATATTTAATAATTAAGTTTCATACTTCCTAAGCAAACACACAAATAAATTAGCCGGACATGGAGAACATGCAAGCATACACACAAATAATCAAAGACATAATTGAATTAATGAAGTGAAAACTTATCTTGGTGTAAGATAGGGTTTAAAACCCTAAAATACTGTACAAGACACCTTAGGTTCGGTTTTAGGTTTTTACTCCAAAGACTCTCCACACAAAGACTGAAAAATTCGGATTCTATATATAAGATTACAATTGCGACGGCGTCACCTTATGTTTAGTGACGCCGTCGTGTCGCCGCCATTAGGGTTTTGTCTTGGCCACGTCACAATAATTTTGGGACGGCGTCTGAGTAGCGACGGCCTACTCTTTCACAACTAGACGCCGTCTCTTGAAAATACGAGTTTTGGGTTCTGGCCCGTCACAATAATTTTGGGACGGCGTCGCCAATAGCACCTGACGCCGTCGCCTTCTACTTTCAGCAACTGTGAGTGTCTCGATTTCGACTTTGGCCATTTTCTTCATATATTCGCGCCTTTTCGTCCAAATAAGTGTCATTCCAGCATTTTGCCTTCACGAGACCTAAAAAGTGAAAAGGAACGATATTAAGCAATAACGGATACAAAAGTGATCAAATAAGGACTTAAACGACCCCTCAAAATGGTACCTTTTAAAACCTTATCATCTACCTCCCTAAAAGTCTGAAAATTCGAATTCTGTATATAGAGTTATAACTGCGACGACATCACCTTTTAATTGTGACGCCGTCAGATCGCCGCCATTAGGGTTTCGTCTTGGCCAAGTCAACTTTAGGACGGCGTCACGTTGTGGTTGTGACGCCGTCAGCTTCAACTTCTAACGCCGTCTGAATCTGGATCTAGGTCGTCTGAGGGAAAATGTCTTCGTGACGCCCTACTCTTCAAAGCCTGACACCGTCAGGTGTAAAATAGCAATTCGCTCCTGAGCCGTCACAAATATAGGGATGGCGTCGCTCTTTGTTTATGAAGCCATCGGGTGCACTTCCAGTAGCTTGAGTGTCTTGATCTTGACTTTAGCCATTTTCTTCACATATTCACGCCTTTTCGTCCAAATAAGCATCATTCCAGCATTTTGCCTTCAAGAGACATAAAAAGTGAAAAGGAACGAAATTAAGCAGTAACGTATATAAAAGTGGGCAATTAAGGGCTTAAACGACCCTTTAAAAGTGTACATTTTAAATCCTTATCAAATATCCCTACACTTGCTATTTGCTTGTCCTCAAGCAAATGTGCTTTTGGCCAATCAATTTATAAGTTAGGGGGCATAAAGCAATGGTTTAACATAATTCATAACAAGTATAAGCCCCGGAATATTCATAACAAGCACGAAAATTATATACTAGCACCTCACAAGTGGTGTTTGGATACTCTCATCTCTCGGGTGTATATGAAATATAGCAAATGGAAATGGAAGATAAACACTCATTAACCGGTCCTAGTACATAGATTACCATAGGCTTGAGACTAGATCAAACCTCCATCGCTTTGGCGTAAGCACCTAGGAAAAACTATCTAAGAGGTCTTTTAAAGGGTTGTAACGTTAGGCTTACGGTAGGGAAACAAAGGGTTTGGTTGGATAGGCGATTTAGTGGTGGCAAGTCAAAATCTTTACGTTACAAGCATGATAAGAATGGCGTTGCTAAGCCAAGACTCGACTCTCTAAAATCTAGATAACTTTGAAACAAACAAACATAAATTTAAAGATAGATGTAGGATGGTAGCCCGTATATTTATTTATTTATTTATTTATTTCGGAACACTCATTTTTTTCGATTTTTTTTTCATACACTTTTACTCTACCATCCTATACGATAACATCAAAATATAAGGGATTTATAGGCACATCCCTACACTTGAGTTTTTATTACTCTAACACTAATTTGACCCGAATTGAAAAGATCAAAACACTTGGAGTAACGTTCTTTCCCGTCACTCCATAAAATTTAACTTTACCCATGAGTCCTAATCGTCCCAAAACTGTATACAAAGGATATGACTCGACTTAGCAACTTATGCAAGTAACTAGATAATTGAACTAAGGGTTTATTATGATAACAATAATGCACTAAAAGTGAGTGCATACAAGGTAGGCTAAGGCGATTTGGGTGTACATTTGGGGGTTGATTGTAAACAATGCTCTTTATTGATATTCTAGAAAACTGAAACATCATGAGAACCGCGAAAAGGATAAGCTCTGAGGGTTTAACTAGGGGTATTGTGTACTAAAGATGAGTATAACGCAAGGGTGTGGGGGAATTACTCAACTGATGTGGAAGAAGTAATTATAATATGGGTATCAAACAAGGGTTATCCTAATGCCTCTTATCATTTAGTTATTCCTAACTACACAAGTGTAGTCTCACTAGCGATCTCGGAATGCATCACAAAACAAGTCTAAATCTATTATACTACCAGTACACTCTCAAAGCATTAAAGGTGAATGCTTTAATTCCTACAAATCTAGGGGCGAACCTCACATTTTTGGGGTGGAATTTGAGTGGTAAAGGGTTTTTGTGCTAGTCATATAACTTCCTATCCTTGAGACGCTTTATTAAGACTAAAGACCCACTACTACATGTCATGAAAAATATTAAATTTTTTGCTAAAATTACCCTAACCGATATTTCTCATGGTTTATTACACAAATGAAATGGGGCAAGACAAATAATCAAGGATAAGCATAGTTTCAAAGTTCCTGTTTTATTCTCCCTCCCTACACTTAAACTGAACATTGTCCCCAATGTTCCCCGAAAGTATCAAAGTTATGATAATGGAAGGTAATTAAAAGAGAAAGAAACTAATACTCCCCTGATTAGCTTGGTAGGATCCGTGTGAAGTAGTGGTTAAATTATTTCCAAGAAGAATGTATGCGTGAAAAGCTCAATCCAATCTTATGTTTATTCTTCTTGATAAATAAAACCTGCACACTTTAAGAAAACAGACGAAACCTTCGCGTAAAATGGGCGAAAAACTATATATGCTTGTGGAATGGATGTTTACAGGTTTTCTGGAAAATTAAGACCTGGAAAATTCCAAAAATTTATAAGTAGCACAGAGAACGAGAGAGAGTTAGATAAGTTTTTTCTGCTCCTCCTGACGCCGTCAGGTAGCAATCCTGACGCCGTCAGGTTATCCTGACAGAAATTGGTCTGCTGCATTTTTCTGGAAAAATTATATCTTTAGAATCTGGAAAAATTCCTGCTAAATATCCATTATGACTTGATACAAGCATTTCACTCTAACAAATACACATATATATCTTTTCAATAATCGTAATTCTCATGTTCACATTCTTTCAAAAACGTGTGTAATCCTCCCTACACTTATCATTTTTGTAAATTACCTTTATATGTAATTAAGACGAGTTTAAAGACAAAATAAAGCATTTTTACAAATTCAAACATGAGAACATACAATAATGAAAAGATATATGACACACAATTAAAAAAGAAAAAGAAAAACACATGGGTTGCCTCCCAAGAAGTGCTTGTTTTTGTTCGAGTCACGAGCTTGAGTCTACCATTATTTAACGGATAAAGGGGAAGATTTTTCTACACATAAGCTTAATTGCGGGTGATCGTAGAGATACACACCCTTAGGGTGGAAATTTGCTACGTGAAGAGAGGGTGATGGGTGATTTATATGCTCAAAGGGATGTGCTCCATTCATTATAACCTTACCTAATTCTATGGGTGATGAGTGTGTAAATACTCATCATTTTTGGTTAAATCTGAACTGCAAAACGTTTAAAAATGCTCAAAAATGCATCAAAATATTGAAAATATCTCAAAGTTGCATTTTATATGTTTCAGATGCAAAATGTTTAAAATCAGATGAAAAATGAGCTAAGTTTGCATAATTGGCAGTTTCAGTCCCCCAAGTTTCAAAAGTTGTCAGAAATAGTCCTTGAGCACTTATTTCAAAAGCAAAGTCACCAAAGGTCCTTTTAAAATCATAAGTTGTCAAAATTAGTCCTTTGGTGAAAAATGTCAAAAGTTTTGAGAAATTACAAAATTGGTCCTTCAAGTTTAAAAATTGGCAAAAATGGTCCTTGAAAATTTGAAAATGTCAAGTTTGGTCCTTGTACTATTGGAGCTTGTCACTTTTAGTCCCTTGGAGCAACTTTGCAAAATGACAGAATTGGTCCTTGTATTTCTCAGAAATTACAAAAGAGGTCCTTGATTATTAAAACCCCTAAGCCCATTTGGACCTTGTCATAAACCATTTGACCCCCCTGTCAATATCTATTTTGGACCCCCTCCAATATTATAAGCCAGTCAAACCCCAAGTCAAATAAACCCACCCGCCCAATTTAAAATATAAAAAAATAGCTCACGGGTTTCCCTTTCCCTTACCCTCTCCATCATCACACCTGCAACTCCTGCCCCCTCCATCATCATCACTCCTACCCTCCAAACACCCCAAGCCAAGATGCATTTAATACCTCTTCAACCTAACACTCAACCCCAACTGGCATATATGTGTTTTGGCGCCAAAACCAATCAAACGGCCAAGATCATTTTAACTAATCCAATGGCCAAGAAAACTGCTGGGATGTGCTCAGAGGAGTGAGAGAAGAAGTTTGGCATATAAAAAGGAAGCAAGAGAAGCTTGAAGAAGTAGTCTTTAGTTTTTAAAATTTCATCAATGTCGTTTTTAACTTTAAAGTTCTAGTTAAGTGTAAAAGGTGTAATATTTTGTTTTCTTGTATCAAACTCAAGTAATATTATCAGTATAATCTATTTTCAAGCATCAATTTCCAAGTTTACTTAAGTTTTATATTTTTGTGGCACTGTTGCAAATTTCAGTTTCCAACTCTTATGTACAAGCTCTTAATAGCTTAATTTTAAGCTCAAACAAGCTTATATAAGCTTCTTATAGCTTTTTATAAGCTTACATATCAATTTCAAGCAATTTTGGATTTTGGTCAAAGAAAGTCAAACTGAGCTCAATTTGAAATGGAAATGGATATGGGTGATGCAGTGCTGGATTTGGGTTGATTTAGAGGCTATTGGGTTGATTTATATAGGATAGAGGTTCATTGGTTAACTGATCTCAAGCCATTGTGTCTAAGGACCAATTGTAAGTAATTTTCTAGATAGATTGCATAATCTGTACTTGTAGTTTAGACTGGTTTTTTATTTGTTGATTAAGTGTTAATTAGGTTGGTTAGAGTCAGTTTTAGTGTGTGCAATAACTAGTTAAGTGGTTATCTTATTTTATTTGCAAATCAGTGGTTTAAAGTTGTGTTTGGATTTGCTGCAATATCTGTGATTTAGGTATAGTCAGTGATTGATACTTGTTGTTCTAGGCTTGTTTGTCTCATTTATACTCATATCTGTCATCATTTTGCTTCTGCAACAGCCCAAAGTCAAAATCACGGTTCAACTGTCTTATTTGCTTATCTGTTGGAGTTTTTGAAAAACAAAGTCTTGATTTGTGTTTAGAATTGATAGATATAGCTTGCAGTAGTATTATTTCATCTTATAACATCACATTCAATCCACAAATTGATCTCAAAGATCACAAAAGTCAAAATTTCCAAAGTGTTTCAAAAGTCAAAAGTTGAAATTCCAGTTTTTAGCCCAACTGAGTTGATTTTTCATTGATTCATCTTTGGGCCAAACTAAGTGAAATTGTAGGTTTTTAAAGTTCAGTTGGTCTATTTTCTTAACATCATTTTTGTAGAATTTTGTGAATTTTTTATAAGCTTAAAAAATGCTTGTCAAAATGGTTGTAAATCCCCTGTACACACTCAGTATTAACTGAGTGTGCACAGGTTTTGTGCAAGGCTTGCACAGGGCTCAGCTTAGCTCACTTTGGTCTGGTCTTTGGTTCATAAGTTCTTAGCCAGGTCTAGTTTAGATTGCAACTTCTGTTTTTCATTTTCAGCTAGTTGGGTAGCTTGTGCTTAAGTTCAAAAGTAGTGATAAAAACTGATTTTAGCATTTGAACTCAAGACCTCAAATCTGTTGAAGTTGCAATTCAGTAGTTTAGAGCAGTTGTTATTAGTTGCATTTGGGTACTTGCAGCATATTAGAGCTTCTGTGTTCAGTTGGTGCTTATTGGTGTTCATTGGCTTATTCTAAGTGCTTATTTTTAAGCACTTTACATAGCAGTTGCATTTTCTTACACACAACCCCCTGTTTTTATATTTTTCTTAGATTCATAGTATTATTTTAGACTTTTCTTGAATTTTTCATATTTTTCTAAGTCAGTTTGCTATTTTTCTTGATTTAAATCAGTTTTTAGGCCTTTTTAATTAGCATTTAATACAATTAATTCAGAAAAGTTTCAAAAAAATAATTTTTCATTTTTCTTAAGTTAAGATAAATATAAAAAGTCAAAAAAATATTTTTCCAGATTTTTCTTAGTTAAATTTGTATTTTTAAGCAACTTAATTAGTTTTAAATAGTTTTTAATTCATAAAAAATAGAAAAATAATCAGAAAAATATAAAATTAGTTTTGAAAATTCTCTTTTGTTATTTTAGATTTTTCCAAGTCATAATTTCATTTTTCTAGCTTTATTTCATATTTTCTTGTAATTTAGGTTATTATTAAATAGTTAAAAATAGTTTTTAATTAATAATAATTAGATAAATAGTTTTAAAAATAATTTTCTTTTTCTAAAAATTTTCTTTTATCATTAGGTTTGTAAAAATATCATTTTTATATTTTTAGGATTTGTATTATTTAAGTTTTACATTTTCTTTTGTACGTCACGTAGTATTTAATTAAGTTTTATAAAAGAAAAATCAAAAACATCATTTTTGCAAATAGTGATAGCGTTTATTTAATATTTTTTTTATCTTTTTAATTTCCTTTAATTTGCATTTAAGTCTCTGTAATTTATTAACTTTTTCTGTAGTTATAATAAATCAAAACTCTTTTCCGTTCAAATCATCTCGATCACTATACGTTTGATTATTCAGTCGCACAGCTCGTTGGGACTTAACGACCCGGGGAAACACTATACTCTCCTGATCTTCATTGCATTTGCTTTCCGAGCTGTTTTAAGTTTGTTACGGTTGGCCATTCACAAGTGGTCAGCTTGAGTGATTAAACTTGACTGTTCGGGAGCGAACCAATGGGTATAGCGGGTGAATAAAGTCTTTCTCCTAGAAATAGATCATCTTCTATCAACTTCAAGAGATTCTTAGTTAAGGATCCATCTTGACCTAATAAACCTGGTTTAAACCCATAATGTTTTTTTTTTTATCAACCATGAATGGGTGATGTAAGTGTGTAAGGTCATGGGTTACTCCTATATTAGCTTCCACTCTACATGGCCTAGAGTCCACTACCTTTATCAAGCAACTACCCGGACTATTTATTTTGATGGGTGGATTGGGGCCTAATTCAATTCCTAGATTCACATCTAAAGACGAAAAATTGGGTAAGGTTTTTGGTTGAGGCTCCGGTTTATCAAAATTAGGAACTTCCCTAGGACTAAGAGAGATGTAAAACCCCAAAAATCGCAAACGTGTTAAATGACTATTATACCCTCGGATCAAATATTTATTAAATACGTGAAATATGCATAATAGTTCGAGATCGTTAGATATACTTTAACCTAACTCATGAAACAATTATCCTACATTGAACCACATTGTTACCAACATAAGAATACTCGAATTAATACGAGATAAAAAGAAATCGACGCACACTTTACGTTTAATCACATATCATCGTTTTATGTCTTCATGGGCCGAAATTTCTTATATGAATTACATAATACTACAACTTAATATTGGCCCATCTAACTTGAGCTTGGCCCATTTTTCTTCTCCCTTTGGCTCGTCTAAGACAAAACCTGTATTCTTCTTTTTATGTTATACGCTCCATAGGTAAAAAAATAAAACAAACCCTAATTTTCTTCTTCAACCAAAAATGACGGCTGGTTCTTTTCACCTCATTCGATCAAAGACAAGGTACAAAGAATTGTAACGTGATTCAAGGGGCTGTGGTATCGTGGGTTCTCCATTTTCTGTCATGGATCTTAGGTGGCCTGGTCGTGGGGTTTTCCTAGGACGAGGGACAGTTTTGGTTGCTGCTGATCGTGGTTTTAGGACATATAAGAAGCTTGAGTTGCGTGGTCTTGGTCCTTGTTTCCTTCCTCTTTTCATACGCTGCAAGGTGCCCTCATAGTCACCCAGTCTCGTCCTTTTTTCTCTTGAATCTGGTCGTGCACAGGTCTTTACACGCGTATGCTTTTGTACAATTTAATCATCTTACATAAAATGAATAAACATGGGTAAGATAGATCAAGTTAAAGGCTACATGAAATTATGAAATAAACCCTATATATGTTGAGTTAATGTGCACTAAAAACCTTGGTGATTGAATCTGATTTTGGGAACGCTTTTGTCGACACATAAATGATTTTGTTGGCAAACTAAATGAACCATGGACTATACGTAAAAGAGTGTGTATGAAAAATTCATAAGCTGGAAAATATAAAATTTGGGCATGTTAAGATGCTATTAAAACAGGTCATACGGCTTTCATGGGTCATGGGTGTGTTTGGGTACGTAAAACATGTGATTATAATGGTTTTAATAAACCCTAAAACTGGACAGCATCATATGTCGAATTTGTGTATGTTATAGATCCAATTTTATAAGTGCAATAATCTGGGTTTTTATGGGAAAAGTTTATTTTATGTCTTAGTTAAGTTTTCCAAGTGGTTTGGTCGAATTTGGAGTTGTCTAAGTCGTATTTTTGAATTTTACAAGATCAAGTGTCAAAGCTGAGAAAACGGGTCTGAAATTTGGTTGGATTGTTTGATTTTTCATTTTCAAACCATAAGGAACTGGGAGCTCTCCTTTTACAGGATTGACATTTAGGATATAAATGAATTTCTGGGAGTTTTGGAAAATTTTCCAAGGTGTCTAAACAGGTCCAATAAATGTAAACTTTTAAGGTGTATTTTCTGGTTACTTTCTGGACAGGTCTGGACTTGTGATTTTCCATAGGCCATTTTGCATAGATATAGAACCCACCAATTTTTGGAGACTCTTTTAACTCATGTGGGAACCACTGGGATTTTGCTTGATTTCATTTGAGCTAAGTAAGTATTTTATAAAAATCGTTAAAGTCTGGTCCAAATATGAGTTTAAGAAAATGAAAGATAAAACATGATATCAATAAGTAACACACTTACAAAGGCATAAGAAGCTTATAAAAGGAGCTAATAAGTATTATATGAATCGTAATCCGTGTAGATTCATTGAAGAAGACGTGGCGTCGTATCTTCGTGTTCGTTCATTCATTTGCTTTTCCCTCATTTGCGTTAAGGTACAGATATTCTGACCTTTTTAGTAAAGGTTTTCTCATGATCTCATTTTCTTGTCATTTCCTTATGATTATTAGGATTCCCTATGCCATTGCTATGATTCCCTTCTGTTTATGTGAATCTCTGTCTGTCCGAACTTCTGTTTGTTGAAACTTGCTATGTTTGAGTATGAAATTCTGATTATGAACTTCTGATTATGAACATCTGATTATGAACTTCTGATTATGAACGTATGATATGTGACTGTGATATGAACCTTTGATTTCTGAACATTTGATATGAACCCTTTCTGATTTGTTTGATCCGTTGCTTATCTGAAATCTCTATTTATTGAACCATGAAACATCTGA
This sequence comes from Chrysanthemum seticuspe, assembly GCA_019973895.1. NCBI lineage: Eukaryota > Viridiplantae > Streptophyta > Magnoliopsida > Asterales > Asteraceae > Chrysanthemum > Chrysanthemum seticuspe. The sequence continues at coordinate 93,347,466 of BPTQ01000003.1, read as the reverse complement.
TTTGAACTTATGATATGAAAACTCCGATTTGTAAATCTGTTTGACCTTTATGATGAATTATGATCTGTGTCATTTATGACAATCTGTTTGACCTAAGTTAGTTTGACACCCGAGCCAATATTTCACTAGTCATGGGGGTTCCATGTCCGTGTCAGTGATGCATCGCTGACATGACTCTAGGGCAGTAGAGTGATGTTCTGCCACGTCCCTTTCTATTATCTGATTATGAGCTCGATATATTTTGTATGGCCACTATTTGTCTGTAGGGGCGTATGGATGCATCCTAGATCTGATCTGTTATCTGATATGATTTGTCTGGTGAATGATGTCGTGTGCAATACGCGTCTTCACAAATTCTGGGAGCTAGCTACTCCATTTGTTATTGAGGTTTCCCCTCATATTATATAAGGTATTCCGAGGTCACCCCTCCGAATAAGAAAGTTACTTCTGATATGATATGTTCTGGGCTCGTGGTAGATAACTAAATCTGTATCTGTTATTTCTGTGTTAGATATTCTGTTTATGATTCCGTATTTGTCAATGTTTCCGTTTACATACTGAATTATTATATGTTTATTGAATGTGTTTATGCTTTGACATGTTTATGTGACTACCGTCTACTATGCCAGGAGAAGATTAATATGTATATATGTGATTTAAATGTTGTCTTCTGATTATATGTTGTCTTACTGTTATGTGAATTCGTTGATCTACGCGATGACTATGCTAGTGTGAAATTGATTGTTCTGTAAGTTCATTATGTATAATTTGTTCAGTTAATTCTGTGAACTTTGATTATCCGTTAGTGTACCTATCTGCTTATGTTTGATCTGCCATGTTTAAATTCTGTCTATACTAAAGTTTGATCTGGGAAATGGTTTAACTTATGATATCTGACTTGATAACTTGCTAATTGCTATGCTATGTCTTTTGCTTATTTAGTTATAGTTTCCTACTGTGTTTTCTATTTGTATGTGTGACTGCCACGTTTGACTGCTATTGTTCCGCTGCTACGATATTGGATAAGTGTGTTAAATGTAGATTAATTGACTTGTGTAAAGGACATGTTTACTTCTAGTAGTTGTTTCTGCTAGCTTTCGGTATTTCGTTTGACTTATATGTACTTACATTGCCTGATTCATTAATTGCCTGTTGATTATGATGTGCTTCAGTTCGTGTCATCAATATGCTATGTGTTTGTTCTTATTTGTTGTTTGTTCTTCCGGATTTCTGTGTGTCTGTGTTTCCGCAGAATCCTCAGTGATTCATTATCCTCATTCCGCTGTGACTTCGTTATTTGTTTCTTTATTTCATTTCGTATTTCTGTTTTTGTTTAGTTTTCGTTTTGTTATATCTGTTCACTAGGCTTTGTAAGCTCAGCCGCATTTTCTTTTCCTGCGGCAGGTATTAGGCATTCAAGATGAGCTTATGGGATGGCTGGTCTGGGTTGAGAGTAGAACTGAGAGCAGGATTTGAATATAGGGATCTTAGATTTATTTTGATTATTAAGTTATTTATGTTTTCTTTTGTAAGTTTTGTAAAGGCTTCCGCTTTTGTATGGTATTTAAAGTTCTGATATGATACCGTATTGTGATATCTTTACCCTTGTCGGGTTGTGGTGTTACAATTTATGGTTTCAGAGCTCTAGGTTTTAGGACCCTTAGAGCTTAGGCTATGACCTGTGAGGATTGGGTAGACATTAGGTTTCCGTCTGTTCAGATATCTTTCGATTCCTTTTGACTATCGTTCAGATTTGACTTCGATATTCTTTTGTCTTCACTGAGTTGGCCCTCCTCTTTTCGCATCGAATTTTATTATTTTGTCTTTGCACATCCGTTTGTCGATCGTCAGATGGAGACTACCCGCGGAGCCGAAGATGATGGTGCCGAACCTGTGTTGCTGCAACAGTCTCTGAGCTGGAGAGGTTCGTGAAGCAGAAGCCACACCCGACTGCCGTGCTGCTGGAGGCATCAGGATGCTGCTGGAGGAAGCAGGACGGACCAACCAAAGACGCAAAAGACGGAGACAAGATTCAACCGGTGGCTGAGAAGGTTCATTTACTTCATATGATTTGGGCGCGACTTATGTTACTCCTATTCGTTTGTCATGCGTTTTGAGGCGGATTGATATTCTGTTAAGTGATTCTGATCGGTATTGCGTTTCTTTGATTCGTTCAGAACTCGGTTTGAATCATGAAGTTTTATCGTTTAGCATTCTGGTACATCTCAGTTTTTCTTTTTGGACCGACAGTAATGAGTCACGAGGAACCGTTTTATGCAAGTTGGTGGCCTCGTTTGTTTGGTGATATGGTAAGTTGTGTGATGTAATATATGTAGTATGTATGTGATCTGGCCTGTTTTAGTATGTTGCTTGTTATCTGTATGTGATATGTTTTGTTTTGATATTAGTTATGTGGGTTGTCATGACCCGAGACAGAATATGATGATAATAAGGACTTGTTATGTGATGCAAGTATTATGACGCCTGATCAACGTGATAATACCGAGATCATATAATTTGAACTTATTGAAATCATATGACGTCTGGGGAAATGCATGTGGTTGATACGTGAATGGACTTTGACTTGTATCTGTAAATTGTCGCTCCTCATGTTCGATTGAAATTTTGTACCTCTTTGCGAGATTCTCATTGACAACTGTTATATATAAGTTTTGTACGCTTGGAATCCGAAATCGTTATGATCCGTGTGAACCTATAGATTGCTATGTCTGCCCTTAGTTTGTATGTCTCCACGTACTTCTGCGATTAGTAAGACAGTTAGGATTCGTTCTGTCTATGCATATGTTGTTTTCATCATTAGATACCTGAATAAGTTAGAGCGTGTTGTTTAATTTTCTGCATCTCATCTGTTATCTGCCATTACTTTGATAAGTATATGATTATCTGTTATAAGTATTTGACTGTTGAATTGATTTCTGAAAAGTATAAGTATGAACGTTCTGACAAGAATCTGTTTGTTCTAAAATAAGTTTCGCGTTTGCTCTATTCCTTGAAATTCTGAAGTCCGATTCGTTTTCTGTTCTGTTCCGTCTTGTTCAATTTTCGAGGACGAAAATTTTCTTTTAGAGGAGAAGAATTGTAAAACCCCAAAAATCGCAAACGTGTTAAATGACTATTATACCCTCGGATCAAATATTTATTAAATACGTGAAATATGCATAATAGTTCGAGATCGTTAGATATACTTTAACCTAACTCATGAAACAATTATCGTACATTGAACCACATTGTTACCAACATAAGAATACTCGAATTAATACGAGATAAAAAGAAATCGACGCACACTTTACGTTTAATCACATATCATCGTTTTATGTCTTCATGGGCCAAAATTTCTTATATGAATTACATAATACTACAACTTAATATTGGCCCATTTAACTTGAGCTTGGCCCATTTTTCTTCTCCCTTTGGCTCGTCTAAGACAAAACCTGTATTCTTCTTTTTATGTTATACGCTCCATAGGTAAAAAAATAAAACAAACCCTAATTTTCTTCTTCAACCAAAAATGACGGCTGGTTCTTTTCACCTCATTCGATCAAAGACAAGGTACAAATAATTGTAACGTGATTCAAGGGGCTGTGGTATCGTGGGTTCTCCATTTTCTGTCATGGATCTTAGGTGGCCTGGTCGTGGGGTTTTCCTAGGACGAGGGACTGTTTTGGTTGCTGATGATCGTGGTTTTAGGACAGATAAGAAGCTTGAGTTGCGTAGTCTTGGTCCTTGTTTCCTTCCTCTTTTCATACGCTGCAAGGTACCCTCATAGTCACCCCGTCTCGTCCTTTTTTCTCTTGAATCTGGTCGTGCACAGGTCTTTACACGCGTATGCTTTTGTACAATTTAATCATCTTACATAAAATGAATAAACATGGCTAAGATAGATCAAGTTAAAGGCTACATGAAATCATGAAATAAACCCTATATATGTCGAGTTAATGTGCACTAAAAACCTTGGTGATTGAATCTGATTTTGGGAACCCTTTTGTCGACACATAAATGATTTTGTTGGCAAACTAAATGAACCATGGACTATACGTAAAAGAGTGTGTATAAAAAATTCATAAGCTGGAAAATATAAAATTTGGGCATGTTAAGATTCTATTAAAACAGGTCATACGGCTTTCATGGGTCATGGGTGCGTTTGGGTACGTAAAACATGTGATTATAATGGTTTTAATAAACCCTAAAACTGGACAGCATCATATGTCGAATTTGTGTATGTTATAGATCCAATTTTATAAGTGCAATAATCTGGGTTTTTATAGGAAAAGTTTATTTTATGTCTTAGTTAAGTTTTCCAAGTGGTTTGGTCGAATTTGGAGTTGTCTAAGTCGTATTTTTGAATTTTACAAGATCAAGTGTCAAAGCTGAGAAAACGGGTCTGAAATTTGGTTGGATTGTTTGATTTTTCATTTTCAAACCATAAGGAACTGGGAGCTCTCCTTTTACAGGATTGACATTTAGGATATAAATGAATTTCTGGGAGTTTTGGAAATTTTTCCAAGGTGTCTAAACAGGTCCAATAAATGTAAACTTTTAAGGTGTATTTTCTGGTTACTTTCTGGACAGGTCTGGACTTGTGATTTTCCATAGGCCATTTGGCATAGATATAGAACCCACCAATTTTTGGAGACTCTTTTAACTCATGTGGGAACCACTGGGATTTTGATTGATTTCATTTGAGCTAAGTAAGTATTTTATAAAAATCGTTAAAGTCTGGTCCAAATATGAGTTTAAGAAAATGAAAGATAAAACATGATATCAATAAGTAACACACTTACAAAGGCATAAAAAGCTTATAAAAGGAGCTAATAAGTATTATACGAATCGTAATCCGTGTAGATTCATTGAAGAAGACGTGGCGTCGTATCTTCGTGTTCGTTCATTCATTTGCTTTTCCCTCATTTGCGTTAAGGTACAGATATTCTGACCTTTTTAGTAAAGGTTTTCTCATGATCTCTGGTTGACTCCTGAACAGTCAAGTTTAATCACACAAGCTAACCACTTGTGAATGGTCAACCGTAATAAACTTAAAACAGCTCAGAAAGCAATACAATTAAGATCAGAGGAATATAGTGGATTCCTGGGTCGTTAAGTCCCACGGAGGATGAATGGTGTTTGAACAAATTCAGATGTCGAATAATCACTAAGGATAGTGATCAGTAAGAATTTTGATGAATAATTACACTACTGATTGATTGGAATGTATTTGGATACAGAATTGTAAAACACAACAATCAGATAAGACAAACGTAAATACGTACGATTAAAAACTACGTAAACGTACAAAATAAAAAGTGAGATCTAAGAAATAAAAGGCCTAAAAATATGAAAATGATATTTTTGGAATCCTAAAAATAAAAGAAAATTATTGGAAAAAGAAAATTATTTTTACAACTATTTATTTAATTATTATTAATTAAAAACTATTTTTTACTATTTAATAATACTCTAAATTATCATAAAATATAAAATAAAGCTAGAAAAATAAACTTATGACTGAGAAAAATCTAAAATATTATAAAACTTATTTTAAAATTGAAAATTTATTTTTTTACACTTTTTATCTATTTATTATTAATTAATTACTATTTAAAATACACTTAAATACAAGAAAATATAAAATTAACCTGGAAAAATAAAATTTTAACTTAGAAAAATCTAGAATATTATAAAACTAATTTTAAAACTGAAAAGATATTTTTTATGTTTTTTTAATTATTTATTACTAATTATTTAATACTTTTAACTATTTAAAATTATAATAAATACTAAACAAACAGAGAAAATTATGAAACTTTTTCTATAAATATCCTAAGGTGACAGAAGGCTAACAAAGTTATAAAAACAAGAAGTGCTTAACAATAAGCTGAAAAGAAAAATCAAAAAGCTAAATCCTATTAAATAAATGCTATCACTGTATTAAAAATGATGTTTTTGTGGTTTTTCTTTTATAAAACTACTTAACTACTTAAAATATGAAACTTTAATGAAGACAGAAATTTTCAAACTTAAAAATAAGCTATTTGAGAACTTATTATTTCAACAGTTGAGCTTAAGAGCTTATTTTGAAGATTTAAGCTTAGATAAGCTTACAAGCTGGAACAAAAGCTGAAATAAGCTACAACAAGATAAAAGCTACTCAAATTAAGCTAGAAAACACAAAGAACCATATTGAAAAGCTGGAAATAAGCAAATAAGCACTTGGCTTCTTATTGTTAAAAGACAGTTATGGGACAAAGAAAAAGTCACTTGCAGCCCTAGCAAATAAGCTACAAAATGGAAAATTAAGCTTGGGACTTCAAGACAGCTTGGTTAGCTTTCCAAAGAACCAAATCTCACAAGCTTATGCTAACTAATAAGCTCTATGGGAGCTTATCAAATTGGACTACTCAACTGTGCACAGGGCACTATTTTGAAGAGGTACTCAAAAGAAGCTGAAAAATAAGCTATTAAACAAGCTAATGAGAAAATATAAAAAATACTAGGATAAAGCTGAGCAGTTTTATTTTACTATTCCAAAAGCTCAAATCATGAAACTCAAAGTTAAACCCTATAGAAATTAATCTATTTTATTCAAAAACGACCAAACTAAAAATTTTGACTTTTTAAGAAAACCAAATGAGTTGACTTAAGTGAACTTTAATTTGATACTACTTACTGATTATGTAATATTAAGTTAAAATGAGATGGAATTAAGCTAAATTACCAAGTTCTAAGCTACTATGATGAGTTTTATACTCTTAATCCCAACAGTTACAAAGTAAGATGAGATTAAAGGTATATTTGACTTTTTCTTAAAGAAGGACTGGATTTTATGGTTTGTTTGAGTTATTAGATGTATATGTGACACAGAACAACAATAAGCAACAACACAAACAATCTATAACACAGTTTAACTAACAAAACCAAACAAGCCTTTATAAGACTGATTTGAGACTTTTCAAAGACTTTCAAAGATTTAAACCATGCACTTGATTACAGACCTTATAATATCATATATGAAGACTAAATAAGTGTAAAACAACAACAATAACAACATAAAACTCTAGAATGACACTAATGCTATATTAACTGTTAAACTATGATTTTTAACAACTACAAATTTTAATGAACAAACAACTTGTTTTAATGTTTAACTTTACTTAGCTATAACTAAGAAACACAAAAACACAAAGATTTAAGCTATAAACTTACTTATACAGTAATATGCAAAAGTTGAGTTAAAAGCTTACAAGAGGATTTCCAACTGAAAACACAAAACCAAGAACAAAAGACCACTCCTATAGGCTTACCACTAAGCCTCTAACCCAGGGCAATCCAATATTCACCCTGCTCCAGCTTTGATCACCATCTCCATTGATTTTTGAATTTCTCACTATTTTATTTGTATTTTTGGTATTTTTCTCTTTTTGATTCTAAACTGATTTTAAAGGTTTCTAATAGCTTAAATAAGCTATCTAGGAGCTTAAGTGAGCCTATCAGTCCAAGATAAAAACTATTAACAACATTAACATAACATGAGATTTTGAACTTGAAAAATGCATAAACTTGAAAATATGATTAAGACTTGAAATTGATACTTGCAAAAGTTTAACAATACACTGAAATGACTTAACAAAACACTTGAAAGCTTTAAAATACACTAAAAATTGAAAATTACTTAAAACGACATAAGCTAAACTAAAGTACACTAGATATCTCACTACATTGCATCTTATCTCTTCTTTATAGACTTTTTGGACTTCTTGTCGACCTCTGATTGTTTGCCACTTGATTTCAGCCATTCGATCCTCAAATTTCATCATAACTGTCCAAGTGTAATTTTGGCGCCAAAAAAGTCATTAGCAGGTTTCAATCAATTAATGCAATTTGGGATATTGTGAAGGTGAAGGGGGGTGGGTAGACAGGTGTATAGCAGGTGGATAAAGCAAGTGGAGGAAAACTATGGTGGTATCTGGTTTGGCGAGATTTTGAGGTGAGGGATGAACAGTGAACTGGTTTTGACTTTCTTGACCGGTTTAATAATAGAGGGGGTCAAGGTTCAAGGTTCAACCAAGGGGGTCAAGGGTCAAGTGTGGGTTTGGGTTGCTAGATGGGCTCAGCTGGGTTAGATATTAAAAGGGGTCCGGTTTGGTTTAGTAGTAGCACAAGGACCAATTTTGTAATTCGGCCAAACATGAGGGACCAAACTTGACTTTTTCCAATGTTATCAAAAGGACCAAACTTGACAAACTTAAATAGTACAAGGATAACATTTGATCATTTTCCATTTTAAAATATCCAAGGACTAATTTTGCCATTTTTTCAAAGTTGAGGGACCTTTTCTGCCATTTGACCAAAGATTCATTCAAGGACCATTTTTGACAACTTAGAATATTTCAGGGACCTTGAATGATATTTTTCTTTATTTTGATTTACCAGGGACTGTTTTTGATAACTTTTGAAACTTGGGGGACTAAAACTGCCAATTGACTAAAGATTCATTCAAGGACCATTTTTGACAACTTAGAATATTTCAGGGACCTTGAATGATATTTTTCTTTATTTTGATTTACCAGGGACTGTTTTTGACAACTTTTGAAACTTGGGGGACTAAAACTGCCAATTTTGCAAACTTGATACGTTTTTCACCAGATTTTAGTATTTTTGCATTTAAAACACATAAAACACTTATTTGTGATATTTTCATCATTTTGATGCATTTCTGAGTGTTTTCAGATGTTTTTGCAGTTTAGATGGTACAAAAATGATGAGTATTTAGACACTCATCAATCCCCCACACTAAGATATTGCTAGTCCCTAGCAATGTTTTGAAACTTTAATGGATTTTAAAGAACTCTTTACCAAAAGCCATTACTTCTGGAGTAGCCAATTGTTTTAGTTCAAGTAAGAACCTTGGTACAATGATAACCAAATGATTTTGAGCAAATCATAAGCTGTAAACGGATTTGATTTGTCTTTACCAGAAGCCGTTTGCTTCTGGACTAGCCAACTCTTAGATAAATTATCAGTATTATCTTTGGTGAGCCGATTACCAATTATGGATTTCCAACTGCCTTTACCACAAGCCATAAACTTGCGGGCTAGCCAACTTTTCACTAATTAAAGATATGGTGAGTTGAACACCATACAATTTTGGGCAAATTGCAAGCCATAAACGGATTTGAGATATCTTTACCAAGAGCCGTTTGCTCCTGGATTAGCCAATCCTTATGTGGGTTAGACATGGCGGACTGATTACCATTTGCTGAGTAAGTGAAAAACACTTACTCCAAAAAAAAAAGTTTTGGCCAAAAACGGGGGAATTAGGTGGATAATTTCATGATAAAATTCGTGAGAATTCCCCCCACACTTAGAAATGAATATTGCCCTCAATATTCAAAGTACCGGCGGTTATGCCGAAACAAAGAACGTAAAAGGGAAATACTACGGCCATTATTTTATTTTTGATATATACATTTTTTTTAACTTATATACAACAGCGGGGGGCAACTCCCCCACACTAAGGTGATACTCACGGGTGAAAACCCATGTGGTGTGCTACTGTTTTTGATTACCGAGTCGCTAGCTTGACTCGATCCCCGCATTCATTGGTTCATGGGGAAAGTTTGTAGATCCGGGACAACCACGGGTGGAATGTCCTCTCCAAAGTAGTGCTTCAATCGATGACCATTCACTTTAAAATTTGGACCATCAGGTTGAGATAACTCAATGGTACCATAAGGATAAACCTTAGCAATAGTAAATGGACCAGACCAACGGGACTTGAGCTTTCCCGAGAATATCTTCAATCTTGAATTGAAAAGAAGGACTCGATCACCAACGTTGAAAACGCGGTTCTTGATTTTAGAGTCATGAATCTTCTTTGTCTTTTGTTTGTAGATCAAAGAGTTCTCGTAAGCTTGATCACGAAGTTCATTTAATTCATTCATTTGAACTTTTCTGTGATCACCAGCTGTCTGAATATCGAAATTGGCATGTTTCAAGGCCCAATAGGCTTTGTGCTCAAGCTCAATCGGAAGATGACATGCCTTTCCGTACACTAGCTTGTATGGAGTACACCCGATGGGTGTTTTGTAAGCTGTACGGAAGGCCCAGAGTGCGTCATCCAGTTTATCCGACCAGGATGCACGGTTTTCGCCTACTGTCCTTTCAAGAATTCTTTTAATACCACGGTTTGAAACTTCTACTTGCCCACTTGTTTGAGGGTGGTACGCAGTAGATAGACGGTGAGTTACACCATACTTTTGCATGACTCGATCAAATTGGTCATTGCAGAAATGTGTACCACGATAACTGATTATAGCTCTCGGAGTTCCAAACCTAGCAAAAAGAGATTTTAAAAATTTCACAACTACTCGGGCATCATTGGTGGGTAAAGCTTTCGCTTCAACCCATTTTGACAAATAGTCAACAGCCACAAGTATGTATTTGTTTCCTCTAGATGATGGAAATGGCCCCATAAAATCAATGCCCCAAATGTCAAATATCTCACACACTTGAATGGCGTTTTGCAGCATTTCATTTCTTTGAGATATATTTCCGTGACGTTGACAAGCGTCACAAGTTTTGACAAATTCGTGGGCATCCTTGTAAATTGTGGGCCAATAAAACCCGGAATCAAACACCTTTTTGGCGGTGTAATTTGGACTATGATGGCCCCCGGTGGGTCCAGCATGGCAAGCTTTGAGAATGTCAATAGCTTCCTGTCCATAAACACACCGTCGGATGACTTGATCCGCACAGATTTTGAATAAGTAGGGGTCGTCCCAGAAGTAATGTTTAACATCTTTGAAGAATTTGTTCTTCTGTTGGGTCGACATCCCTTTTACTATGAAGTTACCCGCATGGTAATTTGCGAAGTCAGCAAACCATGGGGTGGTAGAGTTTCCACGAAAAGAAACTGCATTGAGTGTCTCGAGAGGAAATGTTTCATTTATTTCCTTTTTCTCGAAAACATCTTGGTGAGGGTTTTCTAATCGGGACAGATGATCAGCAGCCAGGTTCTCAGCTCCTTTTTTATCACGTATAATGATATCAAATTCCTGGAGGAGGAGAACCCAACGGAGCAATCTCGGCTTTGCATCTTGTTTTGCAAAGAGATATTTGAGAGCCGAGTGATCCGTATACACCACACATTTGGTCAAGATTAAGTACGGCCGAAATTTCTCAAACGCATACACCACGGCTAATAGCTCTTTTTCTGTGGTGGTGTAATGGGTTTGAGCTTCAGTCATAGTCTTACTTGCGTAGTGGATAGGCTGAAAATGCTTGGATCTACGTTGCCCTAGGACTGCACCGATAGCAAAATCACTTGCATCGCACATGAGCTCAAAAGGCAAGTCCCAGTCGGGAGCAACGAGAATGGGTGCCTCAGTAAGCTTTTTCTTTAATGTTTCAAAAGCTTCGATGCACTCAGGCGAGAAGATAAAAGGAGCATCTTTTTCAAGAAGATGGGTCATAGGCCGGGCGATTTTAGAAAAATCTTGTATGAATCTGCGATAGAAACCGGCATGGCCTAAAAAACTCCTAATACCTTTGACGGTAGTAGGATGAGGCAATTTAGCAATAACATCGACTTTTGCTCTATCTACCTCAATCCCGTTTTTTGAAATCTTATGGCCAAGGACTATGCCTTCTTTGACCATAAAGTGGCTCTTCTCCCAATTTAGACAAAGGTTGGTGTCTTCACACCGTTTTAGCATTTTATCTAAATGGGAGAGACATGTTTGAAACGAGTCCCCAATGACCGAGAAGTCATCCATAAACACCTCCATTGTTTCCCCGATCATGTCGTGGAAAATGGCCATCATACATCGTTGGAACGTGCCAGGAGCATTGCATAAGCCAAAAGGCATACGTCTGTAGGCAAAAGTTCTGTATGGGCAGGTGAATGTGGTCTTCTCTTGATCCTGTGGATCAATGGGGATCTGAAAATAACCTAAGAAACCATCAAGGAAACAATAGTACTCGTTCCCTGCTAATCTCTCAAGCATTTGGTCCATGAAGGGTAGAGGAAAATGGTCTTTACGAGTGACGTCATTCAACTTACGATAGTCAATGCAAACACGCCATCCCGTAACCAGCCGAGTTGGAATTAACTCGTTATCTTCATTCGTGACAACAGTTATGCCACCCTTTTTAGGAACACAGTGAATTGGGCTAACCCAAGGACTATCTGAGATTGGGTAAATTAAACCTGCATCAAGAAGTTTGATAACCTCTTGTTTGATAACCTCATGAATCTTAGGATTCACCCTTCTCTGATGTTGAACTGCTGGCTTGAAGTCATCCTCCATCAAGATTTTGTGAGTACAAAACTCAGGGTTGATACCCTTAATGTCGGAGAGTTTCCAAGAAATTGCTTGCTTGTGTGACTTCAAGACCTTTATGAGAGCAGCTTTTTCATCTTTACTCAAATCTCGGGCAATAATGACAGGTAATTTATCATCACCCTCAAGAAATGCATACTCGAGATGAGGTGGTAAGTCCTTAAGTTCGACTTCAGGAAATTCTTCAGTTTTCTCAACTGACTTGACTTCCTTGTTATGAAGTTCGACGGGAGGGAGTGATGATGGATCATCATTAAGTAACTTCTCAATGAGAAGTATGTCCCCCTCGATGTCGATGGGAGCGTGATCAATTTCCCATGGAACAGAATCACTAGACAAGTAAGCTTCAATCTCTTCTAAGATGAAGTCACTTTCCTCAAAAGGAGTGAGAGAAGGAGTAGAATTGGCTATGATAGGTTGAGAAGATGTGGTGGGATCCCCACTCACAGAATTATGAGAATAACTAAGAACTTCTTGAGAGTACTCTTCAGAAGCAACATCAATGATATCTATTCGGTTAACCGACTCAGAATCATAGTTTGCGGAGTACCTCGAAGTTTGATCAAGGTTAAAGGTGACAGCTTCATTACCAACACATAATGTGATTTCTTGCTCAAATACATCAATGAGAGCACGGCCCGTTCTCAGGAATCCTCGACCAACAATGAGAGGAACCCGATGATCAGCATCGAAATCAACAACCACAAAGTCAGCTGGAAAATGGAACTTTCCTACTTTCACAAATACGTTCTCGGCAATGCCAAGAGGACGGGATATTGTACGATCTGCAAGCTCAAGAGTCATGCATGTAGGAGTAAGTTCCGGAAGAGAAAGTTTCTTCCATACTGAATAAGGCATCAGATTGATGCTTGGACCAAGATATGCTAAGGCAAAGCATTCAACCATTCCTGGAAATACACAAGGTAAGAGAAATTTTCCAGGATCTCCAAGCTTTTCTGGAAGCTTCTTCAGGATAACTGCAGAGCAGTTCTCATTCAGAGGAGTTTTAGCCATTTCAAACAGCTTTTCCTTGTTGCTTAACATGTGTTTGAGAGTTGATGCAAACTTGGGCATCAGCATGATAGCATCCGCAAAGCTTATGTCAAAATGTAATTCTTGGAAATTTTGAAAAAAATTTGTCCATTTGATGACTGACTTTTTCGCGGAGCTTTTGCTCATTCAAACGTGATGGGTATGGAATAGAAGATTTGGATTTGGGGTTTTCACCGGGAGCTACAGGTGGTTCAAAAACAACTCCTGGATTGGATTTGGGTTTCTGGACAACTTGAGGATGGACATTGTTGGTACCTCCGTTATTAGTAGGAAGTTCCTTGTCCTTTGTTGCCTTAGGTTCACTTTCCACTACCTTTGGGAGAGAAGAAGAAGAGGTAGTAGGAATAGCGGGTCCATTGTATGAAACACCACTTCTGGTTGTGATCGCCTTTGCATCGCCCCTCGGGTTAGCGATCGTGTTGCTCGGAAGTTTTCCTGAGCCCGAGGGTTGATCATTTAAAGACTTCTTTAGATCAGCGATCTGACTGACCAACAACCTGTTCATTTCATCTTGGGATTTCATGAATTGCTTCAATAACTCATCGGATGATGGTCCAGTTGGAACAATGGCTTGAGTTTGATTAGGAAAATTCTGGCCTCTATTGTTAGGAATAGGGCCTTGATTTTGAAAATTTCCTTGATTAGGATTCATATTCCCATGAAATTGATTCCCTCGATTGAAATTGTTTTGATTAAGGTTTCCTTGATGTTGGAAACCTTGATTTGGTCCGGGATAGAAATTACCTTGGTTTTGATAACCTTGGTTCATTCTAGGTTGATTCTGATTCCGGTTAGGATTCTGGTTAAAACCGGGTGGTGCTTGATAAGTGTTAGCACGGTAGTTTGGTTCATTTTGAGGACGGTATTGATTACCTCCCTAATGTGAAGTACCGGCTATAGCATTGGCTTCAAACGGACTACCATCGGTGGCAGTACAGTTGTAGTATGCATGAGGACCACCACAAGTAACACAGACCTCGACTTTCTTCACTTCACCATGTGATGGTGTCTGTGTGAAAGTGACTTTCTTTTGGTTAGCAAGAACCAAAGCCTGAACAATATCCGTGAGTTTGTCAATCTTAGCATCGGTGCTAGATGTACTCACGGGAGATGAAGTAGAAGGTCCAGCATTAGACTGAGACTGATATGTCTTTGCTCGGAAAGGGCGGACCTGGGACTTGTTTTCAATGATTTGTAAGGCTTCTTTGGTGGTCTTGCTCAAGAAATTACCTCCCGCGGAGGCATTTAAAGAGTCTTGATTAGTCTGGTTCAGACCATTGTAGAAAGTATCCATTTGCATTAACTCGGTAAAACCATGATGCGGACACTTGCGGAGCAACTCTTTGTAACGATCCCATGCCTCACCGAATGATTCGTCAAATCTTTGAGAGAATTTCATTATCTCATTCTTCAGACTTGTAGTTCGGGATGGAGGATAGAATTCGTTAACGAACTTGGTGACTAGATCCTCCCATGTCTCAATGGAACGAGGGGGTTGTTTCTCAAGCCAATTCCGGGCTTGTCCCTCTAGAGAGAATGGGAACAGAAGAAGCTTAATTGCTTCATGTGGGACATTCTTGTATTTGATGGTAGATGCAATCTTGTTAAACCATCGAATGTGTGCATGAGGATCATCCCGCTCAAAACCATAGAATTGGCTTTGGGTTACAAGATTAAGCAACCCGGTTTTGAGCTCAAAGGTATCAGCCACGATGGCTGGGAAAACAATAGCATCTCCGTAACCCTCGATGGGTGCTTGGAGAAGCTCATTCATAGGCTTATCTTCTGCCATTACGACAGGGGGTGGTGGTGGTAGACGTTCCTCAGTCACGGCTGAAGGAGCAGAACGTCCTCTACATCTACGAGGAATATTTGCAAGCTCAGAAAGTGGACTTGTAGAACTGGAAGAACGAGTGCGCATGCACTAAGTATAAAAATCAGTTTTCAAAACAAATGCGAGGCAAAACAACAAGTGAACTTAAACCAATAATCACAAATGAAATGGCTTCTTTGAAAAAGGTATACCAAATCACAAGGACACAAAGGCAAGTTTTAAATCTGTTGTTCGGGAACTTATTATGGTCACACCCCCAGTTAGTAGGTGTACTGCCTTGATTTGCGGTGGTTGATTTTTATGTATTTAAGTACCACTGAAAAGACGTAGGTATGGATATGTGCTGATGGTTTAAAAACTTTTGGACAATATTTTTGGTATCGTCTCGTTTAACCAAATCGTATCTCTTTAAGAATCACCTTAAAGGAAACACAAGCTAGAAAACGTTACGATTGTTTTGTTGTTTTATTTTGTTTGGTGTTGTTAACACTTTAGGAAAAGTTTTAATGAACTTTTTGATTAATGATAACTTTACAAAAAACTGTTTACAAAAAGTGGTATATGTGCAAGTACGGGTCTGAAAAAGCTTAGAACACGCTTACAGCCTCCCCGGCAGCGGCGCCAAAATTTGGTTGACTCCTGAACAGTCAAGTTTAATCACACAAGCTAACCACTTGTGAATGGTAAACCGTAATAAACTTAAAACAGCTCAGAAAGCAATACAATTAAGATAAGAGGAATATAGTGGATTCCTGGGTCGTTAAGTCCCACGGAGGATGAATGGTGTTTGAACAAATTCAGATGTCGAATAATCACTAAGGATAGTGATCAGTAAGGATTTTGATGAATAATTACACTACTGATTGATTGGAATGTATTTGGATACAGAATTGTAAAACACAACAATCAGATAAGACAAACGTAAATACGTACGATTAAAAACTACGTAAACGTACAAAATAAAAAGTGAGATCTAAGAAATAAAAGGCCTAAAAATATGAAAATGATATTTTTGGAATCCTAAAAATAAAAGAAAATTATTGGAAAAAGAAAATTATTTTTACAACTATTTATTTAATTATTATTAATTAAAAACTATTTTTTACTATTTAATAATACTCTAAATTATCATAAAATATAAAATAAAGCTAGAAAAATAAACTTATGACTGAGAAAAATCTAAAATATTATAAAACTTATTTTAAAATTGAAAATTTATTTTTTTACACTTTTTATCTATTTATTATTAATTAATTACTATTTAAAATACACTTAAATACAAGAAAATATAAAATTAACCTGGAAAAATAAAATTTTAACTTAGAAAAATCTAGAATATTATAAAACTAATTTTAAAACTGAAAAGATATTTTTTATGTTTTTTTAATTATTTATTACTAATTATTTAATACTTTTAACTATTTAAAATTATAATAAATACTAAACAAACAGAGAAAATTATGAAACTTTTTCTATAAATATCCTAAGGTGACAGAAGGGTAAGAAAGTTATAAAAACAAGAAGTGCTTAATAATAAGCTGAAAAGAAAAATCAAAAAGCTAAATCCTATTAAATAAATGCTATCACTGTATTAAAAATGATGTTTTTGTTGTTTTTCTTTTATAAAACTACTTAACTACTTAAAATATGAAACTTTAATGAAGACAGAAATTTTCAAACTTAAAAATAAGCTATTTGAGAACTTATTATTTCAACAGTTGAGCTTAAGAGCTTATTTTGAAGATTTAAGCTCAGATAAGCTTACAAGCTGGAACAAAAGCTGAAATAAGCTACAACAAGATAAAAGCTACTCAAATTAAGCTAGAAAACACAAAGAAACATATTGAAAAGCTGGAAATAAGCAAATAAGCACTTGGCTTCTTATTGTTAAAAGACAGTTATGGGACAAAGAAAAAGTCACTTGCAGCCCTAGCAAATAAGCTACAAAATGGAAAATTAAGCTTGGGACTTCAAGACAGCTTGGTTAGCTTTCCAAAGAACCAAATCTCACAAGCTTATGCTAACTAATAAGCTCTGTGGGAGCTTATCAAATTGGACTACTCAACTGTGCACATGGCACTATTTTGAAGAGGTACTCAAAAGAAGCTGAAAAATAAGCTATTAAACAAGCTAATGAGAAAATATAAAAAAATACTAGGATAAAGCTGAGCAGTTTTATTTTACTATTCCAAAAGCTCAAATCATGAAACTCAAAGTTAAACCCTATAGAAATTAATCTATTTTATTCAAAAACGACCAAACTAAAAATTTTGACTTTTTAAGAAAACCAAATGAGTTGACTTAAGTGAACTTTAATTTGATACTACTTACTGATTATGTAATATTAAGTTAAAATGAGATGGAATTAAGCTAAATTACCAAGTTCTAAGCTACTATGATGAGTTTTATACTCTTAATCCCAACAGTTACAAAGTAAGATGAGATTAAAGGTATATTTGACTTTTTCTTAAAGAAGGACTGGATTTTATGGTTTGTTTGAGTTATTAGATGTATATGTGACACAGAACAACAATAAGCAACAACACAAACAATCTATAACACAGTTTAACTAACAAAACCAAACAAGCCTTTATAAGACTGATTTGAGACTTTTAAAAGACTTTCAAAGATTTAAACCATGCACTTGATTACAGACCTTATAATATCATATATGAAGAATAATAAGTGTAAAACAACAACAATAACAACATAAAACTCTAGAATGACACTAATGCTATATTAACTGTTAAACTATGATTTTTAACAACTACAAATTTTAATGAACAAACAACTTGTTTTAATGTTTAACTTTACTTAGCTATAACTAAGAAACACAAAAACACAAAGATTTAAGCTATAAACTTACTTATACAGTAATATGCAAAAGTTGAGTTACAAGCTTACAAGAGGATTTCCAACTGAAAACACAAAACCAAGAACAAAAGACCACTCCTATAGGCTTACCACTAAGCCTCTAACCCAGGGCAATCCAATATTCACCCTGCTCCAGCTTTGATCACCATCTCCATGGATTTTTGAATTTCTCACTATTTTATTTGTATTTTTGGTATTTTTCTCTTTTTGATTCTAAACTGATTTTAAAGGTTTCTAATAGCTTAAATAAGCTATCTAGGAGCTTAAGTGAGCCTATCAGTCCAAGATAACAACTATTAACAACATTAACATAACATGAGATTTTGAACTTGAAAAATGCATAAACTTGAAAATATGATTAAGACTTGAAATTGATACTTGCAAAAGTTTAACAATACACTGAAATGACTTAACAAAACACTTGAAAGCTTTAAAATACACTGAAAATTGAAAATTACTTAAAACGACATAAGCTAAACTAAAGTACACTAGATATCTCACTACATTGCATCTTATCTCTTCTTTATAGACTTTTTGGACTTCTTGTCGACCTCTGATTGTTTCCCACTTGATTTCAGCCATTGGATCCTCAAATTTCATCATAACTGCCCAAGTGTAATTTTGGTGCCAAAAAAGTCATTAGCAGGTTTCAATCAATTAATGCAATTTGGGATATTGTGAAGGTGGAGGGGGTGGGTAGACAGGTGTATAGCAAGTGGAAAGGGTGGATAAAGCAAGTGGAGGAAAACTATGGTGGTATCTGGTTTGGCGAGATTTTGAGGTGAGGGATGAACAGTGAACTGGTTTTGACTTTCTTGACCGGTTTAATAATAGAGGGGGTCAAGGTTCAAGGTTCAACCAAGGGGGTCAAGGGTCAAGTGTGGGTTTGGGTTGCTAGATGGGCTCAGCTGGGTTAGATATTAAAAGGGGTCCGGTTTGGTTTAGTAGTAGCACAAGGACCAATTTTGTAATTCGGCCAAACATGAGGGACCAAACTTGACTTTTTCCAATGTTATCAAAAGGACCAAACTTGACAAACTTAAATAGTACAAGGATAACATTTGATCATTTTCCATTTTAAAATATCCAAGGACTAATTTTGCCATTTTTGCAAAGTTGAGGGACCTTTTCTGCCATTTGACCAAAGATTCATTCAAGGACCATTTTTGACAACTTAGAATATTTCAGGGACCTTGAATGATATTTTTCTTTATTTTGATTTACCAGGGACTGTTTTTGACAACTTTTGAAACTTGGGGGACTAAAACTGCCAATTGACCAAAGATTCATTCAAGGACCATTTTTGACAACTTAGAATATTTCAGGGACCTTGAATGATATTTTTCTTTATTTTGATTTACCAGGGACTGTTTTTGACAACTTTTGAAACTTGGGGGACTAAAATTGCCAATTTTGCAAACTTGATACGTTTTTCACCAGATTTTGGTATTTTTGCATTTAAAACACATAAAACACTTATTTGTGATATTTTCATCATTTTGATGCATTTCTGAGTGTTTTCAGATGTTTTTGCAGTTTAGATGGTACAAAAATGGTGAGTATTTAGACACTCATCAATCTCCTTTTCTTGTCATTTCCTTATGATTATTAGGATTCCCTATGCCATTGCTATGATTCCCTTCTGTTTATGTGAATCTCTGTCTGTCCGAACTTCTGTTTGTTGAAACTTGCTATGTTTGAGTATGAAATTCTGATTATGAACTTCTGATTATGAACATCTGATTATGAACTTCTGATTATGAACGTATGATATGTGACTGTGATATGAACCTTTGATTTCTGAACATTTGATATGAACCCTTTCTGATTTGTTTGATCCGTTGCTTATCTGAAATCTCTGTTTATTGAACCATGAAACATCTGATTTGAACTTATGATATGAAAACTCCGATTTGTAAATCTGTTTGACCTTTATGATGAATTATGATTTGTGTCATTTATGACAATCTGTTTGACCTAAGTTAGTTTGACACCCGAGCCAATATTTCACTAGTCATGGGGGTTCCATGTCCGTGTCAGTGATGCACCGCTGACATGACTCTAGGGCAGTAGAGTGATGTTCTGCCACGTCCCTTTCTGTTATCTGATTATGAGCTCGATATATTTTGTATGGCCACTATTTGTCTGCAGGAGCGTATGGATGCATCCTAGATTTGATCTGTTATCTTATATGATTTGTCTGGTGAATGATGTCGTGTGCAATACGTGTCTTCACAAATTCTGGGAGCTAGCTACTCCATTTGTTATTGAGGTCTCCCCTCATATTATATAAGGTATTCCGAGGTCACCCCTCCGAATAAGAAAGTTACTTCTGATATGATATGTTCTGGGCTCGTGGTAGATAACTAAATTTCTTATTCTGTGTTAGATATTCTGTTTGTGATTCCGTATTTGTCAATGTTTCCGTTTACATACTGAATTATTATATGTTTATTGAATGTGTTTATGCTTTGACATGTTTATGTGACTACCGTCTACTATGCCAGGAGAAGATTAATATGTATATATGTGATTTAAATGTTGTCTTCTGATTATATGTTGTCTTACTGTTATGTGAATTCATTGATCTGCGTGATGACTATGCTAGTGTGAAATTGATTGTTCTGTAAGTTCATTATGTATAATTTGTTCAGTTAATTCTGTGAACTTTGATTATCCGTTAGTGTACCTATCTGCTTATGTTTGATCTGCCATGTTTAAATTTTGTCTATACTAAAGTTTGATCTGGGAAATGGTTTAACTTATGATATCTGACTTGATAACTTGCTAATTGCTATGCTATGTCTTTTGCTTATTTAGTTATAGTTTCCTACTGTGTTTTCTATTTGTATGTGTGACTGCCACGTTTGACTGCTATTGTTCCGCTGCTACGATATTGGATAAGTGTGTTAAATGTAGATTAATTGACTTGTGTAAAGGACATGTTTACTTCTAGTAGTTGTTTCTGCTAGCTTTCGGTATTTCGTTTGACTTATATGTACTTGCATTTCCTGATTCATTAATTGCCTGTTGATTATGATGTGCTTCAGTTCGTGTCATCAATATGCTATGTGTTTGTTCTTATTTGTTGTTTGTTCTTCCGGATTTCTGTGTGTCTGTGTTTCCGCAGAATCCTCAGTGATTCATTATCCTCATTCCGCTGTGACTTCGTTATTCGTTTCTTTATTTCATTTCGTATTTCTGTTTTTGTTTAGTTTTCGTTTTGTTATATCTGTTCACTGGGCTTTGTAAGCTCAGCCGCATTTTCTTTTCCTGCGGCAGGTATTAGGCATTCAAGATGAGCTTATGGGATGGCTGGTCTGGGTTGAGAGTAGAACTGAGAGCAGGATTTGAATATAGGGATATTAGATTTATTTTGATTATTAAGTTATTTATGTTTTCTTTTGTAAGTTTTGTAAAGGATTCCGCTTTTGTATGGTATTTAAAGTTCTGATATGATACCGTGTTGTGATATCTTTACCCTTGTCGGGTTGGGGTGTTACAGAGAGGTCATGACAACAAGCATCTAAACCTACATTCTCTAGTGGCGTTTGGTCCAAATGTTCTATATCAATCGGGGTTCCCATAGTCTCTTCTACTTCTTTCGGGTAAGTTATAGGCGATGTGTGTTCCTCAAGTGATGGTAGGGCTTGTAGGCTTGGATTTTCCACCTCATTCTCCATTATATCTGGATCTCCTAAATGTTCATCATGTGCTTTAGTATGACCTAACCCAAATACACTCCGAAGTATCTCAAATCCTTCTTTAGCCATTTCAAATTCTTGGTCCGATTCATAAGAATCATTCTCAAAAAATTTGATCACTATGTTCTATTTTCCTAAAGGATTCCTCATGCATGTCATATGTTTTGAAATCTATCCCACACATGCAATTAGGTAGTTCAACTCTAACCATCTCACAATCTTGTTCGGGTTTAGGTTCCATGTTCTTAAAAACTAGGTTTTTTTGATCATGGTGCCTAAGATCATTCAACTGATGGTTTATGCTTAGGAGGCTTTTCTCAAAAACTTTCTAGAGGGTCTCACTAAAAGGAGTTGATTCTAACAATGATCGTTGAATAGAAGCCACACAAGCACAAAATTTATCAAATTCATCCAACCTTACCCCCGTCTCCTTTTGGATATCTCTAAGATCACCCACAAATTCATTAGAACAATAAAAAGCAATCCAATTTGTGGAATTCAGTTGTTCCTTATTTATTAATGATTCAAATGCAACTGCACTTGCCATAGCGACAAATGAAAAGGGTTTTACGGAAGGGGATAGACTACAAGGAAGCTAAAAATTGAGAAAAAATTCTTACTTGATAGGAATCAAGAATGGGAACCTTAACGAGATAAAAATCTAACTAGCTATTCTATTCCCCGGCAGCGGCGCCAAAAACTTGATACGCGTACAACGCGCTTTCGGGGTCAAAGGAAACTTCCTTTTCTTCGAGCAAGTTTTTCAACCACCTAGGTAGTGAACCTAATCGTTGTAGTGTAGTATTAGGGTAAGCCTCGGGATTGATATCGTTCTCTAGGGGAATAGGAATGCTAGTGAGAAATTACTACGCTAAGGTTGGGGTTGAGGAAGATTATTTTTTATCTTTTTTATATTTTTTAGAAAATAAAAGGTACGATCTCGGGGTTTAGATTTGGGGGGTGGTACTTCTACCGATTACTCTACTATTCTAATTATCTAATCTAAGGGGTAGTCTATGTCTATTGAAGTTTGCTCGTATGATGATTAAGGATGTGTCTACCTAGATACTATTACTCCTTAGTTATCTTTTATTGATGGTTGAATTGTCACGTCCTTATTCTTAACGCGTTGTGTTTTCTAAGGTCGTAGGGTGTGCTTTTACCCCTAACTCTTTGAAGCTACCTAAGGTTAATGACTACGAAATCTCTAGGATTTATAAACTTAACACTAAGGTTATCTTTGGATTTTTAGCCTACAATTCCACTAGTAATTATAAACTAATGTTCAACAAAGAATAATCAAGCATTAATAACACAACGATGGCTTTAAGGACTCCTAAGCCAATTTAGAAATAAGATAAGAGATAACCAACCAATATTCAATAACAAGGTTTCATAGATCTAAGCAAACACACAAGTAATTTAGCTGGACATGTTAAACATTCAAGCATAAACACATTCAATCGAAGACATAATGAAATCAAGGGAATAAATAACTTATCTCGATGTAAAACAGGGTATTAGAACCCTAAAATACTATCCTAGATGGACTACAATCGTTTTAGGTTTTTTACTCCAAAAGTCTACCTCACTAAAAGTCTGAAAATTCGAATTTTATATATAGAGTTACAACTGCGATGGCGTCACATTTTAATTGTGACGCCATCAGATCGCCGCCATTAGGGTTTCGTCTTGGCTAAGTCAACTTTGGGACGGAGTCACGTTGTGGGTGTGACGCCATCAGCTTCAAATTCTGACGCCGTCTAAATCTGGATCTAGGCTGTCTGAGGGAAAAGGTCTTCGTAATGCCCTACTCTTCAAAGCCTGACGCCGTCATGTATAAAATAGCAATTTCGCTCCTGAGCCGTCACAAATATAGGGACGGCGTTGCTCTTTGTTTGTGACGCCGTCGGGTGCACTTCCAGCAGCTTGAGTGTCTTGATCTTGACTTTTGCCATTTTCTTCACATAGTCATGCCTTTTCATCCAAATAAGCATCATTCCAGCATTTTGCCTTCAAGAAACCTAAAAAGTGAAAAGGAATGAAAGTAAGCAGTAACGGATATAAAAGTGGGCAATTAAGGGCTTAAACGACCCCTTAAAAGTGTACGTTTTAAATCCTTATCAAAGATCTATTATTAAGAAATATGCAACTTCCTTGACATTCAACATCTCAGCTGCAACATTTCATAACAAGGAAATTGAGGAAGACGCCACCAGCTTGTTCGTTGACAAAGAGGTGACGAACAACAAAGATGCTTTGCTAGGAAATCATCATTGGCCAGAAAGGCGTAGGCTTTTCTACCAAATCAGTAGGCTCAGCAAGTCACAAAAAAAAGTTAAGCATCATCAAATGATTGTAGCTATAATGTCAATTGCCACGGCAACTAAGTGGGATTATTCCTTCTTGACAAACATCGTGGTTAAAAGACAAGATGAAAAGGAGTACGAGTTTTCAGAAGCTAACTTTCTAGACATGTTGCTCAAAGAAATTGAGGATATGTATCTACTCAAGGTCCAAGGCACGATGCGTCAGTTTTCGACTGATATTCAGTTGAAGTACATCATCGCTCTTCTCATTTTCATCAGAAGCAAGATAATCCAAGAACATGTTGAAGATCTTCAGCTCGGCATTGAAAGTTATCAGAAGCAGCTCAATCGTACAAAACCAATTATTCACTTCAATGAGGTAAACAAAGAGCCATAACATAAACTTTTCAGTAAACCCAAATTGGGGTTCGTCTACAGAAGTGCCAATCTCCACAACTGCTTTATGGCATTTGATGAGATTCATAAGTTCTGTGACGACACCCTCAAAACGGTTCGTGATGGCTTGGATTCTCGGTTGAAAGGCATCGAGCTGTACAAAGGGGGCATGGTTGGAATTCTCATGAACAACGGGAGGTTTGAAGGTTTATTGCAAGGATCGAAAAGAGGTTAAAGCACCGGGATCAGATGCGAAGGCTAGAAATCAATGTTGGAGGAAGACCTGACTTTTTGATTATGACGTTTCAATGTCCAAAGTAATTAGTTAGTTTTGTGTAAAATTTTGGATTGACTGAACATTCTTGAGTTGTATTTTGTGAATTTGATTATGTATATAAATGGTTTATGCACATATAACAGTGTACAACCCGTTATTGTAAAGAAAGGACCTTGTGGTATGCTTCGGTGCCACGATCCTCATATAAGGAGTGAAAGCTTCTTACTTTCGAGTAGAATTAATCAAATATTCTATGTTTTTCATAATTCTACTCAAAAGAACAAGTATTCCCTCTCGTTATTTCAAAACCTCAAAAATTTATTAGCACTTGTTGAGGGGGAATATTTGCAAAGAACTTTGTTCAAAAGAAAAGTTCTTGTGGAATTCTTCCTGTAAAACTCAAAATGGAGATATTTTCAATCAACATTTGTAACATATTGGATTTCACAAACACACTAGATCATAACCATAAGTAGGCGTATACAAGAGTTTTAGAGAGAGAAAGAGTTAGAGGTTTGGAAACTTAGTGAGAGAAAATGAACATATTATTATGAGCTCCAACTCTCTACCTTGGAAGGTAGAGAGTATTTATAGTTCTTACATAAGTCGCCACCTACGGGCTGTGGATCAGGCATACAGTGGGTAAAGACCCGTCCGTCCTCCACGGTGTTACTAAACAAAATACTACTAAACATTAACTAATCTATGACTACGAGCTTTCTAATAATTACATATACTTGAGGTGACCGACTCTTTAATAACTGGATTTACTAAATCCTAACAATCTCCCCCTAAGGGAGGTCACCTCAAGATCACCTCAAAATTACATAGAACACAAACATATATTACATTAAAATTGTTCTTGCATTCTTGATGTAGTTCTTTGCACAGGAGCTCGTAGATATTGATTCTTCATTATTGCATGTTTGGATAATCAATGTGGAGGTCTTTAACTGATCCACGTGATAATTAGTTTTGAGCCAGCTTTTGAGATCATCAGCTATCATAAATCTCTGACTCTTCCATTGTGGTGTTGGTATTATGTGATGTTGTGACATTTAGACCGACATGCTCACATTCTAGTTCATGATATATTCTCATCAGAGTAGCGGAAGATTTCGTTGATTCATGATATTGGCAGCAGCGTAGCAGAAGCATGGAGTGAAAATATCAGAGTCATTGATGCACTTATCATGATATTTTTAGAAATGATAGTATTATGTGAGCATGCGGCTATGGATTGACCGCTTCATTCTGATCAGCTGCAAACGTCGGGCGTACCTGCATACAACAGTTAGCAATAAAGTGCACGAAAGTGTCTTTGATCACTTTCGTTGAATTATGGTACACGGCCCACGGTTCCCCGTTGATCAGTACAAGTACTGCCTGTGATCAGGTATAATTCCGAAGAATTTCCTTGACAGGGTTTCTCAGCTCCTCTAGCTGTTCTCAAACCGGAACGTCTCAAAGAAGACAACACGGAGTGAGTGAACCAGCGAATTGAGATTCACTGATTGATAAAAAGAGATTTGAAAAACAATCGTGTATCGCTTAATAGAAATTGTTTTTGCAATACAACGAAGGTTTTAATGAAAATCAATTATCAATCATGAACACCTTTTATTTTGAAATATTTGTACACAGTCGATGTGCTAAAGAAAAGGGTTTTTAAGCACAACGACCGGTTTTTCAAAGGTATCCGTCAATCCATAACCTGAATCAGGATTGATTCAAGAGATTGAACCGCCCCATTGTTTCTGTTCAGTTGTCACATGGTTGATCTATTAAATAGATCTCACATGCCACCCACCAGGAGCTTGTTTGATATTGGCTCCAGAAGGCTTTCCATCTTCATTGTGAAATATGTTTGCGAATTCACTCAGATGTTCTGGCAATACCACAAGGATAATGCGTAGGACTCAAGATATAATCTCTCTTTCCATATTGTGTGAAACAGAGAGTCTTCATTGAAAGTGTCCTAATGAGATTTATAGATGATCTCGTGTCTCTAGACTCAATTGTGCATATTTGGTTCCTGTGCCGGAGACTAGGGATAGGGTCTCCTTCTTCAATATCAACAATCTTAAAGAGAAAGTCGATAGATTATGTCGGTTCCCCGTGAGTATGAAACAAGTCCTTTTAAGAGGAACTTGAGTGGTTTGGGAAGTTGAAGTGCAGTGCGTCACTGGGTCCATGACGTCTTGTCTTCAATACCGATGTTACCTTGGTAACCACCAGTAGCATACGAATTGAACCCGGTATCTGCCCTAAGGTTGAATAATTGGAGGGTTATTTGTTTTCACCCTTTTCTCATTCAATTCTTTTTCATTCTTCAACCCCTTCAGTGCTTACTGAGACTTCATAACTAGAACCTTGTTGGGTTTATTCCAGTACTAGCTCAGTCTCAGTCCGCACTCTTCCCATATCTCACTTTTCTCCTTTTTTTTCAATATACCTAAGGACTTCTACACTATCTAGTGGATTGTCCCTGGGTAGATCCCTCCGGTTCTGGCGGATTATGGGAACAAAAACCTGACCTTATCATCCTTATAACACCATGCATTAAGTAAATTTGGTCGGTCTATTTGGTATTGTTCATCTGCCATTGGAACCAATTGAAAACCTTTTGAAAAATCAATCCAGATACTTGTGATATGTTATCAAAGCATTTTGTACCTGAATTGTTTTTGATATTTTTAGAAAAAGAGCTCCCCCTCAACATGTCCTTCATGTATTTGAAATCGTTTGGCACACAGAGGCAAGAGGAAGAATTAACTTCTTTGCTTACCATTTTCTAAAAGATATCATCATCACTTCCCTGATTAAATCAAGTAGATAAAATATATTGGGGAAGGATGAGGTTTTCAAAAGTTTGCTCCCCCTCGATATGTGCCTCGAGGTTTGAAATAGTTTTGCACATACTAGAGAGAACCTGCACTTAGAGACATATCAATCACATTTTAATTCTTTGTGGTTTAAAAAGATGCTCCCCCTTAACATGTGCATGGAAAATTTGAAATCGTTTGGCACATGTGGGAAGGAGAGCTTGTACATCCTTATAAAACCATTTACCGATATATCAGATTAAATCTAATTTAAATCACAAATTCTCCCCCGATCACAATTATCAAATCATTTTAGATTTGTAATCTCTGTAGATTTAAATTGATTTTGAACGCTTTTAAGGAGAATTGTGACTTGATTATGAAAACGTTTTAACTGATAAGGATCGGATTTTGAGACTTTAAACTCCATTGATTAAACATGCGTGATTATCTTTTGAAAACAATTGTATGACAAATAACCTTTTGATTTAATTGAAATCATTCTCCCCCTCAATCAATGACATAAGTTGTTGATTGAGAGATAGATATTTTTGACAAATGTTAAGTCTAGATGATTTTCAAAAATAGAGTCCGAGTTATTTTTCAAAGCAATTAGTTTTCATTAGATGATAAGGAATTGTTTAAAGAATCAGAGCATGAGATTTGAAAACCAAGATAAAGCATGGCTCTATTCTTTCATTGAAGAGCGGGTTACTGCCTGAAATGACAATAAACAATTGTTTCACTTTCTCCCAAAAGTATTTTTTGATTTTTTTATTTTTTTTAACATTCGAACAACATCTAAATTCCCGTGTCATTCTTTGAATGACAGCACAAAGACCGTAGATATTATCGAATCGAGGAAAACATGACAAAAAGACAATATTTTTAGAATTTTTCAATTTTTATGGATTTTTTAAAAGTTTTATATTTTTCTATTTGCTTTTTGAAGGGTTTTTTTTTTTTTTTTTTTTTTTTTTAACTATTTACAAGAGATAGATGAAGGAAAAACTTTTTACTCCTCTTCTTCCTCTTGAAGACATTTGAGTGTTTCTGGTTGATAGCTCTTAAGACCAAGTCGTGGAAGGATAAACTCAAAACGTTCTCTAGGAAGAGCTTTGGTGAAGATGTCTGCTAACTGGTATTCAGTCCTCACAATGTATAGTTCCACCACACCATTTTCTACTTGCTCCCTGATGAAATGATGTCGAATGTCGATGTACTTTGCTCTTGAGTGTTGTACGTTGTTGCATGAGAGAGCAATATATATTTTATTATCACAGTACAAAGAGATTTTGTTGAATTCAAAGCCATAGTCCGATAATTGGGATCTCATCCATAGGATTTGAGCACAACAAGATGACATGGCTATGTATTCAGCCTCTGTAGAGGAAATAGAAGTACTCATTTGCTTCTTTGAAGACCAGCTCACAAGCTTATCACCCAAAAACTGAGCACCTCCAGACGTACTTCGACGAGTATCTTGACATCCTGCATGATCAGCATCTGCATAGGCTGTTAGTGACATACCGGTGTCCTTCGTGTACCAAAGTCCTATATTGATGGTTCCTTGGAGATACCGAAAGACCCGTTTAACCGCTTCAAGGTGCTTTTTGGTAGGCTTAGCCTGGTATCTAGCACACATGCACACAGCGAACAAGATGTCTGGTCTACTAGCTGTGAGGTACATCAGGGATCCAATCATACTACGATATTTCGTTTGGTCTACCATGATCCCTGAGTGGTCCTCATCTAGTTTAGTACTCTCTATCATGGGAGTGTTAATAGGGTCACTAGAATCAAATCCAAATTTCTTTAAGATCTCATTTGCATATTTAGATTGATTTATGAAAATGCCTCCGGGACTTTGTGAAATTTGTAATCCCAAGAAAAATGACATTTGTCCATCATTGACATTTGAAATTTAGAACCCATTTCATTAGAAAAATGGTCACACTCATTGGAGTCAGTCGAGGCAAAGATAATATCATCTACATATATTTGAACATGAATTAAATGTTTGCCTGACTTCCTGGTGAACAATGTTGGATCAACTGCTCCTTTGCTGAATCCAGTAGATAGAAGAAACTTTGATAGCGTATCATACCATGCCCTTGGAGCTTGCTTTAAACCGTAAAGAGCCTTCTTCAAACGATAGACGTGAGTAGGATGCTCTGGATTCACAAAGCCTTCAGGTTGGCTGACGTATACGACTTCTTTAAGATCTTCGTTAAGAAATGCCGTCTTTACATCCATTTGATAGACTACCATGTTCTTACTTACAACATTAGCCAAGAAGATTCTGATTGCCTCGATACGAGCAACAGGAGCAAATGATTCTTCAAAGTCAATACCCTCCTCTTGACGGTATCCTTTTGCAACCAATCGAGCCTTGTTCTTTAAAACATCACCATGCTCATCAAGTTTCACTTTGAAGATCCAGTTTAGAGCAATGATCATAGCACAATCTAGAGCAGGTACTAATTCCCATACATCTAGTCGATCAAACTCATGAATTTGTTCTTGCGTGGCATTGAACCAGCTGTCTTCATTCATGGCAGTTTTCACGTCTTTGGGTTCGATCTTAGAGAGTACGGAGTTGAAGAAGCATCATAAGGCATCGGTTGCAAGTTGTTTCTGTGTGGATACTGGACGAGAAAGGTTTCCAATGATGTTGTCCAATGGATGATCATGTGTCCATTTTCTGAGGTGTTCATGTGGTTGTTGTTGAGGAACTGAAGTAGCAGAGTTGATATCTCCTGAAGAAGATGGTTCTGATGATGACTCAGGAGCAAATATGTTTTCAAAGGGTTCATCTTCTGGAGGAGCAAAAGGGTTTTCATCATCTGTAACAGCAACAACATTTCCATTGTGTACACTCGATGATTGATAATTTGTTGATGAGACAGAGTGATCAGAAGCAGGCGCTTCTTGACTTAATGACATTGAAACTGAAGGGTTAACTTCATTGACAGGGATAGAGGCAGCCTCTGTTGATGGAACTGACATATCATTAGCACTTGGCTCATAGTTTTCATCAAACATTGGATCAAATAATTTCTTCGAATCATCTTCTGAAGGAGGTACATACGGAGATGCTGGTGAGGGATTAGAAACAAGAGTAGAACTAATAGGACTACTAGATAAAGGTTGAGATGCGGGTCCAGAACTGGATTGTCCTGGAGCCATTTGACTGGTCAGCTCATCGAACGTAACGTGAATTGTTTCCATGATATTTCGGGTTCTCTTGTTGTAGATTCGGTATCCTTTTCTGTTTGGTGCATAACCTACAAATACTCCAATGTCCGCCTTAGCCCTTAATTTACCTAAATCTTGACCATAATTTGTTGGATAGCACAAGGTACCAAACACACGGAGATAGGATAAATCAGGTTTTCGTTTATGGACAAGTTCATATGGAGTTTTTCCATGAGAGGTGTGTATAAGGGAACGATTTTGGGTGTAACAAGCAGTGGCAATGGCTTCAGCCCATAGAAACATTGGAACCTTTAAATAAATTAGCATTGTTCTTGCGGCTTCCACAAGAGTTCGATTTCATCTTTCAACTACACCGTTCTGTTGAGGAGTTCATGGAACACTTCTTTGATGACTGATTCCAACACTTTCATAACACTGAATTAAGTCTTTGTTAACGAACTCTGTGCCATTGTCAGTTCGAACAATTCTGACTGTATTGTTGAGTCGAACCTGAAGCTGTTTCATTAGTTTGATGATGACAGCTGGAATTTCATCCTTTGTCCTCAAAAACTTTACCCAAGTAAATCGAGAGTAGTCATCAACAAATACTAGAATGTATTTCTTCCCATTTATTGTTTTCACTCTCATTGGGCCACACAGATCCATATGAAGTGTATGAAGAACTTCCATTACAAAGTTTGTGGGTTTTGGTTTGTGGGCATATTTTGTGCTTTTTCCCAATTGGAAAGCTGAACAAAGATGATCCTTTTCATACTTAAGTATAGGTAATCCTCTTACTAAGTCTTTTCTGGAAAGATTGTTTATGGTACCAAAGTTCAAGTGATTGAGACGACAATGCCATAGCCATGACTTTGTTTTGGAAGCTTTTGACAGCAGGCAGATGGGAGAAGATTTCATCATGTCTTCGATAGATATGGTGTATAGGTTTGAACCACGAGTTCCTCTGAGAATTTCTTTACCATCAAGTTCTCTAACGAAAGAAGTATGTTTTCTGAAGGCTACTTCTAGATCAGAATCACATAATTGACCGACAGAGAATAAGTTATGACCAAGACCTTCTACGTAATATACCCTGGAGATAACACTATCACTGACAACATAATCTCCATAACCCATAATTCACCGAAATGATCGTTCCCGAATCTAACTGTCCCGATGAATTTGCTCACGAAGTTCATGTGCCGCGACCGGTCTCCAGTCATATGCTTGGAACAACACAAGTCCAGGTACCACAGAACGATTTGAACGATCTGCAGTTGAACACAGACAAGAATGGATAACTGGATAATTGGGATCCCCATGCAAGAATGGGTTCCATTTGGTTAGTAACAGTGATTGGAACACCCACATCAGAAATAGAAACACCCATATCAGAAATAGAAGCAATGGAATCATTAGGAATAGATGCAGTGCTGGTGTCTGTATTTGACCTATTCAAAGTATGTTCACTTCTTAATGGAATAGTTCTACCAGTAGGCATCCATTTTCTAGTGGGCATTGTCTTAGCAGATTGAGGGCAGAACTGATTATCCTTATGGCCAAAAGGTATCCATTGATAACCTATCTTACTAAATATTCTTCCTGTGGGTTTCCACTGTTTTCTAACTTTCATTCGTCTTTGCCTTTTAGCCTTCTTAGCATGATTTTTAGCATTAACAATTTTAACTGGGCATTTGACAGCATTAGATAAAACCTTCACACCACATTCATGATTAGCAACAGAATTCAAGCAGACATCATTACATGGTTTGCAGAAAGTATCAGAATTCGAATTAATTACAGTACGCCTATGGCTAATCTAGAATCAACACGATTCGTTTTATTCAACTCAAACTTAAAGTTCCTAGGATGGTCTTCTACTCTCTTCCAATGCACATTCTTAGCTTGCGAGGTCCTATCTTGCTTGGTATTGCCTGGAGGCTTTGACCCGCTTGCTTTAATGTCACTGATTACTCCTGTAGAGGGAATTATGGGAACATTAGTTGGTTGATCTACTTTTTGCATTCCTGAACTAGATGTGCAAGGATCTAAACTACTAGAAGGCACATTAGTGTTCACTTTCTTAAAGTTTTGCATGGAATGGTTTGTATGCTTGGCACTAGGCATAGAACAAGGCATCACAGCTTTACCTTTTGCACCTAAGGATTTAGGACATGTTGGAATTAGACATTCTAGCAGCTCCTTAGATCGTTTGGCCTGAATGCAAGCAAACCAAATTTCTCTATCAAGAGGCTTATTTAAGAAATCCTCTTCCACTATCTCACGAAGACATTCTAAACTATCCTTAAGGTGGACACAATAGTTATAAAACACAACTTCATTATTCCTAAGATGAGGAGGAATGTATTTAACTGTCACAGTATATTTGTAGTCAGAGGATGACTTTGAAACAACATTCTCATTAAAAACAAGTGGCAGTTTCCCTTTTTCCTGACTCCTCAGATTCTCAATTTCTTTTTGTAAAGAAGTTATTTTTTCGTTGTTTTTGTCACGAGTGACTTTCATTGAATCATATAACTCTTTAAAGTGTCGTTTAACCTTTTTATTTTCTTCTAGAAAACTCTCGTTTTCCTTTTGTAAAGCATTTACTAAGTTTTGAAGATGAAAAGTTTGAGAATACTGAGAATCTAAAGGAGGAGGCATTTGGGAGCCAGTCACATTGTTCTTTTCACCCTTTAATTGAGAAATTTGGGCTTTCAACTTTCTGATCATGTTACAATGAGCTTGAATCTGTTCATCACGTTTGTTTATCTGAAAAACTGCATCAAACTCTGGAGCATATGAAGATGTGTTGATATTTGAGGTTTTGACATTTTCTTTAAGATGTTGATATTTTAGTTGTAAATTAAAATGTTCAACTTCTAGTTTAGAAAGATGTTTTACCAAATTATCATGATCATCCAGATCAATTTTCTCATTTAGTTTAGAATTAGTCTTTTCAAGCTCAATGACACGATCATGGGAGACTTTCAGAGCAACAGATAATTCATGAAATTGAGAAGCATTAATGGAACAATTCGTAGCAGTGTAAAACACATCTTGAGTGATACATTCAGAAATAAGATTCTCATTCAATGTATGCAAGTTCTTCCTCTCAATCTCATTATATTTTAACTCTCGCTCATAGTCACTAACCTCAACTATCATTGCATCAAATTCTTTTTCCATTTCTTTAATATCTAAATCCATCCCCTTTTTAAGACTCTCAAATTGATCTTTTAGTTGTTTAAAGAAAGGCATGACCTCAGTTAAATAGCATTCTTTAGTTTGCTCAAAACCCCTTTCCCCTTCAGTTATACCAGTGGGTGTGATCCTTTTCTTACAAGTTTTCTCAAAATCAACAAATAATTGAAAGATAACATATTGACTAATTAAGGTCTTGCTTTTAGTGGAAATAGTCCTAGGGACTAAATGCATTGGTGTATTAGGAGGATACACAGTTGCTGAAGGCATTTTCCTAAGGGGGTGTTTGTTACAACAAGATTCTCTGCTTTTTGCTTATCTAAATCCTTTTTCCAGAACACTTGTTCGGGTGTTAACAACGTTTGAGGCTTAAACATGTTCAAGGAAATCCAATTTTCCTTTTTGTAGTCACGGGGTCTGATAATTATGTTTTTCTCTTTACATGTAGGATTGTTGAGTTTCTTATCTATTTTCTCCCTAGTAACCTCATCTGATTTCTTATCTTCCTCAGTGCACTCAGCACAACTAGGTTTCTGCCTAGTTTTAAGAATCTCATTGCCATCATAGATTACATTTTGAGCAGCTTTTGCAATCTTACCATACTCAGGGTTGGATTCCTTTATGATGGGGATACTATGCTTATCGCTTAAGACTCTATGTTTAGTGATCATGTGAGCAGTCTGAATGGTGTTCCATTGTACGTACAACTTATTTTCAAGCTTGTTTTTCAAGGTTTTTAGATTAGAAAAATCATTCAAAAGTTTTGATTCCTTAGCACTGAATTCTTGCTTAAGCATTTTAACATTTTCTTGAAGTTCTTGTTTTTGCTTAGCAGTATTAGAAAGCTTTTCTTGTAAGGAGTGTAACTCTTGTTTTAATACTTCTTCTCTAAACTTACTTTTTCTAATAGTTGTACGTATTTGGTCATCCATTTCCTGCTCACGGGTGGTTAACTCAAACTTAGCACGCTGTTCATAAATAACAACTTTTTCTTTATAGGCATTCAGTTCAGAAACAACAGAATCATCATGGGCACATGCAGTGTATTCATCAAAAATATAGTCATCATTGACTACAGAAGATGCATCACTTGGTACAGTCTGACTTTCACTTTGTTTCACATATTGATCATATGGGACAACATTGATATTACCTATATTTTCAATATCTGACTCAAAAGTTTCAGTTGATTGTACTTTGTCATGTATCTTTTGCCAATCAACATCATCGTATAGTTTTAATACCACTGAGATGATTGATTCTTTGGATGGACTAGCTTGCTGTGGTGAGGGGACCTTTGGAGAGACCATTGGAGAAATGCTAGCCATGAAAATTGTCTGTGCAATAGGTTCATCATCGACGTCAGAGTCGTATGCATCACAGTCTGCAACTTGAAAGGCATTCTGATGATTATGACCTATCTCCTGAATTGGCTGCTCATCCACATCTGCATCATATGTCTTGGCATTGCCCTCAACAAGAAACAACAACTCCTCTTCATCCAACACAACTCCATTATCCTGAGCTTGCACAAGTAACATCTTGTCTTTGAAGTACTCTGCATTTTGAGGGCGTTTTGGAGAAGTGCAGTTCCTTGCTATGTGTCCATCACCACCACAGTTGTAGCACTTAATTGGCTTAGCTTGAACCTGATTTGGATTCCTTCCACGATTCTGATTTGCCACATATCCTCTACCAACTCCACCTCTTCCTTGTTCATACTGCCTTTCTTGAACAGGTTGCACCATGACCTTCCCATCTCTGATAGTAGCTTGATTGTGTGGGTTGGATGCTGTTCTGAGGTTATTGTTGGTGTGTGGGAGAGAGTTCATGTTTTGACTAACCATGAGAGACAGTTGAGTGATGAAGTTTTCCATGAATGTGTTTGGGTCAGGAGGCTTATATGCTGGATCAGGGATGAGCTTGTAATTACCATTACCTATGGGTATGACTTGAGAAGCTTTGGTGGTAACTCTAATATTTGTGTAAAACGTTGTTGAATCATTTGATGAGCTTGTTTCTCCCTGGTTGGTTTTGAACTGATCAAGAATCCTTTTTTTAAACATAGCATGTCTCTCATTCTGAAGAAGGAATGCATAAAGTTGCTCATAATTGGTATTCTTCAATCCTTTGGTTAGCTTCACAGATGTGACAAACTTATGCCATTCGGGATTCATGTTGTTCACAAATTTTGAGTTCAGCTGAATGTTTGGCATGGTCATTTTGATGTTCCTCATGTCATTCACAAGCTTATGGAATCTCACGTAGTACTCATAGACACTTTCTTCTGGCTTCATCTTAAAGTGCTCAAATTCATCATACAGCTGTGATTCTCTGTCTTCTATAGTTAATTCAGAACCTGAGAGAAGCATCTTGACATTATCCCACACTGCCTTGGCTTCGGTGTTGTGATTGATAAGCTTGTAGATATCTTTTGGAAGACCTTGAAGTATAATGTTAGAAGCCCTGATATCAGCATCGAATCTCTTTTTCTCCTTATCATTGAGCTCATCATAAGTCTTTGGTCTGTCTATTCCATAGGTCATTATTCCATCTGCAGCTGTATCAATTAAGTCTCTAGTAGTCTCAATCTGATAAGGTCCTTCATCAATCGATTTGAGAATGTTGACCCCATTTTCCTTTCCAAGTAAGTACAATCTGATTCGTTGTGCCCAAGAGTCGTAGTCGGTTCTGTCAAGTATGGGTGGACGAGTATCTGAGCCAACTGCTTGAACATCCTCAGCAACAGTGGAGATGATTGAAGTTACGTTGGTAGACATGTTAACAGATTACACGGGATTTTATAACTCAATGATTAAACCGGGAAATAGATTCTTTCACTGGATTTTACTAAATCAAGAGAAAACCGTATTACAAACAAAAATCAACCAAGTCGCTAAGAAACCTTGAACCAAGTCGCTAAGCACCAAGTTGCTAAATATCAAGTCGCTATAATGCCAAGTCGCTAAGACACAGTCAAGTTGCTAAAGAAAAACTCGCTAAGATCCAAGTCGCTAACACCAAGTCGCTGAGAATTATGACAACAAGTCGCTAAGCACCAATTCGCTAAGTCGTCAAGTCGCTAAATAGCAACTCGCTAAGAAACTTAAGTACAAGTCGCTAACAAAATTGAAAGCATGTCGCTACCTTCACCAAGTCGCTACCCGTAGTGGAGAATCCACTAAGTGTACTGTTTGTCGGCTTGTCTCAAAAGTCAAGTCGCTAGCACCAAGTCGCTACCTAAAAGCACTACAACTCGCTACCTTTTACT
Organism: Chrysanthemum seticuspe; assembly: GCA_019973895.1. Taxonomy (NCBI): domain Eukaryota; kingdom Viridiplantae; phylum Streptophyta; class Magnoliopsida; order Asterales; family Asteraceae; genus Chrysanthemum; species Chrysanthemum seticuspe. The sequence continues at coordinate 93,310,165 of BPTQ01000003.1, read as the reverse complement.
GAAGCAAGTCACTAAGATGAAATTCACTACGAGAACCAAGTCGCTACCAAGAAAAACTTCAAAAACACACTTTTCATTCCAAAACAAGCTCAACCACAGTGATTCAAGCTTACCAAATCAATACCCAAGCACATACAATGATTCTAAACACAAAAGTACACCCAAAATTCAAACTTTAACACTAGAAATGAACCAAATGATGCAAAAACCACTAAACTATTTCAAACTCAAAAACCATCTAAAAACCACTAGAAATCCAAGGATATGTAAGAGATGATCAAACCTTGGCTCTGATACCATTTGTAACATATTGGATTTCACAAACACACTAGATCATAACCACAAGTAGGCGTATACAAGAGTTTTAGAGAGAGAAAGAGTTAGAGGTTTGGGAACTTAGTGAGAGAAAATGAACATATTATTATGAGCTCCAACTCTCTACCTTGGAAGGTAGAGAGTATTTATAGTTCTTACATAAGTCGCCACCTACGGGCTGTGGATCAGGCATACAGTGGGTAAAGACCCGTCCGTCCTCCACAGTGTTACTAAACAAAATACTACTAAACATTAACTAATCTATGACTACGGGCTTTATAATGATTACATATACTTGAGGTGACCGACTCTTTAATAACTGGATTTACTAAATCCTAACAACATTTCATCAAAAACACCATTAATATTGCATTTTTGAGGGGAAGAAAAATAAAAGTGATCAAAATATGTTGTAACGTGTATGGAATCTCAAAGTGCTCAAACTCAAAAATAACCCATGGATTGACGATGTCCTGGATGGGAAATAGATTCAAGCTGGTTCAACCAATGATGTAAGCGTGTCTCGAATACGACTTGTCTGAGTAGAGTGCACCAATCCGAGAAACTTTCTTTGGACTTGACCAGGACGGGTAATAATTTCAAGCTAGTTCACTAGTGATGTAAGCGTGTCTCGAATCAGTCTTGTTCACTGAAAGTCGATCATTTCAAAAGTGCGGGCTTTACCCTCACTGTGCAGATTTAAGTTAAAACAATATAAGCACAAGTGGAGGGGGAGTATTTCTGAAAATACAAAACTCTCAAAGTGTTTACAAAATATTTTTGATAATCACAAACACTTTGAGAGATTTTTCAATTGAATGGTTTATGGCAACATAGGAATAGTCATGGAGTTATAAGGTGACTAAGGTTAGAAAAATACGTCCCATGATCCACCATAGCCGGAGGGGTCTACTCAAGGACATCACTAATAGTTAGAATTAGAAGTCCTTAGGTATGATTGGAAAAAAAAGAGAATATGAGAAATGGAGAAAGAAGTAGTTGAAGAATTAAAAAGAAAAGTTAAAGAAAAGGGTGAAAATAAATATCCCTCCATATGGTTCAACTTAGGGCATAAACCAGGTTCAATTCATATGCTACTAGTTGTGACAAACATGACACCGGTATTGAAGACAAAGTCGTCATGAACCTAGTGACGCACTGCACTAAACCTTCTAAGCCACTCAAGTTCTCTCACAAGAGCTTGTTTCACTCTCATGGGGAACCCTGCATAATCTATCGACCTCTCTTTACGAGATGTGTTGATATTGAAACAGGAGACACCGCTCCAGTCTTCGACTACTAAAACCAAAGCGCACTAATTGAGTCTAGAGCCACGAGATTTATCAAAATATCTCTTAGGAACACTTAACATTTTCATAAATTGTTGTTCAAATAATAAGGACACAAGTGATATATACTAGAGTCCTACTCAGATCTTAGCTATCTGCCAGAACATTTATGAGGGGATTTACAATTTCATTCCTCAGTGATTGAATGGAAATTCCTGCCAGGGTCAACATCAAACAGCCCAGACAGCAGGTCACTTTGGTAATCTCTTGTGGGTTACATTTAGTGTGGTTACTTGTTACTAATAGTCTATAATCGTGGAGTGATGCTTCAGTATACTTTAGCGAGTCACCTGAATTTTTGATATACTTCGGTATATCTTGTTAGCCTTCTTGAGGGCCTCCAATTCAGGAACCGCCTTTGTAAGAATTAGAGATGTGTTTTCACACTATGTTGTTAACAGTATCGAAATTTGAACTTGTAAGTGCTGGAAGACCCGCCAAAGAGATTTCTTTCATGAATCGAGTCCTGAAGACATGGGTCATTACATGAATCTATTCTATGTAATGATAACTGTCCCCCAACGGGATTTGGAAGGCTGATGTGGCCGACCAAGGTGAATGGAATCAAGACATTCATAGTAAAACAATCGTAGTGGTAAATTCTATCAGAAAATTCCATCGTGATCGATTGGTATTTTCAACTAACATATTCATGCAGGTACTGATGATTTTTCCTTGGAGAAAAGACTGCACCATCTCCACATGCGCATACTGTATCAAAGGAAAGTTCTCACCAAAATCAAAGGAAACATAAAGTTAAAGATGATTCTTCATCAAAGTCAAAGAATCTACAAAGTTTAAAGACTTGAGAACTACACATCATTAGAGATTCAAAGTCAAATGAAGTATGAGCATGGTGGAGAAAGATGTGAAGCACCATAACCACAGAAGTTGACGAATGGTGGACAACAACATATGATCACCACAACCACAAAGAACAAAGAAAAAAGAAATAAGAGACGTCAAGCTGATAAAGTCAAAAAAACTAAAGCATACCTACTCACAAGAAAGAAGTTTGCTAGAAAGACATCAAGCAACCTAGATGACCAACCCTTAGGGGAAGATTGTTGGGATCATGTGTAACTATTATCAAGTGTCGGTCATTAAGTTTGTAATAGGTTACTAATTAGGCTTATATATTTGTAATGATAGCTAGGCTTATGTAGTAAGCCCATAGGCCTATGAAAGGCCCAAACGACTCAAAGGTAGGGACTAGAAGTGTTTCCCTAGTTCCCTTTCCTATAAATACATTGTAAACCCTCTTATAAGGGTGTTGGTTCTTTCATTTTATGCATCAAACATTTATCATTATTTTGTGTGAAGAAACCAACCACTCTCATCCCTTTCTCTTACCATTCTTATGTTTATATGCTTGTGTTATCATCCTTATGGTGACCTAACAAAAACAGTCATAAAGATCTTCAGAAGTTCATGTTTGCTTGTTTTTTTTGTCATAAATAGAGCCCAAGAATGCTTACAAATCTCTACAAGATCCAAGCTGGGTAGAAGCCATGCAGGAAGAGCTTCTATAATTCAAGCTATAGGAAGTATGGACCTCGATAGATTTTCCTAATGGTAAGAAGGCCATTGGTACTAAATGGGTGTTTAGATGCAAAAAGGATGATAGATGTATAGTGATCAGAAACAAGGCAAGGTTAGTGGCTCAAGGATAAACTCAAGAAAGGGATTGATTATGATGAAATATTTGCACCTGATGCAAGGATAGAAGCCATCACACTGTTCTTGGCTTATGCTTTATACAAGGATTTTACAGTGTATCAAATGGATGTTAAAAGTGCTTTCTTGTATAGAACAATTGAAGAGGAAGTTTATGTTTCACAACCACCTGGCTTTGAAGATCCTAACTTTCCTGACAAGGTTTACAAGGTGGAAAAAGCACTTTATGGCTCGCATCAATCTCCTAGGGCATGGTATGAAACTTTGTCAACTTATTTGTTGAACAATGGGTTTCACAGGGGTGAAATTGATAAAACTTTGTTTATCAAAAGGCCAAGGATGATATTCTACTAGTTCAGGTTTATGTAGATGATATTATATTTGGTTCTACTAAGAAATAGCTATGTGATAATTTTGAGAAACTTATGCATGAAAGGCTTCAAATGAGTTTAATGGGAGAACTCACATTCTTTTTAGGATTGCAAGTCAGACAGAAGACAAATGGTATATTTATTAGTCAAGATAAATATGTAGCTAATATTCTGAGGAAGTTTGGGTTTACTGATGTGAAGCCTGCAAAACAACTGTGGAATATAACAAGCCATTACTTAGAGATAAAAATGGTGAAGAAGTTGATGTGCATCTATACAGATCAATGATTGGCTCATTGATGTATCTTACAGCTTCAAGACCTGACATTATGTTTACAGTATGTGCTTCTGCTAGATATTAAGTCTCACCTAGAGCTTCACACCTCAATGCAGGGAAGAGAATTTTTAGATACTTGAAGGGACAATCTGAATTAGGCCTTTGGTATCTTAAAGATTCACCATTTGACTTGATAACATACACATATAGTGATTATGCAGGAGCTAGTTTGGATAGGAAATCCACAAGTGTTAGTTGTCAATTTTTTAGAAGTAGGTTGATTTCATGGCAATGCAAGAAAAAAACAGCGGTTGCTAATTCCACAACTGAGGCTGAGTATGTGATGTGCTACGTGTGTACAAGTTTTAAATTTATAAAAGGTAAATTACCAAAATTACCAATAACACATACGAGCAAGTGTACTCGTCCGTTATAGCAAGATTATGAAGGTAAGTCGAGATCGTTCACAGGGATTTGAGTGAATCTAATTAACAAGTTTGAATCAACAGAGTCTATCCAAAACATATAACAACGCAAATAGATATAATGAAATTCAGATGATTAAAAACTACACTTGCTTAAACTAGTTTCATATCCTAGATTAATGTGATTGTGTTAACCTCTTAACATGTTGGTTGTGATAATTAGTTGGTGTACTAATCTATTGTTCTCACAAGTTAAACCTTCGTCAAGATTTTAGTTCATAAAAACAAGCATTACGTTTAACCAATCAATTCATGATCAATTCAAGTTTCATAAGTTCACTTTCATAAACTTAAACACAAAAACATCCACTTGTTTCATCAAATTGCTTAAGAAATGGTCAATACAAAAGGTAACCGATTATAGACAAAAGGCTACAATTGATTCTCAACAACTAATCTTACGACCTTTTAGATATTTCCAATCAATCCAATTTGATAATCAGAAAGCATTTTTATTACAACCACACCTTAGTTCCTTTGTTTAATCAAGAATAATGGGTAAAAACAATCATCCATAGACAAAATGATTATAACTAGTTGAATAACGATAAGTTCTTTCGACCTCTACGATTACTATCAACTAGTCAAACTTGATTAACAAATGTCACTATGAAACTTTAGCACAATTGGATCTTAGAATCAACTTGAAATTGAATTAAAACATGTTAACACAATCACTAACTAATCTTATGATAATCAACGTCATTTAAGCAAGTGTATAAAGAAACTAGCCACTCATAGGAAACATGAACATAAACTCAGAACTTTGAACATTATAAAACATGATTAAAAGTCTTACAATGCTTGGAATAAGATTACAAATGGTGAAGTAATGATTCCCAAAGTACTGGGGTAGACTTCTTGGTGATTTGGCCTCCAAATGTGGAACTTCTGGAACTCCAAACTTTCTTGAACTTCTAAGGACAAATTTGAGAGCTTAAGAGCTTTGTTTGATGAGTAGAGAGATTTGTATTGAAGTGTGTTTTTCATATGCTCACAAAAGGCCTTTATTTATACTACTTCCAAGCCTAGGGTATTAATTGCTGAACTTGGCTTCCAAGGAGTTAGGAAGGGACTAGAATACACCAAGAGAAGGACCTAGAATCGTTTGGATGCAAAGGGGAAACTTAGTGATGAAGATTTGGGAGATACAGGTCTTCCAACCAGATCGGTTACATGACCAACCGATCCGGTTGGTCTTCTACAAGGAACCAACCATTCCGGTTAAGGGCGGCGACCGAACAGTTGGGACAGCGTCTTTGGTAGTTTTTGGTCAGTTTCCAACCGATCCGGTAGCAATGGCAACCGATCCGGTTGGATTCCCTGAGTTAAGGAAAATTGATCTTTACTTCTTTTTGTCTTGTAGAACTTGGTTCTTCAATCCCTATGGTCTTCAAAGGTACTAGAGATACTGATTTGTGCTTGACATGCTTCACTGAAACGGGAATCTTCTATTTGTTGAACATTACTTTACTTTTCCTTCCGTTTTCCTGCACTTGGTTATAAACACTAGACAAACATCTTTTGATGCGATTAAGCACTAAAATCACGCAAATATAACCAAATAACATATACAAAATCACACATAACGTTACTTGAAACAAGTACAATCTGAGCGTTATCAAATTCCCCCACACTTAAACTTTGCTTGCCGTCAAGCAAATCTAGGAAAAACATCCACTGGCACAAGATCATGATTATGAAAGATGTGATGCAAATCAACCAAGTACAAGTACGAGAGAAGATTCATCAATTATGCTTTATAAAGGTGAAACTTTCAAGATATTTGACGATATCCAATGATTTTATTGCATGATTAACATTTCAAAACACCTCAGGAAAAAGGAACAAAATATAATTCTCTCAATCACTCATCTTTAGTGGAGTAACAAGATAAATCACACTCATAGCTCAGTCATGATTAGATTATTACCATAAGCTTGTACAAGAAACAAAACTCCACCGACGTGGCGTGAGCACCAAGTAAAAACATCTAAAAAGGACTTTTATTCGGGTTATAATGTTATGGGTTCGGGTTAAGGGTATGGATAAGGCATGGGAATGTTTATGAAATTGGTGTTAAAATAAAAATAAAATCAAGTCTAATACCCGTGTTGTTAGCTACCAAACAATCCGCGAACCAATAAATGATTAAAGCTTCATTTTCTTTTCTTTGGATTTCCACAGCCCTTCGCTTTGCTTTGCCATGACAATTTTTCTTCGAACATAGTACATTGGCTAATACATTCATACTTTCTAATTTTTTTTTTTTTTTTTTTTTTTTTTTTTTTTTTGTAAACATGACACTCCATGAAATGGCTCAATCAATCTAACAAGATGTGGTACTCATAATCATCATTCACTTTCCAGGTGACTAGAAACCAACCGTTTAGACATTGATAAGGGTTAGGCTAAGGTTTAAAGTGTAAAATCTTTTTGTATTTTCTGGATGAAGCAAAAATGAAAAGGATGGCTCAGAGGGTGTAACTAAGGGTATCTAGTGCTAAAAATGAGCACTACAAATGGGTCCATGTAGGTGGTTAACTAACCGGTGTGGCTAGCTAATATAGCATGATATGAAAAATTGAAGGCCATTTGGGTTAAATCCTAGGGTGCCTCTTTATCACACGAATTCACTTATATCGCACGAATGCGATCTCACTCCGGTCTGGTAATGATTTACAAGTACAAGTTCTAGAATAAATAAAATCACCGGCACACTCATAGCAAAAGATCCAAGCATAAAAGATGTATGCTTCTTATAGAACATGCTCAAATCCTCACAAATTAGTGGTAAGGGCTATAATTTGTGCTAGCAAATGTTTATCGATCCCAGAATGGATTGCAATAATAATCGGAACACATCTTGAAGTTTCAAATATTACCAGTTTTACCAATGGTTTGATCCATTTATTCTAATATATAATCCTAAAAGTGTGAAAAATAACTAGATCACAAGGGCAAACAAAATTTTAATTTTAAGCATGAAAACTCTAATTTTTCCTATTCACCCCCCCCCCCACACTTAAGTTAGACATTGTCCTCAATGTGAAAAACGAACTTAAAAGTATAGAAATATGAAAAATAGATATGAAACCAGATATTCCAATGAGTTTTTCTTCATTCCTAGCGTCCACTGGAGTAATCATTACCTGCACAAAATCTTATAAACAAACAAAAGAGTTTTATTAAGAGGTGGCACCCCCCCCCACACTTAAGTTGAACCAAAGGTTTAAACTTTGCGGCGTGACCACAGACAATCAAATCGGAAACACACGGGGGTGACTCCCCGAGAAGTGCTTGTTTTATTACCAAGTCATCAGCCTTACTCGAATCTTCCCGAATTGACTTGGCCACAGATGCAACCTGGAATATTTTGATAAGTTGGGGGATATACATGAATTCTTCACTAGTAGCTTCAATATCGTCCCAGACGAACTCAGCAGATCGTTTCCAAGGAACAATTTGTGGAAAAGGTGCTACGAAGGTGATGGTTTCGAATTCATTTTCGGGGGAAACTGTTGCAACTGAAACTTCATTCATTTGCTCCTTATCGTAGTATTACTTGATTCGGTGCCCATTAACAATGAAACTTCCGCCATGTTTGTCATAAAGTTCGACATACCCGGATGGATATCCATGTTTAACGATATATGGTCCAAACCATCTTGGTTGCAATTTAGGAGCTTTGAATTTGAATTTCATGTTGAAAAGCAGAACTTTATCCCTGACTTTGAATTCTTTTCGAACTCTTAGCTTTTTGTCGTGATAAGCTTTTGTTCTAGCTTTATTCAGTTTAGAATTTTCATAAGCTCGGAGTCTTAATTCATCGAGTTCGTGCAATTGCAAGAATCTCTTTTCTCCAGCTATTTTGAGATCGGTGTTACAGTTTCTAAGAGCCCAGTAAGCACGATGTTCAACTTCGAACGACAAATGAAAAGTCTTTCCATACAGGAGTCTATAAGGAGTTGTGCCAATTGGAGTTTTATTAGCCGTACGAAACGCCCACAGAGCATCGTCAAGTTTCTTCGCCCACACTGAAGGATTGTCCTTCACTGTTTTCTCGAGTATTCTTTTGAGAGCTCTATTGGTGTTTTCAACTTGCCCACTGGTTTGTGGATGATAGGCAGTTACGAATCGATGATGAACTCCATATCTTTTCATGGTTTTCTCCATTTGTTGGTTACAGAATTGGGTTCCTCGATCGCTTATCAAGGCCTTGGGAATTCCATAACGAGCGAAAAGCTTTTTGAGGAAATTAACGACGACACGAGCATCGTTCGTTGGTAAAGCTTCAGATTCTGCCCATTTGGACACGTAATCTATAGCAACGAGAATGTATTCGTATTTGTAGGATTTAGGAAAAGGTCCCATGAAATCTATTCCCCAAATATCGAATATTTCACACACTTGGATGCTTGTCAATGGCATTTCATCTCTTCGTGAAAGATTTGTGGTTCTTTGGCAAGCGTCACAATTTTGAACAAGTGTATGTGCTTCTTTGAATATTGTTGGCCAATAGAATCCAGCATCAAAAACTTTTTTAGCTGTGGTGGAAGGACCATAATGTCCCCCAGTTGGGCAATGATGACATTCGTCAAGAATCTTACAGGTTTCGGAACCAGAAACACATCTTCGGATCATTTCGTTAGGATATATTTTGAAAAGATATGGCTCTTCCCAAAAATAGTATTTAAGTTCCGAAAAGAATTTGCTCCTTTGAGCATGAGTTAAACCTTTTCTGAGAATTCCTCCAGCGAGATAGTTTGCAAAGTCAGCAAACCAAGGATCGGCAGTTCTATCGACGGTCATGAGATTCTCATCGGGGAAGTAATCGTCGATTTCTTCTTCCTTTAACGCCTCAAGATTGGGCTTTTCAAGACGAGATAAATGATCAGCAGCTAGATTCTCTGCTCCTTTCTTATCTTTGATTTCGATGTCAAATTCTTGGAGTAGCAGAATCCATCGAATAATACGCGGTTTAGCATCTTGCTTGGTGAACAGATATTTGAGTGCTGAGTGATCGGTGAAAACGACTGTTTTTAAGAGCACAAGGTAGGATCGGAATTTGTCGAATGCGAAAACTACGGCCAGTAATTCCTTTTCGGTGATGGTATAATTTTGCTAAGCACTATTCAGTGTCTTGCTAGCAAAATATATGGGCCGAAAGTGTTTTCCTTCTCGTTAGCCTAAGACGGCTCCAACAGCAAAATCGCTGGCATCGAACATAAGCTCGAAAGGTAGTGACCAATTAGGTGAAACCATGATCGGAGCACTAGACAGTTGAGATTTCAACATTTCGAAAGATTTTATACAATCAGCATTGAAGTCAAAGATAGATTCTTTCTCAAGAAGTTTTGTCATCGGACGGGATATTTTTGAAAAATCTTTGATAAAGCGGCGGTAAAAACCGGCATGTCCTAGAAAACTTCTAACGGCCTCTATTTATACTAGTTCCAAGGCCTAGGGTATTAATTGCTGAGCTTGTCCTCCAAGGAGTTAGGAAGGGACTAAAATACACCAAGAGAAGGACCTAGAATCGTTTGGATGTAAAGGGGAAACTTAGTGATGAAGATTTGGCAGTTACAGGTCTTCCAACCGGATCGGTTACATGACCAACCGATCCGGTTGGTCTTCTACAAGGAACCAACCGTTCCGGTTGCGGCCGGCGACCAAACGGTTGGGACGGCGTCTTTGGTACTTTTTGGTCAGTTTCCAACCGATCCGGTTGCAATGGTAACCAATCCGGTTGGATTCCCTGAGTTACGAAAAATTGATCTTTACTTATTTTTGTCTTGTAGAACTTGGTTCTTCAATCCCTATGGTCTTTAAAGGTGATAGAGATACTGATTTGTGCTTGACATGCTTCACTGAAACGGGAATCTTTTATTTGTTGAATATTACTTTACTTTTCCTTCCGTTTCCCTACACTTGGTTATAAACACTAGACAAACATCTTTTGATGGGATTAAGCACTGAAATCACGCAAATATAACCAAATAACATATACAAAAGCACACATAACGCTACTAGAAACATGTACAATCTGAGCGTTATCAGTATGTTACTTCTTCAAGTTGATGTGGTTAAGTACTCTAGATTCAAAATCAACTTCTTGATTATGGGTACAATTTGAAGCGTACCAAAATTTATTTTCTAACAGCAGTACTATGTGCATAATTAAAAATCTTGTTTATCATTCAAAAACAAAACATATTCAGATAAGGCACCATTTTATAAGAGATTGTTATGAAAAGAAATTGATTCAAATTTTGAAAATCCATACTGACAACAATGTTGCAGATCTGCTAACAAAAGGTTTTGATGTGAGTAGATTTCAATTTTTGATTGCATGTATTGGAATGATAAATCTTTGAAAATCTTATCTCTTTGTGTTTTTGTAAGGTTTTTTAAGGTTTAGTGATGTTGCTTATGTCAAAAGATTGTTTCTGCTTCTAGTTAAACTTAGTAATGTTGGTAACTGCTGCTAATTTTGAATCCAGCTGCTAAGTATTAATTTATGTCATGATTATTGTGCATTGTTCTCTCATGTGTTTTGTGGTTTTAGACTAACATTTAGTAGAATAAACATAAGGAGAATGATTGGTTTGACGAGAAATTGGAGTTTGGACTGTTAAAACAAACCTACTGCTGCTAGGCAAAAGTTAGTGCTGCTGGGCCGATGTTACTACTGCTTGGAAAATGCTGCTATGTTGGAAAGTGCAGGAACGAAATTGTAACTTTTTGTGCATAAATCCCAAATTGATTCATTCAATCATATTTGTGCACTCAAAATTGTGTCGATTACAAACCCTAAGACTCCTTTAAACATCAAAACTCTTAATTCTTAATTCCCAAACCATAATTCACAATGTCGACAAGGGTTTTTGCTGATAGTCACAACTTGGTTGCTTTACTTGACAAACCCTTACCTGAATCAGAAGGATTTGCTAAGATTATCGATTTTTTTAATGCTTGCCCTATAAGTGTGCATTATCAATAACTCCAACATTAAGCAGTTTTGGGCTATTGCTAATTCTCGAACTATTGATAGGGAAGTACAATTTCAAGCTTTATTAGATGGTCAAGAGGTAATTTTCACTGAGTCATCAGTTAGAAGTTCCTTGGAATTTGCACCTGACAATGGTGTCGACTGCCTCCAACCTCTGCTATGTGATCCTCAGTGATTGAATGGAAACTCCTTCCAGGGTCAACATCTAACAGCCCTGACAGCAGGTCACTTCGGTAACTCCTCAGTGACTTACCTGAGCTGTAGACATATTTCTGTATATCGTGTTAGCCTACTTGAGGGCTTCCAGTTCAGAAACAACCTTTGTAAGAATTAGCGATGTGTTCTCACACTATGATGTTAACACTCTCAACATTCGAACTTGTAAGTGCTGGAAATCCCGCTAAGGAGATTCCTTTCAAGAATCGAGTCCTGAAGATGTGGGTCATTATTTGAACATTCAATGTAATGCGAACTGTCCCTCAACGGGATTAGGACGGCTGATTCGCCCGACCAAGGTGAATGGAATCAAGACATTCATCAGTAAAGCAATCGTAGTGGTCATTTCTTTAAGAAAAGTCCACAATGATAGATTGGTATTTTTTCACTAACATTTTCATGTAGGTACTGATGATTGTTCCTTGGAAAAACACTGTACCATTCTCCACATGCTCATACCAACAACATCACACATGAAGTTCTCTCATATTCAAAGGCAACACAAAAGTCAAAATGATTCTTCCACTAAGTCAAAGAATCTTCAAAGTTTAAAGACTCGAGAACTACATCACATTTGGAATTCAAAGTAAAAAAAGTGTGAGCATGGTGGGGAAAGATGTGGAGACGCCTAGCCAAAGAAGTTGATGAATGGCAGACAACAACATATAATCACCACATCCAAAATGAACAATGAACAAAGAAAACAACGAAGTCAAGCTGATAAAGTTAAAGAATTCAAAGCATTTATACTCACAAGAAAGAAGAATGCTAGAAAGACGTCAAGCAACCACACCTACCTTATGACCAACACTTAGGGGGAGATTGTTGGGATCACCTGCAACTACTATTTCAAGTGTCGGTCATTTATATGTAATAGGTTGCTTAAATAGGTTTATATGTATGTTATTAGTACTAGGCTTATGTAGTAAGCCCATAGGCCTAAGCATAGGCCCAAACTAATCAAGAAAGGGACTAGAATAGTTGCCCTAGCTCCGTTTCCTATAAATACTATGTAAACTATCATTTGAGAGTGTTGGTTCCTTTCATATTAAGCTTAAACATTTCATATTGTCTTGTGTGTAAAAGAATCCATCTGTCTCTTCCTTTCTCTCGTTCTAATCTACATCAAACATACTTGTGTTCATATTATGGTGACCTAACATTAATTAATACAAATCTTAGGTTAAAAATTCAAATTAAATAGAGAATGTGAAAACGAAATTTAGGGGTTTTACGAATTTCTAAATTACAGGTCAAATTTCGGGTCAATGGCCATCGCTGACTAACCTGATTTGGTGAGGGTTCTCATAGTTATTTAATGCACTAATGCATTTGTACAACACACAATTAATGTTAGCACTAAAATACTCCATCATTTAATAATATAATTAATATACCAAAAGATATAAACCAAAAAAGCTAATAACGTGGTCATCAGAACCCAGAAACCTTAATTCGGTTGAAAAGAATCATATATGGCAAAGTAAAACAATTTCTGGCAGTTTATTGTTGGGTCCAGCACAATCACAAAAAATGTGTAAGAGATAACAGTTCAAGCAAGTGACGAAAACTGATGAACATCGACATTGAGGATGGGTTTGCATGAGAACGACTCTTATATGCTAATAACACAATTTGTACTTTTCAACATTATAAATCATCTTAGAAATGAATCAAAGATTTACAAGGGATAGCCTATAGAAAACTATCCGGTGACGACAGGTTAACTCTTTAGAATTAAACAACAAGAAGCAGCTAGCTTTGCTTTGTTGTTCTTATGAGAGGAGGATACTAACTATAATAGTTCGTATTACTTTATATGTTTGAATCTCTACTTAACTTTTTTACAACCTTCAGTTTATATAGGAGGGGAAACAATAGATGCACACGGGTGAATAGTAACTTGCCAACTTGAAATAGGTAGGTATGTGCCTAGTAGGCTAGCCTTGAGCGTAATTTCGGCTTGCCCGATTTAACAACATATAGTTTCTGTGGAAAACTAGAAGGGGGGTTGAATAGTTTACCGATTAAAAATTTTGTTTTGAAACTTATTGAAAGATCAATTGATATTGATCTTAGATATGTTAGTGAATAACAATCAATATGCAAGCAATATATATAAAGAGTAAATAAGGAAAGAAACAATCAAACCACGATAAGTTGTTTATAGTGGTTCGGTCTACAAGGACTCTTTTTCCTTGCCCTACTCAACTCCCCGAGTCTTACACTCGAGAGTTTAACTTCACTTGTCAACAAGCTCCTTTCACAGGCGGAGAAACCTTTACACTTTGCTTACACAATATTTCCGACACTAATCTAGATGTCGAATTCTTTTTCAAGGGTACAACCACTCCCACACACAATGTATTTTAAGGACTAAAATACTAACCACTCACACTCACACTCACAATTTTATGATGGTTTGATACAACAATGATGTATGAATCAAGATGTAAAGTTTGTACAAGAGTTATAAAAATATGAAATTAATTTTAGAACTTGAAAGATTTAGATAAAGATAATAAACCTAGTTTGTCCAATTTAAACATGATGTTGACTTTTCAGAAAGACAAAGTATGCAGTTGAGTTTTATAGAAAGTCAATGTCCAAGTTCTATAATATTTCTCCCCCTTTTGTCGAAACAAAAAGAAGAGGCGAGGCGGAATATGTAATGATCCCGAGCCATTATCTCCCCCTTCGAAAATGCACCCCTTAAATTGGGTGCCAAGAGAAAGATAAATGGATTGTGAAAAAGCTACAAAAAAGATGTTAGTAATAACCATCATCACAAGCATTTCCAATCACCCTGTAACAATTAACAATATAAGAAACACCATTCACTTGTTAAAATTTTCATGATGTAAAAATCATGAAAGGAACACAATGATGTGTTAGTACATAAAGAAAATCCTAGAGAAAAAAAAAATAATCTTAGAAAATTAGAAAAAAACAACCAAAAAAAAAAAAAAAACTTAAAAGATAGACTAGGAACCTCCTATTGAGGTGGTGGATGAGCAAGAGCTTTAATGCGTTCTAGGATGTGGTTGAGGATGAACGTCATTTCATCTTGAAGCTCATGGACCATCACCCGGGTCCGTTCGGTAATGTGGGCGGTCTGCTCATAATTTGAGCAACAGTGTCTAGGAGGGTAATATGGTTCATGATTTTGTGGTGGTGGAATGGTGGAGTTGTTGATGTTGGTAGTTGGAGTGGTGATTATGGAGGCAAGCAAAACACTTTGCATTTGCATGGTTTCACTAAGGTGAGAGTCCACCATATTTGAGAATTTGTGGAGGTGGTGTAGCTCGGCTTCTATCTCCTCTTTAGTTGGGTGATCATCCCACATCAATTCCTCAATGTCCTCTATATGAGGAGGCATGGATGTTGGAGATATTGGATGATCCCCATACAAAGGGCCATGAATTTCCTTATGTATATGATGGAAAAGAAGAGGTTGAGGCCCTAACGGAGCATTTGGGTCAAAGGATGGACGTGGAGACTCATGAGCTATTCGCTCAATAGTACCAAAGGATGGTAGTGGTGGTGGATGATTGGGTCTAGGAGGCAAGTCCTCCAAGAATGGATTTGGAGATGTAGGTGGTGTAGAAAATAGCTCTAATGGGATGAGTGTTGGAGATTTAGGAGGTGATGGTGACTTGGATAGTTGGATAGGAGCCGGTGGTGGTGAGCTAGTAATGTGAGTCTTTGTTGGTGGTTAGTAGTGACCATGATAGGTGATTTTGGAGGTGGTGTAGGAGTAGTTAAAGTTAGGAAGTTCTCATCTCTTATGGGAGATGAGATGGTTAAGGGAGAGGAATCGGAAGAGGAGCTTATGTTGACAAAGTAACATGGTCTTACACTCATTCTAGCCGTTCTCTTGCAAGGTTTGTTTGATGGAGAAGACTTAGTCATATTGCTTACGTTTTTGCAAGTAGATGAGAAGAATTGAGAAGGTGTGAGGATGATCATCTTAGAAGCTCTTAATTTATAGGATTATGAAAATATGGAAAAATGTGTTTGATTTGATGTTAAACCATAGAAGAAAGGGGGTTTCTAATCATTTGAAAGTGTTTTTAATGCTAGTCATATCACCTAAGTCAAGCCATACAAGATGGATAGAGTGAAGAGACTAAGATATGCAATAAATGTGTTGGAATGATTGTTGGATATTTAGAATCAGATCACCTACGGATTTCAAGGAACCAAATTTTTGGTTCCTTCTTTTATGAAAAAAGGTTCCTTGGGTGAATTTTTGGAATTTTTGAATTTTGGTGGGAAATGGATATCCCATATGCCTAAGTGTGTTAAACTAGTTCTAATATGGGTAAGAATTAGTAAAAACAATCCTAGAGGTAAGTTATGGTACTATGGAATGTTAAAATAAGCAAAATTTATAAACTTACCTGCAGGTTACACGGCACCAATTTTTTACACAGGCGGATTCAAAATTTTGGTGCCGCCTGGTCCGCCTGTTCAGGTTTGGCGGTACCAAAATTTACAACAGACGGAACCAAAAAAATGGTGCCGTGTGATCCGTGGTGATCATAATTCCGACCCATAATTTAACTACCGGGGACCTTTCCAAAATGTTAGGAATTAGAAATTCCCGGTATTAAAGAGTCGGTCACCTCAAGTATATGTAATCGTTAGAAAGCTCGTAGTCGTAGTTCTTTTAAGTTAAGTAGTAATTTAGTTAAGTAACACCGTGGAGGACGGACGGGTCTTTACCCACTGTATGCCTGATCCACAGCCCAAAGTGTGGCGAGTTATGTAAGACTATAAATACTCTCTACCTTCCAAGGTAGAGAGTTGGAGCTCATAATAATATCTTTCACTTTCTCTCACTAAGTTCCCTAAACCTCTAACTTTCTCTCTCTAGAATTCCATCTATATGCTACTTTGTGTTATGGTTTGATGTGTATGTGAAAAGTTATATCTTACAATTGGTATCAGAGCCATGGTTAGATCATATCTTGCACATCTTTGGATTTATAGTGGTTTTTAGGTGGTTTTTGAGTTTGAAAAAGTTTAGTGGTTTTTGCATCATTTGGGTGATTTCTTGTGTTAAAGTTTGAATTTTGTTGGTACTTTTATGTTTAGAATCATCAAAAGTGTTTAGGTTTTCGTTTGGTTAGCTTGAATCATCTTGGTTGGGTTGTTTTTGGATTGAAAAGTGATGTTTATATGGTTTTTCATGCTAGCGACTTAGTTCACGGAATATTTTTCTTGGTAGCGACTTGCTTCGCATTTTTGTAGCGACTTACAGTGTTGGAGCTAGCGAGTTAGAGCTAGCGAGTTAAAGTACAAGTAGTGGACTCTCCACTACGGGTAGCGACTTGTGGTAGCGACTTGGTCAGTAGCGAGTTGCTCTTTAGCGACTTGTGTCTCTAGCGACTTGTGTAGCGAATTGCTGCCAAAATTTGGTTAGCGACTTGGTCTGTAGCGAGTTACTACTTAGCGACTTGCTTTTCTGTTAGCGACTTGGGTTTCTAGCGACTTGGTTTTCTAGCGAATTAATTGGTAGCGACTTAGTGCATTTGTCTCTAGCGACTTAGTGCATTATCATCTAGCGACTTGAGTGATTGTTTACGGTTTTCTCTTGATTTAGTAAAATCCCGTGAAAGAATCTATTTCCCGGTTTAATCATAGAGTTATAAAATCCCGTATAATCTGGTAACATGTCTACCAACGTCCCTACTGTCATCTCCACTGTTGCCGAGGATGTACAAGCAGCTGGCTCAGATACTCGTCCACCCATGCTTGACAGAACTGACTACGATTCTTGGGCTCAACGAATCAGATTGTATTGCCTTGGAAAGGAAAATGGTGTCAATATTCTCAAATCCATTGATGAAGGACCATATCGAGTTGAAACGACTAGAGACATACTTGATACTAATGAAGATGGTACTCCTGTTTACGGAATGGACAGACCTAAGATGTATGATGAGCTTGATGATAAGGAGAAAAAGAGATTCGATGCAGATATCAGGGCTTCAAACATTGTTCTTCAAGGTCTTCCTAAAGACATCTACAAGCTGATCAATCATAACACAGATGCTAAGGCAGTTTGGGATAATGTTAAGATGCTTCTCTCAGGTTCAGAATTAACTATGGAAGACAGAGAATCCCAACTCTATGACGAATTTGAGCACTTCAAGATGAAACCAGATGAGAGTGTCTATGAGTACTATGTGAGATTCCATAAGTTAGTGAATGACATGAGGAACATCAGAATGACTATGCCTAACATTCAGCTGAACTCAAAGTTTGTGAACAACATGAATCCCGAATGGCACAAGTTTGTCACAGCTGTGAAGCTCACTAAAGGATTGAAGAATACAAACTATGAGCAACTCTATGCCTTCCTCCTTCAGAATGAGAGACATGCCATGTTTGAAAAATTGATTCTCAATCAGTTCAAAACCAACCAGGGAGAGACAAGCTCGTCTAATGACTCAACAGCCTTCTACTCAAACATTGGAATCACAACCAAAGCATCACAAGTCATACCCTTGGGGAATGGTAATCACAAACTCATTCCTGATCCCATGTTCAAACAAGCTGATGCTGATGCACACGTGGGTAACATCATCAATCAACTAGCTCTTCTCATTAGTCAAAACATGAATTCTCTCCCACAAACCAACAACAACCTCAGAACTGCATCTAACCCACATAATCAAGCCACTGTTAAAGATGGAAGGATCGTGGTGCAACCAGTTCAGGAAAGACAGTATGATCAGGGAAGAGGTGGAGCTGGGAGAGGTTATGTTGGAAACCAGAATCGAGGAAGAAATGGTAACCAAGGTCAACCTAAGCCAATCAAATGCTATAACTGTGGTGGTGAAGGACACATTGCAAGGAACTGCACATCTCCAAAGCGTCCACAGAATGCTGATTACTTCAAAGATAAGATGTTGCTGGCACAAGCTCAGGACAATGGTGCTGCGTTGGATGAAGAGGAATTGCTGTTTCTTGCTGAGGGCAATGCCAAGACCTATGATGCAGATGTGGATGAGCAGCCTATTCAGGAGATAGGTCACAATCATCAGAATGCCTTTCAAGTCGCTGACTGTGATGCATACGACTCTGATGTAGATGATGGACCTACTGCGCACACAATCTTTATGGCTAGCATCTCTCCAATGGTTTCTCCCAAGATCTCTTCTTCACCACAAGTTGGCCCATCCAAGGACAAACTCATCTCAGAGGTATTAAAGCTATACGATGATGCTGATGTGCAACAGATGCATGACAAAGTACAACCAACTGAAACTATTGAATCAAATATTGAAAATATGGGTAATATCAATATTGTGCCATACGATCAATACGTGAAACAAAGTGAAAGTGAAGTTGTACCAAGTGATGCATCTTCTGCAGTCAACAATGACTATGTCTTTGATGAATACACTGCATGTGCTCCTGATGATTCCATAATTTCTGAACTAAATGCCTATAAGGAACGTGTTGCTATTTATGAACAACGTGCAAAATTTGAGTTGACCACTCGTGAGCAGGAAATGGATGTCCAAGTGAGTACAGTAATTAGAAAAAGTAAGTTTAGAGAAGAAGTATTGAAACAAGAATTAAATTCCTTGCAAGAAAAACTTTCTAAAACAGCTAAGCAAAAACAAGAACTTCAAGAAAATGTGAAAATGCTTAAGCAAGAATTTAATGCAAAGGAATCAAAACTCTTGAGAGATTTTTCTAATCTGAAAACTTTGAAAAACAAACTTGAAAACAAGTTGTACTTACAAGGAAACACCATTCAGACTGCTCACATGATCACTAAGCATAGAGTTCTAAGCGATAAGCATAGCGTTCCCCTTGTAGAGGAACCAAATCCAGAGGTAATTAAAAAGGCTAGAAATGCTCATAAGGTACTTTATGATGGTAATGAAGTCCTTAAGCCTAGGCAGAAACCTAGTTGCGTTGAGTGCACTGAGGAAGATAAGATATTAAATGAAATCACTAGGGAAAAGATGAATAAGAAGCAAAATGATCCCAAATGCAAAGAGAAAAACATAATCATCTCTCCTCATGATTACAAGAAGGAAAAATGGATTTCCTTGAACAAGTTTAAGCCTCAGACTTTGTTGACTCCTGAACAAGTCTTCTGGAAAATGGATTTAGATAAGCAGAAAGCTGAAAATATTGTAGAAACAAACCCTCCCCTTCGGAAAATGCCTAGAGCAACTGTGTATCCTCCTAATACACCAATGCATCTTGTACCTAGAACAATTGCCACTAAAAGCAAGACATTAATTAGCCAATACGTTATATTTCAACTATTTGTTGATTTTGAGAAAACTTGCAAGAAAAGGATCACACCCACTGGTATAACTGAAGGAGAAAGAGGTTTTGAACAAATGAAAGAATGTTATTTAACTGAGGTCATGCCCTTCTTTAAACTTCTAAAAGATCACTTTGAGAGTCTTAAAAAGGGGGTAGAAACTGATATTAAGGGTATGGAAAAGGAATTTGATGCAATGGTTGTTGAAGTTAGTGATTATGAGCGTGCACTAAAATATAATGAGATTGAGAGAAAGAACCTGCATACATTAAATGAGAATCTTATTACTGAATGTGTTGCTCAAGATGTCTTTTTCACTGCTTCAAATTGCTCTATTAATGCTTCCAAATTTCATGAACTATCTGTGGCCCTGAAAGTCTCCCATGATCGTGTCATTGAGCTTGAAAAAACTAATTCTAAACTAAATGAGAAAATTGAACTGGATGATCATGACAATTTGGTTAAACATTTTTCTAAACTAGAAGTTGAGTATTTTAATCTACAACTAAAATATCAACATCTCAAAGAAAATGTCAAAACTTCAAATATCAAGACATCTTCAGATGCTCCAGAGTTTGATGCAGTTTTTCAAATTAACAAACGAGATGAACAGATTCAAGCTCAGTGTAACACGATCAGAAAGTTGAAAGCCCAAATCTCTCAATTAAAGGGTCAAACGAACAATATGACAGGCTCCCAAATGCCTCCTTCTTTAGATTCTCAGAATTCTCAAACGTTTCATCTTCAAAACCTAGTAAATGCTTTACAAAAGGAAAACGAAAGTTTTCTAGAAGAAAATGAAAAGGTTAAACGTCATTTCAATGAGTTATTTGAATCAATTAAAGTCACTCGTAACAAAAACAACGAACAAATAGCTTCATTGCAAAAGGAAATTGAGAATCTGAAGAGTCAGGTAAAAGGGAAAATGCCAATGATCAATGGGGAGAATGGTGTATCTAAGGATCACTCTGGTAATAAATATGCTTTATCTGTGACATATGTCCCCCCTCATCTGAGGAACA
This sequence comes from Chrysanthemum seticuspe, assembly GCA_019973895.1. Taxonomy (NCBI): domain Eukaryota; kingdom Viridiplantae; phylum Streptophyta; class Magnoliopsida; order Asterales; family Asteraceae; genus Chrysanthemum; species Chrysanthemum seticuspe. The sequence goes on along the minus strand of BPTQ01000003.1, from coordinate 93,289,142 downwards.
ACAAACTTGCCATTCAAACATATTTCTCATCCCTTAAGGATTGCCTAGAATGTCTGCGTGAGATTGTTGAAGAGGATAAGCTAGAGAAACCACATGATAATGCAATTGGACATGCATGCTTATATGCCAAACGATCTCAAGAAATCTTAGAATGCTTGATCACAATATGCCCAAAGACATTAGGTGAGAAAGTTAACCCTTTGATTCCATGCTCGATGCCTAAGGCCAAATATGATATACACTCGATTCCCAATGTTTTGAATGTGAACCGTAGTGTACCCTTGAGTAGTTCAGATTCTAGATTTGTCAATGCTAAGAAAGAGAACTCAAGCGTGCCTTCTAGGAGTACAAATCTCAGGACCTCTCAAGCTAAGAATGTGCACTAGAAGAGAGTAGAAGAACAATCTAGGAACCTTAAGTTTGAATCGAATAAAACAAATCGTGTTGATTCTAGTATTAGCCATAGGCGTACTGTAATTAATTTGAATTCTGATACTATTTGCAAACCTTGTACTGATGATTGCTTGAATTCTGTTTCTAATCTTGGATGTGATGTTAATGTTCTGCCTAATGATGTTAATTGCCCAGTTAATTTTGTTAATGCTAAAATTCATGCTAAAAAGGCTAAAAGGCAAAAGCGAAAGAGAGTCAGAAAACAATGGAAACCCACAGGAAGAACATTCAGCAGAATAGGCTTTTATTGGATACCTGTTGGTCATAAGACTAATCAGATAATGCCCACTAGAAAATGGATGCCTACTGGTAGAACTATTCCCTTAAGAAGTGGTCACACTGTAAATAGGGCTAATACAGACACTAGTATTGCATCTATTCACAATGATTCCATTACCTCATTTTCTGATATGAATGCTTCTATTTCTGATGTGGATGGTCCAACCATTGTAACTAACCAAATGGAACCCATTCTTGCATGGGGATCCCAATTATCCAGTTATCCATTCTTGTCTGTGTTCAACTGCAGATCGTTCAAATCGTTCTGTGGTACCTGGACTCAGGCTGTTCCAAGCATATGACTGGAGACCGGTCACGGCTCATGAACTTCGTGAGCAAATTCATCGGGACTGTTAGATTTGGTAATGATCATTTCGGTGCTATTATGGGTTATGGAGATTATGTCGTTGGTGATAGTGTCATCTCCAGAGTGTATTATGTGGAAGGTTTAGGTCACAATCTGTTCTCTGTTGGTCAATTCTGTGATTCTGATCTAGAAGTAGCCTTCAGAAAACATACCTGCTTCGTTAGAGATCTTAATGGTAAGGAACTGTTGAAAGGAACTCGTGGCTCAAACCTTTACACCATCTCTATCGATGACATGATGAGAGCTTCACCAATCTGCTTGTTATCAAAGGCTTCAAAAACAAAGTCATGGTTATGGCATCGTCGTCTCAATCACTTGAACTTCGGCACCATCAACGATCTTTCCAGAAAGGACTTAGTTGTAGGTTTACCTAGACTAAAGTATGAAAAGGATCATCTTTGTTCAGCATGTCAATTGGGAAAAAGCAAGAAGTATGCCCATAAACCCAAACCTACTAACTCTGTCACAGAAGTTCTTCATATGATTCATATGGATTTATGTGGACCAATGAGGGTGCAGAATATCTTTGGGAAGAAATATGTGTTAGTTGTGGTTGATGATTACTCTAGATTCACCTGGGTCAAGTTCTTAAGGACAAAGGATGAAACTCCTGATATCATCATCAAACTCATCAAACAGCTGCAGGTTAGACTTAACAAAACTGTCAGAATTATCAGAACAGACAATGGAACTGAGTTTGTCAACAAACAACTTAGTGAATTCTATGAAAGCGTTGGAATCAGCCATCAAAGAAGTGTTCCACGAACCTCTCAACAGAACCGTGTAGTTGAAACACGAAATCGTACCCTTGTTGAAGTTGCTAGAACAATGCTGATCTACTCAAAGGTTCCAATGTTTCTCTGGGCTGAAGCAATTGCCACTGCATGCTACACACAAAATCGTTCCCTGATTCATACTATTCATGGAAAAACTCCATATGAACTTGTCCACAACAGAAAACCTAATCTATCTTTCCTTTGTGTGTTTGGTGCCTTGTGCTATCCAACTAATGAGGGTCAAGACTTGGGCAAACTTAGGGCTAAAGCTGACATTGGAGTATTTGTAGGATATGCACCAAACAAAAAGGGATACCGAATCTACAACAAAAGAACCCGAAATATCATGGAAACAATTCACGTTACGTTTGATGAGCTGACCGGTCAAATGGCTCCTGGACACTCCAGCTCAGGACCCGCACTTCAAAACAGTCCTATTGGTTCATCCCTTGTTCCAAACTCCTCTCAAGAAACTCCATATGTACCTCCATCTGAAGATGATGTAAAGAAATTGTTTGATCCCATGTTTGATGAACTGTATGAGTCTACTACTAATGAGGTGCTGATCCCTACAACAGAGGATGCTCATATTCCAGTGAATGAAGTCAATCCATCAGTCTCAATATCTGTAAGTCAAGATGCACCTGCTGCTGATCCTTCAGTCTCATCAACAAATCATCATTCTTCAAATGTACATCATGGAAATGTTTCTGGCATCAATGATGAAGTTAATCCCTTTGCGACTCCTGAAGATGCTCCATTTGAAAACATATTTGCTACTCCTGAATCATCATCAGAACCATCTTCTTCAGGAGACATCGACTCAGCTACCTCAGTTCCTCAACAAATGCCACATGAACACCTCAGAAAATGGACTCACGATCATCCATTAGACAACATCATTGGAAATCCCTCTCGTCCTGTATCAACCCGGAAGCAACTCGCAACCGATGCCTTATGGTGCTTCTTCAACTCCGTACTATCTAAGATCGAACCAAAAGATGTTAAAACTGCTATGAATGAAGATAGCTGGTTCAATGCTATGCAAGATGAAATTCATGAGTTTGATCATCTTGATGTATGGGAGTTAGTACCTGCTCCAGACTGTGCTATGATTATAGCTCTAAAATGGATCTTCAAAGTAAAACTTGATGAGCATGGTGATGTGTTGAAGAACAAGGCTCGATTAGTTGCTAAAGGATATCGTCAAGAGGAGGGTATAGACTTTGAAGAATCGTTTGCTCCAGTTGCTCGAATCGAGGCAATCAGAATCTTTCTGGCTAATGCTGCTAGTAAGAACATGGTGGTATATCAGATGGATGTAAAGACGGCATTTCTGAACGGAGATCTTAAGGAAGTTGTCTACGTCAGCCAACCTGAAGGATTTGTGAACCAAGAGCATCCTACTCACGTTTATCGTTTGAAGAAGGCTCTTTACGGTTTAAAGCAAGCTCCAAGGGCATGGTATGATACACTGTCAAAGTTTCTTCTATCAACCGGATTCAGCAAAGGAGCAGTTGATCCTACATTGTTCACCAGGAAGTCAGGCAAACATTTAACTCATGTTCAAATTTATGTTGACGATATTATTTTTGCCTCGACTGACCCAATGGAATGTGATCGTTTTTCTAATGAAATGAGTTCAAAGTTTCAAATGTCAATGATGGGACAAATGTCATTTTTCTTGGGATTACAAATTTCACAAAGTCCCGGAGGCATTTTCATAAATCAATCTAAATATGCAACAGAGATTTTAAAGAAATTTGGATTTGATTCATGTGACCCTGTTGACACCCCCATGATTGACCGAACCAAACTAGATGAGGACATCTCAGGGATCATGATTGACCAAACGAAATATCGGAGTATGATTGGATCCCTGATGTATCTCACTGCTAGTAGACCAGACATCTTGTTCTCTGTGTGCATGTGTGCTAGATACCAGGCTAAGCCTACTAAAAAGCACCTTGAAGCAGTTAAACGGGTCTTTCGGTATCTCCAAGGAACCATCAATATGGGACTATGGTACCCGAAGGACACCGGTATGTCACTAACGGCCTATGCAGATGCCGATCATGCAGGTTGTCAAGATACACGTCGAAGTACGTCTGGAGGTGCTCAGTTTTTGGGTGATAAGCTTGTGAGCTGGTCTTCAAAGAAGCAAATGAGTACCTCTATTTCCTCTACAGAGGCTGAATACATAGCCATGTCATCTTGTTGTGCTCAAATCTTATGGATGAGATCTCAATTATCTGACTATGGCTTTGAATTCAACAAAATCCCTCTGTACTGTGATAATAAAAGTGCTATTGCTCTCTCATGTAATAACGTTCAACACTCAAGAGCAAAGCATATCGACATTCGACATCATTTCATCAGGGAACAAGTAGAAAAAGGTGTGGTGGAACTATACTTTGTGAGGTCTGAATATCAATTAGCTGACATCTTCACCAAAGCTCTTCCAAGAGAACGTTTTGAGTTTATTCTTCCACGCCTTGGTTTGAAAAGCCTTCAACCAGAAACTCTCAAACGTCTTCAGGAGGAAGACGAGGAGTAAAGGTCTATCTTCATCTATCTCTTGTAAATACTTATTCAAAAATCAAAATACAAAATTATAAAACCTTCAAAAAATCAAATAGAAAATTATAAAACTTTCAAAATCCATAAAAATTTGAAAAATTCGAAAAATCTTCAAAAAATATTGTCATTTTTGTTATGTTTCTTCCGGTTCGATAATATCTACGATCTTTGTGCTGTTGTTCGAATTCTTTAAAAAAAAATAAAAAAAAAAAAAAAAAAAAAAAAAATAATCAAAAAATATTTTTGGGAGAAAGAGAAATGGTTTATTGTCATTTTCAGGCAATAACCCGGTTTTAAAAGAAAGAACAGAGCCATGTTTTATCATGTTTTCAAAATTCCATGCTCTGATTCTATAAACTTTTATCTGCTGAAAACTAAATGCTTTGAAAAATAACTCAATCTCTATTTTTGATAATCATCAGGACTTATTTGTCAAAATCTCTATCTCTCAATCAACAACCTAGGTCATTGATTGAGGGGGAGAATGATTTCAATTAAATTAAAAAGTTATTTGGCATTAAATTGTTTTCAAAAGATATACATGCATGTTTTATAAATGGAGTTTAATGTCTTAAAATCCGATCCTTATCAGTTCAAACGCTTTCACAATCGAGTCACAATTCTCCTTAAAAGCTTTCAAAATCAATTTAAATCTATACGAGATCACAAATCTCAAATGTTTTGATAAGTGTGATCGGGGGACAATGTGTGATTTAAATTGGATTTAAACTGATAATTCGGTAAATGGTTTCATAAGAGTGTACATGTTGTCCTTCCCACATGTGACAAACGATTTCAAATTTTCCATGCACATGTTGAGGGGGAGCATCTATCTTAAACCTTTGATTTGAAACGTGATCATTCATCCCAATGTGCAGGTTCTCTCTAGTATGTGCAAAACTCTTTTCTAACCTCGAGGCACATATTGAGGGGGAGCGAATTTATGGAAACCTCATCCTTCCCGGAAATGCTATATCTACTTGACTTGTTGAGGGAAGTGATGTTGATATCTTTTAGAAAATGGTAATCAAAAGAAGTTAATTCTTTCTCTTGCCTCCGTGTGCAAAACATTTTCAAATACTTGATGCACATGTTGAGGGGGAGTTCTCGTTCTAAAAATATCAAAAAAAAAAAAAAAAAAAAAAAACAATTCAGGTACAAAAAGCTTTGATAATATATCACAAGTATCTGAATTGATTTTCAAATGGTTTTCAATTGGATCCAATGGCAGATGAACAATACCAAATTGACCTACCAACTTTACTTTATGTACGGTGATACAAGGATGATAAGGTTAGGTATTGGTTCCCATGATCCGCCAGAACCGGAGGGATCTACCCAGGGACAATCCACTAGTTAGTGTAGAAGTCCTTAGGTATGATGATAAAAGGAGAAAAATGAGATAAGGGAAGAGTGCGGACTAAGACTGAGCTAGTACTGGAATAAACCCAACAAGGTTCTAGTTATGAAGTCTCGGTAAGCACTGAAGTGGTTGAAGAATTAAAAAGAATTGAATGAGAAAAGGGTGAAAACAAATAGCCCTCCATTTAGTCAACCTTAGGGCAGAAACCGGGTTCAATTCATATGCTACTGATGGTAACATCGGTATTGAAGACAAGACGTCATGGACCCAGTGACGCACTGCACTTCAACTTTCCAAACCACTCAAGTTCCTCTTAAAAGGGCTTGTTTCATTCTCACGGGGAACCAACATTATCTATCGACTTTCTCTTAGAGATGGTTGATATTGAAGAAGGAGACCCTCTCCCTAGTCTCCGTTATAGGATCCAAATATGCACAAATTGAGTCTAGAGCCACGAGATCATCAATAAATCTCATTAGGACACTTTCAATGAAGACTCTCTGTTTCACACAATGTGGAAAGAGAGATTATATCATGAGTCCTACGCATTATCCTTGCTGGTATTGCCAGAACATCTGAGTGATGTGTTTACACACTCACAATGAAGATGGAAAGCCTTCTGGAGCCAACATCAAACAAGCTCCTGGTAGGTGGCATGTGAGATCTATTATATGGATCAACCATGTGACAACTGAACAGAAACAATGGGGCGATTCAATTTCTTGAATCAATCTTGGTTCAGGTTAGGGATTGACGGATACCTTTGAAAAACCGGTCTTTGTGCTTATAAACTCTTTTCTTTAGCACATCGACCGTGTACTCATTTTTCAAACCAAAAGGTATTTTTATGATTGATAATTGATTTTCAATAAAACCTTCGTTGTATTGCAAAAACAATTTCTATTGAGCAATACACGATTGTTTTTCAAATCTCTTTTCATCAATCAGTGGACTTAAAATTCGCTGGTTCACTCACTCCGTGTTGTCTTCTTTGAGATGTTCCGGTTTGAGAACAGCTAGAACAGCTGCGAAACCCTGTCAAGGAGATTCTTAGGAATCCTACCTGATCACAGGCAGTACTTGTACTGATCAACGGGGAACCGTGGGCCGTGTACCTCAATTCAACGAAAGTGATCAAAGACACTTTCGTGTGTTTTATTGCTAACTGTTGTATGCAGGTACTCCCGACGTTTGCAGCTGATCAGAATGGAGCGGTCAATCCATAGCCGCATGCTCACTTAACACATTCAACTCAAAGAAATCATGACTAGTGCATCAATGACTCTGATATTTCACACCAAGCTTCTGCTACGCTGCTGCCAATATCATGATTCAACAAAAGCTTCCTCTACTCTGATGAGAAGATTTCATGATCCAGAATGTGAGCATGTCGGTCCCAAAGTCACAACATCACAAAATACCAACACCACAAAGGATGTGTCAGAGATTGTTGATAGCTGATGATCTCCAAAGATGGCTCAAACTTATCATCACGTGGATCAGTAAAAGACCTCCACTTGGAATAACCAAACATGCAATGTGAAGAATCACTGACTACGAGCTTAGGAGCAAAGGACTACATCAAGAATGCAAGATCAATTGTTAAATGTAATATCTATTTGTATTCAATGTAATTTTGGTACATGATTGAGGTGACCTCCCTTAGGGCGAGATTGTTAGGAATTAGAAATTCCCGGTATTAAAGAGTCGGTCACCTCAAGTATATGTAATCGTTAGAAAGCTCGTAGTCGTAGTTCTTTTAAGTTAAGTAGTAATTTAGTTAAGTAACACCGTGGAGGACGGACGGGTCTTTACCCACTGTATGCCTGATCCACAGCCCAAAGTGTGGCGAGTTATGTAAGACTATAAATACTCTCTACCTTCCAAGGTAGAGAGTTGGAGCTCATAATAATATCTTTCACTTTCTCTCACTAAGTTCCCTAAACCTCTAACTTTCTCTCTCTAGAATTCCATCTATATGCTACTTTGTGTTATGGTTTGATGTGTATGTGAAAAGTTATATCTTACACAAAACCTGAAATTTTTCTTAAAACATATGACATTAATTATTTCTAGTTAGGAAAAGTCAATAACACATATACAAACATAGTGGAGCATAGACTTTGACCAAGGGCTAACGATTTTCACATAAAAGTGAAAATGGGTAAAATTTGATAACACACTTGTGCTATCCCCCTGCATAAACCGGTTAGCATACAACCTTGTTTCAAGTTAGTTTATCATCCTACAAAGTAAAAACGACCAAATAATATCATACATCATTGTTTTAAGCTTGTTCCAAACACTCCTTTAAGAACCTCACTTATCCAACTTTTTTTAGATCTTTGTCATCATCCTTCCAAGGCACTTGAACATCCTCTTGGTTTGCTTGAACTCCGCCGATTCATTCTCAATTTCGGGAAGAGATGCATAGTACTCTTGAGGTGGAAGTCGAGAATTTGGGAGACCGTCTTCGGAGCTATTTAATCAAGTTCTATTAATAATCTTGTTAGGGTTTTGAAATAAAAACCTCAAGATTATTAGGTTTACTAGCTCAAAAATTCATCATACTACTAGTAAGCTTTTCATAATTTTTATTACTCTTTCATACTCATTCTTGATATATTTTTATGATCTAGTAACAAAAACATGCAAATATACTATGAATCATACCACTTTATACTTGTTTTTATACTTATATGAGTTTTAACTGTCCTATATTTATTCCCATGAATCATATCATTGTTTGTAAAGTGTAGGAATCCATGACACACTAAAAAAGTGTATGGTAGGTTTAGAATGGTTTTGGTGTTGATTGGAAGGGTTTATTACAAGCTTTGAAAAAGAAATATCGTTTTCGACAACATATAATTAAGGTCTGTCCATTTTTATAAAATCTGGAAATTTCAGTAAGTAATGGGTTACTTTAGTTTATATTTTCAGATAATAGATTTAAAAACGAAACTGTGGTCGCTTGAATGGATTAAAACGGGTTTATAACGAAGAAGATACGCTATTTTCAAGTTTAACGACGAAAACTATTTTTCTGAAACTATATATGCTGTCCAGAATTATTCAAAGGTCAAAAACGAGTTGTAAACCTAAACTAGAAGAGTCGACTTATCAAAAATATATTAATACATACTATCTCGATTCCGAAGATATATAGAACGTAGAAAACGGAGTTATAACAACTAAGTTACACGCGTTTTGATTATGGCTATCGTAACTATTATTTTTCACAAATATTAACACTTGCATATTTTCTATTAGTCTAAAATGGTTATCGCAAGTGACCATGTTTGGAGCCATTTTTCACATCGATAGAGTACTTTTGAGAAAACGATGTCTTCTAGTAAAAGTGGTCACCTAACCTATTTTCCAAAATGTTCAACCGTTCGTCAAACAAAGTTGTAACGAGTAATATACGATCTCTCAAACTTTTCCAAAAACTACTCATAAACTATATTTTTAGCTTGACTACCTTACTTCATCTATATTTTTCTCTATGATCGAGACTTCTATGTTCAAAAGTTCAATGCTAAGACTTCTAGATATCGCTACAAACATTCTAAAACCATTGAGTATGTTTTCTAACAATCAATATTCACCAAGTTACGACTAGCTCTACGAGGCTACTTGGCCATTTTCACTAGTAAAAGTATATTGTTTTGCGACGAAAACCTATAATTTCTTGATAAATCATTAAACGACTATTGTAAAATGTCGTTTCAACGTAAGTACTTGTAAAGTATTTTATAACTTGACAAGACGTTATAAGCTTATTTTTCGACGATAAACTTTATTTTCAAATGCACAAGTGGTATGGATATCATATGAGTTTGCATGCACAACATTAAATCATGACTTATATTAGATCATATCATTCATAATAGGTTGCGGTTAGAGATTGAGGCTCATTTCAGTGTATCCACTTTTGCCATCATAATCATTGTATCAAGTGAGTTTTCATAGCCCCGTCATTCAAGTTTATACTTTATTTCAAACCTACGGGGGAGAATACATTGCACATCATTTTTATTACGATCCCAAGTATATCAAATTCATTTACATTGCTTAAGTTACCTCATTGCCAATTGAATGTCCCCATTTCATAATCATGAACCGTTAATTACGAAGTAAGCGAGGGTGAGTGAATAGATCTATTGAGGGTGACTCCTCCATCCGGGTTAGTGGTTCCAATTGGTCAAAAGGATGCATTTCATTTAATATCAGAATTAGAGTTGTTTGGCAAACACTCTGTTGGGGCGAACATCATGATCAGTCTAGCTTTGGTGCCATGTGCTTACAACAATTGTATCATTTTTATGTGACATATTTGTCATATAGGACTTATACTTGTGGTGGTCGTATAAAACATTTACATAAACTCTATGAACTCACTCAACCTTTGTGTTGACACTTTTAGCAATGTATTTTCAGGTATCTAAGGCATATACTACATGGCATGCATAAGGACTTATCATAGAGTCGCGGTGACGACGCGTCTCACATGGGTTTTATGCACTTTAAAACATCGTTTGGATTGTAACAAACTTATTTTCGCAAATGTTGACTACCTTTTGGGACCTATCTTTTGTAAACTTTGAATGTTTTATTATATCAAACGATGTGCTTTCAAAACGACACTTTAGGTCGTTCAATATAACTGTAACTGTGTTGCTATGGTAGTCATCCCTCAAGAATTCCATTCCGCTGCAAAACAGGTATTTTGGGGGTGTGACATTTATTACACTCTTAATCATAGATAGCCTTAACGACACTTCTTCATGTCTTCTCTCCTCGTTATTCATCACAAACCCTAAACCTGAGAAACCAACACGAACTGAATTCAGGGACTGAATTCCTTTTTAGGTGGGCGAATGTGACAAATCGTAATTTCAGGTCATTTCTCAAATTTACTATTCATCTCGGAAATTTACTATTCATAGATTACTATTCATCATTTTAATATTCATCGTTTTTGAAGTCAGTTTGCGACTTTGAGAGACTATTTTAAAATTTTACTATTCATGATCACTATTCATCATTTTCGTAAACTAGGTTTACGAGTATCAAATTCGCGTAACCGTAAGGGTTAATCTGCGTATTCATGGAACATCATTGAGAACATTACATATACACTAGTGTTAGTCTACATATCATTAGTAACATCATTTTCATATTAGTTCATGCATGGGCTTGCATATTTCATTAACGTATATTTATTTATTAAATAAATGCTATCGCACGATCATTATTTTGAATAATTGATCCGACACTTCCAACAATTATCCTGATATATTTTATACTCATTTTAAGACTATAAAAATTATATTAATAATTTACCCGATGTTTTGGATTTATTTTGCATTGTTATATATATATATTTACGACGGTTTTCGTAAATTCTATTCGATAATTATTTATTCACTCAATTCTTGCGAGAAATGTAATTTTATAATTTTTATGACTTCAATATATTTTATTTAGTTCTGATAAAATCGATTTCTAGCTAACGATACACTTAATAATTAATTATATGTACAAGATACACATTATACATAACTTTATACACATTTAAACATCAAAAATACAAAATCTACTTCCCCAATATACCCTTGCCGACCACCCTCCCCCTTGTCATCATTTTTAAAAAATATCTTGGCCATGTAGTGTACACATATTCATATTTGATAGATATTTGTAATATACAAGTAAGATACTAAAATAAAACACATACAAACACATATTTTAAGGAGAAAAATAGCAAGAAACACTCTCTTGCTCACCCTTGTGGTTCGTCCAACTCAAGAACAAGAAGAAGAGATCATCATTTTTCCAAGATCAAGTGTTTAAAAGATCAATCTAGTGTTCTAGTTAAGGTTTTGAAAAACAAACCTCTAAGAAATTAAGTACCTTGTTACCAAAACCTCTTCATATTTCAAGTAAGTGTTTTAAGTAATTTTCCAAATCTTTCATACTCCTATTGGATCTATTTTTATGTTCATATATCAAAATATGCAAGTATTATATGTATTCATACCACTCTTTACATGTTTTTCTAATTTTTATGGACTCAAGAATTATAACTAGTAATCATATGTTAACTATCATTGTTGGAGAAGTTTAGGAACCCATGACACCCTAAAAAGGTGCATGGTAGGTTTAGAATAGTTTTGGTGTTGATTGGAAGGGTTTAGTACAAGCTTTGAACTAGAAAAAATCATTTTCGACAATAAATAATTAGGGGCTGTCCTATTTTGTAAAATCTGGAAATTTCAGTGGGTTGTGGATTATTTTTGTTTATATTTTCAGAAAATAGACTTAAAAACGAAACCGTGGCCGCTTGAACAGGTTAAAATGGGTTTATAACGAAGAAGATACGCTATTTTCAAGTTTAACGACGAAAACTAATTTTCTGAAATAGTACTTGCTGTCAAGGGTTTTCTAAGGACAAAAACGAGTATTTAACGTAAACTAGAAGAGTCGACTTATCAAAAATATATTAATACATACTATCACGATTCCGAGGATATATTGAACGTAGAAAACCGAGCTATAACGACTAAGTTACAAGCGTTTGATATATGGCTATCGTAACAATTATTTTTCACAAATAATAACATATACATATTTTCTATTAGACCAAAATGGTTATCGCAAGTGTCCATGTTTGGAGCCGTTTTTCATATCGATGGAGTACTTTTGAGAAAATGATGTCTACAAATAAAAGTGAGTTCATCTAGCCTATTTTCCAAAATGTTCAACCGTTCGTCAAACGAAGTTGTAACGTGTAATATACGATCTCTCAAACTTTTCCGAAAACTACTCATAAACTATATTTTTAGCTCGACTACCTTACTTCATCTATATTTTTCTCTATGATCGAGACTTCTACGATCAAAAGTTAAATGCTAAGACTTTTAGATATCGCTACAAGCATTCCAAAACCATTGAGTTTGTTTTCTAACATTCAATATTCACCAAGTTACGACTAGCTTTTCGAGGCCACTTAGCCATTTTTTCCATAACTTAACAAAGTGTGTATTTTTGCCGAAAAACTTTATTTTCACAATTAATCACTAAACGACTATCGTGAGAAGTTGTTTTAACATAAATACGCGTAATGTATTTTATAACTTGACAAGCTGTTATAAACTTTATTTTCAAATGTACAAGTGGTATGGATATCATATGAGTTTGCATGCACAACATTGTTTCATGACTTACATTAGAACATATCATTCATATTAGGTTGTAGATAGAGATTGCACCTCATTTCAGTGTATCCACTTTTGTCATCATAATCATTGCATCAGGTGAGTTTCATATCCCCTACTTTTATATGTTTTGAATTACTTTTGGGGGAGATACATGCTCAACTATTTTCATTTACTTTCATAAGTACTGTAAACCTTTAAGGATTATCGTGAGTTTCATAGCCCCACTTTCTATTACTTAATTGTTTTATTAAACTCTTTGGGGGAGATACATGCTTTTAACAACTTTTATGACAGTCATGATTATTTGCGAACTAAATATTTATCTGAACTAAATGTTTAGTCATACGAACTAACGTATTTGGTATAATGTTGAAGTAACGGACTTGGTACAATCATGAACTAACGGACTTGGAACTATTTGAAACTATACTATATTATGTGCTATATCAATTGATTATTGATACATTAAGTTATGTACTATTATGTGAACTCATTTAACAACGTGTGCTTGAACATATATTATAACATTTTGAGTAATGGGTTGTAAACACACAAGTTGCAAGTTTTGTATGAGCGGAACTTGGAACTGAGTGGATTTGCAATGCCTTTGTTGTATGAACGTTCTTTAAAGGTTTTTCATGACAACACAAACTCTATGAACTCACTCAACCTTTGTGTTGACACTTTTAGCATGTTTTATCTCAGGTATTTAGGCATACACTTTATGGCATGCATGTGGACTTATCATAGAGTCGCGGTGACGACGCCTCTCACATGGGATTTATGCACTTTAAAAACATCGTTTGGCTTGTATCAAACTTATTTCCGTACATGTTGACTATCATTTGGGACCTATTCTTTGTAAACTCTGAGTATTTTACTTAATCAAACGATGTATTTTCAAAACGACACTTTAGGTCGTTCAATATTACTGTAACTGTGATGCTATGGCAGTCACACCCCAGGTATTCCATTCCGCTGCAAAACAGGTATTTTGGGGGTGTGACAAGAACTATTCAAGAAATGAGTAGAACAATGCTTAATGATCAAAACATACCTCAAAAGTTTTGGTGTAACGCCGTTGACACTTCTACATACATTTTAAATAGAGTTTTAAAACGTCTTTTCTTAAACAAAACACCATACGAATTATATAAAGGCAAAAAGCCAACTTTAGGATATTTTACAGTGTTTGGATGTAAATATTTCATTCTTAATACCAAATACTATCTCACCAAGTTTGACCCAAAGTCTTATGAAGGTGTGTTTCTTGGTTACTCACAAACTAGTAAAGCCTGCATAGTCTTAAACAAAGTAACAATGAGAGTCGAGGAATCGTTGAACATAACATTCGATGAAAGTCCACCCCCTTCTAAGACATCACCTTTGGTAGATGATGACTTAGTTGAAAGTTAACTTGTAGAAAGTCAAGAAATAATTGAAAATGACAAGGAATATGAACCATTAAATAATGAAATTATAGACATCAAAGAATCCAAAAGTCATCCTCTAGAAAAGGTCATAGGACAACTAAATCAAAGAACGTTAAGATCACATGCCCAAAATCAAAGTAATTACTTTTGCTTTGTATCAACCATGGAACCGAAAAACATAAATGAAGCAATAAAAGATGAATCTTGGTTAATTTCTATGCAAGAAGAGCTAAACCAATTTGTTAGAAATGATGTTTGGAAACTGGTTCCAAAACCTAAAGATCAAACTATAATTGGAACGAAATGGGTTTTTCGAAATAAAATGGACGAAAATGGTATAGTGTCTAGAAACAAAGCTAGGCTTGTCGCACAAGGTTATAATCAACAAGAAGGGACTGATTACGATGAAACTTATGCACCCGTAGCTAGGCTCTAGTCTATTAGAATCTTACTTGCATATGCATGTGCTTATGACTTTAAATTATTTCAAATGGATGTTAAGAGTGCATTCCTTAATGGGTTTATTAACGAAGAAGTATATGTTGCTCAACCTCCCAGTTTTACCGACTTTGAAAAACCACATCATGTCTTCAAACTCAAGAAGGCATTATACGGACTTAAGCAAGCACCAAAAGCTTGGTACGATCGGCTTAAGACTTTTCTAGTAGAAAACAAATATACCATGGGATTAGTAGATAATACGCTCTTTACAAAGAAAAAGGAATCACACATTATCATTGTTCAAATATACGTTGATGACATCATATTTAGAATAACTAGTCAAGAGCTATGTGATGATTTCTCTAAAATCATGCACGACGAGTTTGAGATGAGTATGATGGGTGAGTTAAATTTTTTTTAGGACTTCAAATTTAACAACCAGAAGATGGCATATTCTTTAACCAATCTAAATACATAGAAGATATGCTTAAGAAATCTGGTCTTGAAGACTCAAAACCAACTAAGACACCCATGTCCTCGGACACAAAACATACCAAGGATGAGGAAGGTGAATCGGTAGATAATACTAAATATAGAGGAATGATCGGTAGCTTACTCTATCTCACAGCTAGTAGTCCCGACATTATGTTTAGTGTTTGTCTATGTGCTCGCTTTTAAGAAGATCCCAAAGCATCACACTTAGAAGCCTTGAAAAGGATATTTAGATACATTAAGGGAACGACGTGTTAGGATTATGGTATCCCAAAGGAACAGGTGTAGAAACTATAGTGTATGCCGACTCGGACCATGCCGGTGACTATGTCGATAGAAAAAGTACAAGTGGTATTTGTACTTTTATTGGACATTGCCTCACCTCATGGTTTGCAAAGAAACAAACAGCTCTAGCTATCTCAACTACTGGAGCCGAATACGTCTCAGCCAGAAAAGCATGTCAACAAGCTCTTTGGATGAAGCAAGCTCTCGTGGATTACGGAATTCATCTCAACGATATCTCTATACTTTGCGACAACAAAGGAGCTATTGATCTCAGCAAAAATCACGTCCAACATGCACGAACAAAGCATATTGAAATTCGCCATCACTTTCTTCGCGACAATGTTCAAAAAGGAAACATCTCAATTGAGAAAGTATCCTCCGAAGACAACATTGTCGACATCCTAACTAAACCTCTCAAACTAGAACCATTTAATCTTCTTAGACTTGGCTTAGGACTAATGGAACCAAACATGTAGTTAAAACATAGTCTAAATCTTAGAACAACCAAAACAAAACAAATTAGCTTAAACCTGCTACTGTTCCCACAACACTAAACGACCAAACGGACGGAACCAAAAATTTGGTGCCGTCTGGTCCGTGGTGACAACAGTAGCAAAAATACTACTTACAAAACATCTTCTTCCTCACAATCTACTTTACCAAAATGTATCAACAACACACCTATCTCATTGTTAGGACTTTCTCTAACAATAATCACTGAAGAAAACATCATTGTAAGTATCCTAACTACATTACTTCTCTTAATTCTGAGTCTAGGATTCTAATTTGTGCACAAAATCATTACATGGGGATTATGTATATTCTTGAACAAAACATGAATTCAATTGGCAAATTGCATAACTACTTATTGAAATTAGGTACTACATTGTCACATTGCATAAACTAATCATGTTTCCCACTACTTAAAAGATAATTACTATAAGGCCTTATTCTAATTAAACAAAAACCCCATGTCCAAATTTTGAAAAGCTTCTCATTTGTAGGAAAACAATTTTTCATTGTTAATACAAATAGAAACGTAAATTTTTCATCACTTGCATAATGTCTCTTGAATACTAAAGGTAATACATAACAAATATGCATTCTCGGGTATATTCAAATGAAGCAACATTGAATTAGGAGCGTTTAGGTTATCTTCCGATTTTTGCCAAACACCCCCATTGAAAACCATTTTATGCATGAAATGAGTTGAGATAACCGCAACTCCAAATTGTTTTCATATAGGCACACACTAGAACAAAAATGCTAAACTTGTTTTCATTTTTACTAAAACATATAAATTCTTGCTCATAGGAACAATCATGGTAGCCGCAAATTCTACGATCACAAGGACACTCTTAACTATGTCCCTTCACATCACAAAACCAAGGGCCTCACCAAAGACCAAGTTGAAATCTTTAAGAGTCTAGAGCGAAGGTACTTCCATGAGGGTAGGACCATTCATCCTTCTTTTGTCGACAGAACTAATCTCCGTCAAGAGCTTGCCACTATCAACTTTGATTGTCTCCTTGACATCGATGAACTAATTTGTCCTAGGTTTGTCCTAGAATTCTATGCTAGTGTTTTCTTTTTCCTAAATGATGATAATCAAATGGCTCTTAGGTTTAGGATCAATCAAAATGATTACACCATCTCCCTAAACCAATTTTCTCAAGTGCTAGGAATTCCTAACCGTGGTACATGTGTTTACTCGGATAAGTGGTCACTCACTATCCTTGATGCTATCAATGACCGCTCCGGTCCCTACCAAACTCCTTTGGTGGACAAGGACATCATTTGTGAGCACCTTTTCAACGAAAGGGTAGCTCCAAATTGTGTCACTCGATCAGGAAAGCAAGTGAACCTCGATCCATATGGTATGGAACTCAATGAGCTCAAGCCCGAATTCAAAAAATGGGATGAACTTCTTAGAGCCAATGTCATTAGCACCATAGGAAATAGTGACCACATCAATGCTTGCCTTTGTCACATGCTCTACAACTTGTCCACTCGTCAACCATTCAACTTAACTTACTACATTGCTAGGAGAATGGTAGACATTCCTACTCAAGGCTTCGTTGCTCTACCATACGGGGATGCTACTCACCAGTCCCTATAGAGCACATGCACCCATTCCACCAAATCCAAAAGGGTTGATGCTAGATTATTCTCTCATCCCTCACATATTTGTGTTTTTGAGTGACGAGCGAGTGGCTAAGACTAAGGCAAAAGGTAAATGGGCAAAAACTTAAAGTCCATCATCATCTTCATTAAATAGCTCCGAAGACAGTCTCCTAAATTATCGACTTCCACCTCAAGAGTACTATGCATCTCTTCCCGAAATTGAGAATGAATCGGCGAAGTTCAAGCAAACCAAGGGGATGTTCAAGTGCCTTGGAAGGATGATGACAAAGATCTACAAAAAGTTGGATAAGTGAGGTTCTTAAAGGAGTGTTTGGAACAAGCTTAAAACAATGATATATGATATTATTTGGTCGTTTTTACTTTGTAGGATGATAAACTAACTTGAAACAAGGTTGTATGCTAATCGGTTTATGCAGGGGATAGCACATTACCCATTTTCACTTTTATGTGAAAATCGTTAGCCCTTGGTCAAAGTCTATGCTCCACTATGTTTGTATATGTGTTATCGTCTTTTCCTAACTAGAAATAATTAATGTCATATGTTTTAAGAAAAATTTCAGGTTTTGGAAAGGTCCTCGATAGTTAAAATATGGGTCAGAATTCTGATCACCACGGATCACAAGGCACCATTTTTTTGGTCCCGTCTGTTGTAAAATTTGGTACCGCCAAACCTGAACAGGCGGACCAGGCGGCACCAAAATTTTAAATCCACCTGTGTAAAATATTGGTGCCGTGGAACCTGCAGGTAAGTTTCTAAATTTTGCTTATTTTAACATTCCATAGTACCATAACTTACCTCTACGATTGTTTTTACTAATTCTTACCCATATTAGAACTAGTTTAACACACTTAGGCATATAGGATATCCATTTCCCACCAAAATTCAAAAATTCTAAAAATTCACCCAAGGAACCCTTTTTCATAAAGGAAGGAACCAAAAATTTGGTTCCTTGAAATCCGTAGGTGATCTGATTCTAAAGATCCAACAATCATTAGAACACATTTATTGCATATCTTAGTCTCTTCACTCCTTCCGTCTTGTATGACTTGACTTAGGTGATATGATTAGCACTAAAAACACTTTCAAATGAATAGAAACCCCCTTTATTCTATGGTTTAACATCAAATCAAACAAATTTCTCCATATTTTCATAATCCTATAAATTAAGAGCTTCTAAGATGATCATCCTCACACCTTCTCAATTCTTCTCATCTACTTGCAAAAACTTAAGCAAAATGACTAAGTCTTCTCCATCAAACAAACCTTGCAAGAGAACGGCTAGAATGAGTGTAAGACCATGTTGCTTTGTCAACATAAGCTCCTCTTCCGATTCCTCTCCCTTAACCATCTCATCTCCAATAAGAGATGAGAACTTCCTCACTTTAACTACTCCTACACCACCTCCAAAATCACCTATCATAGTCACTACTAACCACCAACAAAGACTCCCATTACTAGCTCACCACCACCGGCTCCTATCCAATTATCCAAGTCACCATCACCTCCTAAATTTCCAACACTCATCCCATTAGAGCTATTTTCTACACCACCTACATCTCCAAATCCATTCTTGGAGGACTTGCCTCCTAGACCCAATCATCCACCACCACTACCATCGTTTGGAACTATTGAGCGAATAGCTCATGAGTCTCCACGTCCATCCTTTGACCCAAGCACCACGTTAGGGCCTCAACCTCTTCTTTTCCATCCTATTCACAAGGAAATTCATGGCCCTTTGTATGGGGATCATCCACTATATCCAACATCCATGCCTCCTCATATAGAGGACATTGAGGAATCCATGTGGGATGATCACCCAACTAAAGAGGAGATAGAAGTCGAGGTACACCACCTCCACAAATTCTCAAATTTGGTGGACTCTCACCTTAGTGAAACCATGCAAATGCAAAGTACTTTGCTTGCCTCCATAATCACCACTCCAACTACCAACACCAACAACTCTACCATTCCACCACCACAAAATCATGAACCATATTACCCTCCTAGACACTGTTGCTCAAATTATGAGCAGACCGCCCACATTACCGAACGGACCCGGGTGATGGTCCATGAGCTTCAAGATGAAATGACGTTCATCCTCAACCACATCCTAGAGTGCATTAAAGCTCTTGCTCATCCACCACCTCAATAGGAGGTTCCTAGTCTGCCTTTTCATTTTTTTTTTTTTTTTTTTTTTTTTTTTTGTATTTTTCTAATTTCTTAGATTATTATTATTTTTTCTCTAGGATTTTCTTTATGTACTAACACATCTTTGTGTTCCATTTCATTATTTTTACATCATGAAAATTTTAACAAGTGAATGGTGTTTCTTATATTGTTAATTGTTACAAGCTTTTCATCAAATAATATCTTCATCACTTAAGCATTCACATTTTAATTAATCATATTATTGATATGCTTCTAAACCATAATGTATGTTGATATTTTTATATCAAGCATAAGTTTACATATGTATTTACATTTAACATATTTCTAAAAATAGAAAACAACATAGGACATCATGTGGTGCATCATTGAAATCTTTAGAGGATTTCACTAGATATTTTGCATAGATTTAGACTCTACATATCTTACACAATCTTGGATAGATTTGGTTGACTTTGGTAAGATTTTGGTGATCTTGCTGTTAGACCCCGGCGGCACCAAAAATATACACGGGCGGAACCCTTTTATGGGTTCCGTGGTCCGTGGTCCGTGGTGCCTACTGATCATTTTGGCTATAAATAGCAAAGCCAAACCAACTTGTTTTCTCATACCTTTCTAGCATAATCACTTACATTCATTCTCTCTAACATTTCTAACTTAGTTTCATATCATTAAAGTGATCCTCTTTTGTTGCAAAGAAGATCAAGGCATATTCAAACTTCAACTAATTGTTGGAAGCCTTGTTTGTTTATTGTTGTATGATCTAGTCTTGATTCATACATCATTGTTGTACCAAACCATCATAAAATTATGAGTGTGAGTGGTTAGTATTTTAGTGCTTAAAATACATTGTGTGTGGGAGTGGTTGTACCCTTGAAAAAGAACTCGACATCTAGCTTAGTGTAAGAAATATTGTGTAAGCGAAGTGTAAAGGTTTCTCTGCGGGTGAAAGGACCTTGTTGACAAGTGAAGTTAAACTCTCGAGTGTGAGACTCGGGGAGTTGAGTAGGGCAAGGAAAAAGAGTCCTTGTAGACCGAACCACTATAAACAACTTGTCGTGGTTTGATTGTTTCTTTCCTTATTTACTCTTTATATATATTGCTTGCATATTGATTGTTATTCACTAGCATATCTAAGATCAATATCAATTGATCTTTCAATAAGTTTCAAAACAAAGTTTTTAATCGGTAAACTATTCAACCCCCCTTCTAGTTTTCCACAGAAACTATATGTTGTTAAATCGGGCAAGCCGAAATTACGCTCAAGACTAGCCTACTAGGCACATACCTACCTATTTCAAGTTGGCAAGTTACTATTCACCCGTGTACATCTACTGTTTCCCCTCCTATATAAACTGAATGTTGTAAACAAGTTAAGTAGAGATTCAAACATAGAAAGTAATACGAACTATTATAGTTAGTATCCTCCTCTCATAAGAACAACAAAGCAAAGCTAGCTGCTTCTTGTTGTTTAATTCTAAAGAGTTAATCTGTCATCACCGGATAGTTTTATGTCGGCTATCCCTTGTAATATTTGATTCATTTCTAAGACAATTTATAATGTTGAAAAGTACAAATTGTGTTATTAGCATATAAGAGTCGTTTTCACGCAAACCCATCCTCAATGTCGATGTTCATCAGTTTTCATCACTTGCTTGAATAGTTGTTAATCTCTTTCACATTTTTTATGATCGTGTTGGACCCAATAATAAACTGCCAGAAATTGTTTTACTTTGCCAAATATGATTCTTTTGCCTAGCAGCAGTAGGTTTGTTTTAACAGTCCAAACTCCAATTTCTCGTCAAACCAATCATTCTCCTTATGTTTATTCTACTAAATGTTAGTCCAAAACCACAAAACACAAGAGAGAACAATACACAATAATCATGACATAAATTAATACTTAGCAGCTGGATTCAAAATTAGCAACAGTTACCAACAGTACTAAGTTTAACTAGAAGCAGAAACAATCTTTTGACATAAGCAGCATCACTAATCCTTAAAAAACCTTACAAAAACACAAAGAGATAAGATTTTCAAAGATTTATCATTCCAATACATGCAATCAAAAATTGAAATCTACTCACATCAAAACCTTTTGTAAGCAGATCTGCAACATTGTTGTCAGTATGGATTTTCACAATTTGAATCAACTTCTTTTCATAACAATCTCTTATAAAATGGTGCCTTATCTGAATATGTTTTGTTTTTGAATGATAAACAAGATTTTTAATTATGCACATAGTACTGCTGTTATAATATAAATTTTGGTATGCTTCAAATTGTACCCATAATCAAGAAGTTGATTTTGAATCTAGAGTACTTGACCACAGCAACTTGAAGAAGTAACATACTGATAACGCTCAGATTGTAAATGTTTCTAGTAGCGTTATGTGTGCTTTTGTATATGTTATTTGGTTATATTTACGTGATTTCAGTGCTTAATCGCATTAACAGATGTTTGTCTAGTGTTTATAACCAAGTGCAGGGAAATGGAAGGAAAAGTAAAGTAATGTTCAACAAATAGAAGATTCCCGTTTCAGTGAAGCATGTCAAGCACAAATCAGTATCTCTGGTAACTTTGAAGACCATAGGGATTGAAGAACCAAGTTCTACAAGACAAAAAGAAGTAAAGATCAATTTTCCGTAACTCAGGGAATCCAACCGGATTGGTTGCCATTGCAACCGGATCGGTTGGAAACTGACCAAAAAGTACCAAAGACGCCGTCCCAACCATTCGGTCGCCGCCCGCAACCGGAACGGTTGGTTCCTTGTAGAAGACCAACCGGATCGGTTGGTCATGTAACCGATCCGGTTGAAAGACCTGTATCTGCCAAATCTTCATCACTAAGTTTCCCCTTTGCATCCAAACGATTCTAGGTCCTTCTCTTGGTGTATTCTAGCCCCTTCCTAACTCCTTGGAGGCCAAGTTCAACAATTAATACCCTAAGCCTTGGAACTAGTATAAATATAGGCCTTTTGTGAGCATATGAAAAACAGACTTCAATACAAATCTCTCTACTCATCAAACAAAGCTCTTAAGCTCTCAAATTCGTCCTTAGAAGTCCAGGAATGTTTGGAGTTCCAGAAGTTCCACATTTGGAGGCCAAATCACCAAGAAGTCTACCCCAATACTTTGGGAATCATTACTTCACCATTTTTAATCTTATTCCAAGCATTGTAAGGCTTTTAATCATGTTTTCTAATGTTCAAAGTTCTGAGTTTATGTTCATGTTTGCTATGAGTGGCTAGTTTCTTTATACACTTGCTTAAATGATGTTGATTATCATATGATTAGTTAGTGATTGTGTTAACATGTTTTAAATCAATTTCAAGTTGATTCTAAGATCCAATTGTGCTAAAGTTTCATAGTGACATTTGATAATCAAGTTTGACTAGTTGATAGTAATCGTAGAGGTCGAAAGAACTTATTGTTATTCAACTAGTTATAATCATTTTGTCTATGGACCGGTAGTATAATAGATTCTAGAACTTGTTTTGTGATGCATCCCGAGATCGCTAGTAAGACTACACTTGTGTAGTTAGGAATAACTAAATGATAAGAGGCATTAGGATAACCCTTGTTTAATACCCGTAATATAATTGCTTCTTCCACATCGGTTGAGTAATTCCCCCACACCTTTGCGTTGTACTCATCTTTAGTACACGATACCCCTAGTTAACCCCTCAGAGCCTATCCTTTTCGCGGTTCTCGTGATGTTTCAGTTTCCCGAAATATCAATGAAGAGCATTGTTTACACCTCACCCCCAAATGTACACCCAAATATCCTTAGCCTACCTTGTATGCACTCACTTTTAGTGCATTATTCTTATCACACTAAACCATTAGTTCAATTATCTAGTTGCTTGCATAAGTTGCTTAGTCGAGTCATATCCTTTGTACACAGTTT
Organism: Chrysanthemum seticuspe; assembly: GCA_019973895.1. Classification (NCBI taxonomy): domain Eukaryota; kingdom Viridiplantae; phylum Streptophyta; class Magnoliopsida; order Asterales; family Asteraceae; genus Chrysanthemum; species Chrysanthemum seticuspe. Next base: position 93,265,224 of record BPTQ01000003.1, on the reverse strand, counting down.
TGGGACGATTGTGACTCATGGGAAAAGTTAAATTTTGTGAAATGACGGGAAGTGAACGTTATATTCAAATTCCCTTTATTTGCGTAATAATGTACTCCAAGTGTTTTGATCTTTTCAATTCGGGTTAAATTAGTGTTAGAGTAATAAAAACTCAAGTGTAGGGATGTGCCTATAAATCCCTATCATTTTGATGTTATCGTAGGGGATGGTAGAGTAAAAAGATATGAAAAAAAAAATAGAAAAAAGAGAAAAAGAAAAAAATAGAGTGTTGAAAAAAAAAAAAAAAAAACCATCCTACATCTATTTTTAAATTATATTTGTTTGTTTCAGTTATCTAGAGTCTAGAGTGTCGAGTCTTGGCTTAGCAACGCCATTCTTCGCATGCTTGTAACATAAAGATTTTTGACTTGCCACCACTAAATAGCCTATCCCACCAAACCCTTTGTTTCCCTACCATAAGCCTATCATTACAACCCTTTAAAAGACCTCTTGGATAGTCTTTCCTAGGTGTTTACGCCAAAGCGGTGAAGGTTTGATCTAGTCTCAAGCCTATGGTAATCTATGTACTAGGACCGGTTAATGAGTGTTTATCTTCCATTTCCAACTTGTTATATTTCATATACACCCGAGAGATGTGAGTATCCAAACACCCTATGTGAGGTGTTAGTATGTAATTTCCGTGCTTGTTATGACTTTTTCGGGGCTTATATGTGTTGTGGATTGTTCTAAACCAATGCTTCATGACCCCTAACTTATAAATTAATTGGCTAAAAGCACATTTGCTTGAGGACAAGCAAATACCAAGTGTAGGGATATTTGATAAGGTTTTAAAATGTACCTTTTTTAGGGTCGTTTAAGCCCTTATTTGATCACTTTTTTATCCGTTATTACTTAATATCGTTCCTTTTCACTTTTTAGGTATTTTGAAGGCAAAATGCTGGAATGACACATATTCGGACGAAAAGGCGCGAATATACGAAGAAAATGGCCAAAGTCAAGAATCGAGACACTCAGGCTGCTGGAACTGAAGGGGACGGTTTCAGGTGTTATCTGCGACGCCGTCGGACAACTTTTGTGACTGCTCAGTAGCCAAATTTCTTATTTACAAGTGACGGCTTCAGGTTTTAAAAGAGTTGGGCGTCGCAACTCAGACGGCCTAGATTTGATTCAAACGACGTCAGAGACTGAAGGAGACGGCGTCACAAGCATAAGGCGACCCGACGGCGTCAGAAATCAAAGGGTGACGCCGTCGCATTTGTAATCTTATATATAGAATCCGAATTTTTTAGTTTTCAGTGTGTAGACTTTTGCAGTAAAAACCTAAACCGAACCAAGGTTGTCTTGTACAGTATTTTAGGGTTCCATACCCTATCTTACATCAAGATAAGTGTTTTACTTCATTGATTCAATTATGTCTTCAATTAATTGTGTGTATGCTTGCATGTTCCCTATGTCCGGCTAATTTACTTGTGTGTTTGCTTAAGAGATATGAAACTTAATTATTGAATATTAATTGGTTGTCTCTTATCTTAATTGTTAATGATCTAGTATTGCGATAGGTCATCCGTTGTGTAATTAATGCTTGATTAATCTTTGTTGAACCTTAGCTTATAGTACCTAGAGTCATTGTAGGCTAAACCATCCGAAGAGTACCTTAGTGTTAAGTTTATAAATCCTAGAGATTTTGTAGGCGATAACCTTTGGTAGTTTCAAAGATTTAGGGATAAACGAATACCCTACGACCTTAGACACACAACGCGATTAAGAATAAGGACGTGACAATTCAACCATCAATAAGAGATAATTAAGGAGTAATAAAACCTAAGTAAACACATTTTTAAATCATCATACGAGCACACAATAATTAGACATAGACTACATACACCACTAGATTAGATAATTAGATAAGTAGAGTAATCGGTAGAAATACCAACCCCCCAAATCCAAACCCCGAGATTCGTACCTTTCCATTTCAAAAAAAACATAAAAAGATAAAAAAATAATTGTAGGATCGTGAATATTATGTTGTTTGATGATTCGGGTGGTCTAGGACAATGATTAAACAGAAAAGCCATTTTAGATAGATGAAGAGAGTTGAGAGGAGGTTCCTTGAAGAGATTTGCTTTACAAAAGAAAGGTTAGATTCAAAGAAGCCACACCCCTTCCAAGGATGGAAGGGGTATTTATACTTACAACTTACTACTTACACGACCTCCTGACGGCCTGTGGATCAGGTATACAGTGGGTAAAGACCCGTTCTTCCTCCACGGTGTTACACTAAACTATTCTACGCTACAAACTAACTAATAAACTACTAAATAACGTAAATAACGACACGTCTACGAGCTAACATATGCTAGACCATAATTGGGGTGACCGACACTTTAACATGGAATTTTCTAATTCCTAACAATCTCCCGCTAAGGGAGGTCACCCCATGTTATACATTTCGAATCTTAGCATTGTATTTTTGTCTTTAGTTCTGAGCTCGTAGACTTCTATTCTTCAAGTTCCGCGATCTTTGTGCATAAGTAGCGAATCTTCAAAGTCCGCATTGATTTGTACTTTTAAGTGGAGGTCTTTGAACTGATCCACATCTTGATGATCTTCGAGCTTTCTTTGAGATCATCAGCCACAGTAAATCTATGGATCACCCTTTATTGTGTTGCCATCATGTGTTGTTGTGACTTTCGGACCGACATGCTCACACTTTCTGGATCATGACATCTTTTCATCAGAGTAGCGGAAGCTTTTACTGGTTCAAGATAATTGCAGCAGCGTAGCAGAAGCATAGTATAAAAATATCTGAGCCAGGTTATGTAGATAAGCACTAGTCATGACTTCTTCAATTAAGTGTGGATGCTGTGAGCATGCGGCTTTGGATTGACTTCTCAATATCGATCAGCTGCAACCGTCCAAGTGTACCTGCAAACAACAGTTAGCAATAAAACACACGAAAGTGTCTTTGATCACTTTCTTGGAATTGAGGTACACGGCCCACGGTTCCCCGTTGATCAGTACAAGTACTGCCTGTGATCAAGTAGGATTCCTAAGAATCTCCTTGACAGGGTTTCGCAGCTGTTCTAGCTGTTCTCAAACCGGAACGTCTCAAAGAAGACAACACGAAGTGAGTGAACCAGCGAATTGAGATTCACTGATTGATGAAAATTTGATTTGAAAAACAATCGCGTATTGCTTAGAAGAAAGAGTTTTACAATATGACGAAGGTTTTATGAGAAAGATCAATTTTCAATCAAAAATACCTTTTGTATTTGAAAAGAGTACACATTCGACGTGCTAAAGAAAAGAAGATTTGCACATCGAACGGTTTTTCCAAAAGTATTTTTTTCAATCAGAGATACTTTTTGTGTTTGAAAACATAAGTACACATTCGATGTGCTAGAGAAAAGAATATTTGCACATCAAACGGTTTTTCCAAAATTATTCGTCAATTCATTTCCTGGACCAAGGTTGATTCACGAGTGAATCGCCCCATCGTTTCTATCCAGTTGTCACAAGTTTGATCTTTTGCAAGATCTCACATGTCACCCACCAAGAGCTTGTTTGATGTTGGCTCTAGAAGGATTTCCATCTTCATCGTGAATACTTTACATGTCACTCGGATGTTCTGGCAATACCACAAAGATAATGCGTAGGACTCTTAATATATTCTTACTTCCACATTATGTGAAACAGCAAGTCTTCATTAATTTTTTGTCCTAATGAGATATTTTGGATGATCTCTTGGCTCTAGACTCAATTGTGCACATTTGGTTCCTATGCCGGAGACTAGGGAGAGGGTCTCCTTCTTCAATATCAACAATCTCTAAGAGAAAGTCGATAGATTATGACGGTTCCCCGTGAGAATGAAACAACCCCTTTTAAGAGGAACTTGAGTAGCTTGGGAAGTTTAGTGCAGTGCATCACTGGGTCCATGATGTCTTGTCTTCAATACCAATGTTACCTTAGTAAACACCAGTAGCATATGTATTGAACCCGGTTTCTGCCCTAAGGTTGAATTATTGGAGGGCTATTTCTTTTCACCCTTTTTCACATTCATTTCTTTTTCATTCTTCAACCCCTTCAGTGCTTACCGAGACTTCATAACTAGAACCTTGTTGGGTTTATTCCAGTACTAGCTCAGTCTCAGTCCGCACTCTTCCCATTTCTCACTTTTCTCCTTTTTTCATCATACCTAAGGACTCTACACTATCTAGTGGATTTTTCCTGGGTAGATCCCTCCGGCTCTGGCGGGATCGTGGGAACGAATACCTAACCTAACCATCCTTATAACTCCATGCATAAAATAAAAGGGTCGGTCTTTAGGTACAGTTCATTCTTCCTTGAAACCAATTGAAAAATCATTTGGAAAAAAACCAATCAAGGTACTGGTGACAAAATATCAAAGTATTTTGTACCTTAATTGTTTTTGATCATTTAGAAAACCTCCCCCTCAACATGTGCATATGATTTAGAAATTGTTTAGCACATGGAGGCAAAAGGACTTTGAAATATTTTCTTTCATCACAATGTTCATAGAAAAAGCCATTTGATTTTCTTGGTAAATTGTCCTCCTCAATATGTGCGTTGGTTGTTTGAAATCATTTAACACATAGAGGAAAGAGTTCTTTTGAAGTACATCCACGATCACAAAAACCATTAAGAAAACCATTTGAAAACTCAATCAAGGTACTTTATGTTAAAACATAAAAGCTTTTGTACATCGATAGTTTATTTTCTTTTGAAATGCTCCCCCTCAATATGTGCTTCGTGATTCGAAAGGGTTTAGCACATATGAGAGAGCAGCCTGCACAATTGAATAAAAAAAACGATCACCTTTTATCAAATTTCATTATTAAATCACAAATTCTCCCCCGATCAAAAATATCAAACCCTTTGAGATTTAGGATCCCAAGTGATTTAATACGGTTTAGAAAACATGGGAGAAAATGTGCCAGATTTAAAAACTCATCTTGTTTTTTTTGGATAAATGCTCCCCCTCAACATGTGCATTATGTATATTAAAATCGTTTGGCACATGGAGGCAGGAGTGCCTTTGAAGGACGAAAACCAAATCCATTAAAATAGATTTGAGATTTAAATCACGATCTCTCACCCGATCAAAGATTTCAAACCATTTGAGATTTGTGATCCCAAAAGATTTAAATAATTTAGAAAATTTTGGGGAAAGACATGGCAAGATTTGATTTTGAAAAGTGACAGATAAGGACCATTTTAAGACATTAAAGATTGTTAGTGTCAGGTATGAAAGTTTTAAGAGATCTTTAAGTAAAATAAAACAATTTCACAATCAGACAAGAACAGAAAAAAATTCATTTTGTAAGATCTTTGAGTTTTAAAGAAAATCATACCATGACATAACATTAAATCTTTAGATCACCACTTACTTTGTACAAACCGGACTTGTTTTGATGATATATTGTTTGAAAATATTATATTTTAGATCACTCTCCCCCTCAATCGATGACCGAAGTCGATAATTGAGTGACATAGGTTTTGATAACATGAAGTCCGGTGATTTTCAAATTTAAGTCCAATTAATTTTCAAAACAATATTTTTCCATTTTCAAAATTGTTTTAAGAAAATGGTATCATCACAATTATCCTGCACAGAGATACGTTAGGTGGTTGAGAAGCTTATGTTGTTGCTGTAGGGCTTCGAAGAAAAACCGTCTGCTGATGCAGAGAGACTTCTTACGTTGCATTTTACTGCCAACTGAGGTCAAATTAAGCTTCGTTTCTTCATTTGCTGTTGAAGAAAACCATCTGCTGATGCAGTGAGACTTCTTATGTTGCATTTATGCCAACTCTCCATGGAAATCCAATTAAGCTCCATTTCTTCATTTGTCAACCCAAGATATAGTTACCCTTTCCTTTCGGCATCCAATCATCTTCAGTAGTGGGATCCGGATCGGGAACATTCTTATATACCAATATACCTGCATACGTTAGTGAACACATATACAGATATATGGTGGTCGACATCACCCAAACAGCAATCGACTAATGAAAGTCCATCCAACATGTCAATCAATTCATATATGGCATGTGAATAATGTGTTTATCAAACTCTAATCATCTAATCCTAACAAACATATCCTAGGCACCTAGTCCTTCAACGTAGGTTAACTTCATTTTCAATTAAGCATATAGGATAATTAGATAATCTCGTTAGATGATATAGATTTGAAAACATTCTCCCCCTCAATCAATGACTCAATTTCTAAAAAGTTTAAGAGCGCTGAAGTCATTGACTATGTTTGCAAATTTTATGAAAACTCTGAAGCTGATTGTTTTTAAAGCAACTCATTTACCACCATTTTGTTAAAACAAATATTTTTCTGAAGAATTTTTGAAGGAAAAATATTTGAGTAGCAACAGCAGTCCTTCGACATACTTTTCTCATTATGTTTTAGGATAAGTGCACGAAATATTTTGAAAATAGGTTTAGCGCAGCACTTTCCTTCCTTTGAAAAACGGGTTGCTATCTGAAATAATAGCAATCCATTTTTGAAGCGTGGGTTACAGTCTGAAATAACTGTAAACCATAGTTTGCGACATGTTTTGAAAAGAATATTTACACCTCCTGCTCGAACTTCATCTATGGTCCTTTGCCATTATTGAATGAAATTTCTAAGACCGTAGATGTTATCGATACCAGAAGACATGTCTTGAAAAACATATTTTTGGTATTTTTCAAAATTTCTGATTTTTATGGGTTTTTGAAGATTTTATATTTTTCTATTTTGTTTTACTGGTTTTATATTTTTGTATTTTGTTTTTCTGAAAAATATATACAAAGATAGTAGATGATATAGTTTAAGAAGGATGACGATACGAGTACCGAGATAAGGATATCTAGCAGCCCCGTTGTAGAAGATAGAAATCGTCATCACTTAACCATCCACCACCAAAGCTTCTGAGGCTTCAGAATAGACGATAGAACATGAGCCCTTGAGAAACAGAGACTTTGGCAGTTTCCCCTCAAGCCGAAAATCCTTTAGCTGAGCAGATTCAAAGCTTTCCTTTTAAGCTTCCATTAGCCAGGTGCACAAAGAAGCACACCATTATCATCGATCCTACTGCTCCTTTAAGAATAATCACCGTGATTCTTCGTTCGAGGTTATATCATCCAATAGAACAACAGCAACGTATCATCCCACATTTAAATAATCTTCTCAAATTCGATTTCCACTGAGGTCTGAAGCGATCCATTCCAAAAGGTGTCAAGAGAACAATTCCCCCAAGTAGTTGAATTGATGCGGTCAGTCTCTTTGTATAATGATGAAGAACTCTCCCAAATACACATCATGAAGGGAATGAAAACACCTCCCCATGTTCACATTTTTCTTCCCTGATGATCGTGTATGAAGCTCAAGAACCCGAAGTACACCAATACCCAAGAGCTCTCCCGAATACACATCATGAGGGGAATGAAAACACCTACCCAATGTTCACATTTTTCTTCCCTGATGATCGTGTATGAAGCTCAAGAACCCGAAGTACACACATTCTCAAAGAAAGAATTAACCGATAACATTGAAGAAGCAGGCCGAGTCACTGATTATCTCTGCGGATGACAATCTCTGCGGATGTCAACTCCGGAATAAGTGATTATATCTCTGAATCACTGATTAAGCACTCAAGTGAAACAGCTGAGCATCCCCAATGTACACAATCTCTCTCCCCTGATCATTGCGATACCATCGAAATCACTACACACTTGTGTACCGCTTTTATCTTCAGAAACTTTCTCTAACATGTCTTCCCCTACATAGTTGGAATAAACACTAAACACCATGAGTCAAACCTTGAGTTTCTCTGCGGTAATGACATTTGTCTTCCCGGGATATCTTCAATCACTTAGAAGTATTAAGTTCATCAAGTTTACTCGCCATGAGTCAAACCTTGAGTTTCTCTGCGGTAATAACATTTGTCTTCCCGGGATATCTTCAATCACTTAGAAGAATTAAGTTCTTCAAGTTTACTCACGTTTAGATACGTGTCTCCTTCCCCCTTTCTGGTTTTGATACTTCAAAATCAACAACTCTTTGTAAGCCCGTATACTTGAAATCTTTTGAGAAGAACACATGTAATCATGTGGGAATCAACTTGCTGAAGTAAAATGTGAGCAAGTCTAATTGGGAATTAACTTTGGCTTTACACTCTTCCCCAATTAGTGCTCTCCCATAAACCGACAATCTTTATGATGAAAGCTTGAATTGAGAAGAAGTCTTTAGATCGTTAAATGAAACTCGTCTTTAGTCTTCTAACATGTAGCAGAAAATGTAGAACCGACTGTAGACTCGACCTTCTTCAAGATTGTCCAGTTGGGGAATAAATAGTTAACATCTTCATCTCACCAAGAAAGCATCCCAATTAACTTACATCCTGCAATTCCCCTTAAGTAACATCCCTCCCAATCAAACAAGAACAGAAAGATGTTCATCAAGAAAATTAGCAATCAGCCCGCAACGAACACACGAAATGGTAATACCAAGCAAACAATCACATCAAACAAGAACAGAAGGTTGTTCGGAATCATCATGTTGATGTGCACGTGAAGCATTAACCGGAAGCACTTGTCTTTAAAATCATCAGCCCGTGTGAAGATGTCAACCAACGGCTCTTAGAAGAAACTACATGTAACGATGACCCGATAAGAAGAAGCTCAGTTCTTACATGAGTTAGGAGCTGTTTGACCATATATTCTTAAATATCAATCAACCATGCAAAAAAAATTCACACTTCTTCTCCCCCTCAAGAATTACATACGGAGATGCCATTCTTGATTAAACAAGTGATAATAATCCAAATGTATTATATTCACACTTCTCCCCCGCAAAATTAGTACATGATGTCGCCATCTTCATTTTATTGAGCAAGTGGAATAAGAGTAATTATCAGTAGTCCGGTTCACTTGATGACTGAAGCGCATGGAAAAAGCATGAAGCATGTTGATGAGAATGGTCATAATAAGAAGATTTCTCTTCTACAGAAGATAAAGCGCACTGAAACGTACACTTTTCTTTTCTTTGAGGTACGAGGCTTGAATTGTTGTGTTCAAACGTCATAAGAAGATTTCTCTTCTTCGGAAGATAATGCGCACTGAAACATACACATTTCTTATCTTTAGAGTACGAGGCATGAACTGTAGTGTTCATACGTCATCAATCTCTCTCTTTTCAACTACTCTTGGCAAACTTGTAATCAACCCCATTATCATTCAGTAGGCTCTTTGTCGTGACAGCTGATGGAGAAAACCCAATATGACGAATTTGACTTTGAAGTAAACTAACCCGAACTCGTGACTTAAACTTGCACATATGTAACAAAGAGCGGTGTCGAGAGTTCATTCTCCACTGAATCTCTAAGTACTCTATACTCTTCATCCAACCAACCATCAAGTATAAGACGTACATCACCTCTTGAAAATCCACAATTGAATGTGACACTGAGCACTACAACGTAACTCCTTAAAGTGATAGTTATTTTGTGGTGGTATGAGCCCAATTCCCCCAAGTGGTAAAAGAAAAGGTAAAAGACACCCAACAATAACTAGATTTCCAAGTCTTTGTTTTTTATAATAAGCTCAAACAAGGATCTTGAAGAATCTTCATCCAACCATCCCCGATACCTTTAGATACTAAGTACACTCGCCCGTGATATTTTACTTCAACCTCAAATAAATAATAGTGAATTAACCCCGTTGTCACATCTTCTTGTTAAGAGCTCAAATCTAGCCTCCTTTGACGTTTTAAGTGAACTATGATAATGGTTTTCATCCCGACCATGGTTAAAAGCACATAACCCCGTAAAACCATGTAATAACCAAACTGCTATGACGAATATCCAAACATACATCCAATCCATGAAGTACACCCTTTTATCCCTTCTTCGAAGCAGAAATCATAGCACCAGCATCAGAAAAGATCCAGAAATATACTTTCCTTTCTCCAGGATGGTTTTATCATCACGGAATTTTACAATTCTATGGCTTAAACCGAGAAATAGATTTTTTCGCGGGATTTTACAAAACCAAGAATAAACCGTAAGATAGATCTGGAAATGCACATTACTTTAATCAGGATGTTTCCATTGTCACGGGATTTTACAAGTCTATGTTTTAAACCGAGAAATAGATTCTTTCGCGGGATTTTACAAAATCAAGACAAAACCATAAACAATGTCAGCTTGAATGTGATATGACAACTTTGGTTTCAGTGAATATCAGTTTTAGGGGAACATGCAGCGGTTCTTCAACGGTTCATTATCCAACATCATCAACATCATCAACAATTCTTTACCCATATGTAGACAACTTCACAAACCATACTAAGTCGAGTAGTATACACTACTTCCCCCTGAGGTTGACCGTAAATCATCAAAGTACACGTTTCTCCCCATGATGGTTTCGAACTTTCGGAAGCTTCATTAACGTGTACGACCATTTGCACGAAAAGTTCTTGTCATAAGCAAACATCTTGAAGAATCATGGCTGAAAATGCTTGAGAAAATTTGCTTAGACTGTGAGGTGTCTTAAACATTCAGAATATCTCATGGGAATTGCTGATTACATCTTATGCAACCAACCCTTTGGAAAACACATCATTCACGTATTTTGTCGACAATAACAACGACCAATTGGTGAAGTAAACCCGATATACCAAACTTGATTATGAAGTAGAATTCCCCAGATTTGTTACTTAAACTTGTACCAATCCTCGTGAAAAAGAAACGGTGTACCCAATGTACAAAACCTCTTGACGTATCCTCAACTGCGTGAGACACCAAAGTATAGCCAAGTCTTTATCACACTCTATGAATGCCCAAACAAGTCATCTTCGCGGAAGGGTAGAAAGAAAGAAGACGAAATAAGTAAACGCGACCGAAAAACCTCACTTCAAATTCAAATAGGAAATACCATATAAGCAACTCCGTAGTCAACCTTGTTCAAATATCAATTCAAGCCTTGACATAATATTATTCGAAAAAATGTATACGCCAAAGTATTAAACCTCATTACACAACAAATCTCATCATCACACCAAATCATATCGTCAAATCTCACACGTCTCAAGTCTCATCATAAATAAACTCTCATAAGATCCAAATCTTGAGAAGTCCATCTGACCATCATCCAAACCCAATTCATCACAAATGCAATTCAAACTCGGTCCAATTAGTAGTCCAATACTCTTAAAAAAACACCATATCTGTTATATCCAAGCACAACAACCATTACATAAAACATGGCCTACGAACGAAATTAACTCAACTCCTATGATAGCATGATTACTTGTGTGTATAATCATAATTTCCAAATCCAAAGTAGATGAACGGCCCTTGACATATTCTTCCAAGCCCTCATCTAATATCAATTTCTAGTGTCGGAACGTCTAATAGCTATTCTAGGCCCTGTCCATGAAACAATATACTACTTGGTCCATGAAAATTATCTCCCACACTCGTCAGGCCCATGTCCATGTAAACTATCCAATGTCCACGTTCCAAATATACGGCCCAAAAATAATCATTCAATACCACATATACAAATCACAACTTATCACTTGGTCCATGTAGTCCAATGATGCTCGGCCCATCTAAAATAATACATGCCCTAAATTCGTGTGTTTAAAACACTCACATTCTCACACACCTTACCTTAAATTTTCTCCTCTTACACCAAATTTGCTCTCTATAAAAAAAAACTCCGCCTCCAAACCCTAATTCATCTCACAAAATAATTCTGCCACTTCTTTTTATCAAGGTGACCTCGCCACAGGGATGGTAAGAGGGACACGATTCGTCTAAGCCACAGGGATGGTAACGAGATCAATTAATAGGCCACTGATGGTCATAAGAAATGTCATTAACACCACAAGGATTGTGAGTTTGATTAGGTTTCGAGATCAAGCAACGAATCAAGGTAAGGTTTAAGTTTGTGTTGGTAGCAGATTTTTAATAACACAAAACAAATAACCAGGGTATAACGAAATTGTTATAACCTTGATTCTTTAGATTCGTATATCATCAAACCACTTGGATCTATGATGAAGTGTTATCTCGTGTGATTATACTTATGATATAATCATTGAAAGTCACGAGATTACAAGCTGAGATCTAGAATTTCATTTTTCATTTTGATTCAATGAGGATAAGATAATGATTCGTGATGATATGGAGTCGAGCCTAATAGAAGTTTTATGACATAAAACCTCTTCGACCCAAATCAGAGATTATGCATAACACTTAATGTTATTATCATTTGACTGAATCGAGAGTAAGAGCTAAACACAAGTTGTTTAAGTTCATTCTCAAATATTTGGATAGTGAAAGGAAGCATAGACTTCAAAACGGATCAGTGATGAATTTGTTTATTTCGAAACAATGACCTTGAATGGTCTTCCTGGTTCCTTGATAGCCGAAAATAAGCAAACCTGAGATCCCATTTTATTTAATTACTTTTCAGTTTAGCATCTGTGATGTTGTTTACTCGTGATTAAGGATCTTGAATCATGTTATGAAATGAATATCACACGAGTCAAAAACACTGAGATCAATGAAACATAGTTGAGTCTTGTTTATGATGAATGATGTTGTTTGAAATTTTTGATGTTTGAGTTTGAGTTAGTATATTAGTTTGAGTCTTGATTATGGAACCCATTCTTCATCTTTTTACACTTACAAGTCGCATCATGTATGAGTACCAACTCCCATCTTAAGCCTTTTTCAAACCTTAACATATCTTCAACCCGTATTACCACAACTGTATAATTACAACTCACATCATCATAATATTAGCCAAGTCGCTTTTGACTTGAGTTGACTCAAAAGTCAACTCGAATTTGACAACCCAACTCGCATACTTAACAGCTAGAACTCAACTCGCATAGCAGTTCAGTGTATCTGGACAAATGAGACAACTCGCTTTTGCAGTTGACTCAAAAGTCAAGCAACTCGTATACATGAGAGTTAACAACTCGCTTCTGATACAATGAATATGGACATATAGTATACAACTCGCTACATGACCAACTCGCCATTGACCAACACGCATCAGATACGTTGAATCAGGACAGTCAAAATTGTCAACTCGCTTAGTTAAATTGGTCAACTCGCATAGAAGAACAGGTCTCAACTTGCATTGTCGAACAGGCATGCAAACTGCTTAAAACCAGATTCAGTAACAGACTTAAAACTTGTATGAAACAGCTTAGAAACTGCATAAAACAAGCTTAAAAACTGCATAAAGCAAGCTTAAAAAGACTGGTATAGAGCATGTTAAATGATACATGACCACGACATTCTTTAAACCATTAAGCCAACATAAAACACAAGTTTGACAACCAACAACCGCAGCAACACACATCACCAACTCATTACGCCAACAGAATCAAAACACCCATCAAAATGCATAGACAAAAACCGTGAATCAAATCGCATACAAGACAACCCAAACTGCATATACGAACCACATAAAACATCATACATATCATCAAAACAACACAACCTTGGCTCTGGTACCAATTGTAGGATCGTGAATATTATGTTGTTTGATGATTCGGGTGGTCTAGGACAATGATTAAATAAGAAAGCCATTTTAGATAGATGAAGAGAGTTGAGAGGAGGTTCCTTGAAGAGAGTTGCTTTACAAAAGAAAGGTTAGATTCAAAGAAGCCACACCCCTTCCAAGGATGGAAGGGGTATTTATACTTACAACTTACACGACCTCCTGACGGCCTGTGGATCAGGTATACAGCGGGTAAAGACCCGTCCTTCCTCCACGGTGTTACACTAAACTATTCTACGCTACAAACTAACTAATAAACTACTAAATAACGTAAATAATGACACGTCTACGAGCTAGAATATGCTAGACCATATTTGGGGTGACCGACACTTTAAGATGGAATTTTCTAATTCCTAACAATAATCTTCCTCAACCCCAACCTTAGCGTAGTAACTTCTCACTAGCATTCGTATTACCCTAGAGAACGATATCAGTTCCTGTGGCTTACCCTAATACTACACTACAATGATTAGGTTCACTGCCTAGGGTGTTGAAATACTTGCTCGACGAAAAGGAAGTTCCTTTGACCCCGAACGACGCGTGTAGCGTTATAAAAACCCATGCATGAACTAATATGAAAATGATGTTACTGATGATATGTAGACTAACTCTAGTCTATATGTAATGTTCTCAATGATGTTCCATGAATACGCAGCTTAACCCTTACGGTTACGCGAATTTGATACTCGTAAACCTAGTTTACGAAAAATGATGAATAGTGATTTTTCTCCGTGAATGAATAGTGTTTCGTGAATAGTAAATTTTTGAAATAACCTCTCAAAGTCTCAAACCGACTTCAAAAACGATGAATAGTAAAATGATGAATAGTAAACAGTGAGTAGTAAATTCCCAAGATGAATAGTAAATTTGAGAAATGACCTGAAATTACGAGTTGTCACTATAAACATCGCGATAGAGAAAATATTATAAGAATCTCCCATGTGTATCACTTTGACTTTTAGGTAATATGTGAAAATTTTGCTTGCACTAAGATTTATAAATAACTGCTCCCAACATAACGTGATCCCTTCAGAATTAGACATAGTTAGCTAGGCTATGTATAATTAAGGAACGATAATGTGACGTTCAGTTTAGTTGTTATAACTCTCAATGTTTAAATAGATTTAAACCATGTCGTTAGAATGGCAGTTAAAGTAAAAGGAAGTAAAAAAAATTGTAAGTGATAACTGTCAGAAGGAAAATAAAGTACGATAGATGAGAATTTTCACAACGAGTGGTTTATCAAACAGTGATTAGTCTAAAGTCATAAAGATCCAAATACTAGGGAAGACATAAACTTAGTACGACATCGTGCATAAGGAAATAAGACTGTTAATTTCTAAACTTCTTCAGTCTGCCGCGTTGTTGATACCCTACTAAGCTTCTCCTCCTTCTAACATATATGCTTTCCCATGAGCTCCTTAAACTTGTTGACCTTGGCTTTGCGTACATTGGTTCCTCTAGTGTCCTTGCTCCCCACATCCGAAACATGTAATTATGGCCTTGCCTCTACAATCCCTGGCAAGGTGTCCCAGTTTTTGACAGCTGTAGCACTTAGCAGGGCAAAGACCCGAGTGATGATACTTACATCGATTACATAGTGGGTAGGTTCCAGCATAACCTCTGCCTTCTATTGGTGCAACAACATAAACCATTGCAGCTTCTTGTCTTCTATTCTGTTGTTGATGATGGTTAGTGTTACGGTTTTGGTTGTCATAATTATAACCTCCGTGGTCGTTTTCCCATTTCCTTTTGTTGTTGTTAGTTTGGTGGTTGTTGTTGTTGTTGTTGTTGCAGTTATTGTTGATAATGTTTTCCCTTTTCACAACTTAAGCCATGAGATTTTGAGTTATCCTGATAGTCTCTTCAATTATTTGTGGATCGAAAGAAGTTACATCTCCTTGAATACGTTGTGGAAGTCCTCCAATGAAATTTTCCAGTAATTTATCATTGTCCGAAACCATAGTTGGACAAAGAGCAGCCAACTCTTGAAACCTTCTGATGTAAGTCTCGATGTCATAACTAATAGTCACTAACTCATAAAATTATGTTTCTAGTTTCTTCACCTCTATGCGTGGACAATACTTCTTAGTTACCAGTTTCTTGAATTCATCCCACGTGAGCTTGTAAGCATTTTCTACACCAATAGGCTGCGCATACGAATTCCACCATGACATTGCGCCATCTAAGAGTGTACCAGTGGCGAACTTTACCTTGCAGTCATCTAGGCAATTGCATAGAAGAAATACAGACTCCATCTTCTCAAACCAACAGATCATAGCAGTGGCTCCTTCTGTGCCTTTGAACTTTGTGGGGTCACAGTTCTTAAAGTCTTTGTAAGTACAATTTCGAACTCCAGGCCCTCCTACAGCTCCTGTAGCAGCAGCAAGTCTAGCAGCTTCAGCAGCAGCCGCGGCCTCGGCAGCAGCAGCTACCGTTGCTCGTTCTTTCTCTAGTGCCTGGGCTATACTATCCTCTACATACTTTTGGATAGCAGCTTGTGTCATAGCTGGTGGAGCTTTCTTTGGTGCCATTAATCTTTAGAAAATAAGAGGGAAGAGTGAGACGTAGCAAAGTCCTATGTTTAGAATAAGAGCTCTAAAGAGATGTGATATGAGGTGATAAGTTTAAGGTTATTTTTCAAAATGATTGACGGTTTCTAGATGATGGGTTATGAGGTGCCGTAAGTGCATCAAATGTATGACGATTTAGTGACTTAATGTGTGAATAGTGTCTAGCATGACATGTTGGATGTGAAACAGGGGAGTGAGAGCGACTTCACCCTCTTTGAAGGTTTTGTCTCGGCATTCGATGTTATCGGTGATGTGTTAACTGATGTTAAAATTGTGATAGGGAATGACAAGGCATTCTCCACGTTGGAGTCTCAAGAAAGGATAATGGAATGGGTATCTGAAGACATCTATGTGACAATCGATTTGAAATGAAAGTAAATAACCCGCAAAATTTACGTATGAAACCGCATGCATAGTGAATATGCACTTATGATGAAATGATGAGATGCTATGATGATGTAGTTATAGTCTATGGTCAATGATGCAACCTAGTTCTCTATAACCTTTGCTCTGATACCAATTTGTCACACCCCCAAAATACATGTTTTGCAGCGGAACGAAATACCTGGGTGTGACTGCCATAGCATCACAGTTACAGTTATATTGAACGACCTAAAGTGTCGTTTTGAAAATACATCGTTTGATTAAGTAAAATACTCAGAGTTTACAAAGAATAAGTCCCAAATGATAGTCAACATGTACGAAAATAAGTTTGATACAAGCCAAACGATGTTTTTAAAGTGCATAAATCTCATGTGAGACGCGTGGTCATCGCGACTCTATGATAAGTCTACATGCATGCCATGAAGTGTATGCCTAGATACCTGACATAAAACATGCTAAAAGTGTCAACACAAAGATTGAGTGAGTTCATAGAGTTTGTGTTGTCATGAAAAACCTTTAAAGAACGTTCATGCAGCAAAGGCATTGCAAATCCACTCAGTTCCAAGTTCCGCCCATACAAAACTTGCAACTTGTGTGTTTACAACCCATTACTCAAAATGCTATAATTTATGTTCAAGCACACGTTGTCAAATAAGTTCACATAGTAGTACATAACTTAATGTATCAATAGTCAATTGATATAGCACATAATAAAGTATAGTTTCAAATAGTTCCAAGTCTGTTAGTTCATGATTGTACTAAGTCCGTTACTTCAAAATTATACCAAGTCCGTTAGTTCGACATTATCCAAGTCCGTTAGATCTAGATCATACCAAGTCAGTTAGCTCAATGGTCTATGATATAGAAACTCTAAGTATGGCAATACTGTTACTTCGTATGACTAAACATTCAGTTCAGATAAACATATAGTTTGCAAATAATCATGATTGTCATAAAAGTTGTTAAAAGCATGTATCTCCCCCAAAGAGTTTAATAAAACAATTAAGTAATAGAAAGTGGGGCTATGAAACTCACGGTAATCCTTACAAGTTTAGAGTACTTATGAAAGTAAATGAAAATAGTTTAGCATGTATCTCCCCCAAAAGTAATTCAAAACATAAAAAAGTATGGGCTATGAAACTCACCTGATGCAATGATTATGATGAAAAAAGTGGATATACTCAAATGAGGTTCAATCTCTATCTGCAACCTAATATGAATGATATGTTCTAATGTAAGTCATGAAACAATGTTGTGCATGCAAACTCATATGATATTCATACCACTTATGCATTTGAAAATAAAGTTTATAACGTCTTGTCAAGTTATAATCTACTTTAAGCGTATTTATGTTGAAACAACTTCGCACGATAGTCGTTTAGTAATTAATTGTGAAAATAAAGTTTTTCGGAAAAAATACACACTTTGTTAAGTTATGGAAAAAATGGCTAAGTGGCCTCGAAAAGCTAGTCGTAACTTGGTGAATATTGAATGTTAGAAAACAAACTCAATGGTTTTGGAATGCTTGTAGCGATATCTAAAAGTCTTAGCATTTAACTTTTGATCATAGAAGTCTCGATCATAGAGAAAAATATAGATGAAGTAAGGTAGTCGAGCTAAAAATATAGTTTATGAGTAGTTTTCGGAAAAGTTTGAGAGATCGTATATTACTCATTACAACTTCGTTTGACGAACGGTTGAACATTTTGGAAAATAGGCTAGGTGAACTCACTTCTATTTGTAGACATCATTTTCTCAAAAGTACTCCATCGATATGAAAACCGGCTCCAAACATGGTCACTTGCGATAACCATTTTGCTCTAATAGAAAATATGTATATGTTATTATTTGTGAAAAATAATAGTTACGATAGCCATATATCAAACGCTTGTAACTTAGTCGTTATAGCTCGGTTTTCTACGTTTAATATATCCTCGGAATCGTGATAGTATGTATTTATATGTTTTTGATAAGTCGACTCTTCTAGTTTACGTTAAATACTCGTTTTTGTCCTTAGAAAACCCTTGAGAGCAAGTACTATTTCAGAAAATTAGTTTTTGTCTTTAAACTTGAAAATAGCGTATCTTCTTCGTTATAAACCCGTTTTAACCCGTTCAAGCGGCCACGGTTTCGTTTTTAAGTCTATTTTCTGAAAATATAAACAAAAATAATCCAAAACCCACTGAAATTTCCAGATTTTACAAAATAGGACAGCCCCTAATTATTTGTTGTCGAAAATGATTTTTCTAGTTCAAAGCTTGTACTAAACCCTTCCAATCAACACCAAAACTATTCTAAACCTACCATACACCTTCTGAGGGTGTCATGGGTTCCTAAACTTCTCCAACAATGATAGTTAACATATGATTACTAGTTATAATTCTTGAGTCCATAAAAATTAGAAAAACATGTAAAGAGTGGTATGAATACATATAATACTTGCATATTTTGATATATGAATATAAAAATAGATCCAATAGGAGTATGAAAGATTTGGAAAATTACTTAAAACACTTACTTGAAATATGAAGAGGTTTTGGTAACAAGGTACTTAATTTCTTAGAGGTTTGTTTTTCAAAACCTTAACTAGAACACTAGATTGATCTTTTAAACACTTGATCTTGGAAAAATGATGATCTCTTCTTCTTGTTCTTGAGTTGGATGAACCACAAGGGTGAGCAAGAGAGTGTTTCTTGCTATTTTTCACCTTAAAATATGTGTTTGTATGTGTTTTATTTTAGTATCTTACTTGTATATTACAAATATCTATCAAATATGAATATGTGTACACTACATGTCCAAGATATTTTATAAAAATGATGACAAGGGGGAGGGTGGTCGGCAAGGGTATATTGGGGAAGTAGGTTTTGTATTTTTTATGTCTAAATGTGCATAAAGTTATGTATAATGTGTATGTTGTACATATAATTAGTTATTAAGTGTAGTGTTTGCTAGAAATCGATTTTATCGGAACTAAATAAAATATATTGAAGTCATAAAAATTATAAAATTACATTTCTCGCAAGAATTGAGTGAATAAATAATTATCGAATAGAATTTACGAAAACCGTTGTAAATATATATATATAACAATATATATGCAAAATAAAACCAAAACATCGGTTAAATTATTAATATAATTTTTATAGTTTTAAAATGAGTATAAAAATATATCAGGATAATTGTTGGATGTGTCAGATCAATTATTCAAAATAAATGATCGTGCGATAGCGTTTATTTAATAAATAAATATACGTTAATAAAATATGCAAGCCCATGCATGAACTAATATGAAAATGATGTTACGATTATATGTAGACTAACTCTAGTCTATATGTAATGTTCTCAATGATGTTCCATGAATATGCAGCTTAACCCTTAAGGTTACGCGAATTTGATACTCGTAAATCTAATTTACGAAAATGATGAATAGTGATCATGAATAGTAAAATTTTAAAATAGTCTCTCAAAATCGCAAACTGACTTAAAAAACATGAATAGTAATATGATGAATAGTAAATTTCCGAGATGAATAGTAAATTTGAGAAATGACCTGAAATTACGATTTGTCACAGTTCTATTTTTACGTTCTACAACTCCATTGGATTGATGTGTTCGAGGAGCCGAGAAGTATGTGTTATACCATTTATATCACAAAAGTTTCCAAATTGTGTTTCATTGTCAACCATGATCTGTTCGGATCGACACAATGTTAACACATAGTTGATTTTGAATTTTCTTGCTAAGTATTTTAAATTTATCAAAAGCTTCATTTTTAGTTTTCAAAAATAATGTTCAAGTCAACCTTGAGTAATCATCTACTATAACCAAAGTGTATAAGTTGCCTCCATAACTTCTTATAGCGGATGGACCAAACAAGTCTATATGCAAAAGCTCTAGACACTTAGATGTGGACACCATGTTTTTAGCCTTATGGCTACTGTGAGTTTGTTTACCAATTTTGCAAGCGTCGCAAAAATGTTGGTCATATTTTAGTTTTGGTAAATTTCTAACTAGCTCTTTTGAAGATAGGTTTTGGATAAGTCTCATATTAGCGTGACCTAATCGTCTATAACAAAGGGTAGAGTTATCATCTAAGGATGTTAGACAAAGTTTGTCATTAGATGCTTTATCTATTTTCATGACATATATGTTATTTTTCCTAACTCCTTTAGCTATGGTGATACCATCTTTTAGTATTTTACTACTATTTTCTTCAAATAGTACTTTATACTTTTTATCACATAATTGGCTAATACTAAGTAGATTAAATCCCAACCTATCGACATGAGTAACATTTTCAATAGTTAGGGAGTTATGAGCGATCGTACCTTTGCCAATGATTTTGCTTTTGAGATTGCTACCAAAAGTGACATTACCTCCGTCATACTCTTGGTATGTTGAGAAGAGGCTTTTGTTGCCCGTCATGTGTCGTGAGCATCCAGTATCTTTTATCCATTCACCAGGTTCTAATCCAACTTTCAATCATTCCTATGGCACAAATAACTCAAGCGTTTGGTCCCCAATATTTCATGGGTCCGTTTGGGTTAAACATACCATTTACTTGGTTCATATATGGGAATGATGGGTAAGGGTTCCATGGCATGTATTTTGGAGTTTGATATGGTCTAGGGAAGTTTTGATTCCAACCGGTATGTTGATAGTTGGGTTGTATGTTGTGGTTGCTCTTGAGAAATGGGTGTTTGGCAATAGGTGTTTTAGACCGTTGTTGAATAGTTTTAGATCTAAATTCATTTATAGCAAGTCCTACTCCTAATGTAATAGCAGGTTTTAGTTTAACATTATCCTTGGTTTTCTTTGTTACTTTGACAAATTCACTACGGTCCGTATTGCAAACATTCTATCCTGCTGTAGTCCCCACGGCACCAAAATTTTCAACGGACGGAACCATATTTTTGGGTCCGTCTGGTCCGTGTTGTACTGCAGCAGTTTTGACAGTTTGTTTCTCTTTTTCGGCCATTTTGGTTTGACTCTTTGTAATTAGTACTTCATTAAAACCTAGTCCATTCATGTTTCGTGGTGTTTTTTGAATTCTAACTATTTCATAGGCACAAGAAATATTTTTGTTAAACCTTTTAAATTTAGAGTTATGTTCGATGAGAACTTCTTGTGTGAGTTTTAGCTTTTCTATTTCAATACTAAGCTCTTGACATGATTTACAATCATTGTCATTTGCTTTCCCTTTTTCTAATCGTTTTGTCTTTTCTTTTAACTCATAAATTTCATTTTCTAAAAATTCATTTTTAGTCTTTAAAAACTTGTTTTTAGTTATTATTTTTAAGCTAAGCTCACACAATTGATTATCTTGTTTTTGCATGGTGTCATCATCAATAGAAGAGTAAGATTAGTCGGAATGTACCTCATTTGATTCATGTGCCATTAGAGCGACCTCATTCTTGCTTGATTCTTCATCATCCTCACTATCACTCCATGCACCACTTACAAAAGCTCGTTGAGTTTTGCTTTTAGGTTGCTTGGGGCAATCTCCTATTAGATGACTTGCATCACCGCATGTAAAACACTTTCTTTCACCTTTTCCCCTTTTTTCATGTCGTTCTTTTCGGAATGGCTTCTTTTCTTCTCGGGGTTGCCTTACGAACTTTCCTCTTCTTTTAAAGAACTTTTTGAAATCTCTAACGGCCATAGCATACTCCTCATCTTCACTACCGGAGCAAGATTCGTCATCATCACTTGATTCCGTTCTTGCCTTTAGAGCAACGGATTTGACTTTCTCTCTTTTTCCTTTGAGGATTTCCGAATCTTTCTCCATCACCATTTCGTGTACTTTGAGGTTTCCGATTAGCTCGTCAAGTGACATTATTGAGAGATCTTTTGATTCCTCAATAGCCGTTACTTTAGCTCTCCACTTCGGATGGAGTGCTGTTGCAGGTTTTACTGACCAGGTTTTAATATTTATAAAGTCTCGTTATACCAATGATCTACCCTAATGCACTAGCAGGCAGTGTACCCGGTCGTGTGTAATGTAGTATTTGGTAAAGCCGAGGTCGTCCCAAGAGCTATGTGTGTTGGATTATTACTAAGTCTATGTTAATACAAATAAGCCGTGAAAACGTTTATTTATATTTTACGATCTTCTAAGGTTTTGTCGATAAAAAATATAAAATCATTTTAACGAAACAAATAAAATACGTAAATGGTTTGAACTAATAGTTTTCTAACACACTTACGCTTTCACATAAAACACTAAAACAAGTATAAGTGATTTTATGATTTAGATACATATGTACAACAACTAGTGTTTACATATTGGGTTAAACATATACTTAAACTAAGTATACTAAAATGGGTAAAAACTAAGTGTATGCTAAATTGGGTAAATACAAGTATATACTAAATGGGTAAATACTAGCAAATGGTTTTTGACCAATGGTTTTATATATACCACTTAACCAAGTTCATTGTATCCTTAAGATACATTGTATCTAGAAAGAAAACCATGGATCAACCCATAACCCATGATCCATGACCCATAACCAAAAATACCCATGGGCAAAGAGGAGCGCACCACGGATCCCTAGCTTTGTGCTAGCCGGATCCCTTGTGGTAGGGATCCGTGGGATCCGGGGAAACAGTAGGATTTTTCCTCTATAAATAGTGAGCCATTTCTTCATTATTCCTCACCCCCTCTCTAACATACTTCTCCCCTGAGTTAAATCTCACTAACCTTAGATCCAAGAGATCTATGTTTGTAGTTTTGTCTTTGTGTGATCTTTTAGGTTTCTCTTAAAGGCAAGATCACCACCTTTGAAGTCGAGCAAACTCAAGTCTATGAGTTGCCATGCTTCCTCATCATCAAGGCTATTGAAGTCCTCTTGTTGATGATCCCTTTCTTTCTTCAAAGAAGTGTAGTGTTGAAGACATTAGTGAAAGATGTCTCAAGTGTCAAGACGAAGATATTAGTGAAGGGTATCTATCGTCTATAGGATAAGCACTTGTGGTAGGTGCTTAGAAGTCAAGACAAGAAGCATTAGTGAAAGGTGCTTAGAAGTGAAGACACAAGACATTAGTGAAAGGTGTCTTGTAGATCTAGTCAAAGGCATTAGTGAAAGGTGCCTTAGATGTACATTCGATATGGTGTGTTTCGATGTACTAGATAGACTAGTATTAGATCCAAGGATATTGATGTCCTTGATGATGTTGTAAAGGAGTAGATCTCCTTTGGGATTAGTCGTTGGTGTAGTGTGGTAGTAGTTCCTCCATTGCAATGGAACTAGGTACTTAGCCTAGTACCTAATAAGGGTAGGCGACGTTGTGAAGGTGTAGTTCACCTAAGGTGTGAAAGAACCCGGTGGTTAGCCTAGCACCGTATAAAGGGTAGGCGACGTTGTGTTAGGTGTGGTTCGCCTTGGTGTGAAAGAACTCGGTATTTAGCTTTGTACCGGAAAAAGGTTAAGCGACGTTGTGAAGGCTTCTCCGCCATAAGGAGATTGGTGTAGTGTTTACAAACTCTCGAGTAGGTGACTCGGGGAGTGGAGTAGGGCAAGGAAGGTGTCCTTGTAGCCGAACCACTATAAGTACTCGCGTTGTGGTTTTGTGCTTCTTACTCTTATCTTTTCATTACATATCTTTATATGCTTGTTTATCAACATCCAACACTCACAACCAAATAGATTGACATAAGTCGATCTAAATAGTTTAAAAGGAAGTTTTAATTGGTAAAACTATTCAACCCCCCTTCTAGTTTTCCACAATTGGCATCAGAGCTTCGTTACCAAGTTTCTTGAAGTATATTGTACTTTAAAAACTTGATACGATCCATAGTTAATTGAAAACTACAAAGAAGGCTTTTCATAAAAACAAACACCATGTTTTTCAAAAACCATATGTTTGGATGTTGAGTTGATAACAACATTTTTTTATATATCTTCTCATTTAATTTCACTAATCTTCTTTGTGATGTTGATTAGTCAAAGCTCTTACCCACCAAGCTTTAGAAGACGCTTGGTAACAAGAATACCTTCCTTAAGAAGGTATCTTAAACGCAAAGGAGCGGGAATCGTCTAAAGTGACATTTGTCATTTGTAAAGACATTCCTAAGTGCACTCGAGGTATGATTTTCCACTTATATCTGAATGATATTAGTTTAGTAAATAAGTGTTATGTGTTAGGTATCTATTTGAGTAGATTTTTGTGTTTACACATGATCTACATGAAGCTTCGTTAGGAAACCTTTTTCTCTCATACGTGTTATATTTCTCGTCTATAGTCTTAGTATATATAGCTTATGTTTTATTTCTTTTAATCCTATAATAAAACAAAAACACGAATTTCAAAAATTCTTCCTTCCCTATTAATAATCCCACTCGACGCCCACTTTATTCAATCCTCACTTTTTCAAATTTTCCAATTTCAAAAATTTCCTCTCATTTAAAAAAAAAAAAAAAAAAAAAAAACTTCATCTTCCTCCTCATTCCATTTCATCCGAAACCAAGAAGATCCATCATCAACATGGTTTACATCGCACTCGTGCTCATCGCCCTAACACTCATCGCACTTGTGTTCCCTATGATGAAGTTCACATACGGAGACATTTACTTTGTGTTGTTAATCTATATTGGGGTCGTATACCCAATCCTTTGTATCATCCTTAGTATTGAAATGCAATATTATTAATCTAGTTTATCTATGTTACTATTATGTGTTTATCATTCCTTTTGATTTATATGTTTTTTTTTTTTTGTGATACATTAGAGGTCATGTATGCATGCTAAAAGAAAATGTAGGATAAAACATATCTCGTGGTATAAAAACTGTAAAACCTTTTATCAAATCTGTTTCTGTTACTACTGATCCACGGATCCCGGAAGATATACTATCCGGATCCCTTTTGTAAAGGAACCGTGGGATCCGTATTACTGGAAAACAGTTTTCACGCAAGATTAAAAACCACTATCTTTCTAAAAGTAATAATCCACTAGAATTTCAAAACCATGAGTTAGCTAAATGCTAAAAACTATTGTTAATAAAAATCTAGTAAAAACGTTAGATTATTATAGGTTGACCATAAACATCACCTCTTATTAACCCATCACTTCTATAGGTTCAACTATGACGCATGAATACGAGTTTGATTTTTCACTCACTAGCGTCTACACCCCGAACATCTCCCTTGAGCCCAACACACCTGGCAATCATGTCCGTGGGTTCAATAATCTCGAAAACCGTCACTTCCATGAAGGACGTATTGTAGACACCTCTCTACAATTCGAAGAAGGTATCAATACCTCCTTCCGAGCCATAGGACTAGAATGTCTTCTTGAAATCAACGAGAAGATATGTCCAAGGTTCATAATGGAATTCTTCCGTCAAGTCGAACTCGTTCGTAACGAGGATCGCTCTCTATCTTTTTGGTTTTACATCAAAAACCAAAAGTTCACTCTAACCCTTGGGCATTTTTCTCACATTCTCCGGATTCCAAATCATGGACAAAGTGCCTTCACCGAAGATTGGTCTCTTGATTCTCTCTTCAACTTTCGTGAAGAAAATAGTCCATATTGTTCACACATACCCTCTTCGGAAGATTTAACTCGCATAATATGCAAACCTCGACCATATTACTCCAATCCAAACATTATCCATACACGGGATATCAGAGAAGAGTACAAGCCTCTTGCTCTCATTCTACGTGAAAATGTTTGGAGTCTTAGGGGAAATCGAGATATTCTTCCCGCTTGTTGTGCTCACATGTTGTACTGTTTGCTAACACAACAACCATACAATCTCGCCTACTTCTTCGCAAGGCGAATTGCAAATCTTCAAGGCTCCAAGAATAAACTCATCCCTTATGGAATGTTCTTGACACGCCTTTATCACAATGTTATGCACTTCCATCCTCAATTTCAAAGTCCTTTGTACGTACTTGTGAACAAGATGATGGAACCGTTAAACATATCCCTCATGAAGACTTTCTTCATTCTAGATTCCACCAATACCCATCAATCACATAATGATCCTCCTAGCGAAGACACTCAAGGAACCTAGAATAGTCCAATAGGATCAATTCTACTCTACTCATTGTTTATCAATGTAATCCTCTTTCTTTCATGAAATAAAACATCTTACATTTGATATCCTAGTTTTAGAACTCCTTCAAACAAAACTTAGAATATAATGCATTGTCAAGATCATTGCATACCTTTAGTAAAGGTTCTGTCTAGCAGATAGACGGATCCCAAATGTTGTACTAAACGGATCCCTACATCTAGGGAACCGTGGGATCTGGCAAAATAAAAAATGCAATTGCAAGCATTGTATGTCAAAAACATCCTTAGAACACCTCACACTAAGCTAAACATAGTGTCTTAAGGTAGATTAAGACTTTATCAAGATAGGTTGATCTTTCTTACTCAATCCAACTCTCATAAGAACACACTCTAAGATATTCATAAATCTATCACTTTGTTTTAATCCATCACTCTTCCGCTCTCAAAACTCACACTTCATATTTTTACCCTTCACATCCAAGTTAAAAAACTTTTATAACAAAATTGATCATAAATCAATCTCACCTCAAAATTGATCAAAGTTGATCAAATCCTAGTTTTCCCATCTCAAAACCATTAGGATATTTTCCAAAACACAATCCTAAGTCACAACCTCATCTCTAGGATCAGTTAGCTTCAATTGACACTCTCTTCTTTAGTATCATCCTTGCTCATCCATTGGTACTCATGAAAGTTCCAAATCCTTCCACAAAAGACAATCATTAGCTACATCACTCACCACCTTCAAATACTTAAGCACCCCTTCATTTAAGACACTTAGGAAGACTGAAACACTCAAGATGTTATAGGTTTTAGATTTTAGAAATATCATTTCCACTCTTTCATAGCCACTGATAGCCGGATCCCTAGGATTAGCCTAGACGGATCCCTCTGAGAAAGGAACCGTGGGATCCGGATGACAGTTTATGTCAAACATAGCTAAAACAATCATTTCAACTTATCTTTCTAACTCAAACACTCCATCTCATCTTAAATGAGTTCCTAGATCAGTCCAACCTCTGAAGTTGACTCTTGTGCATGTCAATCATCACACTCCAATGAATCCTAGTGGATTAAAGCTTAAATGCACTTGCCAAATCTCTTAGTTTATAAACCACCTTGTTAGGACCTCCATAGTCATCACTCTCACTCTAACCTTCAGCTCTTGAAAACATTTCATCATAAGAAAAACCCCAAGTAGTAACTTATCCAACAAAGAACCACCCATGAAAAAGGCTCGTGTTATACACGAAATCTCCTCAACCGAATCATCTCCCGTCAAACCAACAAATGAGAGAATCCTTCATCATCCAATCAAACCAATTCCTAAAAGGATAGTACCCACAAAACTACATATGCCTAACACCACCATACCTCCTAGGCCAAACAATATCATCTCCACTAAACCATCACCATTGGTTCCTAGAAGTATTTCATTTACTTCACCACTTTCATCACCACACCTCTACAATTTAGAGGACTTGCCTCCTAGGCCGTCACATCCGCTTCCGCCGACAACATTCTCCTCATTAGGAGGAATAATGATTCAAAATCAAGGTGTTGAGTCAACACTTGCTCCGGCTTCCTTTTCTCCGTCTCCATCATATAATCCTATATGGATTATGAGAAATCATCAAAGTCAACCACCCGACCATATGGAAGTTGACACTTCCTTACCACCACCATCTTTCTTGGTCGAGGCATTCTCAAATGCACCTCCACCAATCCCTCCATCGTTTGAAGCCCCGCAAGCCGCTTCACTTGATCCTTCGCATCAAGCCATTTTATTTCCTCCACCACCACTACCTAGCCATGACAAAGATTGCTATCATTGTCAACATGTTGAAAGTTTGATACATGAAGTACGAGAAGACCAACGGTTGATGTTCTATCATCTCCTCGAATGTTTCGACGAGATCAAACCTAAACAAAACTTGAGCTAGAAGATTTTAGTGATGTCCTAACATCAAGTGTTAGATAGTCTAGAAATTCCTAGTCATGTATTGTCTATTTTCTTATTTTTAGAGTCATGTATATCATAACTCTTGTTTTATTAAATGGAATTACATGCTACTTGTTATTTTTCTGAGAATATGTATTCATATCTCATTTATGTGATAACATTACTTGTTATATCACCTTTGCTGATTTTAGTCATCAGCCAGACGGATCCCTCAGTATTTACTAGACGGATCCCTACTAGGAGGGAACCGTGGGATCCGTGAAGTCAGAAAGGTTTTTTTTTTTTACATTTGCAGGAAATTGTGAATTATACTTGTTTTCTAACCCTTGTTTTGTAGTTATTCAATTAACACATAAAGAATTTAACATCCTAAAGCTAGGGGAGCTTGGTGTCAAAACGACACGTTGCAAAATTACTTGCAACCTTTGATTTAAATTTCATGACTTCCCGTTGCAATTATTGCAATAATCTAGGGGGAGCACACCCGTCACATTGATGTAATCTTTTGCATAAGTTAGTTGCAAATGAACTAGATTAGAATTAGTTTCTTGACGCCCTTACTTAGGGATGGACTCGTCAAGGGGGAGTAACGACGAGATCCTTTCCCGTTACTTGCTCTCTATTTTTTTTCTTTCACATTTTTTTTCTTAAAAACGATGTGTTGCTTTCTTTCAAACACTTTTTGTTTTGACAAAAAGGGGGAGAAGAAAGTAAAAACTACAAATTCAAACTTTTATGAATTTTAGTTTTTCCTTAAAATAATCTTATGTTTTGTCATCAACAAAAAGGGGGAGATTGTTAATACAAATAAGCCGTGAAAACGTTTATTTATATTTTACGATCTTCTAATGTTTTGTCGATAATAAATATAAAATCATTTTAACGAAACAAATAAAATACGTAAATGGTTTGAACTAATAGTTTTCTAACACACTTACGCTTTCACATAAAACACTAAAACAAGTATAAGTGATTTTATGATTTAGATACATATGTACAACAACTAGTGTTTACATATTGGGTTAAACATATACTTAAACTAAGTATACTAAAATGGGTAAAAACTAAGTGTATGCTAAATTGGGTAAATACAAGTATATACTAAATGGGTAAATACTAGAAAATGGTTTTTGACCCATGGTTTTATATATACCACTTAACCAAGTTCATTGTATCCTTAAGATACATTGTATCTAGAAAGAAAACCATGGATCAACCCATAACCCATGATCCATGACCCATAACCAAAAATACCCATGGGCAAAGAGGAGCGGACCACGGATCCCTAGCTTTGTGCTAGCCGGATCCCTTGTGGTAGGGATCCGTGGGATCCGGGTAAATAGTAGGATTTTTCCTCTATAAATAGTGAGCCATTTTTTCATTATTCCTCACCCCCTCTCTAACATACTTCTCCCCTGAGTTAAATCTCACTAACCTTAGATCCAAGAGATCTATGTTTGTAGTTTTGTCTTTGTGTGATCTTTTAGGTTTCTCTTAAAGGCAAGATCACCACCTTTGAAGTCGAGCAAACTCAAGTCCATGAGTTGCCATGCTTCCTCATCATCAAGGCTATTGAAGTCCTCTTGTTGATGATCCCTTTCTTTCTTCAAAGAAGTGTAGTGTTGAAGACATTAGTGAAAGATGTCTCAAGTGTCAAGACGAAGATATTAGTGAAGGGTATCTATCGTCTATAGGATAAGCACTTGTGGTAGGTGCTTAGAAGTCAAGACAAGAAGCATTAGTGAAAGGTGCTTAGAAGTGAAGACACAAGACATTAGTGAAAGGTGTCTTGTAGATCTAGTCAAAGGCATTAGTGAAAGGTGCCTTAGATGTACATTCGATATGGTGTGTTTCGATGTACTAGATAGACTAGTATTAGATCCAAGGATATTGATGTCCTTGATGATGTTTGATGAGTGTGTAAATACTCATCATTTTTGGTCAAATCTGAACTGCAAAACATTTAAAAACACTCAGAAATGCATCAAAATACTGAAAATACCCCAAAATTGTGTTTTATATGTTTTAAATGCAAAATGAGTAAAAACAGCTAAAAAACGAACAAAGTTTGCATAATTGGCAGTTTCAGTCCCCCAACTTTCAAAAAATGGCAAAACAAGTCCCCGGGATTTTCAAAAATGGAAAATATTATTTATGGTCCTTGGTTAATAAAGTTTGTCATCTATGGTCCTTATAATAATTTTTGGAAAAGTTTAGTTTCAGTCCCTCTAGTTTGGATGAATTGCAAGAATGGTCCTTGTGTTACTAAGCTAATACCAAATCCAACCGGACCCTTTTATAATACCCAACACCAATCCCAGCCCAACCTTATACCCATGACCCAATTACCAAATATCCAACCTACGGTTTATAATAAAACCATTTAAATAGCTCGTAGTGCAGCAGTAGTTAGTAGTTAGTTTTTAATCAGTTAGTTTTTAGTTTTAATTCAGTTTTTAGTTTTAGTCTAGAATTCTTGTTCTAGTTCCAATTTATGTTTATTGTCATTTACTTTTCTTGTAACCATTTAATTTTATGCAATTTATTTTCAGTCTTTAATTCCAATTTTTCAGTTTATGCAGTTGATTGTTGTTGAAAAAATATATTAAAAAAATCTATCTTAAATCTTGGCAAGTTAGTTTAAGAGTTTGTTTAGTTTGTTTAAGCTAAGTTGAAAGTAAGTTTATTCTTCATAAATCAGTTTTTAAGGTTTTTGCATCTCAAAAAGAGTTTTCAATCTTGTTATGTCACAGGGAGTTTTTGGATTAGTATGAATATTGGGTCAAATCATGATTTGACCCATTTTGGGTGTTCGATTATTTTTGGTCTAGTGTTAAATCCATGAGTAAGATGTTGCTTTTAATTTTTGGTTGATAAAAATTAGAGTTGTTTAGTTTCCTTTAGTTCTGTCTTGCTGCAACTGTCCTATAAGTCTTCTTTGCGCAGTCCCTCACAAGCTAATATCAGCTTGTACGTTGTTTAAATTTGGTTTTTAGTGTTCTTGGGTACTTGTAGATCATTTGCTTTAGCTTGTTTAAAAGTGCCCCATATGGCTTGTTTTAGCACTGGTTCAGCAGCTCACAACAGCAGTCCAAAAGCACCTTTGTACAGCTTATTTATAAGCTGTACAGGGTAAATCTTGGCCCTCAATCAGTTGTTCTGAATGCTTGCTATGCAAACTTTGAATTTTGTAGCTTGTCCTTGCTTTGGTGTTCATTTCTCAGCTCATAAATAAGCTGCTACAGGGCTCCACATCCGGCTGTTTGGAGACTGCAGTTAACAGGTCATTTTTTTATTTAAATTAGCTTATTGTTGGTATAGCGTAGCTTATTTAAGTGACTAGATGTTCAGTAGTACATTTAGATTAGTTTAAGTTAAATCATTGATAGCTTATTAGTGCTTATCGTAGGATTTTATTGCTTGTCTTTTCATTTTCCATTATAGTTTAGGAGTCCCCCTAGATAGCTTATTTTCCAACTGTTTTTCCCATTTCTTTTATTGCTATTTGATTGCTAGTAGCTTATAATAGTGCCTTTAGCTTAGCTCAACCAAACAGCCCCTTAGTCCTTTTTAGCCAAACACCCCGTTAGAAGTGTTATCTGATTTTCCTTCCTGGTTTTTCTATGCGTTATATCAGTTGGTGGTTTTACTTTTTGTGTAAAAGTGTTGTTTGTTCTCATTTTCAAGTGGCAAGAAAGAAAAAAGAAAAAAATAGAGAAACAGAGGAGCAGGGATTTGAACCCACGACCTCCAGCCAAAGTACCCACAAGCCTATCAGACAACCAACTGCTCTACTGAGTTCTTTGTGTAATCTTTTACTAAGCTGAGGTCTTAAAGAATATGTAGTGTTAAGTTTAAAAATAAAAAGCATCAAAAAGGAAGAGGCAGGTTTCGAACCTATGTCCTCTTCCCTTTTTCACTCAACACACCAACACCTTACCATCTCGCCCTTGGGTCTTTTTGCGTTTACCTTTGCACATTAATTATAGTTAACTGTTTTTTAGTATTTAGCTTATTAACTTATTTGCTTTTTAATAGCTGATTTCCAAAAGAAGTGGTAGGTTTTTATAATTTTCTTAAATTTAGTATCATGTAAAGTAGGTTTCATAAAATTTTCAGATTTTTCCAAAATATTTTAGTATTTTTTATCATTTAATTAGATTAAAAACGATTTTAATTCGTAATAAATAAAATAAAACTCAAAAAAATATTCCGCTTTTTCCTAAAATTATTTTTAGTCATTTAGAATGTAGGAAAATTGTTTTCACACTCGTAGGACTTTTATTTTACAAATTTTACGTTTTTACTTGCGCACTCGCGCAATTTTTACATATAACGCGCGTTTTCATTCTAGGTCACATTTTTAGGTAATTTAAGGTTACGCTTTAATTAAAATAGTTTATTTAAGTTATTTTGTTTTATAAATTCAAGAAAATCCAACTTTAAAAATAGTGATAGCGTTTATTTAATATAATTTAGCTTTTTAATTTTCTTTAATTTGCATTTAAGCCGCTGTAATTTACAAACTTTTTCTTTAGGTATAATTATTCCAAATCCGCAAACCTTTTCCCATTCAATATCACCCGATCACAGATTCGTTGTATTACAGTTTTCACACCTCGTTGGGACTTAACGACCCGGGGAAACACTATACTCCTCTGGACTTAATTGCATTTGGTTCCAGACTATTTGAAGTTTGTTACGGTTAGCCATTCACAAGTGGCTAGCTTGTGTGACAAAACTTGACCGTCTGGGATCGAACCAAAATTTTGGCGCCGCTGCCGGGGAGGTGTGCTGCGTTACTACGAATTTGAAGCATCATTGTTATTGAATATACACCCATTGTATATTTACCATCTTTGTCCATATTTCCTTGTTTTCTTATAAAACCAAAATTATCGTGAAGTTAATTCGTTTGACGGATCGATTACCAAAAACATTTTTTATTTAAGTTTTCAACAAACACAAAAAACCCAAAAAGATTTTCTTTCTTATTTTTACAAAATGTTTTTCAAAAATACCAAAAATATCCATCTTTACCCTCCCACATCTTTTGATTCTACATTTCTTACCCTCTAAAACCATTTGATTCTTTCTATGTCTCATCCTCACCCTCTTGGTTGTCAATGGTGTAGTGGTCCTTATAATGGTGGCAATTGCCCCAGTTGTAGCATGGTGGAATCAGGAAACGGGTCTGTCTATAACCAGGATCCCTATTCCTACCATAACACAACTGATTTATTCCATCAGCTACCACACTATGAGACTCAGCAGTTTTACTGTTGTGAGTACTGTGGTGGTTCACACTCCAGTTCTGATTGTCAATCGGGAAACACGCTTGTCTATGAGCAGGTTCCTGATAACAATTATGACTACAACACATATGACTCACAGCCACATCAGTTTTACTGTTGTGAGTATTGTGGAGGTCCTCACTTTAGCTCTGATTGTCAAACAAGGAATCCATTTCCTTGTAACAATTACGACTCTTCGTATCATGACCAACCTCTACAGTACCAAGTGAATCAGGCACCACCTCAGCCTGAGCCACTTCTTCAAAATCTTCTCCTTAATCTTTTGGATTTAGTGAAAGATTTGAAGGAATGTAAACATTCCCAAGATAATCCAAATGAGAAATCCATGGAAGAATTGTTAGCCGAAGAGCGGGCTGCTAAATTAAATTCCCAAATTGCCTTTGAAAAATCTATTAGGGAATCAATTGCAAAAGAAAAAGCAGCCAAATCTAGCTCTCGATTCCGTTTCATTCCTGATGACGATGATGATGAGGATACACTTGATATCCTTCAATTCTATAAAGATTCATCAAGTTCATCAGTTGATATCCCTGCAGTTGAGATTCATTCTCAAACAACTGCTATCACACCCGATATTCCCACTCACTCTCTGAACATGGGGGACGAGCATCTTGACACTGTTCCTGAAAAGGAATCGGACGAATTCATAAAGTCTAGTGTTGAGGACCTTGTCCCAATCCCGAGAGAGTCACAGGGAACTTCTGATCATATGTGTGATTCTCTTTCCCCTCTTGAGTCTTCTCTAGATCATTTTGAAATTTTTCTCCGATTTTAGCGACGATTGTGCTTCTTATGGAAACATCGAGTATGTTGAGGCATCACTCCCACAGTCTGATCCTCTTCTTGAGGAGTTCACCGATGAACTCACTCACATCAGTCCACTTTCATCAGAAAGTGACGATGGTCTCTTTGATTTCGAAGCCGATCTGGGAGAGATTGAAAGTCTCCCTTATAATGATCGTTCACCCACTTCTTATCCCAACAGTCCAATAGAGAATGTTGATCACTTTGTTCCTGAAGCATTCAAAACAACTCTCACTAATCCTCTATTTGAATTCGACTCTGAATTCACTTTAATTTCTGAGAATCCACTCTTTGATACTCAGATTGAGGATAGTGATGAGTCTACAGTGGAACAAGAATTCACAGATTTACATATTGTGATTGATTCTCTTCACGAGGAGTTCGCCGGTGAACTCACTCATATCATATCTCCGCCGGAGTATGATAACTTCCACTTTGATCATGACACACCCGGGATATGTCTAGACCAATTGAGCTTAAATGATGAGATTCATGCTACTATGAATTCTCCTATTGAGGATGGAGAGTTAGTCATGATTTTTATCATGATTTTCTTTCTTTTCTTCATATATTCTGTCATTTCTCCTGTTCTTCACTCCTTCGGGAATGAAGACATTATCTTTGACCCCGGCATTTTCATTTATCATCTGTGAGCCGGGTCTGTCTATGTATATCTCATCGGTGTGGAACTTTCACGTACTTAAATATTTATACAAACATTTTGAATGAAAGTCCGATGGAGATTGTTCTTCCACTCTGCTTCCCCATGAACAAATTAATTCGGGGTCGAGTCAAGCTAGCGACTCGGTAATCAAAAACAGTAGTTAAACATGGGTTTTCACCCGTGTGTACCACCCTAGTGTGGGGGAGTTGCCCCCCGCTGTTGTATATAAGTTTTCATATAAAAAAAAAAAATAGCCCTAGTATTTCCCTTTTACGTTCTATGTTTCGGCATAACTGCCGGTACTTTGAATATTGAGGGCAATATTCATTTCTAGTGTGGGGGGGAATTCTCACGAATTTTATCATGTAATTATACCACCCAATTCCCCCATTTTTGGCCAAAAATTTTTTTTTTGGAGTAAGTGTTTTTCACTTACTCAACTTATGGTTATCAGTCCGCCATGTCTAATAAACAAAAGGATTGGCTAATCCAGGAGCAAACGGCTCTTGGTAAAGATATCTCAAATCCGTTGACGGCTGGCAATTTGCCCAAAATTGTATGGTATTCAACTCACCATATCTTTAATTAGTGAAGAGTTGGCTAGCCCGCAAGTTTATGGCTTGTGGTAAAGGCAGTGGAAAAACCATAATTGGTAATCAGCTCACCAAAGATATTTTATCTAAGAGTTGGCTAGTCCAGAAGCAATCGGCTTCTGGTAAAGACAAATCAAATCCGTTGGAAGCTGGTGGTTTGCTCAAAATCATATGGTTATCAGTGTACCATAGTTCTTACTTGATCTGAAACATTTGGCTACTCCAGAAGTAATGGCTTTTGGTAAAGAGATTCAAATCCATTAAGTTTTTCTCAAAAGATTGCTAGGGACTAGCAATAGTTTAGTGTGGGGGATTGATGAGTGTGTAAATACTCATCATTTTTGGTCAAATCTGAACTGCAAAACATTTAAAAACACTCAGAAATGCATCAAAATACTGAAAATACCCCAAAATTGTGTTTTATATGTTTTAAATGCAAAATGAGTAAAAACAGCTAAAAAACGAACAAAGTTTGCATAATTGGCAGTTTCAGTCCCTCAACTTTCAAAAAATGGCAAAACAAGTCCCCGGGATTTTCAAAAATGGAAAATATTATTTATTGTCCTTGGTTAATAAAGTTTGTCATCTATGGTCCTTATAATAATTTTTGGAAAAGTTCAGTTTCAGTCCCTCTAGTTTGGATGAATTGCAAGAATGGTCCTTGTGTTACTAAGCTAATACCAAATCCAACCGGACCCTTTTATAATACCCAACACCAATCCCAGCCCAACCTTATACCCATGACCCAATTACCAAATATCCAACCCACGGTTTATAATAAAACCGCCCACCCAGCCACCCTTTTCCCTCCATTTTTCCCACCATCTTCACCCACTCTCTGCAACCAACCCTGCCACACTCAAACCCCATTTTCCCTCCTCACCAGTCACCCTCACCCACTGATTCCCACACCCACATGGGTCTCATTTGATATCAAATATGGACGGCTCAGATTACTCTCCTTGGGCTCCAAGTTGAAATGGACGGCTGAGATTGAAGAAAAGAAACACAAGAGAGAGAGAGAGAAGAAAGAGAGGAGGCTGAAGACCCAGTAGCATAAATAGCTCGTAGTGCAGCAGTAGTTAGTTTTTAATCAGTTAGTTTTTAGTTTTAATTCAGTTTTTGGTTTTAGTGTAGAATTCTTGTTCTAGTTCCAATTTATGTTTATTGTCATTTACTTTTCTTGTAACCATTTAATTTTATGCAATTTATTTTCAGTCTTTAATTCCAATTTTTCAGTTTATGCAGTTGATTGTTGTTAAAAAAAAATAAAAAAAATCTATCTTAAATCTTGGCAAGTTAGTTTAAGAGTTTGTTTAGTTTGTTTAAGCTAAGTTGAAAGTAAGTTTATACTTCATAAATCAGTTTTTAAGGTTTTTGCATCTCAAAAAGAGTTTTCAATCTTGTTATGTCACAGGGAGTTTTTGGATTAGTATGAATATTGGGTCAAATCATGATTTGACCCATTTTGGGTGTTCGATTATTTTTGGTCTAGTGTTAAATCCATGAGTAAGATGTTGCTTTTAATTTTTGGTTGATAAAAATTAGAGTTGTTTAGTTTCCTTTAGTTCTGTCTTGCTGCAACTGTCCTATAAGTCTTCTTTGCGCAGTCCCTCACAAGCTAATATCAGCTTGTACGTTGTTTAAATTTGGTTTTTAGTGTTCTTGGGTACATGTAGATCATTTGCTTTAGCTTGTTTAAAAGTGCCCCATATGGCTTGTTTTAGCACTGGTTCAGCAGCTCACAACAGCAGTCCAAAAGCACCTTTGTACATCTTATTTATAAGTTTTACAGGGTAAATCTTGGCCCTCAATCAGTTGTTCTGAATGCTTGCTATGCAAACTTTGAATTTTGTAGCTTGTCCTTGCTTTGGTGTTCATTTCTCAGCTCATAAATAAGCTGCTACAGGGCTCCACATCCGGCTGTTTGGAGACTGCAGTGACTGCAGTTAACAGGTCATTTTTTTTATTTAAATTAGCTTATTGTTGATATAGCGTAGCTTATTTAAGTGACTAGATGTTCAGTAGTACATTTAGATTAGTTTAAGTTAAATCATTGATAGCTTATTAGTGCTTATCGTAGGATTTTATTGCTTGTCTTTTCATTTTCCATTATAGTTTAGGAGTCCCCCTAGATAGCTTATTTTCCAACTGTTTTTCCCATTTCTTTTATTGCTATTTGATTGCTAGTAGCTTATAATAGTGCCTTTAGCTTAGCTCAACCAAACAGCCCCTTAGTCCTTTTTAGCCAAACACCCCGTTAGAAGTGTTATCTGATTTTCCTTCCTGGTTTTTCTATGCGTTATATCAGTTGGTGGTTTTACTTTTTGTGTAAAAGTGTTGTTTATTCTCATTTTCAAGTGGCAAGAAAGAAAAAAGAAAAAAATAGAGAAACAGAGGAGCAGGGATTTGAACCCACGACCTCCAGCCAAAGTACCCACAAGCCTATCAGACAACCAACTGCTCTACTGAGTTCTTTGTGTAATCTTTTACTAAGCTGAGGTCTTAAAGAATATGTAGTGTTAAGTTTAAAAATAAAAAGCATCAAAAAGGAAGAGGCAGGTTTCGAACCTGTGTCCTCTTCCCTTTTTCACTCAACACACCAACACCTTACCATCTCGCCCTTGGGTCTTTTTGCGTTTACCTTTGCACATTAATTATAGTTAACTGTTTTTTAGTATTTAGCTTATTAACTTATTTGCTTTTTAATAGCTGATTTCCAAAAGCAGTGGTAGGTTTTTATAATTTTCTTAAATTTAGTATCATGTAAAGTAGGTTTCATAAAATTTTCAGATTTTTCCAAAATATTTTAGTATTTTTTATCATTTAATTAGATTAAAAACGATTTTAATTCGTAATAAATAAAATAAAACTCAAAAAAATATTCCGCTTTTTCCTAAAATTATTTTTAGTCATTTAGAATGTAGGAAAATTGTTTTCACACTCGTAGGACTTTTATTTTACAAATTTTACGTTTTTACTTGCGCACTCGCGCAATTTTTACATATAACGCGCGTTTTCATTCTAGGTCACATTTTTAGGTAATTTAAGGTTACGTTTTAATTAAAATAGTTTATTTAAGTTATTTTGTTTTATAAATTCAAGAAAATCCAACTTTAAAAATAGTGATAGCGTTTATTTAATATAATTTAGCTTTTTAATTTTCTTTAATTTGCATTTAAGCCGCTGTAATTTACAAACTTTTTCTTTAGGTATAATTATTCCAAATCCGCAAACCTTTTCCCATTCAATATCACCCGATCACAGATTCGTTGTATTACAGTTTTCACACCTCGTTGGGACTTAACGACCCGGGGAAACACTATACTCCTCTGGACTTAATTGCATTTGGTTCCAGACTATTTGAAGTTTGTTACGGTTAGCCATTCACAAGTGGCTAGCTTGTGTGACAAAACTTGACCGTCTGGGATCGAACCAATGTTGTAAAAGAGTAGATCTCCTTTGGGATTAGTCGTTGGTGTAGTGTGGTAGTAGTTCCTCCATTGCAATGGAACTAGGTACTTAGCCTAGTACCTAATAAAGGGTAGGCGACGTTGTGAAGGTGTAGTTCACCTAAGGTGTGAAAGAAGTCGGTGGTTAGCCTAGCACTGTATAAAGGGTAGGCGACGTTGTGTTAGGTGTGGTTCGCCTTGGTGTGAAAGAACTCGGTATTTAGCTTTGTACCGGGAAAAGGTTAAGCGACGTTGTGAAGGCTTCTCCGCCATAAGGAGATTGGTGTAGTGTTTACAAACTCTCGAGTAGGTGACTCGGGGAGTGGAGTAGGGCAATGGAAGGTGTCCTTGTAGCCGAACCACTATAAATACTCGCGTTGTGGTTTTGTGCTTCTTACTCTTATCTTTTCATTACATATCTTTATATGCTTGTTTATCAACATCCAACACTCACAACCAAATAGATTGACATAAGTCGATCTAAATAGTTTAAAAGGAAGTTTTAATTGGTAAAACTATTCAACCCCCCCTTCTAGTTTTCCACAGTCTAGGTGTTACAGATTTTAATATTATTATGATAAGGAATTAATTGATTAACTACTAAAGCAGATTAAAGGCAAAGGTTGTGATCAATAAAGGAGAGTGGTGCTAACCTAGTTATTCATCCTAGCTAGTAATGTCTACGTCTAATTACTTCCAATTACTATAGGTGGGGTCAAAGTCGAGAGGACAACATTTGGTCAATTCGCTCTAATCTATCAGCAAAGATGCCACCACTGGAGAAGTCAGGTGTCCCTTCATAAGTCCAGTTGTTCCTGGTCCCCTAAGCCAAGTCATTAAGTTCCGCTACATGCTAGATTTATAATAGTGAGTGCTCGGGCGTTAGCAACTTAAACACTCACCCCGTAATTCTTAAGCTCATCCAAACGGTAGGTGATCAGTTGGTCAAATCACACAAGTAGAAAGGGTCGTCAGTGTGTCATATCTTACCCTTCCCGTCTCAGTCTACTCACTTAGGGTCAGTTGGTCATATCTCCTAAGCAACTAGCCTCTACCGCCATTCAAAACTACCGAAACAAGGGTAGCTACCAATAAACTATGCATGCATACATTTAGAAATAATTATACGGAAGTAATATAAACGCAAACAAAACAATTAAGGAATCATAACTAGGCAAGCACCAAGAGGTGCTTAGCAGCTCATATTAACTATACAAATCAATTCAATAATTAATGTTACGAAATACATGAATCGAAAGTAAAGAAAAGATAAAATGCTAATGCTTATCGTAGGGGAGTGATTTCTCCCTTGGAGATAGCTCCGTATGATCCTCTAGATCTGCCTCTGGCTTCTTCCCACGTTCTTTTGTTGTGGTGTGTGAAATGGGATGCTCTCAAATGCTGGAAATCGTGGGGTATTTATAGGCTAGATCTGGGTTACGGCGTAACTAATAAAATAGTTACGCCGTAATCCTCTATTTCTTCGTAAATTGCACTAGATCTGCTGGTTACGGCGTAACTTTAGAAGTAGTTACGCCGTATCTTCAATAATTCTTGGTTACGCCGTAGTTTATGCAAGAGTTATGGCGTAGTTATCAGCGGCGCGGAACCTCATTTCACCTAATATAGTTACGTCGTAATCTTTTGGGAGAGTTACGCCGTAATCTTCTGATGAGTTGGCTTTCTGAGTCACGCTTTAGTTACGGCGTAATGTGAGAGATGAGTTACGCCGTAACCTCTTCAAAGTGAGCATACTATGATAAATCTTTGATAATTCTCCAATTCCGCGTCTCTTTAGCTCCAATGCTCGTAATTTACCTGAAAGTGTAATATAATGGAAAACAAGCGTAAATACATATAAATGATATAAATTACAAGAATTATCGGGGGAAATTGACCCTTAATATTCAGGATAATTTGATGTTATCAAGTGCTCTAAGAAATTTCTTGACAAAGTTCTTACTACGAAAAGATTCATCAAGTGCTTTAAGAGAAGTAATAATAGTGTTAAAGCGAGCAAAACCACAATCAATGGTTTCATCTTCAGGGATAACAAATTGTTCATATTGTTGAACAAGAAGATCAATTTTATTATCCTTGACTTGTGAATTTCCTTGATGTGTAATAATCAAAGATTCCTAAATATCTTTTGCGGTTTCACACATAAATTTTTTTTCATATTCTTTTCTAGGTAAAGCATTATAAAGCATTATTTTAGCTTCATTATTTTTAGCTATTAATTTCTTTTGATCATCAATAGAAATATCTTTTGTTGTAGAACTAAAGTCTCCTTTAATTATAAAAAACCAAAGATCTATATCTTTTGATTTTACATATGTTTCAAAACGGTTTTTCCAATAGGTAAATCCATTAGTTTCAAAGAGTGGTGGTCTTTGCATATATTTCCCTTCTTTAAAGTTTTCGGAATCCGTGGATCGTTTGAAGTTTATAAAATACAATATATTTTAGAAATTCTTGAGCAACGAGGCTCTGTTACCAATTGTGGAAAACTAGAAGGGGGGTTGAATAATTTACCGATTAAAAACTTTGTTTTGAAACTTATTTAAAGATCAATTGATCTTGATCTTAGATATGTTAGTGAATAACAATCAATATGCAAGCAATATAAATAAAGAGTAAATAAGGAAAGAAACAATCAAACCACGACAAGTTGTTTATAGTGGTTCGGTCTACAAGAACTCTTTTTCCTTGCCCTATTCAACTCCCCGAGTCTCACACTCGAGAGTTTAACTTCACTAGTCAACAAGCTCCTTTCACCGGCGGAGAAACCTTTACACTTCGCTTACATACTATTTCCGACACTAAGCTAGATGTCGAGTTTTTTTCCATGGGTATAACCACTCCCACACCCAATGTATTTTAAGGACTAAAATACTAACCACTCACACTCACAAGTTTATGATGGTTTGGTACAACAATGATGTATGAATCAAGACTAGATCATACAACAATAAACAAACAAGACTTCCAACTATTTGTTGAAGCTTGAATATGCCTTGATCTTCTTTGCTACAAAAGAGGATCACTATAATGATATGAAACTGAGTTAGAAATGTTAGAGAGAAGGAATGTATGTGATTATGCTAGAAACGGATGAGAAAACAACTTGGTTTGGCTTTGCTATTTATAGCCAAAATGATCAGCAGGCACCACGGAACCCATAAAAGGGTTCCGCCCGTGTATATTTTTGGTGCTGCCGGAGTCTGACAGCAAGATCACCAAAATCTTACCAAAGTCAACCAAATCTATTCAAGATTGTGTAAGATATGTAGAGTCTAAATCTACACAAAATATCCAGTGAAATCCTCTAGAGATTTCAATGATGCACCACATGATGTCATATGTTGTTTTCTATTTTTAGAAATATGTTAAATGTAAATACATATGTAAACTTATGGTTGATCTAAAAATATCAACATACATTATGGTTTAGAAGCATATCAATAATATGATTAATCAAAATGTAAATGCTTGAGTGATGAAGATATTATTTGATGAAAAGCTTGTTTTAATATCTATTAAATTTGACAAGCTTTAAGCTTTATAAAAATTAAATTTACTTTTGTTGTTAACAAAACTTATGTAAAGATCATAAAATATAAATAACGTTTAATGACGATATTTGTATTAACAGTTTCAATGCTTGTTTCTCATATATCGATAAGTACTTGAACTTATCTTCTTCAAGAAGTTTCCCTCCCATGCATTCAGAGGCCGAGGTTGTAAATACCAAATTAAATCTTCAGAGTCAAAGAAACATTTGTCAGATCTCAATGACCCTAGGTTATTTGTAGCTCCTTGTAAATCACTCCTTGACACCATATCAGTTTGTGAAGTGTTTTCTTCAGCTGGTCTTTGATGCCCCTGAAGCTAGACAATTGGTTAAGCTTTATACAACACTCGCTGATTTCTTTTATCAGTGAGTAACACCTTCTGAATAATAATATGGGAGACATGTTTTCTGATAGCTATCAGGGAATATCTCACTTCTGATAACTATCATGTTCACTTTGATAGTTATGAAGTGACATACTCTTTGATCTTTATTGAATACTTATGCTCACTAACCTTCAGAGGGTGTATTAGACTATTTTATGTTGAAATAATTTTCAGAGACTATTTAGGTCGATTTTAGACCCAACAGGTATGAAAAATGTGTAATTTTTTAATACTGTAACTTATATTTTATTATGTATTGTAATATATAGATTTAACAATCATATATTTGCACTAACTAATGTGTACTACTCTATTTTTAC
The DNA here is from genome assembly GCA_019973895.1 of Chrysanthemum seticuspe. Lineage (NCBI taxonomy): Eukaryota > Viridiplantae > Streptophyta > Magnoliopsida > Asterales > Asteraceae > Chrysanthemum > Chrysanthemum seticuspe. The sequence goes on along the minus strand of BPTQ01000003.1, from coordinate 93,221,577 downwards.
AGGTTATATAATATTATAACGAATATTACACAACATTTATTGACTAGCAAGTATCTTTCACCATCAATTGTCGCAACTTCGTAATGCTACAAGCTACCGTTTTCATCTAAGCACTGTATCACGATGCACGGCTACTAGTGTGCGATAAAGTTATTTCTTAAAATTCTAGTAATACTTAAAGTTATTATAAAAAAATATATAATCGAATAATATTGTTCGTCAAAAATTTAATTTAGAGGTTTCCTGTCGCTGTAACACGCGTGTACCGTGCTAGTTACATATAATGCATGAATACTCAAATCACTCAATTTCCAACCAAGTAAATTGGATATACTATATTACTATATTAGCTTTGTTGATGATTTAATCCACGATCCACATTCGATTTATGAAAACTATCATACTTTAGTTTAATTCAATAAAAAAAACCAATATCAAGAAAACTTTTTATTTACATTACGCTATACTACATATAGTCACCGGTAATTCAAACCTTTTAGTTTTCATTTATGCAAAGTAAATTTACTAAATTACAAGATCCACATCTGATTTATATAAACTTTATACTTGTATTTAAATCTAGAAATATATTAAAAACTTTTATTGAGAAGGAAAAAATACATAATAACAAATGGAGATTGAAACTTTACTTAGTAGCTTTTGTTTACTTTTACATGAAATAGCTTGCATTACTATTGTTTGAGAAGCTCTTTAATCAAATAGTTACAGGTTCAAGTACTAATTAAAACATGTGTGATAGTATACTGTGAGATAGTAAATTGCCGTTCTAAAAAAAATGTAGTTTTGTTACATTATTGTCAACAATACGTTTTATTTATCCGATATCTATTTTTCTAAATTTGGATATCTTAAGAAAAGGCTTCTAACCACATCAACCACATATAAAGCGAAAATCTTGTACCTTTTCTTTCTCATTTTATTAACATATCTTGCGTTAATTGATCATTACAAGCATCATTCCACCTCTATCTCTTTCCATTAAGTCATCTCCACTTCCTCAAAAATTATATTCAACTCACAAAAAAAGAAAAAGATGAGAAAATAGAAAACAAACTCTACATAATAAACGCATTCGTGTTCTTAATATTCTATCTCAAAGGAGTCAAAATTTGATCAATCTCATCATCAAACTTAAAAATCTCTCATTCCTCCAAGGGCTTCAAACACACTTGAACCCCATATTTAGGCTTTATTGTTAGAACGATAACTGGCGCGTGTCTATAATTATCTGATATTGTAAAACTGAACTTGGATATTAACATTGCCAAAATGATCTTCGCTTCCATCAAAGCGAAAGACTGGCCAACGCAATTGCGTGGGCCAGCAGCAAAAGGCATAAAATGGCGTCCTTGAGAAGTCGACTTGGAGGCAAACCTACTAGGGTTGAATTCATTTACGTCTTCGCCCCATATCTCCACACTATGATGTATTGCGAGTACCGGGATCCATATTGATAACCCTTTTGGAATGTGGAGGTCCCCAAGTTTTATATCTTCAAATGCCATTCTAGGCAACACAGTGGCAGGAGGATATAGTCGTAAAGATTCATTGATTACCATGTTTAGCTGCATCAATTACAATCAAATATTAGATATTTTAAAATTCATTAAGTAGAATCTATAAACAAGTTTGAGCAGAATTATAATGTACTTATTAAATAAAACAATATAGTTACAAAACCATTAGAGTTAAGGATTAAAATAATTTATTTTATTTTAAAAAATTGTGCATGAGTATCTCGAGCAATATTTTATTTACAATAGTTTTCAGTGTTAAATTTCAACGCATTTAATTATTAATACAAGTCAATGTTCAAAATAAAAATAAAAAATGCATACAAGTCAATCGCTTGAATTCTAAAATTCATTACCAAAATTGAAACCATCAGTCAAAAAAACTCTCTTGAAAATTTTAGCAGACATCCGTCAATATACTCTGATAACTCGATTTTGGATAGCTTAAATCAGTTGAGCAAAATATTATTTACCAGTTAGTTTGAAGATAAGAAATCCTCTATGGATTAATATGGACCAAAAAGATACTATAATAGTTTATAGAAATTATATACTTTTCTTTTTTAGCAACAATAACATACTTTTTACTTCATCTAAGCCATCTAGTTCACGTTACGTCATTGATATTTCAGTTTCTTTTCTTCATGTATCGTCTTTTGCACTTAAAAGTGAATACAAGTTTGTCCGAAAGGTGCATTTGACACGATAAACTGAATTGAAACATTACTTTTGAAATTTGATTGACAATAACTATTTACATATATAAGTATTGAAAGTTTAGTACATACCAGGGAGAGTTTTGAGAGATGTTCGACAGAGGGCGAACCACCATTGCATACTTGTCGAACCTCAGCTCGAACTTTGTCTTGCCAAGATGGGTTGCTGGCTAATAACATAATGGTCCATGTGAGCAATAGTGCAGTGGTTTCACGTCCAGCAAAGAAAAATGTCTTGCATTCATCCATTATTATTTGCAAATTTAAGCTGAATCCATTTCCCTCTCTTTTTTTTTGCATTTCATTGAGCAACATCCCTAATAAATCATTCCCATACGAACTACTTCGTCCAATCTCCACACAATCTGTCCGACTTTGTATTATTTCCATCAATAACCGCTCGACCTCCATTTTTAAAGACTTGATCTCTCTGTTATACTTGCTCGGAAGAAACCTATATAAACAAGTTATAAATTATTGGTTTCATACTTTCATGTATATATAGCATGCATGTAAATAAAAGTTAGAATATACAGAGTAATGGTTTTCTTTATCTGGAACAATATTATTGGGAAATTTCTTAAGGTTGGGTATTTAACCAATCTATAAAAGATAAAAATATGTGTTTCTTTTGTAAATGGACAACAATTCACGACATATAGAGTAATATGTGAAACGAGATAGAGAAATTTTTACCGGCTTCCGGGAAGGCATAAGTGACGGCTAGCTTGAGCACATAATTGTTGCAAGACTGTTAACAAATGGAAAATTTGTTTCCCCTTTTCGTAGCTGCTATCGAATTCAGTTCTGGATATGATGTCGGCCGTGAGTTGAGCCATGTACCCGCCAATCTCAAATTCAGCTTGTCCTATGGCCAACTCTTTTTCCATTGATTGTATCAGTTCCTTGGTGCATTCCACCATGTAACCAGCATAGATCTACGAAATAACTTAACGTGTCAAACTCTGATATTTGAGCTTAAACAGAAACGTAGGTATGCATATGCGTATGTATGTATGTACCTTGAGTTTATCTCTCATGAATGCAGGTGCGACGATGTGACGTTGGTGGTGCCAATCATCCCCGTTTGCCATTAAGAGTCCACGGCCAATGAAATGCTTACATCCTTGTTGTTGAAGCCATGATTTTCCTGAACTAGTGCTGTGCTTTAATAGAAGCTCTTTGATTAGTTCAGTCTCCATCAAGCACATCCGGGGCTCCGTACCATTCCAATATATAAATCTTTTTCCTGCATATACATTTTCATTCAAATCATTAATCACAATATCATATCTGGAACCCATTATGGAATGATTCATTAAAAACTATATCGTATCTTTTCCTTTTTCACACCTATAATTATATCTATACCGTATTTTAAGTTATGGAGGCCATGAATTCAATGCTATCAAGAACCTATATTTTATATTTTCTTACAAGTAGATCAAAATGAAACACTTGTACAGCACGTCATACAAACGCCTTATACAGGTTACCCTTTTTTTTTTTGGAAAAGGTGAGGATTTAACCTATAGGTTCTTGATAGCATTGATCAAGAACTTAAGTAAAACAGGTGACCTAACTATCATATCAGCAATATCTTGCCGTCAGGGTACATGTTAGTACCGTAAATTTTTGTCCAAAGGACGAGGTGTGGTAAGAGGCGTGGGACAATGTCATGATCAATGGATGGCATGTCGAAGGATGTCGATTTTGAGACGAGAGATGCGATATCCAAGAGGTTCCCTATGAGGAACCGGGGTTTGGGGCCACGGACTCCTTGCCTAGCCATGATGTTCTTGATGCGTATGGGTGTAAATATGTAACAAGCAAGAGTTTGATAGGTAATCTTGATGAATAGATAGATGCTTACAAGTAAACAAGCCCATAAAACAACACCCATTGTGGTCATCTATGTTTTGAAAGAGAGATAAGTTTGAGAATGTAAAGGGTCGTGAAGGGAATTTATAGTGACCCGTCAACCAAAATCCTCGACTTCAATCCAAAAAAACTCAAGATTTGACTCACATTGAATATGAAATATTCCACGTTATTTGTTTATTCTAGTAGGAAAATTTTACGGGTACTTATGATTGTATTTAATGAAACTTACTATCTTGGCAACATGTATATATTCTTTTTGTGTAATCAGTGTTTAAATTTTCGGAGATATGTGATCTCATTACAAAAATTTCTGGATATGTTAACCTTAAAAAAAATGCATTCTTACTTCGGGCAACATATTGTATTTTAAATTAAGTAATGATACATGAGCCCAAATTATTTACTTTGACAAATCTCTTATTCTAAGTAACAATTTAATAATAAACCATATTTAGTTGTTTTTTTAATTGAACGAATCGTTTATAAATGTATTTTTTACATATACACTTTCTAATTTTGCATAATCTTGTATATTTTGGTTTAATGTACTAAAACGAGAAATTAGGATGTCGTACGTTGTGACGGAGCCAATTTAAGCCTGATATTTTTGTAATAAATTATTTTCTATTGGTCTTTGTATATTTTTTTTTTCTGTGTCAAAATTTTGGCTTCCATAAATATATTTAAAAATTCTGTTTTGATGTAAATATTTCTTATTGTTAGTAATATAGGGCTAAAAAAGTCCATTGAATTAATGGGTTTAATATAGTGCTAAAAAAGCACACTGGATCAATGGATGGTAGACTTTCAGTTTTTAGTAAAAATGAAAGGCCATTTTTCCTCTATGTAATTTGCACCGCCGCCATCACTCTGTCTGCCGCCGCCTGTTCATCGCTGCCTGAGGTCAAGAACGAAGAAAGACAAGACCAGGGTTTGTTTTGAGCTGGATAGTGACGATTAGGGTTTGGTTTTAGATTGTGATTCACCATCACCGTGCGCTACCATATGCGTACCTCCTTCTTTTCGTTGTTCTTGTGGTATGTGGAATCCAAAATTATTTTGTTATCTTATTTCTAATATAAAGCGATTAATATATGGATTAATAAAAATTCATGGATTAAACCCGTATTAAAAACATTTTTGTAAATATTCGTGTAAAAAGGGCGTTTGTTTGATACCGATCGGGATACAGGTCGGTCAAACCCGTACCATATTTTGAGGCGGTTTGGATTTGCTTTTTCATTTTAATCTTGATGTTATTGTTGTTTGTTGTTGTGGTTAGGGTGTGTTTGTTTGTTCTCGGTTGGAAAAGAAACCACCAAAGGTGGTGTTTTTTTGTCCAGAGTCATGACCACAGTAACACCAAACTGCTGTTAGGCTCGTGGGTCTAGCCCACCAAACCGCAACCCACCATGGGTGCGTTTGGTTTGTTGTCGCGGCCCACACCGAAGTCACCAAAGGGTGCATTTGAGCTTGGTTTAGAACCTGTAGCATGTAATATTGTGTTTGGTTTGTGCGTGTTGGTTTTGAGTCTTAGCTCACAAAGACACCCGAGAGGGTGTATCGGTTTGTTTGTTGCTTTCGGCACAACTAAACCCGCAAGAGTGTTTAAGAGAGTATATAGCTCTCGGCTGGTACAATTTGACATGTTTTAAAGGCTTATCGCTTGTTTAGAATTGTTTGATTCTTGGTTACAAAAGGAAACCCGAATGGGTTGTCGGTTCGATCTTATGCTCGGTTTATTTATTTGATTCGAGTTTATGTTTTGGCTTATGTTGGACTTGTTTGGAATTGCTTATTCTAAACCGCTTAATGAACTACTTGTTTTATACTTATGCGCTCATTTTAGTTAGTTTGTAAATTAAGCCGAATGTATAATATAAATTGGGCCGAACATAATGGACTAATCATATGTGTCATAGCGGACTAAATATTTAATGGTTATTAGACTAAAACTATCGGGTTGAACATTATTGGACAATTGTACTACTTATTGGACATCATCACACTTAATGGACTTGATCATTTGGACAAGTAACGGACCAAAAACGTCGGACTAATATTCAATGGACTATTATCAGACCGTAAAGGCAAATAATTATTAAACACTATCAATGTTTTAAGTTATTTAAACTTATCAAACTAGATTAATTATTATCAAAACATATTGTGAATAACAAATCATATTAAGCCTTGACTTCTAGGCTTAATACGTATTATTGTTAAAAACTCGTTCATGGTTAAAACCCGATAATAAGATGAAAAGTATGGTTTCATAAAAAAATAAAACCTTTTGTGTTTAATTTATATATTAAAATTTATGTTTTATTTATAAAACATACACTTGAGATCATCTGGTAAATACCGAAACTTAACCATCGACTTATTTGTTACCTATATGCTTATTTGATTTTACTTGTTTACTTCTCTTACATGTGTAGTATACGCTAATGAGTGTTTGCAAGTCTCAACATTCTAACCACTACACGAACGATGATACAAACTTTTTTATATATAATGATACGAGTCATCCACAAAAACAAAAAACGTTTTGACTTTTGAAGATCATATGTATTACACTATTCATACATCAAATATTCTAATACGCTACATATTTACTAGGTTTTGCCAATTCCATACCATTGTGTTGTGCCTATCATTCCTTTCTTTCCGTTATTTGATCATTTGCTTCAAGGTGAGTCATAGCCCCTCTTTTACTTATTTTGAACTCTTGGGGGGGATACATGGTCGTTTTACTTACAAATTTACTCGTTTACCTTGAACATTGTACTCGGATGATAACACATATTGAAACATAATACTTGCTCTTACTTACACAAGTATTTTAAACTTTTACGAATTACCGTGAGCTCATAAATTCACTTTATTTTTTACATTTTACTATCTCATGGGAAGATACAAGCTATAAATATGAACACAAGTGTTTTTCTGTATGCTATCCTGATTGTTATTGCCTATGTACCTACTTTTGCCACTAAAAGTCCCTCATATCATGCACCATTAATCACTTGCGAGTGAACGCGAATATAGCGAATAGATCTATTGGCAGTTGATGTCCTAATTGTGTTAGCCAGATATGTGACCAAATGCACTAAATTTGAGAACAAACGAGAGGATGGAAAGCTCTTGCTCGAGGGCACTGTTACATACATCATTTTTATGATGTTTGTACTAACATCTTTTTTATGATGTCGAACTGTTAAGGTTTGCATGGTATGAGCTTAGAGCAATAATACGGTACTGTAATGATACGGTGCTGCAACTATTGAACTTATGGGTGCTAACAACATTGCCCATTGTTTCTATTATAGGCGTATACCAACGTAGCCCACTGTTTTTTAAACTTGAAACTTGTGTTCAACTGATTTTGCATATAAACCCTCTGGATTCACTCAACTTTGACCCGGTTATGGTAAACAAACAAACTATCTTTCGTGATTAACCCGGTTAGGGCAAACAAACAAACTATCTTTTTTGATTGACCCGGTTAGGGCAAGCAAACGAACTATGGGTGTATAACAATGTAACCCACTGCTTATTTTATCAATATTTATATTTATTACAAATATTCACCCAAACTTGAACCTATTGACATCAACTGTCTTACTCATATTATATTTTAGCAATAGGTTGTAAACACATAGGTTACAAGTTTTGTATGGGCGGAACTTGGAACTAAATGGATTTATGATGCAGGTTTTACTGACCAGGTTTTAATATTTATAATTGTCTCGTTTACCTATGGTCTACCTTATGCACTAACAGGTAGTGTACCCGATCGTGTGTAGTGTAGTAATCGGTAAATCTGAGGTCGTCCCAAGAGCTATGTGAGCGGATTCTAATTAAGTATAGGTGTCACAGATTTTATTTGGTTTTAAGGAGGAAATGATTAATTAACTACTAAAGCAAGAAAATAAAAGAAAGAAAATAAAGGCAATGGTTGTGATGAATAGAGGAGAAGTGTGCTAACCTAGTTACTCATCCTATCATGTTATGTTCACTTCTAATTACTTCCAATTACTTCAAGTGGGGGTTTAGGTCGCTAGGACAACATTTGGTCAGTTCGTCCTAACCTATCAGCAAAGGTTTCCACAGGAGATCAAGCTACTACCCTTGAAAGTCCAGTTATTTTTAGTCCCCTAAGCCAAGGCATTAAGTACCGCTACATGCAAGATTCATAATAATGAGTGCCCAGGCGCTAGCATCTTAGACACTCATCCCTAACTTCTTAAGTTCATCCAAACAGTAAGTGATTAGTTGGTCAAATCGCACAAGCGAAGAAGGGTCGTCAGTTGGTCAATTCTTACCCTTCCCGCTCAGTCTACCTACTTAGGGTCAGTTGGTCAATTCTCCTAAGCAACTTGACACTACCACCATTCAAAACTACCGAAACAAGGGTAGATACCAAAAACTATGCATGCATACACTAGAAAAAATTATACGAAAGCAATGTAAACATAAACATAACAATTAAGGAATAATAACTAGGCTAGCACCAGAGGTTCTTAGCCGATCATATTAACTAAAACAATCGATTCAATGTTTAACATAATGAAATACATGAAATGAAGTAAAAGAAATGATAGATCGCTAATAATTATCGTTAGGGAGTGATTTCTCCCTTGGAGATGGCTTCGTATGCTCCTCAAGATCTGCCTTCAGTCTCCTACCCACGTTCTCTGCTTTGTGTCTGGAGTGAATGATATGAAATGCAGAATTTAGGGCTGGTATTTATAGGCCATATCTAGTTACGGCGTAATTTAAGTTAAGAGTTATGCCGTAACATCAATATCTTCGTAATTTGCTCTGGAAAAGCTGGTTATGGGCGTACCACATGGAATGAGATACGCCGTATCTTCAATATACATTACAAAATAATGATTACGCCGTAATCGTGGAAAGAGTTACGACGTAGCTTGCAGTGGCGTGGAACATCATTTGACCTAATTAGTTACAGCGTAATCCTAAGATGGAGTTACGCTGTAATCTTCAGTTTAGTTGGTCTTCTGAGTTATGCTTTTGTTACGGTGTAATGTGAGAGAAGAGTTACGCCGTAATTACTTCATAAAGGGCATACTATCATAAATATTCAATAAACTCTCCAAATCCGCGTCTCATTAGCTCCAATGCTCGTAATTTACCTGAAAGTGAAATATAGATGAAAACAAGCGTAAATCTGTTGGAATCACTCCTAAACTAGATTTCAAATGTTAGTAATTAATATGTAATAGTTAGCTTAATATGGCTTTTATGTTAGTAATCATGCCAAGGCTTATGTAGAAAGCCCATGAGCCTTGGCCCAAACCCATAAAGGAAAGGAAGGGAACTTGCATGTTGCCCTAGTTCCTTCCTATAAATAATCCTTGTAAACCCTCACTTGAGGGTTGGTTGTTCAATTCACTCTTCACACTTTACGCATAACCTTTCATATATTATCATACGTGTGTGTGTGTGTGTTTGTTCATCCGATCACTTCTCTTCTATTTCTTATATTGATGCTTGTGTTATGAATATGGGAACCTAACAGTGGTATCATTCGCCAAATAGTTGGGTGAAAAGGTTTTGTTTTTGAAATTATTTTTGGTCTTACGCGTAACTCATGGTTCACAAACTTTCTCACGCTTAAAAACTCATTTTTTACACTTTTCAATCCAAGATTCTTGTACTTTCAACGTTTTTAGGTGTTAAAATATCTGTTTTTGGCAAAAAGTTTCGAACTTTACGTGTATTTCCTTGATTTTAAACTTGATTTTATACGTGTGTTCATCTTTACGCGTAAGGTATCTACAAGTTTTAGATCATCAAGTTTCACACTTTTGTGTTATTTTGGTGATATTGAAGCTGTTTTATCACAAAAATCTGGTTTAGAAACACTTTGGGCTAAAAATCAGTTTTGGTTAAGTCTTACGCGTAACAAAACCCTAAAGTTACGCATAACTTTTCCTTGGATCGATCTTCAGTGAAATTGGTTTACTCAGTGTTTTCTTGCTTGGATAAGCCTGAAAACACTTCGACTTTGGATATCATTTACACTGTGATAGTGTAAAGGATTTTTGGGCAACACCACACTTTTACGCATAAGCTTGAACTTACGCGTAGAACTCTTTACGCCTAAGCTTTTTCTTACGCCTAAGCCTTGTCTTACGCATAAGCTAATCCTACGCATAAGTTTTCTACGCCTAACTTTCAGTTTACGCCTAATTTTAGTGTTTCTCAATTCTTACGCGTAAGCTAATCCTACGCGTAAATATCACTTTTACACGTAAGTTTGGTGTTTTTACGCATAAGCATTACTTTGCCTTAACGTGGTTTCTACGCCTAAGGATACTTCATCAACAACGTTTCATTCGACTACAAAGATCCATTTTACAACACAAGTTTTTCAACATGTCTCAACCTCCGTACTCTAACTACTTTCCTTACACGTATAATCAACAACAACAACAACAACTAAGTCCACAACATCAACAATTTAATCAACAACAAAAATTTATCAACAACAATTTAATCAACTACATTATCCACAACAAGGAGCAATTCCACCTCAAATTGTTCAACCACCACCTAGTCTTCAATTACAACCTTACTCAAACGTTTACAATCAACATCCATCCAGGAACACTATAAAGGAACCATCTTGGTTTGCAAAGATGTGTGAAGCTTTAAGTAGCCATCAATCAATTCATGAGGCAGGATCACTTGATAGACCTCCAATGCACACTCTCGGAAACTATGATCAATGGGTAATTAGGTTCTTTAGGTTTTGTGATCTAAAGAAGCCACATGGAAAGTTCTTAAAGAAGGTTATATTGGAAGGTCCATTCCAGATGCCTATTGTCGTTACACCCGGAGATCCTAATGCTATTCCACCAAGAGATGATCTCACAAACATTGCAACTGTTACTGACCTTTCTGGTGATGAACTTCTACACTACGAAGCTGATGAGCTAGCAATGCAATATATCCTTTTAGGATTACCCAATCCAATCCTTCGAAGTGTTGATGCTCCAAAGACTGCAAAAGCAATGTGGGAACATATTCATCTTCTCATGGAAGGCACTGAACTCAATCAAGAGGATATGGAATCCAAAATTTACTTGCCTTATGAACACTTCATGATTGAACCAGGAGAGACATTAGATTCTTATCATCATCGATTCTCAGACATCATCAATGATTTGGATAAACAAAACATCATCATGCCAAGAATTGCTGTCAATACTAAGTTCCTAAGTAGTATTGGTCCTGATTGGGAGAAGTATGTCATTTTTATCCGTCAAGCTAAGAATCTTCATCATGCTACACACGGATTGTTGTACGACTATTTGAAGCCTCACCAAAAAGAAGTTGACAAAGAAAGGGCTATCCGTGGACTCCCGGCTCCACAGTCACTTCCGGATAATCAACAACTTGCTTTGTGGGCTCAAACTAGTTATCCTCCTCAACCAGGTCCTCAACCAACTGCCACAATTACACCATATGATCCGGCACAGCAACAATCTCAACAAACTCAATTGGTTCCATACAACAAAAACAATGATCAAGCACTTTACAGTGAAGCTAATGAGGACTCAGATGCTTTCGATGCATTGCAACAAGGATTTGTTATGATTGCTAAAGCTTTTGGCCGTTATACAAACAAATCCAACAATCGCATTCGTTCCTCATCAAACACAAGGAATCAGGCTGTTGTGAACAATGGACGAGTTGAAGTTCAGAATCGTGGTTATGGTCGTCAGATGGGCGGTGGTCAAGGGTTTAATGCTATGGGTAGGAATAACATGGGTGCTCCACAACAACAGAGAGCTCAAGTGGTTGAATAGGGTAATGCTCATAATGGGATAAATGGTCTTCGTTGCTACAACTGTAATGAGAAGGGTCACCTGGCTAATGCATACCCAAAGCCGAGGACTAGGGGCAATGCTTATCACAAGGAGGCTTTACTTTTGGCTCTTAAGGATGAAGCTGGTGGAAGTCTCATAGACAAAGAACAGAGCTTTATGGCAGATGCAGACTCAGATGATGATATGGAGGACTTGCAGGCTAATGCAACAGTTATGTTGATGGCTAATATGCACGAACTCCACATGAGTGACACAGGCCCAGTGTATGACACTGATGGCTTGTCTTATGTACCCGAACAAACCATAGTAATCTCTGATCTACTATGTCAGCCAACATCTGAATTCGACGAGGCTCAGAATGTTCAACATGAGTCGTCCACATCTCATTTTGACGATTCTCAACTAGACCCCGTAGTTACATTTGATGATCAAGATGATCTTATGGTTACCTTTGATACTCAAATTGACTCCGTGGTTATATTTGAGGATCTGAATAGTGATCATGTTGTGACTCACGTTGAACACGTTGAACCTTTGCCTAATCCAGATATTGACCTCTTACTTAAAGATTATCAATCCCAAATGGATGAATGTCGTTCATTAAATCAGCAATTACACGGTAAAAATGCACTGTTAACCAGGGATGTTAAATGCTTAAAACGGCAACTCAATTTTTTCTAAACTCAAGAAAAACGTGAAAAGGGTTTTGAAGTCGCTGATGAGTGCTTATTCACTCATCGTTTTTACCCGCCTAAGACCTCAAAAATGACTAAAAACACCCAAATACGATCAAATTATGTTAAAAATATCCTCGGAGTGTGTTTTATGTCTTTCAGGTACAAAATGATGGAAAACAGAGCGAAAACGGACAAAAACAAGCTGAAATCAGAAAAAGTGCTTTGCGGACGGAGCCGGGAGTGGATTTTCTACATTTTCAGAGCCCCGGACACGTTTTTGGAGTGAGTTTGAGAAACCCATCTTTAAACCAAATGCCGAACCCAAAACTACCAAATTATCCTTCCCCGATACCCAAATGACCAATTTGCCTTTTTGACCAAAATATCCAAAATCCCATGTTAACTTTTAAAACCATTTTGTAAAAATTCCATATATTCTTAAAACCAATTTTAGTTTTCAAAAAAAAAAAAAAAAAAACATTTTCTTCTTTTTGTAATAATACTCTACTTTTATTTAAAACCTAAACCCTTTTACAACTCCTCTTTTGACCTCTCCCCAAGTAAACCCTCGCCCATGAACCCCCCTACACCCTTTAAAACATACTGACTCTACCCTTCCCTCTTTCCCCTTTAACCCAGAAAAACACAAAAGATAAAACCCAGATACATTCAAAGCCTTGGCGCCTAAATTTCCCCCTCCTCCTGTCACTCTCATTCCCACATCCCAATCCCACTCATCTCCTCCACCCAAGGCAAAGTCACGAGAACCCCATGCCACCATGGCAATCCCAAACTTACAAAACCCCAAGGGACGGCTCAGATTAATGCTCCATGGATGATCCTATGGCTGGGATTTAAGCAAAGAAGCACAAAGGCTGAATTTGGCTTGTATCCTCACACAAAAAGAAACACAAACAGAAGAAGACACTTTTTCTTTATTTTTCCTGTATAAATAGGCAATAGAGGATTAGTGTAATTTCTAGTCTAGAATTTGATGTTCTAGCTCAGTTTTATTTTCACAGTCATTTACATTTCATGTAACTTTTTATTTAAATGCAATTTAATTTCTGTTTATTTTAGTTCCAAGTTCCAAGTTTATGCAGTTTGATATTTTTTATTTTTTTCAGTGTTCTTGTTTATGTCCATTATGCTCTAAAGTTTGTTAAAGGTCCCTTTGTAGTTGTGGTTAATGATAAAAACAAGTTTGTTAGGATTTCAAACCTTTACAGTGTCAAAAGTCAATTTTCAGCCCCCTAAAGGGGTGTTTGGTTTAACAATTTGTGGGTCAAAAATTCAGTTTTTAGACCCATTTTAGTCTCAAGTAGTTCATTCATTCAGTTCAAAAATCAGTTAGTCCCATTTTTATTACTGTCATTTAATTTATATGTACCTTTCAATTTCAGTTGAATGCAATTTCAATTCTTGCAACTTTCGTGTGGAAGTATTTGTTTCTTTTTTATGTTCATTAGCTCAATCTGTCTCAAGTTTTTGCTACTCGCCTAGTTAAACTGTTTTCTTAAGCTTGTATAAGCTCTGGGAGCTTTTGTTTCAATTAGCGAATTTGATTTCCATAGTTGTTTTTACATTTCTGACCCTCAAGAGGGTGTTTGCTTTAAGCTTAAGCTTGGGTCAAAAACCCACTTTTGCCATTTTGACCCACTTTGGGGTTTGCAATAGTCAAGTTTCTTGTTCAGTTGGCAGCTCCCTTGGCAGCTTATTTTTGAGCTCAAACAGCGCCCCTTGGACTGTTTCAGCAATCAACAGCAGGCTGCATTAGCAGGTTCTCTCCACCTTTTTCTTTAGCTTTTAAATGTTTAGTTATTGCTTAGCTTAGGATCCCCCCGTGGTAAACTACTTATTTGCTGCTATTTAGTTGTAGGAAGTGATTGATTCTTGTTCCCATTTGGTAGCTTATAGTGCTAAGTTTAGATGTTTAACCTTCAAGAGTACTTAGGAGCTTATCTCTAGCATATTTTGTCCTGTAATTCCCATTTCTGTCCCCTTAATCTGCATCTGTCACCAGTAGCATGTCTGTCCCTTGACTGCTGCTACAGTGGACAATTTAGAAGTGCTTATTGGATTATTTCAGTGCTCATTAGTTTATTAGTAGCCTTTAGGATTAGTATAAGTGTTAGTTTAGATTAGACCATAGCTTATTAAGTGCTCACTTATCATTAAAGGTTGTTTGGTTTAAGATCTTTATAATAGAAAACTGTTTTTGATGTTGGTTTCCTAAATCTGCTCATTTAGTGATTAAATTCTGTTTTGGTTGTTTAGGATTGATTTATAAGTTGAGTAGATTACTTATTTCAAGTTAGTTTATAGTAAAAAAAAAAAAATAAAAAAAAAAAACCAAAAAAGCAAAACTGACGTGGCCAGGATTCGAACATGGGTCACTTCAGTTAACATTCCACGCTCCAACACAACACACTCCCACCAGTTATGCCCTTGGGTCTTTCTTGTTATTGTCTGTACAAACAATTCACTTAAGGCTTTTTTTCCTTTTATAAGCTACAGCCACTATTTTTATTAGTAGCTTATCCCATTTAGCTTTTTACAATTTCTTATTTTTCCCTAGTTCTAATCAAGTTAAGGTATTTTTAGGCAAAAGTTGGAATTTTTTTCAAAATGTTTTAGTATTTTTAATTATTTAACTAGTTTAAAATAGTTTTTAATTCGTAATAAATAAAATAAAAGTCGAAAAAATACCCAGTTTTTCCTAAAATTATTTTTAGTCATTTAGAATGTAGGAAAATTGTTTTTACACTCCTAGGACTTAAATTGCATATTTTTCACTTTCGAGGCTCGGGATTAGCTCGGGTTTAGCGTTTTTGCATTTTTGGACCCTAGGACTTAGTGTAGCTTAGTTTTATCATTCCTTAGGCTTAGTGATAGTTTATTTTTAGTTATTTAGGGTTCCCTTGCCTTAATTACTTTCCCGTTAATTAATTTGTAGATAACGTAATCCAAAATCCCAAAAATCCTTAAAACCAATTCAAGTCCTAATCACGAAACTCTACGACACCGTCAATTTCACACCTCGTTGGGACACGACCCGGGGAAATCACTTTCCCGGTATCACTTTTATCACACCCGTAAGATTTGATACGTTAGCCTTTTTCCTAAAAGGTTGATTTGCCGAGTTTTACGGTTATTTTGATATACGTTGATATTGTGTTATTTCACACACTCACTTCACACGAATCAAATTTTGGCGCCGCTGCCGGGGAGGTGTGTTGCCACAATATCGTGATTTTTGCGATTAGTGACTTGAAGAACCTTCCTCGTGAAGTTACCGTTTTTGAAAAATACAAAAAATACTCTTCTCATTCCTCTTATCCGTATGATTCTATTTCTCTTACCCTCTCGTACCGTTTGATTATACTCTTCTTTAACCTCAAAACCGTTTAATTCTATCTCTTTAACCCTCTATATGTTTAATTCTAATGACGACGATCATCTTCGGTGTATGGAAAAAGATCAACATCATTGTCACAAGTGCGTGTGTGAGCGGTGTGGAAGGCCCAGTTCGAGCGAATTTTGCGATTTGTGCGAATTATCCATCAAAAAGTCTTTTCAAAGTTATTTCGACCACCCGCCACAACCCGAAATACGTTCTAATGTTGACGAACCCGTTCAAACGTCGGAATTACCTCAAACACCCACCGAGGGTCCCGAGGACACTTTCTTTGAATCTAGAACCCGTAATCTAATTGAACAAATTCAAGCCGATGAAAAAAGGTCTAGAATTAGAATTGATTACGATGAACCCGTTCAAACACCGGAGACCATAACGGAAGTGGTGGAACTTGCTAGCTCTAAAAGCACACCACTTGTCCCAACTCCGGAATCTTCAGAACGTTTTACCGACGATTTCTTTAGGGCCAGAAATGACATGATTCAAAACTTCTTAATTGAACTTCGTCATGATTCAACTTCGGGAAATACCGCTTTTCCTTCCTTATGTGATGTTGTTGAACCCTCGATTCCTATTCCCGAGCCCGAAATATCTTCGTTTGATCAAAGTTATTGCTACGGTTGTGGAGACTTGTTACCACAAGGTTTTCGTTGTTACAAATGTATGTGCGAGTGGTGTGGAAACTATCTTGTCAATGGATGTTGTTCGATTTGCGCTGAGAATTCATTTGCTTATGATTCTAACCCGGAATCTTTCAGTTATCCTCAAAACAATTTCAATTACCCTCCACAAAATTCATACGAACCAGAACCGTATTTTCATCATTTCAATGATCAAACGTCATTTCAAAATTTCTCTCCCCAATACCCTCATTATGCTAAGTGTGGGGGTCCTCATGATGATTATCAATGTCAATCGTGGACTTCCGAATTTGACAACATCCAACCCCCACAGTTTCCCGTCATTGATCAATTTCCTCGTATAATTCTTGAAGAACTTTCCGAGGAACAAGCTGCTCGCAACGAAAGATTACTAGCCGATGAGCGAGCAGCTCAAAAGCTTCTCCTCTTTAACGAAGCTTGCCGTCTCGATGACGAGGATGAGGAAGATTGGGAGATGACAAAGGACAAGGTGCATATCTCAAGCCCACAAAGTACCGCACATGTCCACTCTCCGCCCTTATCTTGCCTATCTACCTTAGAACCGTCGGATAATCTTTTAATGGGGGACGAAAATCTTAGCACTATTCTGGAAACGGAACCGTCTTGTGTTGAGAACCTTGTCCCAACCCCAAGTGAGTCCGAGGTTATCTTCGGTAATATGTTTGATGAGCCTCTTGATGATGATTCTTCTCCTCCTCTTGACATCCCAAACGATCATGTCGAGATGTTCTCCGATTCTGACAACGATTGTACTTCGTTTGAGGATTCTTTATCTTATGGAGACATCGATTATGTCGAGGAGTTACCTTCTGAGCTAGTTAGCTTAGAGGAAGTGAGAGATTCTGATGATCTGGAAATTGAGGACGAGATACTTCGTGAAAAATTGTTCAATGTAAATCTCCTCGTTTCTAAGATCGAATCATTTTGTGCTAAACCAGCTTCAGCTCCTATCCCCATTGAGGATAGTGACTCTATCTTGGAAAAGCCCGAACCATTTTCTGAGCTTGAGGCTTTTTCCAATGATTCTCTTCCGGAATTTGATGTATTCCGCTTTGATAATGATCATACTGAAAAGGAGAGTAGTGGCATTCCCACTTTTCATATTTCTCTTCCTGAGTATGAGTCGTCCACATTTGAATTGCCTCCTCCTTCCTAAAGGAGTAGACTTTTCCATGAGGAGTTCGCCGGTGAACTCGCTCACATCGATCCTCTTCCTCCGGGAATTGAGGATGAGCTTTTTGAGCAAAATGCTCTACATCCCCTTTCATCCATGAGTAACTCATCCACCATTGAGGATTTTACCATGGTTGATACTTGCGTTTCATTCCTCTCTGAGGATAAAGTTTTCAAACCCGGTATCTTACCTTTCAAGGGAGTTCACTCTCGGATATTTCTTAAGTCCAACACGGATGTTGTGACTTCTAAAGTGGTGGATAAGATTTCTGAACATTCCGTTAATGTTCCTCAATCTAATCTTTTGCCCACCCGTTGTCAAGTAATTGACACTTTGCCTTCTCCTCCCATTTCTTCTCCATGTCTTAACTCCTACGAGAGTGAAGATACCATCTTTGACCCCGGCATTTCTCATTCTCTTGAGCCGGGAATATATCTCATCGGTGTGGAACTTTCACGTGCTTCAAATGTTTGTCCAAACATCTTGAATGAAAGTCCGATGGAGATTGTTTCTTCCACTTTGCTTCCCCATGAACCAATGAATGCGGGGATCGAGTCAAGCTAGCGACTCGGTTAACAAAAACAGTAGCACACTATATGGGTTTTCACCCGTATTTCTGACTTCTTTCTACTTTCTACCACCCTAGTGTGGCGGAGTTTTCCCCCGCTGTTGTATATAAAGTTTTCTAAAAAAAAAAAAAAAAAAAAAAAAAAAAAAAAAATTCAAATAATGGCCGTAGTATTTCCCTTTTACGTTCTATGTTTCGGCATAACAGCCGGTACTTTGAATATTGAGGGCAATATTCATTTCTAGTGTGGGGGGAATTCTCACGAATTTTATCATGTAATTATACCATCTTATTCCCCCAGTTTTGGCCAATTTTTTTTTTTTTTTTTGAGTAAGTGTGTTGCACTTACTCAGCTTATGGTTATCAGTCCGCCATGTCTAAAAAACAAAAGGATTGGCTAATCCAGGAGCAAACGGCTCTTGGTAAAGATATCTCAAATCCGTTGACGGCTTGCAATTTGCCCAAAATTGTATGGTGTTCAGCTCACCATATCTTTAATTAGTAAAGAGTTGGCTAGCCCGCAAGTTTATGGCTTGTGGTAAAGGCAGTTGGAAAACCATAATTGGTAATCGACTCACCAAAGATATTTTGTCTAAGAGTTGGCTAGTCCAGAAGCAAACGGCTTCTGGTAAAGACAAATCAAAACCGTTGAAAGCTGGTGGTTTGCTCAAAATCATTTGGTTATCGATGTACCAAGGTTCTTACTTGAACTGAAACAATTGGCTACTCCAGAAGTAATGGCTTTTGGTAAAGAGATAAAATCTATTAAATTTTCATTAAAGATTGCTAGGGACTAGCAATTGCCTAGTGTGGGGGAATTTGATGAGTGCTTATTCACTCATCGTTTTTACCCGCCTAAGACCTCAAAAAATGACTAAAAACACCCAAATACGATCAAATTATGTTAAAAATATCCTCGGAGTGTGTTTGATGTCTTTCAGGTACAAAATGATGGAAAACAGAGCGAAAACGGACAAAAACAAGCTGAAATCAGAAAAAGTGCTTTGCGGACGGAGCCGGGAGTGGATTTTCTACATTTTCAGAGCCCCGGACACGTTTTTGGAGTGAGTTTGAGAAACCCATCTTTAAACCAAATGCCGAACCCAAAACTACCAAATTATCCTTCCCCGATACCCAAATGACCAATTTGCCTTTTTGACCAAAATATCCAAAATCCCATGTTAACTTTTAAAACCATTTTGTAAAAATTCCATATTTTCTTAAAACCAATTTTAGTTTTCAAAAAAAAAAAAAAAAAAAAAAAAAAAAAAAAAAAAAAAACATTTTCTTCTTTTTGTAATAATACTCTACTTTTATTTAAAACCTAAACCCTTTTACAACTCCTCTTTTGACCTCTCCCCAAGTAAACCCTCGCCCATGAACCCCCCTACACCCTTTAAAACATACTGACTCTACCCTTCCCTCTTTCCCCTTTAACCCAGAAAAACACAAGATAAAACCCAGATACCTTCAAAGCCTTGGCGCCTAAATTTCCCCCTCCTCCTGTCACTCTCATTCCCACATCCCAATCCCACTCATCTCCTCCACCCAAGGCAAAGTCACGAGAACCCCATGCCACCATGGCAATCCCAAACTTACAAAACCCCAAGGGACGGCTCAGATTAATGCTCCATGGATGATCCTATGGCTGGGATTTAAGCAAAGAAGCACAAAGGCTGAATTTGGCTTGTATCCTCACACAAAAAGAAACACAAACAGAAGAAGACACTTTTTCTTTATTTTTCCTGTATAAATAGGCAATAGAGGATTAGTGTAATTTCTAGTCTAGAATTTGATGTTCTAGCTCAGTTTTATTTTCACAGTCATTTACATTTCATGTAACTTTTTATTTAATTGCAATTTAATTTCTGTTTATTTTAGTTCCAAGTTCCAAGTTTATGCAGTTTGATATTTTTTATTTTTTTCAGTGTTCTTGTTTATGTCCATTATGCTCTAAAGTTTGTTAAAGGTCCCTTTGTAGTTGTGGTTAATGATAAAAACAAGTTTGTTAGGATTTCAAACCTTTACAGTGTCAAAAGTCAATTTTCAGCCCCCTAAAGGGGTGTTTGGTTTAACAATTTGTGGGTCAAAAATTCAGTTTTTAGACCCATTTTAGTCTCAAGTAGTTCATTCATTCAGTTCAAAAATCAGTTAGTCCCATTTTTATTACTGTCATTTAATTTATATGTACCTTTCAATTTCAGTTGAATGCAATTTCAATTCTTGCAACTTTCGTGTGGAAGTATTTGTTTCTTTTTTATGTTCATTAGCTCAATCTGTCTCAAGTTTTTGCTACTCGCCTAGTTAAACTGTTTTCTTAAGCTTGTATAAGCTCTGGGAGCTTTTGTTTCAATTAGCGAATTTGATTTCCATAGTTGTTTTTACATTTCTGACCCTCAAGAGGGTGTTTGCTTTAAGCTTAAGCTTGGGTCAAAAACCCACTTTTGCCATTTTGACCCACTTTGGGGTTTGCAATAGTCAAGTTTCTTGTTCAGTTGGCAGCTCCCTTGGCAGCTTATTTCTGAGCTCAAACAGCGCCCCTTGGACTGTTTCAGCAGTCAACAGCAGGCTGCATTAGCAGGTTCTCTCCACCTTTTTCTTTAGCTTTTAAATGTTTAGTTATTGCTTAGCTTAGGATCCCCCCGTGGTAAACTACTTATTTGCTGCTATTTAGTTGTAGGAAGTGATTGATTCTTGTTCCCATTTGGTAGCTTATAGTGCTAAGTTTAGATGTTTAACCTTCAAGAGTACTTAGGAGCTTATCTCTAGCATATTTTGTCCTGTAATTCCCATTTCTGTCCCCTTAATCTGCATCTGTCACCAGTAGCATGTCTGTCCCTTGACTGCTGCTACAGTGGACAATTTAGAAGTGCTTATTGGATTATTTCAGTGCTCATTAGTTTATTAGTAGCCTTTAGGATTAGTATAAGTGTTAGTTTAGATTAGACCATAGCTTATTAAGTGCTCACTTATCATTAAAGGTTGTTTGGTTTAAGATCTTTATAATAGAAAACTGTTTTTGATGTTGGTTTCCTAAATCTGCTCTTTCAGTGATTAAATTCTGTTTTGGTTGTTTAGGATTGATTTATAAGTTGAGTAGATTACTTATTTCAAGTTAGTTTATAGTAAAAAAAATAAATAAAAAAAAAAAAACCAAAAAAGCAAAACTGACGTGGCCAGGATTCGAACCTGGGTCACTTCAGTTAACATTCCACGCTCCAACACAACACACTCCCACCAGTTATGCCCTTGGGTCTTTCTTGTTATTGTCTGCACAAACGATTCACTTAAGGCTTTTTTTCCTTTTATAAGCTACAGCCACTATTTTTATTAGTAGCTTATCCCATTTAGCTTTTTACAATTTCTTATTTTTCCCTAGTTCTAATCAAGTTAAGGTATTTTTAGGCAAAAGTTGGTATTTTTTTCAAAATGTTTTAGTATTTTTAATTATTTAATTAGTTTAAAATAGTTTTTAATTCGTAATAAATAAAATAAAAGTCGAAAAAATACCCGGCTTTTTCCTAAAATTATTTTTAGTCATTTAGAATGTAGGAAAATTGTTTTTACACTCCTAGGACTTAAATTGCATATTTTTCACTTTCGAGGCTCGGGATTAGCTCGGGTTTTGCGTTTTTGGATTTTTGGACCCTAGGACTTAGTGTAGCTTAGTTTTATCATTCCTTAGGCTTAGTGATAGTTTATTTTTAGTTATTTAGGGTTCCCTTGCCTTAATTACTTTCCCGTTAATTAATTCGTAGATAACGTAATCCAAAATCCCAAAAATCCTTAAAACCAATTCAAGTCCTAATCACGAAACTCTACGACACCGTCAATTTCACACCTCGTTGGGACACGACCCGGGGAAATCACTTTCCCGGTATCACTTTTATCACACCCGTAAGATTTGATACGTTAGCCTTTTTCCTAAAAGGTTGATTTGCCGAGTTTTACGGTTATTTTGATATACGTTGATATTGTGTTATTTCACACACTCACTTCACACGAATCAATCGCTTTTGCTAAATCACACCAAAACGAAAAATCTTTAGAACGACAGATTCGTGATCTAGCCGCATCGAAGAATGCTTTGTTGTCTCAAATAGAACAACTGAAACATGAACATAAAAAACAACTTAACGAATAGATGACCATCTTGATGAAATTGTCGGCTTACAAAACAAACTCAAAGAGTTTCAAAATGTTGTTTACAAACATGGTGAGTCAATCACAACTATTCAAAAGTTTACTTTAAAACCCAATCCAAATGGATATGGACCGAATCTTGCTGATTACAAACCAAAGCTTTCAACCAAAGCATTCAAACCAAATCCTGAAGTTTCTAGTGCAGAATACAAAATTGATGACTCTGTTATGAGTGTTGTTGAATATCATCGTCAAGAGGAATTCGATGCAAAAGACGAGAGTCGATCAAAATTAGAAAATGTTGTTTATAACAAACCATTTAACTATTCAAAAGCCGTCACTTTCGTCACACAAAAGGATTCTTCTAACACACCTAGGATTATCACAAATACGTCTGAGTCTTCTAATGTTGCTCCCCAACCAAATTCTGCACAAATTTATGGTCCTTTACCTTCACTCAGTGAAGTAAATTCAAAACCCGAAAATCGTCAAATTCTTAGATATTTTGACATTTTCACTTCTGACCTCAAACTTTTAGAACGTGAGATTGAATTTCATTCTGAAATAAAAGTTGAACATTTTCAATCGCCTCAGGCACGAGAACGAAGAGATATTTTTCAGAAAAGAATTTTACCCCATGTTAAAAATTTGAAAAATTATGCATTGTATTGGGAAAGGGAATTTCATAAGGAACTTGGATTAATGAAAATCGTTTTCGAGAAAACTGAAACATCTATTTCGAATACAAAACGTAAAAAGAAATTGTTACGAAAAGATGTTGATCGACTCTTGGAAGATGTTATCTGTGCTGATATCCATAATGTTGTGTTATTGCATTCTTTTCCATATGCATCTGATTATATCTCTGCTGATTATGTTGATTCTGTTGAAATTGTTGAGAATACTGATAATGTGCATCAGATCGAGTCTTTAAAAGTTGAAAATGAACGACTGTTAAACGATCTTTCAAATGCAAAACGTCGTCTTCAATGGTGTCAAAAATATTGTCAAAATCATGAACTTGCTTTGCAAAACAAAATCAACCAGTTGCATTCCAAAACTTTTAATCCAAAATTTGAGCAACTGGATGATCAAAACGCGTCTTTGAAAAGTCAAATTTCAAAATATGAACAACAACTTGCAAAAGTTAAAAAGGAATATGGTGTCATATTTGATTTACTCAAATAGACTCGTGATGAAGCATCAAACGAACTTGATCATTATCTTGCACACACTAAAGAAGTCATGAATTTTTCTGGAAATCTTCGTTCTGAAAATCAAGATTTGGTGCACACTATCATTAAGTTAAGAGAGATGTTAGGAAAGTGTGAACAAGTTCAGCCTAGCATCATTAAGAAACTTGCACCCGTAACACTTAGAAAAAATGACCCTAGCATGCCTAATGACAAACCACAAGATACTAATGTGCTTCCCTCTACTGAAACAGGAATAGTTGCCTCTTTTCCAAACGTCTACACTTCACAGCCTAGGAGCAATACAAGGAAGAATAGGAAGTTGCGACCTAAGAAAAGAACAATAAAGAATGCTGAAGTAGAAGAACACCTTAGGACTTTAAATAAGACTCAACTTGCACCCACTTTAGATATTGCGTCTGACAAATGTAATAGAAAAAGTAATGTAACGAATGCTGAACCTTTAAGTACTTTTGATATTCAGTCTGAAGCTTCTTGTGTTATTTGTCGTAAAAGTATGCTTTCTGATTGTCATGATAAATGTTTTGCTAAAGCTATCTTGTCTCGTTTACGAAATCCTAAGAAACGGAATACCTCCAGGCCCACTAATGCTTCTAGGTCTATGCTTGGTAAACCACCCTCTTTAGATTCTAAGAAACGCATTGATGTCCCTGTAGTTCCAGTATCACCTCCAAGGAATGTAGTACCACCTAGTGCATTCACTAAGACTAAAGAAAATACTAGTTGGAGATGGCAGAAATGGATACATAATATACTTGGATTCAAATGGATGCCTAAAATCATTGATGTGTGTATTTCTACTATAACTTTCTCGGAACCCTCTAACTCTTTGGGTTCCACATCTACTTCTATTCCATCTGTTTTGTCTGTGTGTAATGCAGGTGATACAGATCATCCTTTGGATTGTTGATAGCGGCTGTTCCCGACACATGACAGGTAATCTCAAACTGTTATCAAAATTTATTGCAAAGTTCATTGGCACTGTCAGATTCGGGAATGACCACTTCGCAGCTATCATGGGCTACGGAGATTACATCAATGGAAAAATCGAAATTAACACGGTTTATTATATGGAAGGTCTTGGTCACAATCTATTTTCTGTTGGTCAATTCTGTGATGGAGATTTGGAAGTTGCTTTTCGGGAGAAAACTTGTTTCATTCGTGATCTACAAGGAAACAATCTTATGTCTGGCTCTCACAATTCTAGTCTGTACACAATCTCAATGAAAGACATGGTTGCTTCATCTCCCATTTGTCTACTTTCAAAGGCAACATCAACAAAATCTTGGCTATGGTACCGACGTCTCTCACATTTAAACTTTCAAACCATAACCAACCTTGCTCGATACAAACTTGTTGAAGGTCTCCAGAGATTCCGGTATTCTAAAGATCACCTTTGCTCAGCCTGTGAACAAGGGAAAAGCACTCATGCTCATTTTCCTTCAAAGGTGGAACACAACTCTCAGCATGTGCTTCATCTTCTTCACATGGATTTGTGTGGCCCGATGCGTGTGCAAACGATTAATGGCAAATACTACATCTTGGTAATTGTAGATGATTAATCAAGATGGACTTGCGTCTACTTTCTTCGAAGTAAAGATCAAGCTCCACAGATGATCATCACCTTTCTCACGAAAATTCAAGTTCAGCTCCGGAATACAGTCCGACAAATCAGAACAGACAAAGGAACTGAATTTGTGAATCAAAATCTTCGGGAATTTTATGAGAAAGTGGGAATTAAGCATCAAACATCTATTGCACGCACACCAGAACAAAACGGAGTTGTTGAAAGACGAAACGGTACGCTAGTGGAAGCTGCAAGAACAATGTTAATTGTAACATATTGGATTTCACAAACACATCAAACCATAAACAAAGGTGGCGTACAAGATGAGTTTTAGAGAGAGAAAGTTAGAGGTTTAGGGAACTTTAGTGAGAGAAAGAAAAATCTTATTATGAGCTCCAACTCTCTACCTTGGAAGGTAGAGAGTATTTATAGTCATTACACAAATCGCCACCTATCGGGCTGTGGATCAGACATACAGTGGGTAAAGACCCGTCTATCCTCCACGGTGTTACTTAAACTAAATACTACTTAACTTATATAACTACGACAACGAGCTTTCTAACGGATACATATACTTGAGGTGACCGACACTTTAATACCTGGATTTTCTAAATCCTAACAATCTCCCCCTAAGAGAGGTCACCTCAAACACACATTACAATTACATAGAATACAAACAGATATTACATTGAAATTGTTCTTGGATTCTTGTTCATGTTCATTGTTTTGTAGCTCGTAGTCCTTGAAACTTTATTTTTGCATGTTTGAATAATCTGAGTGGAGGTCTATAACTGATCCACGTGATACAGATTTTTGAGCCAGCTTTGAGATCATCAGCAAACATCAATCTCTGACTCATCCATCGTGGTGTTGGTATATTGTGATGTTGTGACTTTTGGACTGACATGCTCACATTCTGGATCATGATATCTTCTGATAAGGTTTTAAAAGGTACCATTTTGAGGGGTCGTTTAAGCCCTTATTTGATCACTTTTGTATCCGTTATTGTCACAATTCTCAATTTCCGGTCATTTCATTAACATCATTTGCATCATATTAGTTCATTCGTGATTTTACATTTCACATTTAACGCGTGAATTTTATATTAAATAAACGCTATCGCGTAAGTTATTATTTTGAACTTTTAATCCGATACTTTCAAAAATGATCCCGACATATTTTATACTTACATTTAGTTTATAAAAACTATATTTTGAGTTTACTTAGTGTTTTAAATTTATTTGGTATATAAATCGTTAAATTTATATTATTACGACGTTTTTCTTAAAAACTGCACGATAATTATTATATCACTCAAATTTTACAAGGAATGTATTTTTACAATTTTTATGATCTCATTATACTTTAATTTGATCTATTAAAAATTACTTTTACCTAAAATTTCCTTAAATACACTAATATATAAAATCCTACAAGTTACATTTTATTTATACATTTCCTACAATTATTACAATAATTATACACATTATCTAAAAAAAAAAAAAAAATGTATTTGAGATACATCCCCCCCCCCCCCAACCGGCCATGTGGGGAGGGTGTATACATTTATTGAATGGTAACAATTTTCTTTTGTATAGATATGTACTCAATGTTGCATACTTTTCATTCATTCATTCAAATCAATAATTCACAAGATAGTCAAGTTTTCTCTCCTTGTTTTTCCTACTCTCTAGAACCGGCCAACATAGGGTGGAAGAAGGAATCATCAAAATTTTTCAAGATCAAGCATAACACAATCTAGATAATACTCTTTATTAGGTTTTGAAATAAAAACCAAGAGTGTTTAAGTTAAACCTTGTTCCTTGCACCTCATCATATTAACTTGTAAGCATATCATTTATATTTTTCATATCTCCTTTTCATTTCATTAGTATCTCTTCATTTTTGGAGCAAGCATGCATGATTTGTGTTGTTTATACCATTTTTACATGATTTTTAGAAATATATATATATAAGGTCATCCTATAATTATCCCCTTGGTATATGTTGGTCTTGATGATGTCTAGGAACCCATGACACCCTAAGAAGGTTTATGGTAGGATTAGATTAGTTTTGGAGTTGATTTGAAGGGATTGGAATAGGTTTAGTACGAGAAAAACTATTTTCGATAAGTATAAAAAGTGTTCTGTCCTTGTTTTGATTTTCTGGAAAATCCGACAGTAGGCACGAATTTTTGGCCTTGATATTTAGAAAATATACTTTAAAACGAATCCGTGGCCGCTTGAACGGATAAAAACGGAGTTATAACGAAGAAGTTATGGATTTTACAAGTTTGACGACGAAAAATATATTTTTCAGAAAATTCAGCAACCTATTTTTGGTTTGTACGAGTCAAAAATGAGCCTTAAGCTTCACAAATTATTTCGACTTGTCAAAAATATATTAGTATACTTTGATACGAAGCTAAGGACGTATTATACGTAGAAAACGGATTTGAAACGACAAAGATATGCACGTTTTCATAAAATTGCCGTAACTATTATTTTCTGAAAAACTATATTTTCTTTTACGAGATAAGTGTTACGGTAACTAAAACGACCATGTTGGAGGCTGTTTTTAACCATGACGTGGAACTTTTTGGAACGAATTGTCTTCTAATAAAATCAAGATCACCAAGTATATTTTCCAAAACAACCAACCGTTTGTATAGCGGATTTGTAATAAATTATTTATGGTCGCTTAAACTTGGCCGAAACTCATTTTTAACCAACATTTTAGCCAAAATCACCATCTTTAACCCTTATTATCTTTATGTTCGAGACTTTTATGACGAAAACTCCTGCACTGAAACTTCCAGATTTCGATACAAACTTTCCAAAACCGTCGAGTTCGTTTTCTAACGATCGACGTACACCATGTTACGACTAGTTTTTCGGAGCCATTTTTGTCACTTTCAAGAAATTTCCGACGACATTGTTTTACGACGAAAAGTGAAAATTTCACCTTAAATCATTATAAAACCATTGTAGGATGACATTTTGACGTAAATACTTGAAAAGTCATTTTTGAAGGGTCAAGACGTCAAAAGAGTATTTTTCGACGATAAGTATTATTTTTCAAAACTCGCAAATGGTATAAATAACATACGAAATGCATGCATAACATTACATCATGACTTATTGCATATCATATCATTCATAATAGGTCAGTTTCGGGATTCACGCTACATTTCGGTGTAACCACTTTTGTCATCGCATCTATTCATCGAGTGAGTAATCACATCCCCTTTTTACCGTTTTTACTATATTTTGGGGCGAAATGCATGAACCTTTCTTGAGCTAAATTGATCACTACTTTTATTAACTTGTTTGACTAGAACTTGTGAATTCGAATCAAATCTTTGAACTTAATTAGGAAATTATGACTTATTTGAACTTGTTGAACCGTACATGTTATGTCCTTGACCTAAAGTCTCCTATGTTCGGAGCATCACTATAAAGTCTCCCATGTTCGGAGCATCACTATAAAGTCTCCCATGTTCGGAGCATCACTATAAAGACTCCTATGTTCGGAGTATATCTTTGGGAAGAGGCACCCAGTATATCTTTGGGAAGAGGCACCCAGTATATCTTTGGGAAGAGGCACCCAGTATATCTTTGGGAAGAGGCACCCAACATAACTTTGGGTAGTGGCACCCAACTTAATTTGGTTTCATCGGTAGCATACCTGAATTATTATATTCGCGGTTCTATATTGTGAACTATTATGACCGCTTATACTTGACTACTTCATACGCTATGTTTTGTGCAATGGGTTGTGAATACACAGGTTGTAAGTTTTGTATGGGCGGAACTTGGAACTGAGTGGATTTACAATGCCTTTGCTTTGTGGACTATTTTTCGTTGACCGAAAGCTTTGAATATTTCATACGAGTTTTCTTATTTTACTAAACATGTTTACTCACCAACTATTTTCATAGTTGACCGTTTTTCTCTCATGCATTTCAGGTGATCGTTAGTAAGCTTTTTCTACCAAGTCTTGCATAATGAAGTTTTCACTTGTCACTACAAATCATTATGTAATAGAACGCAATATTTTGGGAACTAAACTTTGTAATATATTTGCCGATGACGGCTAAACTAGTATTGTAATGGCGTATTATTTCTTTTTAATCTTAACGTTGGTATGTTCTATTATCTTGTGCTTATGTTCCCTTCCGTTACACCTCGTATTTCCGCCTCCGGCAAGGGTGTGACAGTTATTGCTTAATATCGTTCCTTTTCACTTTTTAGGTCTCTTGAAGGCAAAATGCTGGAATGGCACTTATTTGGACGAAAAGGCGCGAATATACGAAGAAAATGGCCAAAGTCAGAATCGAGACACTCAAAGCTGCTGAAAACAGAAGGCGACGGCGTCAGGTGTTAATTGCGACGCCGTCGGAGGATTTTTGTGACGATACAGTAGCCAAAAACCCTATTTTCAAGTGACGACGTCGGGCTTTAAAAGAGTAGGCCGTTGCTACTCAGACGGCCTAGATTTGATCCAGACGACGTCATAGACTGAAGGGGACGGCGTCACAACCATAAGGTGACGCCGTCACAAGCTGATCAAGTCACAACATGCGCGCGAAGTAGCTGATACTGTTTTGGCCATAACTTTTGCATACGAACTCGGATTTAGGTGATTCAAAAGCCCACGCGACCAGAACGAGAAAATCTACAGTCTGGTGAAAAAAAAAGTCATCGCGACGCCATCACTCTTTAGGTATGACGCCGTCACCCTTTGCCGACAGAAAATCTGCCTATAAATAGAACATTATAACTTCACTTTTTGTAGACTCTAAACCCTAACTCCGATTCCAGGGATTAGATAGGTGTTTTTCCAGCAAATTTGAAGGTTTCAATCACTCCAAAAACATCTTGTAATGGTTTGTTGATTATATCTTAATCAATATATTCAATTTATCATTATGTCTATCCTATGTTTGATTGATTGTGTGTATGCTTGCATGTTTACCATGTCCGGCTAAATTACTTGTGTGTTTGCTTAGATATATGAAACCTAGTTGTTAATTATTGTTAGGTTGTCTCTTATCTTAATTGTAATTGGCTTAGGAGTGCGACTAGGCTATCGTTGTGTCTAATACTTGATAAATCTTTGATTGTTTATGAATGACTTAGTGGATTTCGTTTACTAAACCCAAAGATAACCTCAAAGTTAGTTTATGAATGACTTAGTGGATTTCGTTTACTACACTTAAAGGTGACTTCAAAGAGTTAGGGAATGCACACCTTACAACCTTATAAAACACAACGCATTAAGAATAAGGACGTGACAATTCAACCTTCAATAGGAGATAACTAGGGAGTAGTAGAATCTAGGTAAACACATCTTTAACTATCATACGAGCACACAACAATAGATATAGACTATCCTCACCTTAGTTAATTAGATAATTAGATAGTAGAGTAATCGGTAGAAATACCAAACCCCCAAATCCAAACCCCGAGATTCGTACTTTTCCTTTTCTAAAAAACATAAAAAGATAAAAAATAATCTTCCTCAACCCCAACCTTAGCGTAGTAACTTCTCACTAGCATTCCTATTCCCCTAGAGAACGATATCAATACCCGTGGCTTACCCTAATACTACACTACAACGATTAGGTTCACTGCCTAGGGTGTTGAAAAACTTGCTCGACGAAAAGGAAGTTCCTTTGACCCCGAACGACGCGTGTAGCGTTATCAAGTTTTTGGCGCCACTGCCGGGGAATAGAATAGCTAGTTAGTAGTCCACCTCGTTTAGGTTTCTTTGCTTGATTCCTATCAAGTAAATTTTTTTCTCATTTTTAGATTTCTCTTAGTCTATCCCCCTTCTTCGTGACCTTTGTTCGTAACCTCATCACTTTTCATCATGGAAGGTGATAACCCACTACCATTCATCAACCCACCACCAAATGACCCGCCAAGAGCCCGTACTCTTGGTGAATACTCGAGACCAAGCCACTTATGCTATAGGAACACCATTGAGCTTCCCGACCAAGCCCAAACTACGGCCCTGCGATCCGACACCATCCGGTTGGTGCAAAACGGATGTGCATTCCATGGACTTCATTCCGAAGATCCAAATCAGCATCTTAGGGATTTCCTTAAAATTGTCGATTCCATCGACCTTGATGCTACTACTCGGGAGACCACGCGTCTGCGTCTCTTCCAATTCTCTCTACGGGACCAAGCTAGTAATTGGCTTGACCGACTTCCCGCCGGATCCATCTCAAGCTGGGAAGATCTCACCACTCGTTTCCTCGCCTAATTTTTCCCACCAGAGAGAACTGCCAAACTTAGGAATGACATCTTGATGTTCCAACAATGTCAAGGTGAAACTCTGTACGAGGCGTGGACTCGATTTAAGGACTTGCTCCACAAAGTCCCTCATCACGGCATCGATCTTTGGCTTCTAGTTCAAATCTTTTATGATCGTGTCGACTTCTCAACTAAGAAATCCATCGACCAAGCGGCCGGTGGTAAACTTAGTAAACTCACCGTGGAAGAATCGTGGGGTACAATAGAGGACCTTGCCCTTTATGAAAACGAATGTTGGAATGACCCCTGTGAGTTGTCCAAAACTGATAAGGCAGTCTCTTTGCCCCCCATTGACTCACAACCTTCCAATCGTAGGACGATCGAACTTGAAGATCAAGCCAAATTCCTAATGAGCTCCTACGAGACTCCTAAGCTCGAGCCAAATAACTTAGGAAAATCCTACAACAACCCTCCAAACACCGGAACTTCCACTAGTCTTGAGGGAATGGTGTCCAAATTCATGTCATCTCAAGAAGCTCGATTGACCCAACTTGAAGCCAATTTCAAGCAACGACAAAGCGAGATGACAACCAAGATCGACACCCTCTTAAAAGCCTTCAATGGACAAAGGGATGAAACACAGAAAAAAATGGCGGAGATGATGGACTTAGTGAAAGAGTACACTAAGACGAAGATTCCCGAGAAGGTGCTAGTGAGGAACGATGAGCACGCCACCCCCACTTTGCCTGTTAACGCCATTTCCATTGCTTCCGATGAGGATGGAGCAGTTGAGAAGAAGGAGCCTGAGAGCAGCAAGGATAGTAAGGATAAGAATGAGACTCGGACTGATGATGAACCCAAATTCATCAAACATTACCTTAAGCATGAGATCAATAAGAAAACAATCGTTAACCAAGTGAAAAACTTTAGGTGCAATGATGTTCTTAGGAAAGCCCTCTTAGGTGAAATAGGAGAGGAAGAGTATGACACCATGCCTATTGGACCTATGTATGAGTCGATTCTAAGAAAGCCAGTAACTAAGAAGCAAGAGATCTCTGGGAACTTTGTAATTCCATGTAGCATAGGTGACTTAGAGAACCTAAATGCCTTGGCCGACCAGGGATCCGATGTAAACATAATGTCGCTGTCAGTCTATAATAAGTTGACTAAGGAGGAACCGACCAAGACCAATCTTAGACTTTCCTTAGCAAATCATTCATATGTTTATCCCATAGGAATAGCGGAGGATGTCTTAATTGAGGTTGCCAATATTGTCTATCCGGTGGACTTCGCAATTGTAGACATTGAGGAAGATAAAAACCTACCATTAATCCTGGGAGCACCTTTCCTGACCACCGCCAAGGCAACCATCAAATGCGGTGAAGGGATTATGATACTCAAAAGTGGAAAAGGACAAGTTAGGGTACCTATTGTTCCGAGATATCCTTTGAAGATTATGGAGAAGGTGAAAGATATGAATTCGCAGGTCTCCAATAATGCCGTTCAGAAGAAAATGGTTGAATGGGAAAAAGGGCTTAGAGAATTCATGGTTCAAGGGTTAAATGCGACATTGTGGAAACGTGATAAAAAGTTAGGAAATAACTATACCACAATACCACAAACTCAAAAGAACCCTAAGGAATTTTTGAATGGAGAAAAGGTGCTTTTGTATAAATCAAGAATAAAGGCATTATGGGGAAGGAACAAGCCAAGATGGTTTGGACCTTATACGGTGAAAGAAACTAATCTAAAACATAAAACCGTTATCATAATATACGATGTTGGAAGAGAATTCATGGTGAGCATACAACGTCTACAACCTTATGATGAAGGCTTAGTGGAAGAAAAGAAGGACGACAATGAAGTCACGTAGGGGCACGACTTCGAGTCTAGCTACAAGACTCAAAAATAAAGAAAAGCGCTTCATGGGAGGCAACCCATGCTTAATTGTTTGCTTGCTTGTGTGTTGTATATCTTTTATTAATTGTTTATTCTCATGTTTGAATTTGTAAAAATGCTTTATTTTGTCTTTAACCTCGTCTTAATTACATATAAAGGTATTTTACATAAGGGATAAGTGTAGGGAGGATTACACACGTTTTCAAAAGAAACGTGAACATGAGAATTACAATTATTTAAAAGATATATATGTGTGTTTGTTAGAGTCAAATGCTTGTATCGAGTCATAATGGATGTTTTGCAGGAAAGTTTTCCAGATTTTAAAGATAAAAATGTTCCAGAATTTTTTCCAGAAAATCGCATACCAGTTTCTGTCAGGATAACCTGACGGCGTCAGGGTCGCAACCTGACGGCGTCAGGAGGAGCAGAAACAACTTCTAATTTTTTTTTTCGTTTTCTGTGCTACTTATAAATTTTTGGAATTTTCTAGGTCTTAATTTTCTAGAAAAGCTGCAAACATCCATTCCACAAGCATTATATCTTATTTAAGTCTGGAATTACCTCTTGTTGTATTTTTCTTTGTTCGGTTTGATGCGTTGGGTTGTTTGTTTTCTTCAAGTGTGCAGGTTTTGTTTATCAAGAAGAAGATACATAAGATTGGAAGGAGCTTTTCACGCATAAATTCTTTTTGGAAAGGATTTAACCACCACTTTACCCGGATCCTACCGAGCTAATCAGGGGAGTATTAGTTTCTTTCGTTTTTAATTACCTTCCATTATCATAACTTTGATACTTTCGGGGAACATTGGGGACAATGTTCAGTTTAAGTGTAGGGAGGGAAAATAAACGGGAACTTTGAAACTATGCTTATCCTTGATTATTTGCTTTGTCCAATTGTATGTGTGTAATAAACCATGAGAAAATGTCGGTTAGGGTAATTTTGGCACCAAATTTAAAATTTTTCATGACATATAGGAGTGGGCCATTAGTCTTAACAAAAGCGTCTCACGGATAGGAAATTGCATGACTAGCACAAAAAACCCTTTACCACCTAAATTCCACCCAAAATGTGAGGATCGCCCTTAGATTAGTAGGAATTAAAGCATTCATCTTTAATGCTTAGAGTGTGAACCAGTAGTATAATAGATTCTAGAACTTGTTTTGTGATGCATCCCGAGATCGCTAGTAAGACTACACTTGTGTAGTTAGGAATAACTAAATGATAAGAGGCATTAGGATAACCCTTGTTTGATACCCGTAAGATAATTACTTCTTCCACATCGGTTGAGTAATTCCCCCACACCTTTGCGTTGTACTCATCTTTAGTACACGATACCCCTAGTTAACCCCTCAGAGCCTATCCTTTTCGCGGTTCTCGTGATGTTTCGGTTTTTCCGGAATATCAATGAAGAGCATTGTTTACACCCCACCCCCAAATATACACCCAAATCGCCTTAGCCTACCCCTTATGCACTCACTTTTAGTGCAAATGTTTGTTATCACCCCAAACCCTCAGTTCAATTATCTAGTTGCTTGCATAAGTTGCTAAGTCGAGTCATATCCTTTGTATACAGTTTTGGGATGATTGGGATTCATGGGAAAAGTTAAAGTTTATGAAATGACGGGAAGGGAACGTTAAAAATTCAAATTCCCTTTGTTTGCGTAATAATGTACCCCAAGTGTTTTGATCTTTTCAAATCGGGTCAAATTAGTGTTAGAGTAATAAAAACTCAAGTGTAGGGATGAGCCTATAAATCCCTAGTATTTTGATGTTATCGTAGAGGATGGTAGAGTAAAAGTGTATGAAAAAAAAAAAAAAAAAAAAAAAATCGAAAAAAAAATAGAAAAAGAGAAAAGAAAAGAAAAAATAGAGTGAAAAAAAAAAAAAAAAAAAAAAAACATACGGGCTACCATCCTACATCTATCCTTTAAATTTATGTTTATTTATTTCAGTTATCTAGAGTTTAGAGTGTCGAGTCTTGGCTTAGCAACGCCATTCTTCATATGCATTTAACATAGAGATTTTTGACTTGCCACCACTAAATAGCCTATCCCACCAAACCCTTGTTTCCCTACCATAAGCCTAACATTACAACCCTTTAAAAGACCTCTTTGATAGTCTTTCCTAGGTGCTTACGCCAAAGCGATGGAGGTTTGATCTATTCTCAAGCCTATGGTAATCTATGTACTAGGACCGGTTAATGAGTGTTTATCTTCCAGTTCCTATTTGTTATATTTCATATATACACCCGAGAGAGATGTGAGTATCCAAACACCCCATGTGAGGTGCTAGTATGTAATTTCCGTGCTTGTTATGACTTTTGCGGGGCTTATATGTGTTGTGGACCGTTTTAAATCAATACTTCATGACCCCTAACTTATAAATTAATTGGCTAAAAGCACATTTGCTTGAGGACAAGCAAATAACAAGTGTAGGGATATTTGATAAGGTTTTAAAAGGTACCATTTTGAGGGGTCGTTTAAGCCCTTATTTGATCACTTTTGTATCCGTTATTGCTTAATATCGTTCCTTTTCACTTTTTAGGTCTCTTGAAGGCAAAATGCTGGAATGACACTTATTTGGACGAAAAGGCGCGAATATACGAAGAAAATGGCCAAAGTCAGAATCGAGACACTCAAAGCTGCTGAAAACAGAAGGCGACGGCGTCAGGTGTTAATTGCGACGCCGTCGGAGGATTTTTGTGACGATACAGTAGCCAAAAACCCTATTTTCAAGTGACGACGTCGGGCTTTAAAAGAGTAGGCCGTTGCTACTCAGACGGCCTAGATTTGATCCAGACGACGTCATAGACTGAAGGGGACGGCATCACAACCATAAGGTGACGCCGTCACAAGCTGATCAAGTCACAACATGCGCGCGAAGTAGCTGATACTGTTTTGGCCATAACTTTTGCATACGAACTCGGATTTAGGTGATTCAAAAGCCCACGCGACCAGAACGAGAAAATCTACAGTTTGGTGGAAAAAAAAGTCATCGCGACGCCGTCACTCTTTAGGTGTGACGCCGTCACCCTTTGCCGACAGAAAATCTGCCTATAAATAGAACATTATAACTTCACTTTTTGTAGACTCTAAACCCTAACTCCGATTCCAGGGATTAGATATGTGTTTTTCCAGCAAATTTGAAGGTTTCAATCACTCCAAAAACATCTTGTAATGGTTTGTTGATTATATCTTAATCCATATATTCAATTTATCATTATGTCTATCCTATGTTTGATTGATTGTGTGTATGCTTGCATGTTTACCATGTCTGGCTAAATTACTTGTGTGTTTGCTTAGATATATGAAACCTAGTTGTTAATTATTGTTAGGTTGTCTCTTATCTTAATTGTAATTGGCTTAGGAGTGCGACTAGGCTATCGTTGTGTCTAATACTTGATAAATCTTTGATTGTTTATGAATGACTTAGTGGATTTCGTTTACTAAACCCAAAGATAACCTCAAAGTTAGTTTATGAATGACTTAGTGGATTTCATTTACTACACTTAAAGGTGACTTCATAGAGTTAGGGAATGCACACCTTACAACCTTATAAAACACAACGCATTAAGAATAAGGACGTGACAATTCAACCTTCAATAGGAGATAACTAGGGAGTAGTAGAATCTAGGTAAACACATCTTTAACTATCATACGAGCACACAACAATAGATATAGACTATCCTCACCTTAGTTAATTAGATAATTAGATAGTAGAGTAATCGGTAGAAATACCAAACCCCCAAATCCAAACCCCGAGATTCGTACTTTTCCTTTTCTAAAAAACATAAAAAGATAAAAAATAATCTTCCTCAACCCCAACCTTAGCGTAGTAACTTCTCACTAGCATTCCTATTCCCCTAGAGAACGATATCAATACCCGTGGCTTACCCTAATACTACACTACAACGATTAGGTTCACTGCCTAGGGTGTTGAAAAACTTGCTCGACGAAAAGGAAGTT
Source organism: Chrysanthemum seticuspe (assembly GCA_019973895.1). Lineage (NCBI taxonomy): Eukaryota > Viridiplantae > Streptophyta > Magnoliopsida > Asterales > Asteraceae > Chrysanthemum > Chrysanthemum seticuspe. The sequence goes on along the minus strand of BPTQ01000003.1, from coordinate 93,184,026 downwards.
CCTTTGACCCCGAACGACGCGTGTAGCGTTATCATCTTCTCATCAGAGTAGCGGAAGCTTTCGTTGATTCATGATATTGGCAGCAGCATAGCAGAAGCATGGAGTGAAAATATCAGAGTCATTGATGCACTAATCATGATTTTCTTTGGAGATGAATGTGTAGTGTGAGCATGCGGCTATGGATTGACCGCTTCATTCTGATCAGCTGCAAACGTAGGGTGTTCCTGCATAAAACAGTTAGCAATAAAGCACACAAGAGTGTCTTTGATCACTTTTGTTGAATTGAGGTGCACGGCCCACGGTTCCCCGTTGATCAGTACAAGTACTGCCTGTGATCAGGTATAATTCCGAAGAATTTCCTTGACAGAGTTTCGCAGCTGTTCTAGCCGTTCTCAAACCGGAACGTCTCAAAGAAGACAACACGGAGTGAGTGAACCAGCGAATTGAGATTCACCGATTGATAAGAAGAGATTTGAAAAACAATCGTGTACTGCTCAATAGAAATTGTTTTTGCAATACAACGAAGGTTTTGATGAAAATCAATTATCAATCGTAAACACCTTTTATTTTTGAAATATAAGTACACAATCGATGTGCTAACGAAAAGAGTTTTTAAGCACAATGACCGGTTTTTCAAAGGTATCCGTCAATCCATAACCTGAACCAGGATTGATTCAAAAGATTGAATCGCCCCATTGTTTCTGTTCAGTTGTCACATGATTGTTCTATAGAATAGATCTCACATGCCACCCACCAGGAGCTTGTTTGATGTTAGCTCCAGAAGGCTTTCCATCTTCACTGTGAATGTGTTTACATATCACTCGGATGTTCTGGCAATACCACGAGGATAATGCGTAGGACTCAAGATATAATCTCTCTTTCCACATTGTGTGAAACAGAGAGTCTTCATTGAAAGTGTTCTAATGAGATTTATTGATGATCTCGTGGCTCTAGACTCAATTGTGCATATTTGGATCCTATATCGGAGACTAGGGAGAGGGTCTCCTTCTTCAATATCAACAATCTCTAAGAGAAAGTCGATAGATAATGTCGGTTCCTCGTGAGAATGAAACAAGTCCTTTTAAGAGGAACTTGAGTGGTTTGGGAAGTTGAAATGCAGTGCATCACTGGGTCCATGACGTCTTGTCTTCAATACCGATGTTACCTTGGTAACCACCAGTAGCATATGAATTGAACCCGGTATCTGCCCTAAGGTTGAATAATTGGAGGGCTATTTGTTTTCACCCTTTTCTCATTCAATTCTTTTTCATTCTTCAACCCCTTCAGTGCTTACCGAGACTTCATAGCTAGAACCTTGTTGGGTTTATTCCAGTACTAGCTCAGTCTCAGTCCGCACACTTCCCATATCTCATTTTTCTCCTTTTTCAATATACCTAAGGACTTCTACACTATCTAGTGGATTGTCCCTGGGTAGATCCCTCCGGTTCTGGTGGATCATGGGAATACATACCTAACCTTATCATACTTATATCACCATACATAAAGTAAAGTTGGTCGGTCTATTTGGTATTGTTCATCTGCCATTAGAACCAATTGAAAACCTTTTGAAAATCAATCCAGATACTTGTGATATATTATCAAAGCATTTTGAACCTGTATTGTTTTTGATATTTTTTAGAAGAAGAGCTCCCCCTTAACATGTGCATCATGTATTTGAAATTGTTTAAGCACACGGAGGCAAGAGGAAGAATTAACTTCTTTGATTTCCATTTTCTAAAAGATATCAACATCACTTCCCTGATCAAAACACGTAGATAAAGCATATAAGGGAAGGATGAGGTTTTCATAAGCTTGCTCCCCCTCAATATGTGCCTTGAGATTTGAAAGAGTTTTGCACATAAAAGAGGGAACCTGCACATTGATATAAATTGATCACGTTTCAAATCTTTGTGGTTTAAGATAGATGCTCCCCCTCAACATGTGCATGGAAAATTTGAAATCGTTTGGTACATGTGGGAAGGAGAGCTTGTACATCCTTATAAAACCATTTACCGAATTATCAGTATAAATCTAATTTAAATCACAAATTCTCCCCCGATCACAATTATCAAATCATTTGAGATTTGTGATCTCTGTAGATTTAAATTGATTTGGAAAGCATTTAAGGAGAATTGTGACTTGATTATGAAAAATGTTTTAACTGATAAGGATCGGATTTTAAGACTTTAAACTCCATTTAATAAACATGCATGATTATCTTTTGAAAACAATTGAATGACAAATAACCTTTTAATTTAATTGAAATCATTCTCCCCCTCAATCATTGACATAAGTTGTTGATTGAGAGATAGATATTTTTGACAAATGTTAAGTCCAGATGATTTACAAAAATAGAGTCCGAGTTATTTTTCACAACAATTAGTTTTCATTAGATAGTAAGGATTTGTTTAAAGAATCAGAGCGTGAGATTTGAAAATCAAGATAAAGCATGGCTCTGTTCTTTCTTTGAAAAGCGGGTTACTGCCTGAAATGACAATAAACCATTTCGTTTCACTCTCTCCCAAAGATATTTTTGATTTTTTGATTTTTTTTTAATTTTTTTTAAGAACATTCGAACAACATCTAAAATCCCGTGTCATTCTTTGAATGACAGCACAAAGACCGTAGATATTATCGAATCGAGAAAAACATGACAATAATGACAATATTTTTTGAAATTTTTCAAGATTTTCAAATTTTTATGGATTTTTGAAAGTTTTATATTTTTCTATTTACTTTTTGTTGGTTTTGTAATTTTGTATTTTGCTTTTTGAATAACTATTTACAAGAGATAAATTAGTTTAAGAGAATGATGAAATGAGTACCGAGATAAGGATATCGTTCAGCACGTTATAGAAGAAAGAAATCAACATCTCTTAAACTTTAACCACCAAAGCATTCGAGGCTTCTAAGAAAATCGAATTAAGACAATTTCCCCCAAGAAGTAGAATGTGAAGGATAACAGTCTCATTGAATGAAGCTCAACAACCCAAAGAAACATGAAAACACCGAAGTAACAAGTTGAACCAGTGATCCTTTCTGCGGTTATCAAACTCGGGATACATGATTAAGCCCGATCACATGAACCTGTTGTGCATCCCCGATGTAATCATCATTCTGCGGATTTGTGCAGTCGTCTGTATGGGAGAACAATTATATCAACATCTTCAATTCACCAAATGCATTCTAGTTATCTTACATATAACCAATTAGCCCATAGTGTACACATGTACCCAACCAGAGTGAAGACTCTGACATCCAAGTAACATGTTGAATCACTGATCATCTCTGTGGATATCAACTCTGGAATAAATGAATAAGCTCGATCATGTAAACATGTTGTGCGTCCCTGATGTACACAAATCTCTCCCCTGATGGTTGCGATCTCATCGAAATCATCATTACATAGTGTACATAAAGCAAAAACCAGAAGCACTTTATCATAACCATATCGAAGATGTCGATAAGCAATATCATCTCACGCTCCAAATATTCTTCTCACATTTCTTCCAACTGAATGCTGATGTAACACATACCAAAAGTCTCCAGAGACCATTTCCCCTAAATAGTTGGAATAATACATCCTTCCCCCAAATAGTTGGAATAATATATCCTTCCCCCAAATAGTTGGAATAATACACCAAAGGCTACGAGTTAAACACTGAGTTTCTCTACGGTTATGACCATTGTCTTTCCTGGATAACTTCAATCAGGTAGAAGTGTTAAGTTCATCATGTGTACTCGTTGTGCTTTTAGATATATGTCTCCTTCCCCCTTGCTGGTTTTGATACCTCAGAATCAGCAAAACATAATATACCGTAAACATGAAATCTTGTGATAAGAACTCAAATAGCCCAAATGAATCCTGTGAGAATCAACTGCTACAGAAACTCTCTCTGACTATCTTTATCAACCCATATGTAGACAATTTGAAGTGACCACTGTTGAAGAAAACCCGATATACCAAACTTGAAACTGAAGTCGAATTCCCCACATTTGTATCTTAAGCTTGCACTTAATGATGGAAGAACGGTGTTGAGAATCTACACTTCAAGCAAATCTCTAAGTACTCACTACTCAAACAAAGTATGAGACATTAACACCTCTTGAGATTATCCACATCGTCATCTGCATGTGACACTGAGTAAAACAACGTAACTCCTAATAGTGATAGTTAACCAGGTCTTCAACCAACCACCTCGACTGCTGGTAACTAGATAACCCAAGACTTGAACTCAAATTCTTAAACCCGAGCAAGATATCAAATAAAAACACGCCTTTGTGAACGTCAACTTCAACCTCAAATAAGTGATAAATGAGTAACTTCGAAGTAATCAACTTGTGTCAAATGTCCAACACGTGAATAAACATACAATCGGATGTACATTGACCCACTGAATGAACCGGAGCAAATGATTCCTCCACATCAATGGATTCTTCCTTAAGGTATACATGTAGAAACTAATATGGAAGATTCACCAATAATGTCTTTGAGCGGATGAGGTAGTCATTTTCCTTAATGTTCATGTGGTTGATTTACAGAGTGCACAATAATCCGTGAAGATTTGGCAAAGGGATACCAAAGAGCGGATCATTATTCATGAACAGTAATCCGTGAAGATTTGGCAAAGAAGTACCAAAGAGCGGATCATTATGCATGAGTGCAACAACAATGATAGTCATTAACAATGCCTTGAGGAATAACTGGAGATTAGGCTTCTTGAATAGTCTGAGCTGTACTTCTTAGATGGAAAACCAGTTGAATCAGAAGTAACCGGAGCAGGAGCTTTAGGAACTAGATGATCAACATTCGTTGAAGGTTGGAAGTATTCATCAAACATAGGTTGAAACACTAACTCCCAAACAAAAGATCCCAGATAACATTAGGCGTTGGAGGAGAGTCATCAAACATTAAGTCGTATGACCATTATTCAAATATCCATCAATATGTAGTATATTCCCTTTTCTCCCCCTCAAAAATTGCAAATGAAGTTTGCCATTTTTGATTAATCAAGTGAATAAGAATGGATACCAATGAACGAAGATCCACTTGAGGATTGAATGAGCATGGAAAAACATGAAGCTTGTTGATGAAGAATGTCAATGAGAATGGTCACAAAAATGAAGATTTATCTTGCATACTGAGGCGTACACTTTTCTTTTCTTTGAGGAACGGGGCCTGAAGTGTTATCTGCAGACGCCATAATGATGAAGTACGAGGCTTGAAATGATGTGAACAGACGTCATAGCAGATTAAATATCAAGGTTGAGTAACTTGAACCCGTGAGTAATGAGATATCAATCCATTTGTTATCCATACTTTAAGCGAGTCCATGTAGTGAAGGATCGAAGTATCTGCAACTGAGTAAGGAATACCTGCACTAATGTCACACCCCCAAATTACCTGTTTTGCAGCTGAATGGAATTCTTGGGGGATGACTGTCATAGCATCAAAGTTACAGTTATATCGAACGACCTAAAGTGTCGTTTTGAAAATATCGTTTGATTCATTAAAATAATCAGAGTTTACAAACATTAGGTCCCAAAAGAAAATCAACTTGTGCGGAAATTAGTTTGATACAAGCCAAACGATGTTTTTAAAGTGCATAAATCCCATGTGTGACGCGTCGTCACCACGACTCTATGATATGTCCATATGCATGCCATGAAGTGAATGCCTTAGATACCTGAGATAAAACATGCTAAAAAGTGTCAACACAAAGGTTGAGTGAGTTCATAGAGTTTGTGTTGAAATGTAAAGCATTTAAAGAATGTTCATGCAGCAAAGGCATTGTAAATCCACTCAGTTCCAAATTCCGCCCATATAAAACTTGCAACCTGTGTGTTCACAACCCATTGCCTAAAATAGAACTGTCAATCTTGTTTGTAAGTAGGACATATGTGCATACGATATATACAAGTACTTAATGTAAAGAATCACAGCCAACTGAACCTCTTGACAAGTCTACATTGTTTGTTGTGTCTCATTGAATAACGGATTATATTCACCCCAGGTCAATTCATCAGGGACACAAGGGTGGGGGCGTCAGCCCGATAGTACTATCAATACCTCTCCGCCGGCTCCCGCAGGAGTTAACCAGTTGCTAAAGTATGTATGTTGAGGCATAATTGAAAACAAGTTTAGCACATTAAGGCACATATCGCAATAAACCACACATAATGTCCAAAGAGTATAAGAAGTATGGTGTAACACAATTGTATAAATGGTTTGAGTATTCGCAAGAGTAAAAACAAGTATTTAAGCATGTATCTCCCCCAAAGAGTTTGTAAGAATTTAAACGAGTAAAAGCGGGGTATGAACTCACAGTAGTCCTTAAAAGTTTAGAGTACTTGTGAAAGTAAATGAAAATAGTTGAGCATGTATCTCCCCCAAAAGTAATTCAAAAGATATAAAAGTAGGGGCTATGAAACTCACCTGGTGCAATAGTTATGATGACAAAGTGGATGCACAGAAATGATACGCAACTCTCTAACCGCGACCTATGATGAATGATATGATCTAATATAAATCATGAAACAATGTCGTGCATGCAAATCCACATGTAATCTATACCACTTGTACATTTTGAAAATAGAATTTATCGTCGAAATATATGTTTATGACATCTCGTCATGTTATAAAATACTTTACAAGTATATATGTTGAATCAATATCCTACGATAGTCGTTTAATGATTTATTATGAAATTATAACTTTTCGTCGTAAAACAATATAATTTGACAAGTCATGAGAGTGACTAAATGGCCTTGAAAAGCTAGTCGTAAAATGGTGCACATCGAGTGTTAGGAAACAAACTCAACGGTTTTGGAAAGCTTGTAGCATTATCTCAAAGTTTTAGCTTTTAAGTTTTCATCCTAGAGGTCTCGATCACGGAGAAAAATATAGGTTAAGTATGGTACTTGTGTCCAAAATATCGTTTAAGGGTGGTTTTCGGCAAAGTTTAAGTGACCGTATTCTACTCGTTACAACTCCGTTTGACAAACGGTTGGACGTTTTGGAAAATATGCTAGGCGAACTTACTTTTACTAGAAGACATCGTTTTCTAAAAAGTATTCCATCGATGTTAAAAACGACCCTCAACATGGTCCTTCGTGGCCGTAATATTTGTCTAATAGAAATATATTAGTTTTTCTTACATAATAAAGTTACGGCAACTTTGTTAAATCGCGTGTAATTTAATCGTTACAAGTCCGTTTTCTACGTTTTATATGTCCTTAGCTTCGTATCAAAGTATACTATACTATTTTTGATAAGTCGACACAATTTATAACGCTTAAGACTCATTTTTTACTCGTAAAAAGTCGAGACAGCATGCTGAATTTTCTGAAACAATTAGTTTTCGTCGTCAACTTGAAAAATTCATAACTTCTTCGTTATAGCTCCGTTTTAATCCGTTCAAGCGGCCACGTTTTCGTTTTAAAGTGTATTTTCTGAATATCTAGCCCAAATATTTTTATCAACTGTCAAAATTTCCAGAATTCGAAAATAAGATCAGACCTCTAAATAAAGTTGTCGAAATGAGTTTTTCTCGCGCAAAACCTATTCTAACCAATTCCAATCAACGTCAAAGCTATTCTAAACCTACCATACACCTTCTTAGGGTGTCATGGGTTCCTAGACATCATCAAAAATGATATGTTACATGGGATTATTATTTGGATAATTATATTTCATAATAAGTAATAAAAACATTAAAAGTGGTATAAACTCATATGTAACATGCATGATTTCTTGCAAAAATGATGAAATAACATAAAAATGAATATGAAAGAATTATGATGATCATGAAAAGCTTACTTGAATGATGTTGTGGAAGAAAATGATGAAAACCTTAATTAATCTTTAGGTTTTTATTTCAAAACCTTGAAATAGATCACTAATTGAACTTGATAAACACATGAGCTAGAAAAATTTATGGTTTCTTCATGTTCTTCTTGTTTGGCCGGTTCATGGATGAAAAAGAAAGAATGGTTTTGATTTTTACCTTGGATAAATGAGTTTGTATGAGTTTGTTTGTAATTAATGATTATAAGGAAATATCTACTCTAAATAAGCACATGTGTACAAGTAAATATGAAAGATCTTTTTATAAATGGTGTGTCATGGAGAGGGTGTCGGCAAGCCCTTCATGGGTAGACAAATGATAAATTTTTAATGTGTTAAATGTATTAAGTGTAAGTATTATATATAATCTGTAAGTTTAAATAGGTATTTAGTGTAGCGTTAACTAAAAATAGATTTTAACGGAACAAAATAAAATGTATTGAAGTCATAAAAATTATAAAAATACATTTCTTACAAGAATTTAGTGAATAAATATTTATCGTGTTGAATTTACGAAAACCGTCGTAAATATATATATATAACAATTTATATACAAAATAAATTGAAAACATCGGGTAAACTAATAATATAATTTTTATAGTCTTAAAATGAGTATAAAAATATATTAGGAGTATTTTTGGAAGTGTCGGATCAATGTTTCAAAATAATGTTTACGCGATAGCGTTTATTTAATAAGAAAATAAACGTTTAATGTAAAATGCAAAACCCATGCATAAATTGATATGAAATGATGTTACTAATGATGTGTAGACTAAATCTAGTCTATATGAAATGTCCTGAAATTACGAGTTGCACAACTAACATTACAAACTTGATTGCATATATATTGGCTAGTGACATTAGTATCCAAATCCTTTGGGGCTTCACTGTCAACCTTGATTTTGCCATTGGAAAACAACTTTCCGGTAGGAATCCACCTAAGTCCAGCATCCTTAAACATTCTACCTGATGGTATCCACTTATGACAAGGTCTAGGAGTGTTAAGCTTCTTATGCACAGTGGAAGACTTATCGATATTCCTAGACTCCAAAGATTTAGCAGCTGGTATCCATCTAGGCAAGGTTTTTTGTTTGTTTTGCTTCATAACATGTTGAACCTTAGTCACGTTAGTAGTCTTAGTGGATTGTACCTTGGCATGTGAATTTGGAAAATGTTTCTTAAGTGGAAAAGACTCAGAATTTCTAGTTTTGTTTTCTACATGCTTAGCATTCATATGCACATAAGTACTCTTAGATGCACGCCAATCCCTAGTCTTTTGAGTGTTCCTAGGTAGTGGTTTACATCTACTAGCAGTGCCTTGAAATCTCATAGAATTCCTCACCCTAGGTCTTGCACCTAAAATTCCGTCTTTTCGAATATGTGCCTTTTTCCTAGATCTTTCTAGATAATAGTTCTTCCACAAGTCATTCATATGATATGAATTCTGGGTTTTAATGCTTGGTTTTGACACTGTTTTCGAACTAATCCTAGAGGTGCTGGGAGTAAAAGTAGCTGCATGTTGAGGTTTAGAGGAACTAGAAGCATGACTCTTAGGTAACACAGGTGAAGTGACTGGTTTTGACAAAACTTGTTTCTCATCAACTTGGGAGGAAAACCGTGTTTTTGAAAATTTTGGTCTTTCGGATATAAACGCAGTAGGCTGCCTAACAACAGACCGGTTTCTAATGGGATGAGAAACTGGTTTCCCCAAGGTTGATGGTTTTGTAAACTTAGTGTTCACACTTTTCCCTACAGTTTTCCTAAGCTCATTCTTTAAGGCAACAATAGCGAAACTCTTATCCTGAAGTTGAGCTTTGAGTTCATCAATTTTTTCTATCAAAGAGTTTGTTTGTTCCATTGACTTAGTTCTAGCTTCTTTGACAGAGTCACTTAGTTCTATGTGATGCTTTCTCAAAGACTCATTTTCCTTTAATAATTTAGCCACATAAATTGACAGTTCATTATTTCTTGTTATAATAGCATCAATGTCTTGTGTATTCATGACTAAATTACTTTTCTCATTCAAGACAGAAATATGTTTCTTCAGATTGTAAATGGTTGACTCTTTGTCTTGAAGCTGAGCTTTCAAAGTGCTCATTTCAAAAAGTTCACGGAATTCAGGAAGTTCTGGTTTTTTACATGGTTTGTTAAGTTGAAAACTTTCTTCTTTACTCTGTATCGCGATTTCAAGTGAAATGCAATGTTTTTCAAGATTTGAGAATTTGTTTGAAAGTTCATCAAAAGCCTTCTTATCAACCATATCTTTTGTTTTGAAACACTTAATCTCAAACTCAGCCTCAGTAACAGAACATTTATGAAAGTCATGTTCAGCATCATGATCAGTTTGATTAAGTACTTTAGCAGATGCACTATGTTGAACAGTAAAGGGTACCTCATTACATGACACCTGCTCAATTTCTGGTATGATATCTGCATCCACATCATGTGTAACAAGAGTCACTGGACCTCTGGATATGTCAAGCTTATCAATATCTGAGCCTCTGTATTCAGTGCCAACTGATCCAACATCTGGTGCTTTACCCAACTCATCATTATATGTTGACTCTGACATTCTGCATTCAGCAACACCCGATTCTTTAACAGATACATTACCCAACTTATCACAACTATCTCTCAACTGCATCTGACACTCATTCACGTTTACATCTTTATGTGTAACTTCCTCAATGTACTTCTCCACATTATCCATGATTTGTATTAATGTCTCAATGAACACGCTAATTTCCATTCCAGTGTGTCTCTTGAAAGACATTTCAGTCATGTCTTGATCATAATCTGATGTAAATTCCCCACGGATGAATGACTGAAATTGGTTGTGGATCACTTGAAGTGCAGCACTGGAACTAACCTTTTGAACCTTCTCTTTATCAAGTTGTTGTTCCAATTGTTCTAAGTTCAATAGTATTGTTCCCGTTAATGTGGATAAGTCTTGACGGTAAAGGGCAATGCATGTTCGTTCCATTCCAATCGGTGTGAGTAACATAAGGTGTGAGTGAAGTTGTTGATAAGATTCAATGCTACATTCCTTTTGCATGGCATTCTGTAGTCCAAGAAGGTGCAATTCTTTTTCATTGGACTCAGAGCATGAAGAACTCAAATCATCATTGATTGATTCCATCATCTGTATTCGATCAGTATAGCTAATATTCTCATGGTTGTCTACAGCATCATACAATTTGAGTACTTCTGAAATCACTGGGTCAGTAGAGTAAGACATGATGTGGTAGAATGCACGGGATTTTACAAGTCTATGATTTAAACCGAGAAATAAAGTCTTTCGCGGGATTTTACTAAAATCAAGACCAAACCGTTAAGCAATGACCAATGGAATGTGTTAAGATGACTGATGGATTGACACAATGATAGACAATTGTGTGTTAGGATATATGATTGTTTGTAGGATTAGCAGAGATGTTGTTTGGTTGAGATTTGGATTGGTTTATGCCCGTTTTTACTGAGAAATTTAGGTCTAAAAACATAAAAACCTCAATAACTTCTGTTCGAAGCCGATTTAGGCCTCGAAGATTTACCTGAATCAACTTTAGTTACTTTGGCGTGCCATTCTCCTCGTTCTCACGGTCGTTTTGATGGGTAGAACTCTGAAAACGGAGTTACGGTTTAAAAGTTATGGCCGTTTGAAGTTTTATCGGGAATTGTCAACAAGTCGCCAAGAATTCTTGAACCAAGTCGCTAAGTAGCAACTCGCTAAGATCTCAATTTCCTGTGAACCAAGTCGCTAAGACCCAAGTCGCTGGACACAAGTCCCTAAAGCACCAAGTCGCTACACAGTCAAGTCGCTAAAGAGCAACTCGCTAAGGTCCAAGTCGCTAACACCAAGTCGCTAAGAATTTACACTACAACTCGCTAACATATAATGAAGCAAGTCGCTAACCTCACCAAGTCGCTAGCCGTAGTGGAGAATCCACTAACTTGTACTATTTGTTGGCTTGTCTCAATAGACAAGTCGCTAGGACCAAGTCGCTACCAAAAAGCACTACAACTCGCTACCTTTTTATGAAGCAAGTCGCTATGATGAAATTCACTACGAGAACCAAGTCGCTACCAAGAAAAACTTCAAAAACACACTTTTCAATCCAAAACAAGCTCAACCACAGTGATTCAAGCCTACCAAATCAAAACCTAAACACTTATGATGATCCTAAACACAAAAGTACAATCAAAATCCAAGCTTTAACACACAAAAAGATCCAAATGATGCAAAAACCACTAAACTTTTTCAACCTCAAAAATCATCTAAAAACCACTAGAAATCTAAGGATATGTAAGAGATGATCTAACCATGGCGCTCTGATACCATTTGTAACATATTGGATTTCACAAACACATCAAACCATAAACAAAGGTGGCGTACAAGATGAGTTTTAGAGAGAGAAATTTAGAGGTTTAAGGAACTTTAGTGAGAGAAAGAAAAATCTTATTATGAGCTCCAACTCTCTACCTTGGAAGGTAGAGAGTATTTATAGTCATTTCACAAATCGCCACATATCGGCTGTGGATCAGGCATACAGTGGGTAAAGACCCGTCCGTCCTCCACGGTGTTACTTAAACTAAATACTACTTAACTTATATAACTACGACTACGAGCTTTCTAACGGATACATATACTTGAGGTGACCGACACTTTAATACCTAGATTTTCTAAATCCTAACATTAATCAATGCTAAACTTCCAGATTACTTATGGGCAGAAGCTGTATCAACTGCATGCTACACTCAAAATCGATCAATGATTACAAAACGCCACAACAAAATACCTTTTGAGCTTATCCACAACAGAAAACCGAATCTTAAACACTTTCATGTATTTGGATTCCTTTGCTACCCAAATAATGATCGTGATGACTTTGGAAAGCTCAAAGCCAAAGCTGACATTGGAGTCTTTATTGGATACTGTGAGAATTCTAAAGGTTACCAGATCTGGAATCGTCGTACAAAGCAGGTTATGGAAATGATACATGCAAATTTTGATGAGCTTACCGAGATGGCTTCTGAGCATAACATCTTGAAACCCGGTCACAACCGTTTAAACTTCCCTCAAACCCCATCATCAGCTGAACCAAGCCCCCAGCTTACTCGTCAATAAATGGAAAAGCTATTTGCTCCTCTGTTTAGTGATGACATTGATGAATGTGCTCCAGGTGTATCCAATGTTTCCGCTGCTCAACCTGATCATATTCCAATACCTGATACACCTGCTACAACAACTACTGTTGAAGAAGCACCACCAGTTGACTCTACAACAACAGTTGAACAAACTGCTTCCAACGACGTTGAACCAACTGATGATGTTCTGAACAATGAAGTACCCCCACCTGCAGATTTTGATCCAAATGCGTTCTTTAACCTGTTTGCTAATGAAACTGCTGCACCTGATGTTGCGGAATCATTTACAAGCCATTTGAATTCTCAAAATCTGCACAGTGTATACCAACATCAACCCTCTACACATCGTTGGACAAAAGACCACCCCCTTGAAAACATTATTGGTAACCCGAATCAACCAGTCGTAACGAGACAACGTCTTCACACAGATGGTGAACATTGCATTTATACACTCACTGTCTGCCAATCTGAACCTAAAAACATTAAAGATGCAATGACAAAAGACAACAGGATTGAATCCATGCAAGAAGAACTCAATCAATTCAAACGTCTTGAAGTATGGGAACTGGTTGAAAGACCAACAGGGGTCTACGTCATTCGTCTCAAATGGACTTGGAAAAACAAATTGGATGCTGAAGGGAACGTAATTAGAAACAAGTCATGTCTGGTGGCTAAGGGTTATAGACAGGAAGAGGGTATTGACTTTGAAGAATTATTCGCTCCAGTTGCTCGTCTTGAGGCTGTTCGGATCTTTCTTGCGTTCGCGGCTCATATGAATATAACGGTCTTTCAGATGGACGTCAAAACTGCTTTTCTGAATGGTCAACTGAAAGAAACGGTTTATGTCAGCCAACCAGAAGGATTCGTTGATCCTGAGTTCCCGAACCATGTCTACAAACTGAACAAAGCTCTGTATGGAGTCAAACAAGCTCCTCGGGCGTGGTACGATAAGTTATCATCCTTCCTCATTGACAATAATTTCACCTAAGATTCGGTCGACCCAACTCTTTTCATACAATATCACGGGGCACACATTTTAATCGTTCAAATTTACGTGGATGACATCATTTTTGGGTCAACATATAAAAAGTACTCAATCGCTTTTGCAAAACTAATGAAAAAACATTTTGAAATGTCTATGATGGGTGAACTTACGTTATTTCTAGGACTGCAAGTTCATCAATCACCCCGTGGTATTTTCTTGAGTCAATCCAAATATGTCCTTGAACTGTTAAACAAATTTGGAATGCAAAACTGTGACACCTATGCCACACCAATGGCACATACCAAGAAACTTGACGCTGATCTACATGGGAAATTGGTAGACCCTACCAAATACCGTAGTATCATTGGGTCTCTCATGTATCTAACAGCTAGCAGGCCTGATATTGTTTTTGCCGTATATCTTTGCTCCCGTTATCAGTCGAGACCAACTGAAACCCACCTCTCTGAGGCTAAAAGAATCCTCCGATACATCAAGGGAACCATTAACTTGGGGATCTGGTATCCGAAGGATTCTGGTTTTGAACTAATAACTTTTTCAGACGCTGATCACGCATGATGCTTAGATTCACGAAAAAGTACTTCAGGAGCATTACAATTTCTTGGTGATAAACTGGTGTCATGGCAATCGAAGAAGCAGGATTGTACATCGCTGTCCTCAACCGAAGCAGAATATGTAGCCATGTCGGCGTGTTGTCCATGAAAACACAACTCAAAGACTATGGTTACGTATTTGACAGAATCCCGATGTACTACGACAATCGGAGTGCTATTGCGATCTCGTGCAACTCTGTTCAACATTAGAAATCAAAGCACATCGATCTTCGATATCATTTCATCAAGGAGCACGTGGAACAGGGTACTGTTAAATTCTACTTTGTGGGTACTGAATAATAAATGGTAGATCTTCTCACCAAAGCCTTAGCTCTTGCTAGGTTTAATGAGTTGGTCCACCGGATTGGTATGAGGTGTTTGACTCCAGAGGAACTGGATGAAATTTTAGAACATTCTTGAAACCAGTCAAACACCAAAACCTCTTTTTTAAATATTTTTCAAAAACAAAGTACAAAAATATAAAATCTAATAAACCAACAAAAATATTCTTCTATCTATATTTCTTTTAACATGGCAAGTACAAATCTTTCGTCAACACTCTAATCTTTCAAAATTCAGTATTTTTCTCGATCAAGTGTTGAGGGGGAGAAAGCAAATATTTTTCGGTTTCATAAAACCTTGTACTTGCATGTTACCTCATCCCGGTTGTTTATTTATTAATGGTGGTCACATTTCTGGTTTATTGACACTCCTCGGACTAAAATTTATAAAACTTCATTATTTCTTAAGTCGAGGGGAGTGTCGTCAAGTTTCTTTCCAAATATCTCTCGTTTGGTAACCAAAATGGAAGTTATGGACATTGGATGTAAATGGTAAAGGTGTAGGGACTAAGTGTGTCAAAGGATCAAAGTATTTTAAACAAAATACCTCACCTAACTTTCAAAAATCACATTTACTCATACACATTTATTATTCACCAACCAAAACCTACGGCTAAGAATCATTCTTCAAATCCTTGTTCTTGATCATTAATTTGTAAGTGTTTTATCAATCTTTTTGTTAAAACAAACAAGGGTTTTGATTTGTTTGAAAATCCAACGGTTAAAATTCGCGTTTGAGTAACTTTTGTGTTCTATGCGTAAGCTATGAACACAAAGTCTACATTTGTGTGTTTGTGATGTTAAAAATGATGTTAATATGCTCAAATATTCATACCATAAACGTTGTCAACAAACAAATCCACCCAGAAACATGAATTGTACGTTTTTCAAATTAGGGTTCTTAAGCGTAAAATTGGGTGTTCTCATATATGGGAGTTTCTGGATAAATGGATGGGTGTGTACTATTGTTTTCATGATTAATTGATAGTATCTAGGCTTAGATCATTCCCGAAAACATCAATTGTGATTTAGGGTTTATGTTCATGAGAATTAGGTACTTTTGATTCACGAGTCCATTTATGTTAAAACTTGGATAAAACAACTCAATAGACTTCCTAGACATCCCAGAAAAATTTTGGTGCATTTCCTATGGCTAATTATCTTAGTCGTAATTCTTGAATTTTAGGGTTTAAGTGTTTACGCATAAGAATCTCTACGCGTAACTGTTTTGTTGCGAATTCATGATTTGAACTAAAAAGAATTGAATGTATGTGTTAATATTGGTACTATGATGAACTTATTTCAGGTTTTCTACGCGTGAAAATTCAGAATCAAGGTTACTTGAACATCTACGCATAAGGATCACCTTACGCGTAGAATGTTATGCGTAAGAGAAATCTTACGCGTAAACTTTACGCGTAAGGTTCTACAATGGGAACTACGCGTATCCTGTGAAGGATATGCGTAAACAGTAACCTCTACGCATAAGGTTCACTCTTACGAGCAAGCCTTAAGGGTAAGGTTCCATATACGCTTACGCGTAAGCTTTACGCATAAGGCCCTCTTTTCCTACGCGTAATATTACTTACGCGTAAGTCAAGAACCTACGCATAAGCTTACGTTTACGCGTATAATCACTCCTGTTTACGCATAAGCTTGCAAAATCTATGCCTAAGCCTAGTTTTAACCTAAATTATGAATTGTTACGCGTGCAAACCTGTAAATAAATAAATCATAACGCCACGAAACCAAAATGTCAATAATAAGCTTAAACGTTTAATAAGTTGTGAAAAATAAGTGAAAACTTGGACTTTAACCAACTCACGAAACTTATCACGACATCTTTGGACTATTGGACTAACAAGTGACATTGGACTCGTAACAATCATCGGCATATCAGATTCAAATAATAGACAATAAAATCAACGGTTGACTAACGTAATGTCTTTCGATATGTTGGTTCTTTTGGCTAAATATCTTTCAGATCACGACATGGACGCTCAAATGCAAAATGTGGAAGCACCAAACGTTCTCACTGTTGAAGATATCTTCCCTCATGGTTATCCAATGAAGATTGGAAAGAATAACCTTCGAGTTGATTTTGATAGTCTCACCTGCTCAGAGTCTTCTTGTTTGATTGATGTGGACATTCTGAAGAATCACCGTATCAGAACATGCTCACCAACTCTGCTACAGTACCGGAGATCTACATTCACCAATTCTGGCATACAATGCAAAAGATCAAAGGTCAAAATGCTATGACGGTGACGCTCAACCACAAACAAGTCACCATCACACCAGCAGACTTAAGAGCTATTCTTCTCATTCCTGTCATCGAGGCCGTTCTACAATTCATGATCGACATTGGTTATGACGAAGCTGGAGGAGTAATCAAAAAGCATTCATCCATGGATCTAAAGAATATTCTTTAGCCATGGAGAACCCTCTACATCATTATTGCCAAATCCGTTTCTGGATGTGATAGTGGTTATGAGCATCCCAAGCTCATGGAACTACAGATCTTTTGGGCTTTGGTCAACATGAAGCACATTGAAGTTGAAGCTCTGATATGGGATGACATGATGTCTTTCCTCAAAAAACTTGGCTCCAAAATCCCATATATCAGATATACCAAATTGTTGATCCAAAGAGCTCTAGGGTATAATCCTGATATCCCCTTGAGACTCAATGACCCCAACAATTACTGCATGTTGTATGAGCCTACTCTAACAGTCAGATTTAAGGAATCAACAACAAAGAAACAATGTGCAATGTTGCCAGATCACCTTCTAACTGATGCAATCAAACAACTTTACTCATACAAAAGGTATCTGGTAGTAGTTGATGAAGGCAAAGTAGGTTTTCTTGATGAGAAGTCCTCTGGTACACCTACTAGGAAAACCAGGAGAGGCAGTGCAGGGAGTGTTACAAGTACTGAGAGCTAGAGAAAGTATCCTAAGAGGTCACATACTCTCAAAAGGAAAGTTCCCGCTAAGGAAGCCATTCCTATTCCCAAGCCTGAACCGTAACAAAAGCTAGTGGATGAAAGCTCTGAGGAAACTGAATCAGACGAAGAGGTCACCTACTCTGAAACTGCAATCGATGACACTCAAAGAGTAGCTAAACCTCCCAGTCAAAAAGCTAAAAAAGGTAAAAGGAAAACTCCTGTGCTTGAGCATGATAAGGAAAGTTCTGAAGAAGAACCATTTGATGAGAAAAGAGAATATCAAAAGAAGTAGAAGAATCACTGACTCAAATATCTTGCCGATGAATTCGTACTGGATCAAACTTGTGGCCCCAGAGTGTTAGTATTTAGAAAATCCAGGTATTAAAGTGTCGGTCACCTCAAGTATATGTATCCGTTAGAAAGCTCGTAGTCGTAGTTATTTAATGTTAAGTAGTATGTAGTTAGGTAACACCGTGGAGGACGGACGGGTCTTTACCCACTGTATGCCTGATCCACAGCCCATCAGTTGGCGTTTTATTGTAAGACTATAAATACTCTCTACCTTCCAAGGTAGAGAGTTGGAGCTCATAATAAGATATTTCTTTCTCTCACTAAAAGTTCCCAAACCTCTAACTCTTTCTCTCTCTAGAAATCATCTTGTATGCCTAATATGATAGTGATTTGATGTGTATGTGAGATCCAATATGTTACAAATGGTATCAAGAGCCATGGTTAGATCATCTCTTACATATCCTTGGATTTCTAGTGGTTTTTAGATGATTTTTGAGTTTGAAAAAGTATAGTGGTTTTTGCATCATTTGGTTCATTTCTAGTGTTAAAGTTTGAATTTTGGGTGTACTTTTGTGTTTAGAATCATTGTATGTGCTTGGGTTTTGATTCGGTGAGCTTGAATCACTGTGGTTGAGCTTGTTTTGGATTTAAAAGTGTGTTTTTAAAGTTTTTCTTGGTAGCGACTTGGCTCTCGGAGTGAATTTCTTGGTAGTGACTTGCTTCAGTAAAAGGTAGCGAGTTGTAGTGAGCTTTAGTAGCGACTTGGTCATAGCGACTTGGCTTTTGAGACAAGCCGACAAACAGTACACTTAGTGGATTCTCCACTACGGGTAGCGACTTGGTAAGGTAGCGAATTGCTTTCAATTTTGATAGCGACTTGTTCTTCAAGTTTCTTAGCGACTTGGTCTTAGCGATTTGGACATTAGCGAGTTGCTATTTAGCGACTTGATTTCTTAGCGACTTGGTGCTTAGCGATTTGCTTTCAAAATTCGTAGCGATTAGGATCTTAGCGACTTGTATTCTTAATACTTAGCAACTTGGTTCTTAGCGACTTAGTTCAAGGATTCTTAGCGACTTGGTTGACTTTTGTTTGTAATACGGTTTTCTCTTGATTTAGTAAAATCCCGTGAAAGAATCTATTTCCCGGTTTAATCATTTAGTTATAAAATCCCGTGTAATCTTTAAACATGTCTACCAACGTACCTACAATCATCTCCACTGTTGCCGAGGATGTTCAAGCAGCTGGTTCAGATACTCGTCCACCCATGCTTGACAGAACTGACTACGACTCTTGGGCTCAAAGAATCAGATTGTACTGTCTTGGAAAGGAAAATGGGGTCAACATTCTCAAATCGATTGATGAAGGACCTTATCAGATTGAGACTACAAGAGACTTAATTGATACAGCTGCAGATGGAACAATGATCTATGGAACAATGATAAGGAGAAAAAGAGATTCGATGCTGATATCAGGGCTTCTAACATCATACTTCAAGGTCTTCCAAAAGATATCTACAAGCTGATCAATCACAACACCGAAGCCAAGGCAGTGTGGGATAATGTCAAGATGCTTCTTTCTGGTTCTGAATTAACTATCGAAGACAGAGAATCACAACTCTATGATGAATTTGAGCACTTCAAGATGAAACCAGATGAGAGTGTCTATGAGTATTACGTAAGATTCCAAAAGCTTGTTAATGACATGAGGAACATCAGAATGACTATGCCAAACATTCAGCTGAACTCAAAATTTGTGAACAACATGAATCCCGAATGGCACAAGTTTGTCACCTCTGTGAAACTAACCAAAGGATTGAAGAATACAAACTATGAGCAACTCTATGCCTTCCTTTTTCAGAATGAGAGACATGCTATGTTTGAAAAAAGGATTCTTGATCAGTTCAAAACAAACCAGGGAGAGACAAGCTCATCAAATGATTCAACTGCCTTCTACTCAAACATTGGAATTACCACCAAATCATCTCAAGTTATACCCATGGGTAATGGTAATTACAAACTCATTCCCGATCCTATGTTCAAACAAGTTGATGCTGATGCACACGTGGGAAACTTCATTAATCAACTGGCTCTCATGATTAGTCAAAACATGAACTCTCTCCCACATACCAACAACAATCTCAGAACGGCATCCAATCCACACAATCAAGCCACTGTCAGAGATGGGAAGGTTATGGTACAGCCGGTTCAAGAAAGGCAATATGAACAAGGAAGAGGTGGAGTCGGTAGAGGATATGTGACAAATCAGAATAGGGGAAGGAATGGAAATCAAGGACAAGCAAAGCCGATCAAGTGCTACAACTGTGGAGGTAAGGGACATATTGCAAGGAACTGCACATCGCCAAAACGCCCTCAGAATGCAGAGTACTTCTGGGATAAGATGTTGCTTGTGCAAGCTCAGGATAATGGTGCAGCTTTGGATGAAGAGGAGTTGCTGTTTCTTGCTGAGGGAAATGCTAAGACATATGATGCAGATGTGGATGAGCAGCCAATTCAGGAAATAGGCCACAATCATCAGAATGCCTTTCAAGTCGCTGATTGTGATGCATACGACTCTGACGTTGATGATGAACCTACTGCACAAACAATTTTCATGGCTAGCATTTCTCAAATGGTCCCCTCTAAAGTCTCTTCATCACCACAAGATGGTCCATCCAAAAACAAAATCATCTCTGAGGTATTAAAACTATACGATGATGTTGATGTGCAAAAGATGCATGACAAAGTACAATCAACTGAAACTATTGAGTCAGATATTGAAAATATGGGTAATCTCAATGTTGTCCCATATGATCAATATGTGAAACAAAGTGAAAGTGAGATTGTACCAAGTGATGCATCTTCTGCAGTCAATGATGACTATATTTTTGATGAATACACTGCATGTGCTCCTGATGATTCTATTATCTCTGAACTTAATGCCTATAAAGAACGAGTGGCCATTTATGAACAACGTACTAAGTTCGAGCTAACCACCCGTGAGTAGGAAATGGATGACCAAATGCGTACAACTATTAGAAAAAGTAAGTTTAGAGAAGAAGTATTAAAACAAGAGTTAAACTCCTTACAAGAAAAGCTTTCTAAAACTTCTAAGCAAAAACAAGAACTTCAAGAAAATGTTAAAATGCTTAAGCAAGAATTCAATGCTAGGGAATCAAAACTTTTGAATGATTTTTCTAATCTAAAAAACTTGAAAAACAAGCTCGAAAATAAGTTGTACGTATAAGGGAATACAATTCAGACTGCTCACATGATCACGAAGCATAGAGTGCTCAGCGATAAGCATAGTATCCCCATTATAAAGGAATCCAACCCTGATTATGGAAATATAGCAAACGCTGCTCAAAATGTAATCTATGATGGCAATGAGATTCTTAAACCTAGACAGACACCTAGTTGCATTGAGTGCACTGAGGAAGATAGAAAATTAGATGATGCATCTAGGGAGAAAATGAATAAGAAGCTAGAAGATCCTGAATGTAAAAAGAATAACATAACGATCAAACCCCATGATTACAAGAAGGAAAACTGGATTTCCTTGAACAAGTTTAAGCCTCAAACGTTGTTAACTCCCGAACAAGTGTTCTGGAAAAAGGATTTAGATAAGCAAAAAGCAGAGAATCTTGTTGTAACAAACCCTCCCCTTAAGAAAATGCCTGCAGCGACTGTGTATCCTCCAAATACACCAATGCATTTAGTTCCTAGAACTATTGCCACTAAGAGCAAGACCTTAATCAGTTAATATGTTATATTTCAGTTATTTGTTGACTTTGAGAAAACTTGTAAGAAAAGGATCACACCCACTGGGATAACTGAAGGGGAAAGGGGTATTGAGCAAACAAAAGAATGTTATTTAACTGAGGTCATGCCTTTCTTTAAACAACTAAAAGATCAATTTGAGAGTCTTAAAAAGGGATAGATACAGATATTAAAGGAATGGAAAAGGAATTTGATGCAATGATTGTTGAGGTTAGTGACTATGATCGAGCATTAAAATATAATGAAATTGAGAGGAAGAACTTGCATACCTTAAATGAGAATCTGATTTCTGATTGTATTTCTCAAGATGTGTTTTATACTGCCACTAATTGTTCTATTACTGCTTCTCAATTTCATGAATTATCTGTTGCTTTTAAAGTCTCCCATGATCGTGTCATTGAGCTTGAAATCAAAAACGCTAAACTAAGTGAGAAAATTGAACAGGATGATCACGATAATTTGGTAAAACATTTTTCTAAACTAGAAGTTGAACATTTTGATTTACAACTAAAATATCAACATCTCAAAGAAATGTTAAAACCTCAAACATCAAGATATCCTCAAATGTTCTAGAGTTTGATGCAGTTTTTGAAATAAACAAACGTGATGAACAGATTCAAGCTCACTGTAACATGATCAGAAAGTTGAAAGCCCAAATTTCTCAATTAAAGGGTGAAATGAACAATGTGACTAGCTCCCAAATGCCTCCTCCTTTAGATTCTCGGAATTCTCAAAATTTTCATCTTCAAAACTTGGTTAATGCTTTACAAAAGGAAAATGAGAGTTTTCTAGAAGAAATGAAAAGGTTAAACGTCATTTCAATGAGTTATTTGAGTCAATAAAAGTCACTCGTAACAAAAATAATGAAAAAATAACTTCATTGCAAAAGGAAATTGAGAATCTGAAGAGTAAGGTAAAAGGGAAAATGCCAATGACAAATAAGGAGAATGGTGCTTCAAAGGTGCATGTCTGTAATAAATATGCTTTGTCTGTGAAATATGTACCTCCTCATCTTAGGAATAACAAACTTGCTATTCAAATGTATTTCTCATACCTTAAGGACAGCCTAGAGTGTCTCCGTGAGATTGTAGAAGAGGATAAGTTAGAGAAACCACTTGATAATGCAATTGGCCATGCATGCTTATATGCCAAACGATCTCAAGAACTTCTAGAATGCTTAATTATAATATGCCCTAAAACCTTAGGTGAGCAAGTCAATCCCTTGATACCTTGTTCTATGCCTAGTGCCAAGTATACAACTCATTCAATGCCCAATGTTATGAATGTGAACTCTAGTATGCCTTCAAGTAGTTCAGATCCCAGCACATCTAAACAGGAAATGCAAAAAGTAGCAAAACCAACTAATGTTCCCATTCCCTCTACAGGAGTAATCAGTGACATTAAAGCGAGCAAGTCAAAGTCTCAAGGCAATACAAGGAATGATAGGACCTTGCAAGCTAAGAATGTGCATTGGAAAAGAGTAGAAGATCACCCTAGGAATACTATGTTTGAATTGAATAAAACGAATCGTGTTGATTCTAGTATTAGCTATAAGCGTACTCTAATTAACTCGTATTCTGCTACTACTTGCAAAACATGTAATGAATGCTTGATTTCTGGTACTAATCATGAATGTGTTGTGAATGGGTTGTCTAATGCTATCAATTGCCAAGTTAAAGTTGTTAATGAAAAAAGTCATGCTAAGAAGGCTAAAAGGCAAAGACGTAAGAAAGCTAGAAAACAGTGGAAACCCACAGGAAGAACATTTAGAAAGATAGGTTATCAATGGATACCTTTTTCTGCTAAGACAATGCCCACTAGAAAATGGATGCCTACTGGTAGAACTATTCCTCTAAGAAGTGAACATACTTTGAATAGGTCAATTACAGACACCAGCAATACATCTATTCCTAATGATTCCATTGCTTCTATTTCTGATATGGGTGTTTTTATTTTTGATGTGGGAGTTCCAATCACTGTTACTAACCAAATGGAACCCATTCTTGCATGGAAGTTCAGTAAAAGCACCAAATATACCCACAAACCAAAACCTACAAATTCTGTAATGGAAGTTCTTCATACCCTTCATATGGATCTGTGCGGACCAATGAGAGTGAAAACGATAAATGGGAAGAAATACATTCTAGTAGTTGTTGATGACTACTCTCGATTTACTTGGGTAAAGTTTTTGAGGACAAAGGATGAAACTCCAGATGTCATCATCAAACTAATCAAACATCTTCAGGTTCGACTCAACAATACAGTCAGAATCGTTCGAACAAACAATGGCACAGAGTTTGTTAACAAAGACTTAATTCAGTTTTATGAAAGTGTTGGAATCAGTCATCAAAGAAGTGTTCCACGAACTCCTCAATAGAACGGTGTAGTTGAAAGACGAAATCGAACTCTTGTGGAAGCCGCAAGAACAATGCTAATTTATTCAAAGGTTCAAATGTTTCTATGGACTGAAGCCATTGCCACTGCTTGCTACACCCAAAATCGTTCCCTTATACACACCTCTCATGGAAAAACTCCATATGAACTTGTTCATAAACGAAAACCTGATCTCTCCTACCTTCGTGTGTTTGGTGCCTTGTGCTATCCAACGAATGACGGTCAAGACTTAGGAAAATTAAGAGCAAAGGCAGATATTGGAGTTTTTGTTGGTTATGCACCAAACAAGAAGGGTTACAGAATCTACAACAAGAGAACCCAAAATATCATGGAAACAATTCACGTTACGTTCGATGAGCTGACCGGTCAAATGGCTCCAGGACAATCCAGTTCTGGACTCGCATCACAAATCTCATCTAGTAGTCCTATCAGTTCTACTCTTGTGTCTAATCATACACCAGCAACTCCTTATGTACCTCCTTCTAAAGATGATTTGAAGAAATTGTTTAATCCTATGTTTGATGAAAACTTTGAGCCAAGTACTATTGATATGTCAATTCCATCAACAGAGGCTGCTTCTATCCCTGTCAATGAAGTCAATCCTTCAGTTTCTATGTCATTAAGTCAGGAAGCGCCTGCTACTGATCAATCTGTCTCATCAATAAACCTTCAATCACCGAGTGTACATCATGAAATTGCTTCTGATTCACAGGATGAAGTTAATCCCTTTGCTACTCCTGAAGATGCTCCATTTGAAAACATATTTGCTCCTGAATCATCATCAAAACCATCTTCATCAGGAGACATCGACTCTGCTACTTTAGTTCCACAACAACAACCACATGAACACCTAAGAAAATGGACACATGATCACCCATTGGACAACATCATTGGAAACCCTTCTCGTCCTGTATCCACTCATAAACAACTTTCTACTGATGCCTTATGGTGCTTCTTCAACTTCGTACTCTCTAAGATCGAACCTAAAGATGTTAAAACTGCGATTAATGAAGACAGCTGGTTCAATGCCATGCAAGAAGAAATTCATGAGTTTGATCGATTAGATGTATGGGAATTAGTACCTGCTCCAGACTGTGCTATGATCATTGCTCTAAAGTGGATATTCAAAGTGAAGCTTGATGAGCATGGTGATGTGCTGAAAAATAAGGCTAGGTTAGTGGCTAAAGGATATCGTCAAGAAGAAGGTATTGACTTTGAGGAATCTTTTGCTCCTGTTGCTCGTATCGAAGCTATCAGAATCTTCTTGGCTAATGCGGCTAGTAAGAACATGATCGTATATCAGATGGATGTGAAAACTGCTTTTCTTAATGGTGATTTGAAAGAGGTGGTTTACGTCAGCCAGCCAGAGGGTTTTGTGAATCCAGAGCATCCTACTCATGTCTATCTCTTGAAAAAGGCCCTTTACGGTTTAAAGCAAGCTCCTAGAGCATGGTATGATACTCTGTCAAAGTTTCTTCTATCTACTGGATTCAACAAGGGAGCAATTGATCCGACATTGTTCACCAGAAAGTCAGGCAAACATTTAATTCACGTTCAGATTTATGTTGATGATATTATCTTTGCCTCGACTGACCCCAATGAATGTGATCGTTTTTCAAAAGAAATGGGTTCCAAATTTCAAATGTCAATGATGGGACAAATGTCATTTTTCTTGGGATTACAAATTTCACAAAGTCCCGGAGGCATTTTTATAAATCAATCTAAATATGCAAATGAGATCTTAAAGAAATTTGGATTTGTTTCATGTGACACCGTTGACACTCCCATGATTGAGCGTACCAAGCTGGATGAGGACCACTCAGGGATCATGGTAGATCAAACAAAATATCGTAGTATGATTGGATCCCTGATGTACCTCACAGCTAGTAGACCAGACATCTTGTTCGCTGTGTGCATGTGTGCTAGATATCAGGCTAAGCCTACTAAAAAGCACCTTGAAGCGGTTAAACGGGTCTTTCGGTATCTCCAAGGAACCATCAATATGGGACTATGGTACCCGAAGGACACTGGTATGTCACTAACAGCCTATGCAGATGCTGATCATGCAGGATGTCAAGATACTCGTCGAAGTACATCTAGAGGTGCTCAGTTGTTGGGTGATAAGCTTGTAAGCTGGTCGTCAAAGAAGCAAATGAGTACTTCTATTTCCTCTACAGAGGCTGAATACATAGCCATGTCATCATGTTGTGCTCATATCCTATGGATGAGATCCCAATTATCTGACTATGGCTTTGAATTCAACAAAATCCCTATGTACTGTGATAAAAAAAGTGCTATTGCTCTCTCATGAAACAATGTTCAACACTCAAGAGCAAAGCACATCGACATTCGACATCATTTCATCCGGGAGCAAGTGGAAAATGGTGTGGTGGAACTCTATTTTGTGAAGTCAGAATACCAGTTAGCAGTCATCTTCACCAAAGCTCTTCCAAGAGAACGTTTTGAGTTTATTCTTCTACGACCTGGCTTGAAAAGCCTTCAAGCAGAAACGCTCAAAAGTCTTCAGGAGGAAGTCGAGGAGTAAAGGTCTTTCTTCATCCATCTCTGTGTACATATTTATTCAAAAAGCAAAATACAAAATTATAAAACCCACGAAAAATCTAATAGAAAAATATAAAACTTTCAAAATCCATAAAAATTTAAAAATTTGAAAAATCCTCAAAAAATATTGTCATTTTGTCATATCTTTCTTGATTTGATTAATATCTACGGTCTTTGTGATGTCAGTCAAAGAGTGACACGGGTCTTTAGATGTTGGTCGAATATACATATTCGTTTAAAAAAAATTAAAAATTATTTTTGATAGAAAGTGAAATAAATGGTTTATTGTCATTTCAGGCAGCAACCCGCTTTTCAATGAAAGAACAGAGCCATGCTTTATCTTGTTTTTCAAATCTCATGCTCTGATTCTATAAAGAATTGCTTTCAATCTTATGAAAACTAATTGCTTTGAAAAATAACTCGTACTTTATTTTTGAAAATCATCTGGACTTAACTTTTGTCATAATATCTATCTCTTAATCAACAACTTATGTCATTGATTGAGGGGGAGAATGATTTCAATTAAATCAAAAGGTTATTTTTCATACAATTGTTTTCAAAAGATAATCATGCATGTTTAATCTATGGAGTTTAAAGTCTCAAAATCCGATCATTATCAGTTAAAACTTTTTTTTCTTTATAATTAAGTCACAATTCTCCTTAAAAGCTTTCAAAATCAATTTAAATCAACAGAGATCACAAATCTCAAATGATTTGATAATTGTGATCGGGGGAGAATTTGTGATTTAAATTGGATTTAAACTGATAATTCGACAAATGGGTTCATAAGTGTTTAGCAAGTTTTCCTCCCCGCATGTGACAAACGATTTCAAATTTTCCATGCACATGTTGAGGGGGAGCATCTACTTTAAACCTTAAATTATTGAAACGTGATTGAATTGTCTCTAAGTGCAGGTTCCCTCTAATATGTGCAAAACTCTTTCAAACTTCGAGGCACATATTGAGGGGGAGCAAACTTTTGAAAACCTCATCCTTCCTCAAAACGTTTTTATCTACTCAAATTGATTGAGAAGTGATGATGATCATTTTAGAAAATGTTAATCAAAAGATTGGACCTTTCATTCTTAATCTAACGATTTCAAAGATCTCTTGCCTCCATGTGCCAAACAATTTCTGAATTTCATGCATATGTTGAGGGGGAGCATTTCTAAAATATCAAAACAATTAAGATACAAAATACTTTGATTTTATATCACAAGTATCTTAATTGATTTTCAAATGGTTTTCAATTGGTTTCAAGGCGGAAGAACTATTTCAAAAGACCGACCAACTTTACTTTATGCATGGTGATATAAGGATGATAAGGTTAGGTTGAGGTCCAATGATCCGCCAGAACTGGAGGGATCTACCCAGGGACAATCCACTAGATAGTGTAGAGTCCTTAGGTATGATGAAAAAAGGAGAAAATTGAGAGATGGGAAGAGTGCGGACTGAAACTGAGCTAGTACTGGAATAAACCCAACAAGGTTCTAGTTATGAAGTTTCAGTAAGCACTGAAGGTGTAACACCCCAACCCGACTAGGGCAAAGATGTCACAATACGGTTTCATATCAGAACTTTAAATACTGTACAATAGCGGAAGCCTTTACAAAATATTCAAAAAGAAAACATAAATAGCTAAAGTTCAAAATAAATCTAAGATCTCTATGGTCAGATCTTGCTCTCAGCTCTACTCTCAACCCAGATCAGCTATCCCATAAGCTCATCTTGAATACCTAAAAACCTGCCGCAGGAAAAGAAATGCGGCTGAGCTTACAAAGCCCAGTGAATAGATGTAACAAAAACGGAAACTAAACATAACATAAATACGAAATGAAACAAATGAAACGATTAACGAAATCACAGCGGAATAAGAATGATGAATCATTGAGGATTCTGCGGAAACACAGACACACAGAAATCCGGAAGAACACATAACAAATAAGAACAAACACATAGCATATCGATGACACAAACGCAAACACATCAAAATAACCAGGCATTTAATAAATCAGGAAATTCGAGTGCATATAAGCCAAACGGAAAGTCTAAAGACTAACGGAAACAATTTCTAGAAAGTAAATATGGCATTCACACAGTTCAAATAATTAGATTTAATAACTTACTCAGTATCGTCATAGCGGAAATAACAGCAGTCAACACATAGCAGTTCACGCATACAAACAGAAAACATAGTAGGAAAACTATAACAAAATAAACAAAAGACATAGCATAGCAATTAGCAAGTCATCAAACCAGATATCATGAGTTAAACCATTTCCAGATCAAACCTTAACATAAGCAGAGTTTAAACATGGCAGATCATATAGACAGACAGGTACACTAACGGATAGGCAAAGTTTACAAAATTAACTAAACAAATTATGCATACTAAACTCTCAGAACAATTGATTATCACTGATGAGTGTGTGAATACTCATCATTTTTGGGTCAAATCTGAACTGCAAAACATTTAAAAATGCTCAAAAATGCATCAAAATACTGAAAATATCTCAAAATTGCATTTTATATGTTTCAGATGCAAAATTTTTAAAATCAGATGAAAAATGAGCTAAGTTTGCATAATTGGCAGTTTCAGTCCCCCAAGTTTCAAAAGTTGTCAAAAATAGTCCTTGAGCCCTTATTTTAAAAGAAAAATCACCAAAGGTCCTTTTAAAATCATAAGTTGTCAAAATTAGTCCTTTGCTGAAAAATGTCAAAAGTTTTGAGAAATTACAAGTTTAGTCCTTTGAGTTTCAAAAATGACAAGTTTGGTCCCTGGAAAATTGGAGATTGTCAAGTTTGGCCCTTGGATTATAATTTCAAAATGTACATGATTGGTCCCTGGAAAATCAGAAATGGCAGCTATGGTCCTTGTACTTTCAGAAATTGCAAAACAAGTCCTTGTATTAATAACCAAGCCTTTTGGACCTTGACCCTTTGGACCTGCCTGTGACCCCTGCCAAGCCTTTTGACCCCTTCCCCAATAATATACCCCGGTCAAATCTCTGGTCAAATAAAAACACCCTTTCCCTATCTTTTTCCTCTCCTTCCCACCTGCTCTCTGCAACCCACTCACCTCATCCCTCACCTCCAGCTCACTTATCACCACCTTATCACTCCACCAACACCAAACAACAAGAAGCATTTAATGCTTACCTTTCCCCCCCTTTGCACTCAACCTATCCCAACTGGATATATAGTTTTGGCGCCAATTTAAGGAATCAAGGGTGGAGATCAAAAGGACCAAATCAATGGCTAGGAAAGAAAAGAGAAACCTTAATGAAGCCTATAAAAGAAGGAAGAAGACACAGAAGTAGAGTTGTCACTGCTTTAGACCAAGTTCTTAAATTCATGTTTAATCATTTTTAATTTTTAATGTAATCTTTAGCTGGGTTTCAAGTTTTTATGTAATGAACAAGTAATTTATGTATCAAATCATCAGTTTTAGCAACTAATTTCCAGTTTTATGCTTGTTCTAATTTTCCCGCCAAAAACCATTTTTATCAAATTACAGTTTTTAGTTTGATGAGAGTGTTTTAAATTGTTTGTTTAAGCTTGTTTTTGGTTAATGAAGTGAATTGGTGAAGTTTCATGGTTTGTAATTCAAAATTCCAAAACAGTCAACAAAAGTCAACTGTAAAGCTCTATATGGACTTAGTATGGAATTAGGTTGATGCAGTGTTGGATATGGTTGAGATAAGTTAAAGTGGTGGTGCTTTGCTGTTTAGCACGCCATTCTGGCTAGACTCTTGTAAAGCACTGGTAACTTGCTCTTTTCATTGCTGTCCCTTACTAGTTTGTTGCATAATTAGTTTTAGTCATAATCTGTTAGTAGTAGTTGTTAGACTTGCATTGATTAGCTTTTTACAGTATTAGTAGATCATAGGATATAACTCTTCTTAGTTATAATTAAGTGTAGATATATAACAGATTGCATCCCAATGCCTTAAGGATTGTTTGGCACTAGGCCATAGATCTTGATCAAGGTTATTTAAGTAGTAGATCTCAGTTGCTTTAGTTCCAATAGGTCATAACTTAGACATATTAGTCTTAATTTTGCATCTCAATTCAGTAGATAGTCAACATCAACTTAATCTGTTTCAAAATTCCATATCAGATGGAGTGAAAATGATATAACTTGTACTTAGGCTTAGAATCATTCAGGATAACATGATTTCAGTTCATTCCATCATAAATCATTAGTTTCAATCTGTTTTTAATAGATCAAAGTTGGAAAAAGTCAAATATCTTAATCTTTCTTAAAAGTCAAAATTAGAAAACCAGTTTTTACCCCAACTTGGTTGATTTTTCATGTATTCAATTCTGGTCACAAGCCTTTGATATTTTGGAGTTAACAAGTTAAGCTGGTCTAGTTTATAAAAATGATTTTTGTTGAATTTTAATAATTTTTTATAGGCTTGAAATTAGCTGGTCAAATGGGGCTAAAGTGCCCTTTGCACACACTCAGTATATACTGAGTGTGCACAAGCTTATTGCTGAGCTTGTTACAAGCTCACTAGAGCTTTTCTTGGTCTGGTTTTTGGTTTTTAAGTTCTTAGCCAGGTCTCCTCCAGGTTCCAACTTTTGGTTTTGAGTCTCAGCTTATTGAGTAGCTTATTTTCTAGCCACAAAGTAGTAGCATCAATCTGTTTTTGGCACTTGACTTCAAATCATCAAATCTGTTCAGTTTGCATTTCAGAGGTTAAGGCTAGTTGATTCTAGTTGCTTTTGAGTAGTTATAGCTTATTATAGCTTCTGTGTTCAGTTGGTGCTCATTTGGTACCTCTAGCTTACTTGGAGTGCTTATTTTTAAGCACTTGTGATTGCAGTTTCATATTCCTTCACATAAGCTACTGTTTTCATAATTTTCCTAGACTTAGAATATTAATTTAGACTTTTCCTGAATTTTTCATATTTTTCTAGCACTGTTTGTTATTTTCTTCATTTAAAACAGTTTTTAAGCCTTTTTAATTAGCTTTTAATACAATTAAATCAGAAAAGTTTCCAAAAAATAAGTTTTCATTTTTCCTAGGTTAAGATAAATATAAAAATCAAAAAAATAATTTTTCCAGATTTTTCTTAGTTAAATTTGTAATTTTTAGCAATTTAAGTAGTTTCAAATAGTTTTTAATTCATAGAAAATACAAAAATAATCAGAAAAATACAAAATTAGTTTTGAAAATTCTCTTTAGTCATTTTAGATTTTTCTAAGTCATAATTTCATTTTTCTAGCTTTATTTCATATTTTCTTGTATTTTAAGTTATTATTAAATAAGTAAAAATAGTTTTTAATTAATAATAATTAGATAAATAGTTTTAAAAATAATTTTCTTTTTCTAAAATTTTTCTCTTATCATTAGGTTTGTAAAAATTTCATTTTTATATTTTTAGGATTAATATTGTTTCAATTTCACATTTTCTTTTGTACGTCACGTAGTTTTTAATTTAAATTTTATAAAAGAAAAATCAAAAACATCATTTTGCAAATAGTGATAGCGTTTATTTAATATATTTTATCTTTTTAATTTTCTTTAATTTGCATTTAAGCCCCTGTAATTTATAAACTTTTTCTTTAGGTATAATTGTTCATAATTAATCAAAACCCCTTTTTTCCGTTCAAATTCTCTCGATCACTATTCGTTTGGTGATTCATCGCACAGCTCGTTGGGACATAACGACCTGGGGAAACACTAAACTCTCCTGATCTTCATTGCATTTGGTTCCAGACTGTTTGAAGTTTGTTACGGTTAGCCATTCACAAGTGGCTAGCTTGTGCGACAAAACTTGACGGTTTAGCATCGATCAAATTTTTGGCGCCGCTGCCGGGGAGCTGTGCTAATTATTTTACGTCTAGCAGATTAGTGATTTGAATATTCACTCCTTGTTCATACCATCTATATGTATTTATATTTTCTTATAAAAATCCAAAAATCCAAAAACATCTTAAAAATCAAAAACCCAAAAAGATTTTCATTCTTTGTTTTTACAACATGTTTTTCAAAAATACCAAAAATATTCCTCTTTACCCTCTTACCCTTTTTGATTCTTTATCCCTTTACCCTCTATCCATTTGATTCTAACTTCTTCTCATGGAATCTCTCGACTACGACGAATTTTGGGACGAATTTGAAAAACGTCATACTTTATCACAAATGTCAAGAATTCGTGTTGTTCGTGATGATCCATTAATTCTGCGTAGGGAAATGGAACGAGAAACCGGGGTGACAAAGAACCAGGTACTTCCATCTGATAATGGAGGTGCTAAATACGTCCAACCTACGGTTATCCAAAGATCTAACCCCTCAATTGCTCCTAAGCCGTCTAAAATTGATCCTAAACTTTCACAATTTACGGTTAAAAGCAATCATGCAGAATTTAGACCGGTGACTAGCAAGAATGACTTGCCTAATCTTCACGATTCTCAAGAACCAGAACCGGAGACCATAACGAAAGTGGTGGAAATTGCTAGCTCTCAGAGCACACCACTTGTCCCACCTCCGGACTTTTCAAAATGTTCTTCAAAACTTGATAGTCATTCGGATCACCATGTTGGTTTTGAAGATTCTTTGAATGAACCGATTCCTTCTCATTACTCTAAAATGAAATCGTTTATTCCTTGTGTCGGTTGTGGTGAACCTCTTTTTGGTTCACCCTGTCGTTGGTGTACGTGTGTACAATGTGGTAATGATATTCATAACGGGAGTTGTTTGTTTTGTGGTTCGAGGAATTCATTTGATTATGATCCTAATCCGAACTCATTTAACGACCCCTCAAACTTTTCCAATTACCCACCACAGCCCGACTTATCTTCATATAATCAACATAACTGCTGTGAATTTTGTGGAGGTCCTCAGCAAGGATTTGAGTGTCAATCCGGAAACACATTTGTCTATGAACAGTTTTCCGGTGATGCTCAGAACTTTGGTTATGACCAATATCCATACAATTCACCAGTCCAGACTCAACAGTTTTACTGTTGTGAGTACTGTGGAGGTCCCCACTTCAGCTCTGATTGTCAAATAGGGAATCCATTTCCTTGTAACAATCATGACTCTCACAGGTTTGACAATTTCCAACCTCCACAGCACCATACGGTTCAAACTCCACCTGAGCCGTTGTCTCAAGAAATCTCCCAAAATTTTGAAACCGCAATGAAAACACTTGATGATATGATTAGTAACTTCAAGAATCAAGTGAGTGGTGAAAAGACCATGGGAGAATTGCTAGCCGAAGAACGAGAGGCCCGCAAATCTAGGGAAGAATTATTAGTCCTAGAGCAAGCAGCTCTAAGGCGTTCCCAATTTCTTAAGGCAGCTCTATATGATGATGACGAGGAGAGTTTTTATCCTTTTAAGAATATTATTTCTCAACTCCCTCAGTCAGTTGATATCCCAGCAGTTGAGATTCCATCTCAAACAACTTCTATCACACCCGAAGCTCCCACTCACTCTCTGAAAATGGGGGATGAGCATCTTGACACTGTTCCTGAAAAGGAATCGGACGAATTCATAAAGTATAGTGTTGAGAACCTTATCCCAATCCCGAGAGAGTCACAGGGAACTTCTAAGCATATGTGTGATTCTCTTTCCACTCTTGAGTGTTCAAAAGATCATTTTGAAACTTTCTCTGATCTTAGCGGCGATTGTGCTTCCTATGGAAACATCGAGTATGTTGAGTCATCTCTCACACAGTCTGACCCTCTTCTTGAGGAGTTCACCGATGAACTCGCTCACATCAATCCACTTTCATCGGAAAGTGATGATGATCTCTTTGATTTCGAAGCCGATCTGGGAGAGATTGAAAGTCTCCCTTATAATGATCGTTCACTCACTTCTCACCCTAACAGTCCAATAGAGAATGTTGATCACTTTGTTCTCGAAACATTCAAAGCTACTTTCACCAATCCTCTATTTGAATTCGACTCTGAATTCACTTTAATTTCTGAGAATCCACTCTTTGATACTCAGATTGAGGATAGTGATGAGTCTACAGTGGAACAAGAATTCACAGATTTACATCTTGTGATTGATTCTCTTCACGAGGAGTTCGCCGGTGAACTCACTCATATCATATCTCCGCCGGAGTATGATAACTTCCACTTTGATCATGACACACCCGGGATTTGTCTTGATCACGTGAGCTTAAATGATGAGATTCATAATACTGAAATTATGGATTCGCTTATGGATGAAGATGAGTTAGTCATGATTTTCATCATGACTTTCTTTCTTTTCTTCACCTATCCCGTGACTTCTTCTCTTCTTCACTCATTCGGGAGTGAAGATACCATCTTTGACCCCGGCATTTCCATGTACCATTCACACAGATCAACGAGTTCACATAACGATAAGCTAACATAAAATCAGATAACCACATGCGAATCACATATAAACATATTAATCGTATCCTAGCATAGTAGACGGTAGTCACATAAACATGTCAAAGCATAAACACATTCAATAAACATATAATAATTCAGTATATAAATGGAAACATTGACAAATACAGAATCATAAACAGAATATCTAACACAGAAATAACAGATACAGATTTAGTTATCTACCACGAGCCCAGAACATATCATATCAGAAGTAACTTTCTTATTCGAAGGGGTGACCTCGGAATACCTTATATAATATGAGGGGAGACCTCAATAACATATGGAGTAGCTAGCTCCCAGAATTTGTGAAGACGCGTATTGCACACGACATCATTCACCAGACAAATCATATCAGATAACAGATCAGATCTAGGATGCATCCATACGCCCCACAGACAGATATTGGTCATATAAGATAACTTGAGCTCATAACAGATAACAGATAAGGGACGTGGCAGAACATCACTCTACTGCCCTAGAGTCATGTCAGAAGTGCATCACTGACACGGACATGGAACCCCCATGAATAGTGAAATATTTAGCTCGGGTGTCAAACTATCTTAGGTCAAATCAGAATGTCATAACTGACACAGATCATACTTTATCAGAAGATTAATCATATTTTCAAAATCAAAGTTTTCATATCATATAGTTCAAAATCAGATGTTTCATAATTCATAAATCAGATGTTTCATAGTTCAGAAATCAGAGTTCAGATAAGCAACAGCTCAAACAAACAGAATGGGGTTCATAGCAAAGGCTTAGGAAACCCTAATATAAAAGCTAACGAAAAGAAAACGTTATAAGGAACCTTTACTGAAAAGGTCAGAATATCTGTACCTCAATCGAAGCAAGCAAAATAGGAAAGTAAGGTCACACGATGAATCAATCCCGCCGTCCAGAACCTATATGAATTTGATAACGCTTATTAACGTCAGATTACTAATTTTAGACGGCTTTCTATTTTAGGCAACTTTCTATTTTAGGCAGGTTTCCTCATAAGTGTGAATATTGTAAGTTTACTCATTTTACGGCTTTAGTCCATTACCTTACCATTTTAACGAATCATCTTCATGTTTTATAATTTACAAAACGAGTCCTTTACCCTTTTTTTTTTCCGACTCCATAACCAATATTTAATACCCTTCTTATTATACTTAATTTAATCATGTTACAAAAATTACCAAAGCATGCATGTGTGGTTTAAAAATCAGGTTCAAAGACAACTTATGTACTTCTCCATACTAAACATAATACATGTTTTACAAATCCTTACCATCTTCGTATAAACTAACATATATCATTATTTCATGCAACTAACAGAATTCATGCGTATACCCAATTTATTAGCCAAGACGAAAATCGGTTTTACGCGTCTAAAATGTATACCATTCCATTCGTATTTCATGACTAACGAGACCAAAGATTACGTTTAGTTCTATGTTTCAAGTTTCATACGTGTGTATATATATATAACTCGTAGGTTAGAGACACAAGGGCGATACTAGAGTACCTCGAGGACAATGGAAACGGCTCAAAAGGAAACGAATCAACCAGACCAAAACCTCGCGTCACCACGACTCGTAGCCGAGATCGATCACCACATTAGGTCAGATTCCAAGACGGATTAGAGATGTATTCGAAGGAGAATAATGACCGAGACAAGGTTGTAATATAGCTCCTACCATCACCATGCAACCTGCTAATCCATGACCTCGTCCACCAATCCCCTCGACAGAAGTAAAACCAAAACAGCCAACACCCACGACCAAACCATCAGATCCTTCGCACCAAACACCCACGATCAGCCCTCCATGGCTTAGGATCCCACGACATCAACCAAGACTCCACGACAAGCAACACAACTTCTCGGCAGCCACCATAACCCACGACAGCAGCAGCTTTGAACAAACCCCACGACAAGATCACAGCCCTCGAACACCTTTTCTGCTTGCTTTTGGGTCGAATGAAGAAGGAGAACCAAGACTTGCCGCCACTTATTTTATGCTAGGGTTTTTGGATGTGCGAATTATGTGAAACGTAATACTGAGATGGGATTATATGTGGTATTTGGTTTGGTCGTGAAAAAGGGAGAGGAAACATGGGCCTAGCCCAACTTAGATGGACTTTAAGTGGAGATATGGGGCGTGCAACATGTAAGAGTACAAGGAAATCACAACTAAAATTATACTTTCCAAATTACTAGTATTATGGGGCTTTATATTTTAATTGTAATGTTATGAAATTTCGGCCCAATGCAAAACACATAAACGAGTGGTTAAATTTTTAGACGTAAATGTGAATCGATCTCGTATTTTAGGTTATGTAATGATTTACAAGTTAGGTTAAAATTGCGTTTAATGAGCATTGACATATTTTACGTATTTTATACATATTAAATTTGAGGGGCAAAATAGTCTTTTCACGTGTTTTAAATTTTAGGATTTTACAACTCTTCCCTTCTAAAAAGAAAATTTCGTCCTCGAAATTGAAGAAGACGGAACAGAACAACAGACAAATCGGATTTCAGAGTCTCGAGGAAAATAAAGCAAACACGGAACTCATCTTGGAACAAACGGATTTCTTATCAGGATATTCAACTCATACTTCTCAGAAGTCAAATCAATAGTCAAATACTTATAACAGATAATTATATACTTATCAAGTAATGGCAGATAACAGATGAGACGCAGAAAACCAAACGACAGATTCTAACTTATTCAGATATCTAAGGGTAAAAACAATCATATGCATAGGCAGAACGAATCCTAACGATCTCACTAGTCGCAGATAATCAAACTAAAAGGATCTAATGTTCCTCAAACAATTCGCGAAATATCCTATGATCACAATAAGGGTACACGGAGACGTACACATTTAGAGCAAACATAGCAATCCATAGTTCACACAAATCATAACAATTTCGGTCCAACGCGCACAAAACTTACACGTAACAGATATCGACGAAATCTCACAAATAGGTACAAAATTTCTATCGAACATGAGGAGTGACAAATAACAGATATAAGTCAAATTCCATTCACGTATCAACCACAGGCATTTCCCAGACGTCATATGATTTCAATAAGTTCAAATTATATGATCTCGGTATTATCACGTTGATCAGGCGTCATAATACTTGCATTACATAACAAGTTCTTATTGTCACAATATTCCATACCGGGTCATGGCAAACCACATAACCAGTATCACAACAAAACATATCACATACAGATAACATACGGATATCAATTAACATACTATAACAGACCAGATTCACATACAAGCAGCATATAATGCATCAAATCAACTTACCATTCCATAATGGAAGGAGGCCACTAACTAGCATAAAACGGTTCCTCATGACTCATTACCGTCAGTCCAAAAAGAAAAGCTGAGATATACCAGAATGCTAAACGATAAAACTTCATGATTCACACCGAGTTCTGAACGAATCAAAGAAAAGTAATGCCGATCAAAATCACGTAGCAAGATATCAAACCGCCTCAAAACGCGTGACAAACGAATCAGAGTAACATAAGTCGCACTCAAATCATATGAAGTAGATGAACCTTCTCAGCCACCGGTTGAATCTTGTCTTCATCGTTGCGTCTTTGGTGGATTCGTCCAACTCCCTCCAGCAGCATCCTGATGTCTCCAGCAGCACGGCAGTCGGGTGTGGCTTCTGCTTCACGAACCTCTCCAGCTCAGGGACTGTTGTAGCAACGCAGGGTCGGCATCATCTTCTTTGGCTCCACGGGTAGTCTCCATCTAACGATCGACAAACGGACGAGCGAAAACAAAATAACAAAATTCGATGCGAAAAGAGGAGGGCCAATTTAGTGAAGACAAAAGAATATCGAAGTCAAATCTGAACGATCATCAAAAGGAATCGAAAGATATCTGAACAGACGGAAACCTAATGTCTACCCAATCCTCACAGGTCATAGCCTAAGCTCTAAGGGTCCTAAAACCTGGCTCTGATACCATAAATTGTAACACCCCAACCCGACAAGGGCAAAGATGTCACAATACGGTTTCATATCAGAACTTTAAATACTGTACAATAGCGGAAGCCTTTACAAAATATTCAATAAGAAAACATAAATAGCTAAAGTTCAAAATAAATCTAAGCTCTCTATGGTCAGATCTTGCTCTCAGCTCTACTCTCAACCCAGATCAGTTATCCCATAAGCTCATCTTAAATACCTAAAAACCTGCCGCAGGAAAAGAAATGCGGCTGAGCTTACAAAGCCCAGTGAACAGATATAACAAAAACGGAAACTAAACATAACATAAATACGAAATGAAACAAATGAAACGATTAATGAAATCACAGCGGAATACGAATGATGAATCATTGAGGATTCTGCGGAAACACAGACACACATAAATCCGGAAGAACACATAACAAATAAGAACAAACACATAGCATATCGATGACACACACGCAAACACATCAAAATAACCAGGCATTTAATAAATCAGGAAATTCGAGTGCATATAAGCCAAACGGAAAGTCTAAAGACTAACGGAAACAATTTCTAGAAAGTAAACATGGCATTCACACAGTTCAAATAATTAGATTTAATAACTTACTCAGTATCGTCATAGCGGAAATAACATCAGTCAACACATAGCAGTTCACGCATACAAACAGAAAACATAGTAGGAAAACTATAACAAAATAAACAAAAGACATAGCATAGCAATTAGCAAGTCATCAAACCAGATATCATGAGTTAAACCATTTCCAGATCAAACCTTAACATAAGCAGAGTTTAAACATGGCAGATCACATAGACAGACAGGTACACTAACGGATAGGTAAAGTTTACAAAATTAACTAAACAAATTATGCATACTAAACTCTCAGAACAATTGATTATCACTAACATAATCATCACACAGATCAACGAGTTCACATAACGATAAGCTAACATAAAATCAGATAACCACATGCGAATCACATATAAACATATTAATCGTATCCTAGCATAGTAGACGGTAGTCACATAAACATGTCAAAGCATAAACACATTCAATAAACATATAATAATTCAGTATATAAATGGAAACATTGACAAATACGGAATCATAAACAGAATATCTAACACAGAAATAACAGATACAGATTTAGTTATCTACCACGAGCCCATAACATATCATATCAGAAGTAACTTTCTTATTCGGAGGGGTGACCTCAGAATACCTTATATAATATGAGGGGAGACCTCAATAACATATGGAGTAGCTAGCTCCCAGAATTTGTGAAGACGCGTATTGCACACGACATCATTCACCAGACAAATCATATCAGATAACAGATCAGATCTAGGATGCATCCATACGCCCCACAGACAGATATTGGTCATATAACATAACTTGAGCTCATAACAGATAACAGATAATGGACGTGGCAGAACATCACTCTACTGCCCTAGAGTCATGTCAGAAGTGCATCACTGACACGGACATGGAACCCCCATGACTAGTGAAATATTTGGCTCGGGTGTCAAACTATCTTAGGTCAAATCAGAATGTCATAACTGACACAAATCATACTTTATCAGAAGATTAATCATATTTTCAAAATCAAAGTTTTCATATCATATAGTTCAAAATCAGATGTTTCATAATTCAGAAATCAGATGTTTCATAGTTCAGAAATCAGAGTTCAGATAAGCAACAACTCAAAAAAACAGAATGGGGTTCATAGCAAAGGCTTAGGAAACCCTAATATAAAAGCTAACGAAAAGAAAACGTTATAAGGAACCTTTACTGAAAAGGTCAGAATATTTGTACCTCAATCGAAGCAAGCAAAATAGGAAAGTAAGGTCACACGATGAATCAATCCCGCCGTCCAGAACCTATATGAATTTGATAACGCTTATTAACGTCGGATTACTCATTTTAGACGGCTTTCTATTTTAGGCAACTTTCTATTTTAGGCAGGTTTCCTCATAAGTGTGAATATTGTAAGTTTACTCATTTTACGGCTTTAGTCCATTACCTTACCATTTTAACGAATCATCTTCATGTTTTATAATTTACAAAACGAGTCCTTTACCCTTTTTTTTTCCGACTCCATAACCAATATTTAATACCCTTCTTATTATACTTAATTTAGTCATGTTACAAAAATTACCAAAGCATGCATGTGTGGTTTAAAAATCAGGTTCAAAGACAACTTATGTACTTCTCCATACTAAACATAATACATGTTTTACAAATCCTTACCATCTTCGTATAAACTAACATATATCATTATTTCATGCAACTAACAGAATTCATGCGTATACCCAATTTATTAGCCAAGACGAAAATCGGTTTTACGCGTCTAAAATGTATACCATTCCATTCGTATTTCATGACTAACGAGACCAAAGATTACGTTTAGTTCTATGTTTCAAGTTTCATACGTGTGTATATATATATAACTCGTAGGTTAGAGACACAAGGGCGATACTAGAGTACCTCGAGGACAATGGAAACGGCTCAAAAGGAAACGAATCAACCAGACCAAAACCTCGCGTCACCACGACTCGTAGCCGAGATCGATCACCACATTAGGTCAGATTCCAAGACGGATCAGAGATGTATTCGAAGGAGAATAATGACCGAGACAAGGTTGTAATATAGCTCCTACCATCACCATGCAACCTGCTAATCCATGACCTCGTCCACCAATCCCCTCGACAGAAGTAAAACCAAAAAAGCCATATTTTAGACGTAAATGTGAATCGATCTCGTATTTTAGGTTATGTAATGATTTACAAGTTAGGTTAAAATTGCGTTTAATGAGCATTGACATATTTTACGTATTTTATACATATGAAATTTGAGGGGCAAAATAGTCTTTTCACGTGTTTTAAATTTTAGGATTTTACAGAAGGGGTTGAAGAATGAAAAAGAATTGAATGTGAAAAAGGGTGAAAATAAATAGCCCTCCATTTATTCAACCTTAGGGCAGAAACCGGGTTCAATTCATATGCTACTGGTGGTTACCAAGGTAACATCGGTATTGAAGACAAGACGTCATGGACCCAGTGACGCACTGCACTACAACTTCCCAAGCCACTCAAGTCTCTCTTAAAAGGACTTATTTCATTCTCACGGGGAACCGACAGAATCTATCGACTTTCTCTTAGAGATTGTTGATATTTAAGAAGGAGACCCTCTCCCTAGTCTCTGGCTTAGGAACCAAATATGCACAATTGAGTCTAGAGCCACGAGATCATCTACAAATCTCTTTAGGACACTTTCAATGAAGAACTCTCTGTTTCACACAATGTGGAAAGAGAGATTATATCTTATGAGTCCTACGCATTATCCTTGTGGTATTGCCAGAACATCTGAGTAGTATGCCAACATACTCACAATGAAGATGGAAAGCCTTCTAGAGCCAACATCAAACAAGCTCCTGGTGGGTGGCATGTGAGATCCATCCAATAGATCAACCATGTGACAACTGAATAGAAACAAT
The DNA here is from genome assembly GCA_019973895.1 of Chrysanthemum seticuspe. NCBI lineage: Eukaryota > Viridiplantae > Streptophyta > Magnoliopsida > Asterales > Asteraceae > Chrysanthemum > Chrysanthemum seticuspe. The sequence continues at coordinate 93,141,258 of BPTQ01000003.1, read as the reverse complement.
AGGGCGATTCAATCTTTTGAATCAATCTTGGTTCATGTTATGGATTGACGGATACCTTTCAAAAACCGGCCGTTGTGCTTAAAAACTTTTTTCCTTAGCACATCGACTGTGTACTAATTTTTCAAAAAATAAAAGGTGTTTATGATTGATAATTGATTTTCATTAAAACCTTCGTTGTATTGCAAAAACAATTTTTATTGAGCAATACACGATTTTTTTTCAAATCTCTGTTTATCAATCAGTGAATCTCAATTCGCTGGTTCACTGACTCCGTGTTATCTTCTTTGAGATGTTCCGGTTTGAGAACAGCTAGAGCAGCTGCGAAACCCTGTCAAGGAAATTCTTCAGAATTTTACCTGATCACAGGCAGTACTTGTACTGATCAACGGGGAACCATGGGCCGTGTACCTCAATTCAACAAAAGTGATGAAAGACACTCTTGTGCGCTTTATTGCTAACTGTTTTATGCAGGAGCACCCGACGTTTGCAGCTGATCAGAATGGAGCGGTCAATCCATAGCCGCATGCTCACACAACACCTTCATTTCCAAAGAAATCATGATTAGTGCATCAATGACTCTGATATTATCACTCCATGCTTCTGCTACGCTGCTGCCAATATCATGAATCAACGAAAGCTTCCGCTACTCTGATAAGAATATATCATGATCCAGAATGTGAGCATGTCGGTCCAAATGTCACTACATCACATAATATCAACACCACAATGGATGAGTCAGAGATTTACTGTGGCTGATGATCTCAAAGCTGGCTCAAAACTCAGTATCACGTAGATCAGTTAAAGACCTCCACTCAGACTATCCAAACATGAAAAAATAAAGAATCAAAGACTACGAGCTACAGAACAAAGAACATGAACAAGAATCCAAGAACAATTTCAATGTAATATTTGTTTGTATTCAATGTAATTGTAATGTGTGTTTGAGGTGACCTCCCTTAGGGGGAGATTGTTAGGATTTAGAAAATCCAGGTATTAAAGTGTCGGTCACCTCAAGTATATGTATCCGTTAGAAAGCTCGTAGTCGTAGTTATTTAATGTTAAGTAGTATGTAGTTAGGTAACACCGTGGAGGACGGATGGGTCTTTACCCACTGTATGCCTGATCCACAGCCCGTCAGGTGGCGTTTTGTTGTAAGACTATAAATACTCTCTACCTTCCAAGGTAGAGAGTTGGAGCTCATAATAAGATTTTTCTTTCTCTCACTAAAAGTTCCCAAACCTCTAACTCTTTCTCTCTCTAGAAATCATCTTGTACGCCTAATATGATAGTGATTTGATGTGTATGTGAAATCCAATATGTTACACGGAGGGTCAAGTGGTGGAACTCAAGCCACACCAGTTTCCGATGCGGTTAATCAACCCGATAAGGGAATTGGTACCACCACCCACGAAAAAAAAACAAAGGCAAATTGAGGATTCCATCAACTACGAATTTGAGGAACCAGACATGGAAAAGACTGAGAAAACTCCTGGTGATGATACTAAGATTGATGAAACGGCTAAGTCTGGAAATGATGAAGATCTTGATTATGATAATTTTTTTCTAGACAGTCCCGCACGCTCTAAGGATGAAACTTCTGAGCTACCTAAGGACCCGGAGCCACCTCACATCTCCTCATCATCAGACTCGTCTTCTCACTCTTCACCTCCACCATCCAAAGGAACAACCAGATCCACATCTAAGTCAGTAAAGAAACCTACAGAATCATGGATATCTCGGGCTAAAACAAAGATTGAAAAAGCTGTCAAGCAAGTTAGGAAGAAAGACGTGATCAACAAAAAGCTTAATCAACTCGCTGACAGTATCATTCTTCTTCATGACGAGATAGACAAGATGTCTAGTGAAAGGGAGTATGTGATCTGTGCTAAACCGTCAAGTCTAATCACACAAGCTAGCCACTTGTGAATGGCTAACCGTAATAGACTTAAAACTGCTTAAAACACAAATACAATGAAGTCCTGGAGAATAGAATGAATTCCCGGGTCGTTTAGTCCCACGGAGACTCAATGGTGTGTAAACACTTGATCAGACGATAGAATGATCACTAATGATAGTGATCAGTAAGGAATTGGATGGATAATTACACTACTGAAAAAGTTTATAAAATAAAGCGACTTAAATGCAAATTAAGAAAATTAAAAAGATAAAATATATTAAATAAACGCTATCACTATATTTAAAATGATGAACGTTTAAAACTTAAAAAGTACGTTTAAATAAAAGTACGTAAACGTACAAAATAAAAAGTGAGATCTAAGAAATAAAAGTCCTAAAAATATGAAAATGACATTTTTACAAACCTAATGATAAAAGAAAATTTATAGAAAAAGAAAATTATTTTTATAACTATTAAATTAATTATTATTAATTAAAAACTATTTTTAACTAATAAATAATAGCCTAAATACAAGAAATTAGGAAATAAAGCTAGAAAAATAAAATTTTGACTTAGAAAAATCTAAAATATCAAAAGAGAATTTTTGAAACTATTTTTGTATTTTTCTGATTATTTTTCTATTTTCTAGGAATTAAAAACTAATTAAATTACTTAAAAATACAAATTTAACTAAGAAAAATCTAGAAAAATATTTTTTTGTCTTTTTATATTTATCTTAACTTAAGAAAAATGAAAAATTATTTTTTTGAAGCTTTTCTTAATTAATTGTATTAATTGCTATTTAAAAATGCTTAAAAACTAATTAAAATCAAGAAAAATAGTAAACTGACTTGGAAAAATCTGAAAATTTCAGGAAAACTCTAAAATTATATTTGGAATCTAGGAAAATTAGAAAAACAAGTGCTTATGTGGAGGAAATTGGAACTGATGTGCCAAGTACTTATAAATAAGCACTTTGAACAAGCAAATGGAGACCAATAAGCACCAAACCAAAACAAAAGCTTAAATAAGCTTAAAGAACCAAAATGCAACAGAAAACAACTATCTATAACCTCTGATTTGCAATCTACAAAGATTTGATGAAATTGAGCTTATTGCTAAAAACAGATTAAGGGGGTCTACTTAGGACAAGAAAATAAGCACTAGAATAGGCTGGAAACTAAAAACTAAAAGCTGGAACTAGAACTAGAACTGGCTGCCTATCTAAAATCCAAAGCTCAGACCTAGAGAAGCTAAACTAAGCCCTGTGCAAGGGCTGCAAGATCTGCATAATCCCTGTGCAGATCAGTGCAGTGCACAGGGCAATTAGTACCATTTTGACAAGCTTATTTGGGGCTTATGGAAAATTCACAAAATTATGCAAAAATGACAACAAGAAACTAGAGCAGTTGAACTTTTAAAAGCCACAAGTTTCATTGAATTTGACTCAAAAATGAGCCCAATAAAAATCACCTTAGTTAGGCCAAAACTGAGTTTTGTGCAAGTTGACTTTTTTAGCAGTTGAGAAAAGTTGACCAAAATGAAATTTGAAGCTAATCTTAGGACTGAATATGATGTTACTTGATGAAATGAAGATACCACAAGCTATGTTTATGAATTTTAAACACAAAACCAGATTTTGAATTGCAAAAATCTCAACAGTTAAACTGTTGAGATAGTTTAAGTGGAATTTGACTTTTGACAGGCTATAGGCACAAAAGTAAGACATATGGGAGTCAAAGAAAGCTAAACAAACATAAACCAAGAGGTTCTATCTACTGAGTAAGCCTCTAGGACTGATATATCAGCAGTGCCAAACACACCTTTTATCAACTGTTTTACAAATTTAAATAAGCTAATCTCTAATCCAACTTGTTCCAATGATTAAACTGAGTTAACATGACCTAGATACAACTATATAAACAAGTCTACACTAGTGGTGACCACAGATACTCAAACAAGCATAAAATGCAAAATTGATTGAAAATGTAAAAATGAGACAAATACTCACAACTGTCCAGCTGTTGTTGTAGGCCAAAACCAAAACCAAAACTAATCTAAGCTAATCTAATTCAACCCAATATCATCACTGCATCACCCACATACCATCACCATTTCCATTCTTGGCCAGTTTTGACTTTTGTTGACCATGTGGACAATTTTGCTTGAGAGTCACTTATAAGCTTGCAAAAAGCTATGATGAGCTTAAATGAACTTGGTAAAGCTTAAAAATAAGCCATTAACAAATTGGACAATAGAGTTTGAAACTGAAAATTTCAACAGTAGACTTGAAAACATAAAGTGATATTAAACCTTGAATTACACCTTAAAACTGGATTGCAACTTATAAAACAACTTAGTTTGATACATAGAAACAGAAATTATAACAATATGACTTAAACTAAAACATTTGATTAAAAAACGACATTAAAGAAAAAAAATAAAACTAGCTACCCTTTCTCTAGCCTTCCTCTTCCACTTTTATACATCAAACTTCTTTCTCTCTCTTCTCTTAACAGTTCCCAGCAATAATTTTGGCCTTTGGATGGCTAAAATGAATAATGGCCATTGGATGTGTTTTTGGCGGGAATTGGTCTTTTGACAGTGGGAGGTTGAGTGAGATGAGGGTGAAAGCAATTAATGATATTTGGATTGAGGTGGAGGAGGGGGAACATGGATGGTGATATGTTGAGGAGGGGGGATGGGATATGCTTGGGTGAGCAGTGATAGCAGTTGGAGGGGAAGACTTTGGCGCCAAGTTGGGTGGTTTGACTGGAATGGTTGACTGGGCAGGGTATTAATAAGCAAGGGTCCAAATTGAAGGGGTCCAAAATTGGTGGCAGGGTCAAAAAGTGTTTGTGATAGGGTCCAAAGGTGTAAAGGTTTAATAACACAAGGACTTATGTTGTCATTTCTGAAAATTGAAGGATCTTAGCTGCCAATTCATCAAAGATGTTTCAAGGGACCAAAAGTGACAATCTCAAAAAGTACAAGGACCAAACTTGCCATTTTCAAATTTCCAGGGGCCATTTTTGCCAAATTTTAAACTTGGAGGACCAAACTTGTAATTTTCTCAAACTTTTTATATTTTTCACCAAAGGACTAATTTTGACAAGTTATGATTTAAAAAGGACCTTTGGTGATTTTTCTTTTGAAATTAGGACTCAGGGACTATTTTTGACAATTTTAGAAACTTGGGGGACTGAAACTGCCAATTATGCAAACTTAGCTCATTTTTCATCTGATTTTGAACATTTTGCATCTGAAACATATAAAATGCAATTTTGGAATATTTTCAGTATTTTGATGCATTTCTGAGCATTTTTAAACGTTTTGCAGTTCAGATTGACCCAAAAATGATGAGTATTTACACACTCATCAGTATGTCCAGAAGATGATGCAACGTGACGTCCAAGGGGAAATGAACGAAATGATTAGGGGCTACACTCACAAGTACCTACTCGACACTGTTCCTGGAGTTACAAGGGAGATGTTTACCAGACAGCTCTATCCAAATCTCATGAAATTGGTCAAGCAAACAATGCAATCCACTCCGGTAACAATGACGATCAATCCAATGGAGCCTGCAGTTCTCTCTGATGCAGAGTTGATTTCCATGCTGGTGCTACAAATGTCTCAACGATCTGCTACTCTCACCTCTGACGAAAGTAAACTATTTGAGGCACTACTGGAATATCAACTCAAGACTTCATGCAAGGAGCAAGCTGAAAGGCCTAAGCGTCCAAGAGACGATGATGATAAGGATAAAGATAAAGATAAAGAGCCTAAACGCCCGAAGAAAACTGGTGAATCATCCTCCATGCCACCTCCTCCCCAAAGGACTCCAACCGCAAGAAGATCTCCACCAAGCTCTTCTTCTGACAAACCTCAAGACTATGAGTCACCACCTTATACAGACAAAACCAGTGATCATTTCGAATACACTGGTGGTGATGATGAAGATGTCCCTGAGCCCCAACAACAACCCACCTCTCCTGCTTCAGCAAAGAAACCAACATCTTCATCTAGGCCAAAGAAGAAGAAGAAAACGCCTAAGGCTGATGTCATCTCATGGCTAGACGAAGATGACACCGAGTATGAATGGTTCTCTACACTTGTTGATGCTACTCCCGCCCTAACTGATGATCAAGATATGGTAGAAGGTCGAACATTGGAGCATGCTAAGTTACTTCAAGAAAAGTTTCGGGTGAAGAAGATGACCAAGTCTGAGTTAAAACGCATCAAGAATGAAGCTTTTCAACTGCTCAAAGATAGCTCGGAAAGTGCTATTGAAGTTGAATATCATCTTGAAAATATAGCACGAGCCATGCCTAACAACATTGATTGGCTCAACCCTGAAGCAAACATTGACTTCACCAGAAAAGACAAGGCTCCATACTACACCGACTGGACCAGACCTCTACCAACGATTGACCAACCAGATCAACCTAAGATTCCATTCCGCTACTTCTTCAACAATGACCTGGAATTTCTTCTACACGGTAGCCAATAGCGTGGAACAGTATGACATCGATGCAATGTATGGGATTCACCATTGCCCGGAACGCCGAAGAATCTACTACAAAAGCTGCGAGGTTCAAAGGTCTAAACATGAAGTGTACAGTGATAAAGGGATCGTTGTTGTTAAGCACGTAGCTCTCTCGTCTAAATGGGATTATACTTTCCTCAAGAATATCGTGGTCAAAAGACAAGACGAAAGGGACTATGATTTCTATGAAGTGGACTTTCAGAATTTGTCTCTCAACGACATCGAAGATCTGTATCTTGCCAAAGTACAGGGATGAATGAGACAATTCTCGACAGAAATCCAACGTGAATACATCAAGTCCTTGCTAATCTTCATCAGAAGCATAGTGATCCAGAAACGTGCAGAAGACTTGCAACTTGCCGTTGAATCGTATCAGACACGTGTCAACCTCACCAGACCTCAGCTAGAACTTCCTGACATCAACCATATTCCATAATACACTCTCATCAGCAAACCGTTTAGATTAGTTTACCGTAGTGAACTACATCGCAACTGCTTGATGGCGTGTAGAGATCTTCATAAGTTTGGAGATCACACACTGAAGAAAGTCAGGGACGGCTTAGCTTATCGATTAAAGGCGATACAACAAGGCATTGGGTCACAAAAGAGATGGAATTCTTAGGAGAGATGGGATGTAAAGAGAATCATCACACTGATTGATGAAAGGTTGTTTAGAAGGGACCAGTTCAGAACTTTGGAGAGCTTTGTAGGTGGTTGTCCCATGATTACTCTCACAGGCTATCAACGCCGAGTTCGCATTCCTGGAGATATTGCTGGACTACCTGAATCCCCTGGTACCCCTTAAGTTGTTTCATTTTTCAATATTGATTTGGATGTGTGATTGTTATTATTAATATGGCTTGTGCACACATAACAGTGTACAACCCGTTCTTGTAATGAAAGGACCCTGTGGTACGCTTCAGTGCCACAATCCTTATAAAAGGAGCGAAAGCTTCTTACTTTTGAGTAAAACTTATCAAACTTTTCACTTTTAAAAGGTTTTGCTCAAAAGAACAAGTACTTCCCCTTATGATTTTCAAAACCCCAAAAGTTTATATCACTTGTTGAGGGGGAGTATTTGATTAAAAACTTTGTTCACAAATTGTTCTTCATGATAATCTTCCCCTAAAACTCGAAATGGTCATATTCGATATCAAAATTTCGTCAAAAATAACATTCATATGCCATTTTTGAGGGGGAGAAAAATTATGTGATAAGAAATATGTTGTGAAATTGCAAATGAATCTTTGTGCAATAGACTTAACCAATGAATTGACGAGATCTTAAATGTTAGTAACTCGAAAAGACTTGTCCGGGAAGGGTAATAATTTCAAGCTAGTTCGCTAGTGATGTAAACGTGTCTCGCAAAGGACTTGTCCGAGTAGAATGTACCATTTGAGAAACTCTTGGTAAGACATGAACTTTGACGGGTTTGACAACCTTTCGAGTCTTTTCCACACCTTCAAGATAGTTATTAGAGCTAGTTGTCACCTAAAAGCTGACAATGCAACTCTTTAACTATGCAACGTAACCGTGTCTCGCTAGGGATTGTCTATCTTGAGTCGATCAATTCAAAAAGTGCGCTCTCCTCTCTCACTATGCAAATTTCTGTCAAAACACTTAAGCATGTGTGGAGGGGGAGTATTTCTGCAAATTAAAACTCTCGAAGTGTTTCAAAATGTTTCTTATTCATAAACACTTTGAGAAATTTTCAAGAAATCGGTTTTATGGCAATGGAGTTATAAGGTGATTAAGGTTAGGAATAACCGTCCTATGATCCGCCAGAGCCGGAGGGATCTACCTAAGGACACTACCAATAGTTAGAATTAGAAGTCCTTAGGTATGATTACAAAAAGGAGAAAATGAGAATCGGAGAAAGAAGGAGTTGAAGAATTAAAAAGAAAAGCAAAGAAAAGGGTGAAAATAAATAGCCCTCCAGATTATTCAACTTAGGGCAGACACCGGGTTCAATTCATATGCTACTGGTTGTCACTTGATGACACCAGTATTGAAGACCAAAGTAGTCATGGACCCAGTGATGCATGCACTAAACCTTCTTAGCCACTCAAGTTTCTCTCAACAGATACTTGTTTCATTCTCACAAGGAACCCTACGTAAACTATCGGCTTTCTCTTAGAGACTGCTGGTACTGAAGAAGGAGACCCTCTCCCTAGTCTCCGCTCAGGAAAACCAAAGCGCACTATTGAGTCTAGAGCCACGAGATTCATCAAAAAGATCTCTTAGGTACACTTAACATTTTATCACTTGTCGTTCAACAATAAGGACGCAAGTGATACATTATCGTGTCATTCACAGATCTTATCAATCTGTCGAGAACATTTATGAGAGGTTCACAATAGTGATCCTCAGTGATTGAATGGAAACTCCTGCTAGGGTCAACATCAGACAGCCCTGACAGCACGTCACTTCGGTAACTCCCCGTGGATTACGCTTAGTGTGTGTCAAACGGTCTACAGTCGTGAGGTGATGCTTCGATGTACCTCAGTGACTCATCTGAACTGCAGGTGTATTTCGGTACATCGCGTTATCTCACTTGTGGGACTCTAGTTCAGGAACGGCCTTTGTGAGAATTAGAGATGTGTTTTCACACTATGCTGTTAACACCCTTGAAATTCAAACTTGTAAGTGCCAGAATCCGCTTATTACTAACTGATATTTTATGTTTTCTTCTTATGGAAGCTCTGGAGCGGACTGACCGTGCCGATTCTTCACATGCTCATACCAACAACATCACTAATGGAAGTTCTCTCAAAAGGCAACAAAAAGTCAGAATGATTCTTCGTCAATTCAAAGAATCTACAAAGTTTAAAGACTAAGAGAACTACATCAGTACTAAAATCCAACTATAAAGAGCGTGTGAGCATGTTGAAGAAAGACGTGGAGACACTGGAGCAACGGAGCAGACCTGCTGCTGACAACAACAACATACTATCACTACCATCACAATGAACAAAGATCAAAGAAAAAAGAAAATGATGACGTCAAAGCAGAACTTTTCAAAGGAAACAATTTCTCTACACTGGGGAGATTGTTCGAATCAAGACACTTCTTCTCACAAGAAAGAAGAATGTCAGAAGACGTCAAAGCTACTATTACATCAGCACCTTCACCGTTTATATTATCAATCACTAACACTTAGGGGGAGATTGTTGGAATCACTCCTAAACTAGATTTCAAGTGTTTGTAATTAATACGTAATAGTTAGCTTAATATGGCTTTTATGTTTATAATCATGCCAAGGCTTATGTAGAAAGCCCATGAGCCTTGGCCCAAGCCCATAAAGGAAAGGATGGAAACTTGCATGTTCCCCTAGTTCCTTCCTATAAATAATCCTTGTAAACCCTCACTTGAGGGTTGGTTGTTCAATTCACTCTTCACACTTTACGCATAACCTTTCATATATTATCATACTTGTGTGTGTGTGTTTGTTCATCCGATCACTTCTCTTCTATTTCTTATATTGATGCTTGTGTTATGAATATGGGAACCTAACAAAATCCATATAAATGATATAAAATACGAGCATTATCGGGGGAAATTGACACTTAATATTCAGGACTATTTGATAAATGAACGAGACATTGGGGAAAGTTGTAGAAGAGTTTTCAAATCGTTTATACTAGGTTACAAGTTTAATTAGTGCTCGTGTGTTATTTCTATTGTAAGAGTGAGTGTCGAGTGTATTTTAGAATATGACTTACGTGACTTACAAAAGAAATTAAAGTGTTAAGGGTGCGATAAATATTTAACGTGTGACATATGTATTTGTTATAAGAAAAACGAGCTAGAAGGAACTTACTACACTCTCAAAGAGTGGTGGAGATACGTGAGATGAGATTGGAATCAAGAACCCCATGTTCTCCTTATAACCTTACACCATCATGTTTACCCTTGCGTTATGTTTTCCCTTCCTCCTTTCCTTAAACTAATTCCCACAGGGGATGATTTTGTATGATAAGTGTGTGAGTGTTTGCGTGAGCTAGTGAGTTGTGAGAATTTGTTAAGTGTGAGATTGTATATAAGGAGAGAATAGGTATGGTGTTTCTATTATTTTAAGCATGGCTCCTCCTAGGTTTCAAAGAAAACAAAGATGGGTCGTGTTTGGTCTCGGCATGCTTACATTGCAGCTGTAAATGTGGCATGCTAAGTGGTTTAGTCATGTCGAAATTTGCATGAGGGACATGATATCCAATGGTCCATAGAGTCAAGAGTAGGTCAAAGTATTTTGGTCTATTATTAAACTTGTTTAGGGTGGCTAAATGTGTTTTTTGTCCCCTTCTTTTACACACCAACACGCAACCATGAGGACCAATAAATGGATTAGTTGACTTGTATTTGTTCTTGTGTCGAGTCGTTTCACAGAAACATGGAAGGAGATTGTGGAAAACTAGAAGGGGGGGGTTGACTAGTTTTGCCAATTAAAACTTCCTTTTAATCTATTTAGATCGACTTATGTCAATCCATTTGGATGTGTGTGTTGGATGTTGATAAACAAGCATATAAAGTTAGGTAGTGAAAAGATAAGAGTAAGAAGCACAAAACCACAACGCGAGTATTTATAGTGGTTCGGCTACAAGGACACCTTCCTTGCCCTACTCCACTCCCCGAGTCACCTACTCTAGAGTTCGTAAACACTACACCAATCTCCTTATGGCGGAGAAGCCTTCACAACGTCGCCTACCCTTTTTCCGGTGCTATGCTAACCACCGGGTTCTTTCACTCCAAGGTGAACCACACCTACACAACGTCGCCTACCCTTTATACGGTGCTAGGCTAACCACCGGGTTCTTTCACACCAAGGTGAACCACACCTACACAACATCGCCTACCCTTTATTAGGTGCTAGGCTAAGCACCTAGTTCCATTGCAATGGAGGAACTACTACCCAACGACTAATCCCAAAGGAGATCAACTTCTTTCTACAACATCATCAAGGATATCAATATCCTTGGATCTAGTACTAATCTATCTTGTACATCGAAACACACCATATCGAATGTACATCTAAGGCACCTTTCACTAATGCCTTTAACTAGATCTTGAAGACACCCTTCACTAATTTCTTGTGTCTTGACTTCTAAGCACCCTTCACTAATGCTTCTAGTCTTGACTTCTTAGCACCTACCACAAGTGCTTATGATATGGACGATAGATACCCTTCACTAATATCTTCGTCTTGACACTTGAGACACCTTTCAAAAATGTCTTCAACACTTCTTAGAAAAGAGAAACAATCATCAACAATAATACTTCAGTAGTCTTGATGATGAGGAAGCATGGCAACTCATGGACTTGAGCTTGCTCGACTTCAAAGGTGGTGATCTTGCCTTAAAGAGGAACCTAGAAGACCACACAAAAACAAAACTACAAACATAGATCTCTTGGATCTGAGGTTAGAGAGTTTTTAACTCTTGGGGAAAGTATGTTAGGAAGGGGTGAGAAACAATGAAGAAATGGCTCACTATTTATAGAGGAAAAATTCTCTGATCCCTGGATCCCATGGATCCCTTCCACAAGGGATCCGTCTAGCGTAAAGCTAAGGATCCGTGGGACACTCCCTTTTACCCATGGTTATTTTGGTTATGGGTCATGGGTTGATCCATGGGTCTTTAGCTAGATACAATGTATCTCTTGAGTGCAATGCACCTAGTCACATGGGTATGGGTCAAAACCATGGGTTATGGATATTATCCATATATGATTTAAGCATGATGTCATGAATGGGTTATGGGTCAAGCTCCATGGGTCATGGGCTTTGGGTTGTACCCAACTACATTCAATGTATTTGCCTAATGGGTTATGATACTTAAGTTTCTACCTATTTATACTACCCAATATACTTCATACTAGTTATGTGTATATTTTACCCAAATATGTAAACACTAGTTGTTTTACGTATGTAATATTAAATCATAAAATCACTTATACTTGTTTTAGTGTTTTATGTGAAAATATGAATATGTTAGAAACTATTAGTTCAAACCATTTACGTATTTTATTTGTTTCGTTAAAATGATTTTACGTTTGTTATCGACAAAACATTAGAAGATCGTAAAATATAACTAAACGTTTTTACGGCTTATTTGTATTAACAATCTCCCCCTTTTTGTTGATGACAAAACATAAAATTATTTTAAGGAAAATCTAAAATTCGTAAAAGTTTGAATTTATAGTGTAACACCCCGACCCGACAAGGGTAAAGATATCACAATACGGTTTCATATCAGAACTTTAACTAATGTACAAAAGCGGAAGCCTTTACAAAATATTCAAAAAGAAAACATAAATAGCTAAAACTTCAAAATAAATCTAAGATCTCTATGGTAAAGTCTTGCTCTCAGCTCTACTCTCAAACCCAGATCAGCCATCCCACAAGCTCATCTTGAATGCCTAAAACCTGCCGCAGGAAAAGAAAGTGCGGCTGAGCTTACAAAGCCCAGTGAAAAGATATAACAGAAACGGAAACTAAACAAAACAGAAATTTCAAACTGAAACAAATTAAACGAATAACGAAATCACAGCGGAGTGAGCATAATGAATCATAGAGGATTCTGTGGAACACAAAAACACAGGAATCCGGAAGAACAACTAGCAATCAAGAGCAAACTCACATAGCATATTGATGACACAAACGCAAACACATTAGAATATCCAGACACTTAACATATCAAGAAGATAGATTACATATAAACCAAACGAAAAGTCTAAGGACTAACGGAAACGCTTCCTAGAAAACAAACATGGCCTTCATACAAATCAATTAATCTACATTTAATACACTTAATGCAATATTGTAGCAGCGGAAATGGCAGACAAGTCATGGCAGACATAATAGCTAAACCAGTTCTCAGATCAAATCCTAACCTTAGCAGAGTTTTAACATGGCAGGTCACATATACAGACAGACAGATAATTTAACCAATTGACAAGGTTTACAAATTTAGATGAACCATCATACATGTTAACCTTCAAAACACTCAAATACACACTAGCACATTCATCTCATAGATCAACGCATTCACATAACGATAACAAATCATAATATCAGATATACGAATCAGGTTTTAACGTATTAATCTAATCCTAGCATGGCAACTAATAATCACTTAAACAAATACGTCATCAGCACGTTCACTAACATATCATATCAGAATACATAATATAAACACTCGAAATACCAAATTATACAGAATACTTAACACAGAAGTAACAGAATAAGATTTAGTCAACTACCACGAGCCCAGAAACATATCAGATCATAACATATCATAAGTAACCATTGTATTCGGAGGGGTGACCTCGGAATACCATATATAATATGAGGGGAGACCTCAGGTAACCAATGGAGTAGCTAGCTCCCAGAATTTTGTGAAGACGCGTATTGCACACGACATCATTCACCAGAAAACATATCAGATAACAGATAACAGATCTAGGATGCATCCATACGCCCCTTCCTTACACCATCCAGAGACGTGGCAGAACATCACTCTACTGCCCTAGAGTCATATCAGAGGTGCATCACTGATACGGACATGGAACCCCCATGACTAGTAAAATATTTGGCTCGGGTGTCAAACTAACTTAGGTCAAACCGATTTGTCATAAACGACATAGATCATAATCCAAACCCAAAGGTCACAGATAACATATCAGATAGTCCATATCATAAGGTTCATATTCAGATATTCAGAAATCATAAGTTCATATCATAGTGGCATATCATATATTCATAAGCAGGAGTTCATATTCAGAAGTTCATAATCAACCATAGCAAAGTTCAACAAATGTGTATATCAGAGTCTTCCCAACATAAGTTCACATCAGATATTGCATAGTTCACTAGAACATAGTTCAGATAAGTAACAGAACAAGCATTCAGAAAGGGTTCATAGCAATGGCATTGGAATCCTAATAAGCATAATAGGAAAGCGAACGAAAAGAACATCATACGGAACCTTTACTGAAAAGGTCAGAATATCTGTACGATAACTCAAGTGTCTTAAAGTAAGACAGAATATCCGTACCTTAAGCAATTGAGGGAAAAGCAAATGAATGAACGAACACGAAGATACGACGCCACGTCTTCTTTAATGAATCTACACGGATTACGATTCGTATAATACTTATTAGTTCCTTTTATAAGCTTCTTATGCCTTTGTAAGTGTGTTACCTATTGATATCATATTTTATCTTTCAGTTTCTTAAACTCATATTCGGACCAGACTTTAGCGATTTTTATAAAATACTTACTTAGCTCAAATGAAATCAAGCAAAATCCCAGAGGTTCCCATATGATTTAAAAGAGTCTCCAAAAATTGGTGGGTTCTATCTCTATGCCAAATGGCCTATGGAAAATCACAAGTCCAGACCTATCCAGAAAGTAATCAGAAAATACACCTTAAAAGTTTACACTTATTGGACCTGTTTAGACACCTTGGAAAAATTCCCAAAACTCCCAGAAATTCATTTATGCCATAAATATCACTCCTGTAAAAGGAGAGCTCCCAGTTCCTTATGGTTTGAAAATGAAAAATCAAACAATACAACTAAATTTCAGACCCGTTTTCTCAGCTTTGACACTTGATTTTGTAAAATTCAAAAATACGACTTAGACAACTCCAAATCCGACCAAACCACTTGGAAAACTTAACTAAGACATAAAATAAACTTTTCCAACAAAAACCCAGATTATTGTACTTATAAAATTCGATCTATGACACGCACAAGTTCGACATATGATGCTGTCCAGTTTTAGGGTTTCTTAAAACCATTATAATCACATGTTTAGACCATTAATTACCCTTAGGGTTCCATTCCAATTAGGGTTTCGAATTTATTAGGCATGATAACATTCATATATGTGGTTCGGTTCTTTTATAGCTCGACTTAACCATGATCCGATTCATCATACATATTACATACATGTTCTTTAATACTTATGAGGTTCAAATCATTAGGGTTTGTGTTGTTTTTGGTTTACACGGCTCGGCCAACAAAAGAAACAAGAAAACTCGAGTAAACAAAACATAGCTCGACATATACATGCAAGGTACATCAAAGGAAGATGAATAAACGTTATACCTTTACTTGTTTGAAGCAAAAACTCGACACCAAGGGGTCTTGAGGTTCGGCCGAATGGAAACAAAGAGAAAAAGAGAGGCAAGACTAAAACTAGGGTTTCACTTTTGAGGTTATGTGTTATATTTATAGTGGTAGTAAAATTTCGGTTAGGGCTTGAGGAGGGGGGTATGGGCTCGGCTTGGATCCATCGAAACAAAAACAAACGCCACCTTGTGGGCTTCTTGGACTCTCGGCTTGGCAAGAAAAGAAACGAGCCCATCTTGGTTCCCAAATAACGAAAACAAGGCCCAAACTTTTGCGCGAGACATTTACATCTTTCGTCGTTCCAAAATCGATCACGCAACATATTCGTTAAATTTTTATTATTCGTAAGTTAGTTTTTAATTTTCGTTAAATGATATAAACATATTTTTACGTATTTAATAAATGTTCGATTTCAAGGGTATTTTAGTCTCTTAACACGTTTCGTATTTTTAGGGTTTTACAACTCTCCCCTTCTAAAAAGAAAATTTCGTCCTCGAAATTGAACAGACGGAATAGTACGGAAAACGAATCGGATTTCAGAATTTCTAGGAATATAACGAACGTTAATCTTATCTCGAAACAAATGAATTTCTTATCAGAATATTCAAACTCAAACTTATTCAGAAATTAATTCAATAGTCAAATACTTATAATAGATAATTATATACTTATCAAGTAATGGCGGAGAACAGATGAGACGCAGAAAATCAAACGACAAATTCTGACTTATTCAGATATCTAATGATGAGGACATCATATACATAGACGAAATAAATCCTATCGGCCTCAATAGTCGCAGAAATATGTGGAGACATATAAGCTTAAGGTGGTCATAGCAATCTATAGGTTCGCACAGATCATAACAACTTCGGATTCTAAACGTACAAAACTTATACGTAACAGATATCGACGAAAGATCTCACAATTAGGTACGGAATTTCGAACGAACATGAGAAGCACCAAATAACAGATACAAGTCAAAGTCCATTCACACATCAACTACAGGCATTTCCCAGACGTCGTATACCTTCAATAAGTTCAGATTATGTGATCTCGGTATTATTACGTTGATCAGGCGTCATAATACTTGCATCACATAACAAGTTCTTATTGTCATTATATTCGGTCTCGGGTCATGACAAAACACATAACTAATATCGTAACAAAACATACCACATACAGATAACATACAAATAGCAAGTAACATACTATAACAAACCAGATATACATAAGTATACCATCATGATGGTCATACTTCATCCAAGCGATAATTAAACAACAACACTAAGAGAATAAATAGCATACGAAACTTATGAGGACTAACGGAAACTTAACGAATCTAACAGAACGAAACAACAGACAGGAACTATACTTTCAAATTTTGCTTTAATTTTCCATTAATCAAACAAAATTTGCAAAATCGTCATAAGATGAACTTCCAAAATGAAACTTAATAATTCAAGATTCAATCGGCTAAATGAAAACAAAAGAACCTAACTCAAAATCAAATGTCAGAAATTTCTCACAAGGAGGACAATTAATCAGAAGCGAAATTCCTATTCTTGTGTCGGATTAAACCTACTAGTAGCCGTAGACTCCAAATCTGAGTCCACCTCGTATTCTTCCTCATGACTCATTACTGACGATCCAGAGAGAAAAGCCGGGATATACCAGAATGCTAAACGATAAAACTTCATGATTCACACCGAGTTCCGAACAAATCAGAGAGAAGCAATATAGATCAGAATCACTTATCAGAATATCAACCCGACTTGAAACGCATGACCAACGAATCAGAGTGACATAAGTCGCGCCCAAATCATATGAAGTAGATGAATCTTCTCAGCCACCGGTTGAATCTTGTCTCCGTCTCTTGCGTCTTTGGTTGGTCCATCCAACTTCCTCCAACAGCATCCTGATGTCTCCAACAGCACGGCAGTCGAGTGTGGCTTCTGCTTCACGAACCTCTCCAGCTCAGGGACTGTTGCAGCAACGCAGGGTCGGCACCATCTTCTTTGGCTCCACGGGTAGTCTCCATCTAACGATCGACAAACGGACGAGCGAAAACAAAATAACAAAATTCGATGCGAACAAAGGAGGGCCAATTCAGTGAAGGCAAAAGGATATCGAAGTCAAATCTGAACGACCATCAAAAGGAATCGAAAAATTTCTGAACAGACGGAAACCTAATGTCTACCCACTTCTCACAGGTCATAGCCTAAGCTCTAAGGGTCCTAAAACCTAGAGCTCTGATACCATAATTGTAACACCCCGACCCGACAAGGGTAAAGATATCACAATACGGTTTCATATCAGAACTTTAACTAATGTACAAAAGCGGAAGCCTTTACAAAATATTCAAAAAGAAAACATAAATAGCTAAAACTTCAAAATAAATCTAAGATCTCTATGGTAAAGTCTTGCTCTCAGCTCTACTCTCAAACCCAGATCAGCCATCCCACAAGCTCATCTTGAATGCCTAAAACCTGCCGCAGGAAAAGAAAGTGCGGCTGAGCTTACAAAGCCCAGTGAACAGATATAACAGAAACGGAAACTAAACAAAACAGAAATTTCAAACTGAAACAAATGAAACGAATAACGAAATCACAGCGGAGTGAGCATAATGAATCATAGAGGATTCTGCGGAACACAAACACACAGGAATCCGGAAGAACAACTAGCAATCAAGAGCAAACTCACATAGCATATTGATGACACAAACGCAAACACATTAGAATATCCAGACACTTAACATATCAAGAAGATAGATTACATATAAACCAAACGAAAAGTCTAAGGACTAACGGAAACGCTTCCTAGAAAACAAACATGGCCTTCATACAAATCAATTAATCTACATTTAATACACTTAATGCAATATTGTAGCAGCGGAAATGGCAGACAAGTCATGGCAGACATAATAGCTAAACCAGTTCTCAGATCAAATCCTAACCTTAGCAGAGTTTTAACATGGCAGGTCACATATACAGACAGACAGATAATTTAACCAATTGACAAGGTTTACAAATTTAGATGAACCATCATACATGTTAACCTTCAAAACACTCAAATACACACTAGCACATTCATCTCATAGATCAACGCATTCACATAACGATAACAAATCATAATATCAGATATATGAATCAGGTTTTAACGTATTAATCTTATCCTAGCATGGCAACTAATAATCACTTAAACAAATACGTCATCAGCACGTTCACTAACATATCATATCAGAATACATAATATAAACACTCGAAATACCAAATCATACAGAATACTTAACACAGAAGTAACAGAATAAGATTTAGTCAACTACCACGAGCCCAGAAACATATCAGATCATAACATATCATAAGTAACCATTGTATTCGGAGGGGTGACCTCGGAATACCATATATAATATGAGGGGAGACCTCAGGTAACCAATGGAGTAGCTAGCTCCCAGAATTTTGTGAAGACGCGTATTGCACACGACATCATTCACCAGAAAACATATCAGATAACAGATAACAGATCTAGGATGCATCCATACGCCCCTTCCTTACACCATCCAGAGACGTGGCAGAACATCACTCTACTGCCCTAGAGTCATATCAGAGGTGCATCACTGATACGGACATGGAACCCCCATGACTAGTAAAATATTTGGCTCGGGTGTCAAACTAACTTAGGTCAAACCAATTTGTCATAAACGACACAGATCATAATCCAAACCCAAAGGTCACAGATAACATATCAGATAGTCCATATCATAAGGTTCATATTCAGATATTCAGAAATCATAAGTTCATATCATAGTGGCATATCATATATTCATAAGCAGGAGTTCATATTCAGAAGTTCATAATCAACCATAGCAAAGTTCAACAAATGTGTATATCAGAGTCTTCCTAACATAAGTTCACATCAGATATTGCATAGTTCACTAGAACATAGTTCAGATAAGTAACAGAACAAGCATTCAGAAAGGGTTCATAGCAATGGCATTGGAATCCTAATAAGCATAATAGGAAAGCGAACGAAAAGAACATCATACGGAACCTTTACTGAAAAGGTCAGAATATCTGTACGATAACTCAAGTGTCTTAAAGTAAGACAGAATATCCGTACCTTAAGCAATTGAGGGAAAAGCAAATGAATGAACGAACACGAAGATACGACGCCACGTCTTCTTCAATGAATCTACACGGATTACGATTCGTATAATACTTATTAGTTCCTTTTATAAGCTTCTTATGCCTTTGTAAGTGTGTTACCTATTGATATCATATTTTATCTTTCAGTTTCTTAAACTCATATTCGGACCAGACTTTAGCGATTTTTATAAAATACTTACTTAGCTCAAATGAAATCAAGCAAAATCCCAGAGGTTCCCATATGATTTAAAAGAGTCTCCAAAAATTGGTGGGTTCTATCTCTATGCCAAATGGCCTATGTAAAATCACAAGTCCAGACCTATCCAGAAAGTAATCAGAAAATACACCTTAAAAGTTTACACTTATTGGACCTGTTTAGACACCTTGGAAAAATTCCCAAAACTCCCAGAAATTCTTTTATGTCATAAATATCACTCCTGTAAAAGGAGAGCTCCCAGTTCCTTATGGTTTGAAAATGAAAAATCAAACAATACAACTAAATTTCAGACCCGTTTTCTCAGCTTTGACACTTGATTTTGTAAAATTCAAAAATACGACCTAGACAACTCCAAATCCGACCAAACCACTTGGAAAACTTAACTAAGACATAAAATAAACTTTTCCAACAAAAACCCAGATTATTGTACTTATAAAATTCGATCTATGACACGCACAAGTTCGACATATGATGCTGTCCAGTTTTAGGGTTTCTTAAAACCATTATAATCACATGTTTAGACCATTAATTACCCTTAGGGTTCCATTCCAATTAGGGTTTCGAATTTATTAGGCATGATAAAATTCATATATGTGGTTCGGTTCTTTTATAGCTCGACTTAACCATGATCCGATTCATCATACATATTACATACATGTTCTTTAATACTTATGAGGTTCAAATCATTAGGGTTTGTGTTGTTTTTGGTTTACACGGCTCGGCCAACAAAAGAAACAAGAAAACTCGAGTAAACAAAACATAGCTCGACATATACATGCAAGGTACATCAAAGGAAGATGAATAAATGTTATACCTTTACTTGTTTGAAGCAAAAACTCGACACCAAGGGGTCTTGAGGTTCGGCCGAATGGAAACAAAGAGAAAAAGAGAGGCAAGACTAAAACTAGGGTTTCACTTTTGAGGTTATGTGTTATATTTATAGTGGTAGTAAAATTTCGGTTAGGGCTTGAGGAGGGGGGTATGGGCTCGGCTTGGATCCATCGAAACAAAAACAAACGCCACCTTGTGGGCTTCTTGGACTCTCGGCTTGGCAAGAAAAGAAACGAGCCCATCTTGGTTCCCAAATAACGAAAACAAGGCCCAAACTTTTACGCGAGACATTTACATCTTTCGTCGTACCAAAATCGATCACGCAACATATTCGTTAAATTTTTTTTATTCGTAAGTTAGTTTTTAATTTTCGTTAAATGATATAAACATATTTTTACGTATTTAATAAATGTTCGATTTCAAGGGTATTTTAGTCTCTTAACACGTTTCGTATTTTTAGGGTTTTACAACTCTCCCCTTCTAAAAAGAAAATTTCGTCCTCGAAATTGAACAGACGGAATAGTACGGAAAACGAATCGGATTTCAGAATTTCTAGGAATATAACGAACGTTAATCTTATCTCGAAACAAATGAATTTCTTATCAGAATATTCAAACTCAAACTTATTCAGAAATTAATTCAATAGTCAAATACTTATAATTCAGAAATGTAATCCTAATATTGCAAGTAATTTGCAATGTATTGCTTTGACAAAAGCTCCCCTAGCTTTAGGATGTCAAAGTCTTCATGTGTAAATTGAATAACTACAAAACAAAGATTAGAAAACAAGTATAATGCACAATTTCCTGCATATGTGATCCAAGTTAGTAGAAAAATAGTTTTTTGTATCACGGATCCCACGGTTCCCTCCTAGTAGGGATCCGTCTAGGCAATTTTGAGGGATCCGTATAGCTGATGACCAATTTCAGCAAAAGGTGGTATAACAAATAATGTTATCACAAAAGTGAGATGTGAATACAACGTAATCATATACTCAGAAATATAGCATGTAATTTCATTTAATAAAACTAGAGTTATGATATACATGATTCTAAAAACTAAGAAAATAGAAAATACATGACTAGGAATTTCTAGACCAACTATCGCTTGATGCTAGGACACCACTAAAATCATCTAGCTCAAGTATTGTTTAGGTTTAATCTCATCAAAATGTTCGAGGAGATGATAGAACATGAAACGTTGGTCTTCTCGTACTTCATGTATCAAACTTTCAACATGTTGACAATGATAACAATCTTTGTCATGGCTAGGTAGTGGTGTTGGAAGAAATGAAATGGCTTGATGTGAAGGATCAAGTGAAGCGGCTTGTGGAGCTTCAAACGACGGAGGGATTGGTGGAGGCGCATTTGAGAATGGCTCGACCAAGAATGATGGTGGTGGTAGAGAAGTGTCAACTTCCATATGGTCGAGTGGTTGACTTTGATGATTTCTCATAATCCAAATGCTATTACGTGATGGAAATGGCGAAAAGGAAGCCAGAGCTAGTGTTGACTCAAAACCTTTATTTTCTACCATTATTCCTCCTAATGAGGAAAATGTTGTCGACGGAGGCGGATGAGACGGCCTAGGAGGCAAGTCCTCTAAATTGTAGAGGTGTGGTGATGAAAGTGGAGATGTAAAAGAGATAGCTCTAGAAACCAATGGTGATGGTTTAGTGGAGATGATATTTTTTGGCCTAGGAGGTATGGTGGTGTTTGGCATAGGTAGTTTTGTGGGTACTATCCTTTTAGGAATTGGTTTGATTGGTTGAGAAGAAATCTTTGCATTTGTTGGCTTGACCGGAGATGATTCGGTTGAAGAAATTTCGTGTACAACACGAGCAATTTTCTTGGGTGGTTCTTTGGTAGATAAGTTACTACTTGGAGTTTTCCTCATGATGAGATGATTTCAAGAGGTTTGTAAGGGTTTCTAAAGTGCTGAAAGTTAGAATGAAGGTGATGACTATGGAAGTCCTAACAATGTGGTTTATAAAGCAAGAGATTTGGCAAGTGCATTTAAGCCTTAAGCCACTAAGATTCATTGGAATGTGATGATTAATATGCACAAGAGTAAACTTCAGAGTTTGTACTGATCTAGGAACTCATTTAAGATGAGATGGAGTGTTTGAGTTAGAAAGATGAGTTGAAATGATTGTTTTAGCAAGGTTTGACATAATCTGTCACCCGGATCCCACGGTTCCCTCCTCAGAAGGATCCGTCTAGGCTAATCCTAGGGATCCGGCTCTCAACAGCTATGAAAGAGTGGAAATGATGTTTCTAAGATCTAAGATCTATATCACCTTGAGTGTTTTAGTCCTCCTAAGTGTCTTAAATGAAGGGGTGCTTAAGTACTTGAAGGTAATGAGTGATGTAGCTAATGACTGGCTTTTATGGAAGGAATTGGAACTTTTATGAGTACCAATGAATGAACAAGGATGACACTAAAGATAAGAGTGTCAATTGAAGCTAAATGATCCTAGAGATCAGATAGTGACTTGGATTAATCCTTTGGAAAATATCCTAGAGGTTTAAGATGGAAAAACTAGGATTTGATCAATTTTGACCAACTTTGACGTAAGGATGATTATGATCAATTTTGCTATAAAAGATTTCCTAACGTTTAGATATGAGGGATCATGTGAAAAATGAGATGTGAGCTTGAGAGCGGAAGAGTAATGGATTAAAATGAAACGATAGATCTACAAGCGTCTTTGAGTATGATCTAGGTGAGTTATGTGTGAGTAGGAAGGATCTACTTAACTTGATAAGGACTTAATTTTCCTTAAGATACTATGTTTAGCTTAGTGTGAGGTGTTCTAAGGATATGTTTGAAATACAATACTTGCAATTGCATTTTCTGTTTGCCGGATCCCACGGTTCCCTAAGTGTAGGGATCCGTCTAGCACAAACTTTGGGATCCGTCCATCTGCTCAGCAGAATCTTTACTAAAGGTATGCAATGATCTTGACAATGCATTATATTCCAAGGTTAGTTTAAAGGGGTTCTAACACTAAGATATCAAATGTAAGATTTTTTATTTCATGAAGGAAATAGGATTAAGTTGATAAAGCACGAGTACAAGAGGATTGACCCTATTTGAAATACTACTAGATTCCTTGAGTGTTTTCGCTAGGAGGATCATCATGTGGTTGATGAGTGTTGGTGGAATCAAGAATGAAGAAAGTTTTCATGAGAGATATGTTTAGCGGTTCCATCATCTTGTTCACAAGTACGTACAACGGACTTTGAAATTGAGGATGAAAGTGAATAACGTTATGACAGAGGCGCGTCAAGAACATTCCATAAGGGATGAGTTTATTCTTGGAGCCTTGAAGACTTACAATTCGCCTTGCGAAGAAGTAGGCGAGATTGTATGGTTGTTGTGTTAGCAAACAATACATTATGTGAGCACAACAAGCGGGAAGGATTTCTCGATTTCCCCTAAGACTCCAAACATTTTCACGTAGGATGAGTGCAAGGGGCTTGTACTCTTCTCGGATGTCCCGTGTAAAGATAATGTTTGGATCGGAATAATATGGTCGAGGTTTGCATATTATGCGATATAAATCTTCCGAGGAGGGTATGTGTGAACAATATGGACTATTTTCTTCATGAAAGTTGAAGAGAGAATCAAGAGACCAATCTTCGGTGAAGGCACATTGTCCATGATTTGGAATTCAGAGGATGTGAGCAAAATTCCCAAGGGTTAAAGTAAACTTTTGGTTTTTGATATAAAACCAAAGAGATAGAGAGCGATCCTCGTTACGAACGAGTTCAACTTGATGGAAGAATTCCATTATGAACCTTGGACATATCTTCTCATTGATTTCAAGAAGACATTATAGTCCTATGGCTCGGAAAGAGGTATTGATACCTTCTTCGAATTGTAGAGAGGTGTCTACAATACGTCCTTCGTGGAAGTGACGGTTTTCGAGGTTATTGAACCCACGGACATGAATGCCAGGTGTGTTGGGTTCAAGGGAGATGTTCGGAGTGTAGACGCTAGTGAGTGAAAAATCAAACTCATATTCATGCGTCATAGTTGAACCTATAGAAATGATGAGTTAATAGAAATTGATGTTTGTGGTCAACCTATGATTATCTAAAGTTTTTATTAGATTTTTATTAACAATGGTTTTTAACAAGAAAGACACTTAACTCACTTATGGTTTTGACATACTAGTGGAATATTACTTTTAGAATAAAAGTGGTTTTTAATTAGCATGAAAAAACTGTTCTCCAGTAGGACGGATCCCACGGTTCCTTTACAAAAGGGATCCAGCTAGTATAACTTCCGGGATCCGTAGATCTGTAGTTATAGAAACAGATTTTATGATGAAAAATTATAGGTTTTTATATCTCATAGTTTTATATCAAGATATGTGTTTTAGCCTACATTTTTGTTTAACATGCATACATGTCTTCTAATGTATCACGAGAGAATGAAATAAAACAAAGAGAAATGATAAACACATTATGAAAACAATAACCTAGATAACTAGATTATTAGTAATATTTCATTTCAATACTAAGAATGATACAACACAAAGTAAATGTCTCCGTATGTGAACTTCATCATAGGGAAAACAAGTGCGATGAGTGTTAAGACGATGAGCACGAAGGCGATGTAAACCATGTTGAAGACGATCCTTCTTGGTTTCGGTTGGGATAAAATGGAGAGGAAGATGAAGTTTTGAATGAGAGGGAATTTTTGAAATTAGAAGATTTGAAAAAGTGAGGATTTGATAAAGTGGGTGTCGAGTGGCATATTTATGGGGAAGGAGTATTTTTCAAAATTTGTGTTTTGTTTTATTATTGGATTAAAAGAAATAAAACATAAGTTTTATATACCACGACTTTAGACGAGAAAAATAACACGTATGTGAGAAAAAGGCTTCCTAATGAAGCTTCATGTATATGCACAAAAGATAATCATATAAATACCTAAGTAGGAATACTTAATTATCAAGCAACATAAAAAGAAAATCATACCTCTAGCGCACTTAGGAATGTCTTTACAAATGACACAACAAATGTTACTTAGACGATTCCCGCTCCTTTGCGTTTAAGATACCTTCTTAAGGAAGGTATTCTTGTTACCAAGCGATTCCTACAGCTTGGTGGGTATGAGCTTTGACTAATCAACATGACAAAGAAGATTAGTGCAATTAAATGAAAAAGTAAATAAGAAAAATGTTGTTATCAAATCAACATCCAAACATATAGTTTTAAAAGACATGGTGTTTGTTTTTATGAAAAGCCTTCTTTGTAGTTTTCAATTAACTATGGATCGTATCAAGTTTTTAAAGTACAATATACTTCAAGAAACTTGGTAACGAAGCTCTGATGCCAATTGTGGAAAACTAGAGGGGGGGGGGTTGAATAGTTTTGCCAATTAAAACTTCCTTTTAATCTATTTAGATCGACTTATGTCAATCCATTTGGATGTGTGTGTTGGATGTTGATAAACAAGCATATAAAGTTATGTAATGAAAAGATAAGAGTAAGAAGCACAAAACCACAACGCGAGTATTT
This sequence comes from Chrysanthemum seticuspe, assembly GCA_019973895.1. Lineage (NCBI taxonomy): Eukaryota > Viridiplantae > Streptophyta > Magnoliopsida > Asterales > Asteraceae > Chrysanthemum > Chrysanthemum seticuspe. The sequence continues at coordinate 93,114,959 of BPTQ01000003.1, read as the reverse complement.
ATAGTGGTTCGGCTACAAGGACACCTTCCTTACCCTACTCCACTCCCAGAGTCACCTACTCGAGAGTTTGTAAACACTACACCAATCTACTTATGGCGGAGAAGCCTTCACAACGTCGCCTACCTTTTTTCCGGTGCTAGGGTAACCACCGGGTTCTTTCACTCCAAGATGAACCACACCTACACAATGTCGCCTACCCTTTATACGGTGCTAGGCTAACCACCGGTTTCTTTTACACCCAGGTGAATCATACCTATACAACGTCACCTACCCTTTATTAGGTACTAGGCTAAGCACCTAGTTCCATTGCAATGGAGGAACTACTACCCAACACTACACCAAAGACTAATCCCAAAGGAGATCAACTTCTTTCTACAACATCATCAAGGATATCAATATCCTTGGACTAGTACTAATCTATCTTGTACATCGAAACACACCATATCGAATATACATCTAAGGAACCTTTCACTAATGCCTTTAACTAGATCTTCAAGACACCCTTCACTAATGTCTTGTGTCTTGACTTCTAAGCACCCTTCACTAATGCTTCTAGTTTTGACTTCTAAGCACCTACCACAAGTGCTTATGATATGGACGATAGATACCCTTCACTAATATCTTTGTCTTGACACTTGAGACACCTTTCACAAATGTCTTCAACACTTCTTAGAAAAGAGAAACAATCATCAACAATAAGACTTCAGTAGTCTTGATGATGAGGAAGCATGGCAACTCATGGACTTGAGCTTGCTCGACTTCAAAGGTGGTGATCTTGCCTTTAAGAGGAACCTAGAAGATCACACAAAAACAAAACTACAAACATAGATCTGTTGGATCTAAGGTTAGAGAGTTTCTAACTCTTGGGCAAAGTATGTTAGAAAGGGGTGAGAAACAATGAAGAAATGGCTCACTATTTATAGAGGAAAAATTCTAGTTTTCCCCGGATCCCACGGATCCCTTCCAAAAGGGATCCGTCTAGCGTAAAGCTAAGGATCCGTGGGACGCTCCCTTTTACCCATGGGTATTTTGGTTATGGGTCATGGGTTGATCCATGGGTCTTTAGCTAGATACAATGTATCTCTTGAGTGCTATGCACCTAGTCACATGGGTATGGGTCAAAACCATGGGTTATGGATATTATCCATATATGATATAAGCATGATGTTATGCAATGGGTTATGGGTCAAGCTCCATGGGTCATGGGCTTTGGGTTGTACCCAACTACATTCAATGTATTTGCCCAATGGGTTATGATACTTAAGTTTCTACCCATTTATATTACCCAATATACTTCATACTAGTTATGTGTATATTTTACCCAAATATGTAAACACTAGTTGTTGTTCATATGTAATATTAAATCATAAAATCACTTATACTTGTTTTAGTGTTTTATGTGAAAATGTGAATATGTTAGAAACTATTAGTTCAAACCATTTACGTACTTTATTTGTTTCGTTAAAATGATTTTACGTTTGTTATCGACAAAACGTTAGAAGATCGTAAAATATAAATAAACGTTTTTACGGCTTATTTGTATTAACAGAGATTTTCCAAATTTACAATTTATGTAGTATTGTTTTGACCAAGTAACTTAAGGTGTATTTGAGCTTTGGTCATGATATATTTGTTGTTTTGGTTCGAACGGTTACAAAAAGAGAAGGAAAACACATATTGCAACTTGACAATATTTTTGGGGTGATGTTGGGTTTGTAGCTGCGAGACCCAAAAGGGAAGAAAAAAAAGAAAGTTTGGCTTGGTTTTGGTGTGAGTTGAATCAAATGGAGGCCCGAGAGAAATACATGGCGAGCTGGGCTCGGGTGCAAGACCAGGCCCATGAGAAATCTAGTAGAAGTTGGGCTCGATGAGGCCCATTGTAGCATGGGTGGGTGTTTGGGCTTTTAGGCCCGATCCGAAATAATTATAATTTATTTTTATTTATTATGTATTTTTATATAATTTTATATATATTTTTTAAATATTTAGTGATATCGAGATCGTGGGGAATCTAATTCTGATCACAACGATATATTTTTTACGCTAGAATTGCGTTGATCATGCATATGCCAAATGATATGCAAATATGATGAGTGAAAAATTTTGTGATGTGCTAAGTCGTGCTTTATTCCTGATTAAGATGTAAATTATAATGAAATTTTCCAGGAGCTTACAGTTACTACCCCTTAAGAGAACCGCGTCTCATGGCTTAACTAGCAGAGGTTGTCATGGGTGATTAGGTGAACAGGTGGGGACACTTGGAACACATTACATCCTCGCGTTCCCAGGTGAACTCGGAACCTCTTTTCTAATGATTCCATCAAACTTTAATGATGGGAATGCGGCTTTGCTTTAGCCTATTGACTTCCCTGTCCATGATCTCAACGGGTTCTTCTACGAAGCTAAGTTTATCATTGAACTGTATGTCCTTTAGAGGAACAACAAGGGTTTCATCAGATAGACACTTCTTAAGGTTTGAAACATGAAAAGTGTCATGTACTCGACTGAGCTCTTCCGGAAGCTCGAGCTTATATGCTACTGGACCAACTCTTTATAGAATTTTGAACGGTCCTACGTATCGGGGTTTGATTTTTCCTCTTTTTCCAAATTTGACCATTCCTTTCCAGGGTGATAATTTGAGCATTACTCGATCTCCCACTTGGAATTCCATTGGCTTCCTCCTGACATATGCATAGCTCTTTTGTCTATCTCGATCTGCTTGTAGTCGTTGCCTGATTTGCATTATCTTTTCTGTTGTCTCCTGTACAATCTCAGGGCCAGTAAGTTGTACTTCTCCAACTTCCGCCCAACAAACGGGTGATCGGCATTTTCTTCCATAAAGCGCTTCAAATGAAGAGGCTTTAATGCTGGCGTGATAACTGTTATTGTAGGAGAATTCTGCCAGAGGTAAGTGTTTATCCTATCCTTTTCCGAAATCGACCACACATGCTCTCAGCATATCTTCCAGAGTTTGGATTATTCTTTCACTTTGTCAATCTGTTTGAGGATGGTATGCGGTACTCATATCCAATTTGGTTCCCATGGCGTTTTGGAGTGTTTGCTAAAATCTTGAGGTAAATCGACTATCTCGATCAGATATTGATCATGTACCCTACGAACAGCTAGAAGGACACCCCTTCGAACTGTGTCGAAGCCCTTCTGTACGAATGCCCAAGCTAGTCCTTCTGAATGTTCATTGGCGTCAAACCGTTCATATGCACAAAGGTTACCTGCGGGGAATTCGCCACTCGAAGCCCTAAGCCCTTTGGGGTATGGTTGACGAGGGAACAAAGGACAGAGGACCATTCTGACTTGGTCAAACCCACGATCTCCCTCTCATCCCTGGCTTTTCAGCCAAGTTTGAGAACGTGGGTCACTAAGCCCTAGCGGTTACCTAAAAGCATGGGACGCCCCTTTGTTCTCTGATGTTAGCACAGAGGTGCCCTCAAGCCTATTCTATCCACTATAAATAGGTGGGAAGGGCAGAAGTTCATGGTAAGCTCACTTAACACTTTACTCTTTACTCACACTCACTTACATAACCATAACTCATACTCACTCTCACGCCGGAGGTGGTTCGCAGGGTCCAACCCCTACGTAATCACTTAACGTAATGTCTTTGTATTTTTATTCTCAGGTGAAAGACAATCTTGGATGGAACACACACTCCCCTTACCTTCAATCATCATTGAAGCATGGTAGTGCAATTTATTGTACAATCAGTGGCACCATCCGTGGGACCCGCTACTATAAGTCCCGTAACCACCAAGTCCTAACCTCCTAACTGATTACGCTACTTTTCCGGCATGGAACCAGGAAGAGAAGATACACCTCCACCAGGTTTTTCTACCCTGGTACCCATCACCACAACTAACACCGATAATCTCGCCCCTATAACCGCCTCCACCTTCACTACACGATCTCGCCTAGAAACAACTCCCATACATCACGCCTCAACTTCAGCTAATCCTATTCCAGAAATTAGCCCTGCCTTCGTTGAGGCAAACTTCAAAGCATTAGATTCTTAGCTAAGGGCACACAAGAGGCAAGTTCGTAACACCAAAATGCGGAGGGAATTGGAATATTCTAGCGATGAAGAGATCGATGTAGAAGAAAGGCCTCGACCAAAAAATAGGGGGCGCTCGGCTCTATGAATTGGTTTTCCGCCCGTAAGGACGCCTAATGGAAGAACTGTAGGTTTCGAAGAAGGTCCCGGTGGAGATCATGGTAGAAGGGAGAGAATGCTGGGAGAAAGGAGCAGTGAGAACTCCAACAGAGGAAGCAACTCAGTAGGAAACGGATGGATGAACCTACCACCTCTTTTGGCAGCTCATCTAAGGAGAGATGGGATGGGGGCTCCGGTGCCTCCATTGTATGTTTCGAGTGTCGGAGGACCTCCTCTGTACGCTGGGATAAACCAACTACCACCTCAAGGCATGAATCCCTACCTACCTACTCAACCCTATAATGCATATCCTTCGAATGGGTCTCTTCACAACCATAGTTACCAGTACATGCCTTACGGGCACTTTCCTATGCACCCTATACACCCAGTGGGTGGAAACCCTTCGTACCAAAATCCCTCAGCTTATACCCCGTTCTCGCAACCACCTATCCCTACAAATCATAATCCGTACAACCCTACACCTGCTTATGCACCTACGTACAACCCTTTCTATGCGGAAGCTTCTCGGGCCTGCATACCTTTTGTAAAATGGATCGAAGACTACCCTCTGCCTGATGGGTTGAAGATGCCTTGTCACATAGGCACTTATGATGGGAAAGGCGATCCAGATAACTTCTTACACTTGTTTGAAGGCGCCATCAGATGCAGAAATGGGAAAGGCGTGCCACATGTTCACCTACACTCTCCGAGATTTTACACGAATAGCGTGGAATGGGCAAAAGGTAGGAAGCATCGCGAGTCTGGATGATCTCAAGGCTAAGTTTCGATCACACTTCAGCCAGTAGAAGAAGTACACTAAGACTTACTTAGCCGTGCATACCATCAAGCAGAGAGAAATCAAAAGCACAAGGGCCTTCGTCGCTCGGTACATTGACGAAACCTTGCAGATTCTGGGGTTGCAATAATAGCAAAGGATTTCCGGTTTCGTGCATGGCCTACGAACACGAAGTCTGGTGGAGTTTCTATCCACCGATCTTCCGACCACTTACAAGGCACACATGGAAAAGACCCCGTTTGGTTCGGTGGAATCCTAAGGATTCTGGTGGAATTGGAATCCAATTCCATTTCATAACGTGTTTGGTTGAAAAATTTTAAGAATTTGGAATCTGAATTCCATTCTTTATCGTGTTTGGTTGGCAAACGGAATGGAATGAAATTCGTTCAAAATCCAATATATATGGAATTCAACATTCCATGGCAATATGAGATGGATTATTTACAATTTCACGGAATTCATATTATCTTTATCATTGTCATTATTATTATTATTATTATTATTATTATTATTATTATTATTATTATTATTATTATTTTTATTATTATTATTATTTTATTATAAATGATTATTTAATTATTATTGTTATTATTATTATTTTTTATAAACAACCATGTTATTAAGATTTAAAAATTATTATTTATTTAAAATTGAATATAAATTATTATTTATTTAAAAAAATTTATTATTATTATATTTAAAAATTATTATTTATTTAAAATTAAATATAACTTATTTACAGCTTACTTTTTTAATTTATCCTTTACAATATACAATTGTATTTTATATAAAAAAATAGACAAAATTCTTAAAATAAGCCAAAAAGTCATGCATGATCCATTACATGGTCATTTTTTTGGGCCTTTTTCAATTTTGGTCATGCTCGACTGCTCGACTCCACCCAAATTTTGACACGTGCCATTATTTTGTACCTTTTTTTAGAAAAGTACATAAGAAAGACACGTGTCAAAATTTGGGTGGAGTCGAGCAGTTGACCAGTCATAGTCGAGCAGTTGAGTAGCCAAAGGAATGACACGCGAATTTGATTGAAGTCGAGCAGTTGAGCAGTCGAGCATGACCAAAATAGGAAAAGGCCCAAAAAACGACCATGTAATGGGTCATGCATGATTTTTTGGCTTATTTTAAGAATTTTCTCAAAAAAAATATTTATTTAATATATTTGTTTATATAATATTATTTAAAAAATTATTATTATAATTTGATAAGTAATTTATTTATTAAATAATATTTAGTTTATTAATCTTAAACTAAAATTAAATTTTAAATATTTTAATTTATTTGTTTTTTCTCATTTATTTTTCCAACCAAACATGTGCTAGTATTCGCAAACTTCAATTCCATCAAGGATTTCAATTTCTAACATTCCATTCCTTCACATTCCAATTCCTTAAACATATTCCAATTCCGTCAAAAATATTATGCGAACCAAACGAGCCCTTATACTTGGATCGAATACAAAGAAGTAGCAGCCAATGGAGCTCCGGTCGAACAAAGAGAAGCCTCTGACAAGTTCTCCAAAGGGTCCTCCAGGGAAGGATCCAAAAACAGAAAGAAGAGTAGGAACCGCTTCGCTCCCTAAAACAAAGGCTCAAACGATGGGCTCTTGGCAAACTTGGTCAAGTCTCCTTGGGAAATCCTCGCTATTGAGAAAGCTTCCAAATCTTTCGACCCACCCCCTCGCATGTCAACACAGGGTAAAGGCAGGGACATGTCGAAGTGCTGTCACTTTCACGAGGACCATGGGCACGACACTAATAGATGCAGAGAGTCTAAGAAGCAAATTGAAGAGGTAGTACGCTCTGGGCAACTGGCACATCTGGTAAAAGGCATCAAGAAAGGAAGGGATAAGGTCTCCGACACCCAGTTGGGTGAATGGAACGGAAGAAAGAAAGAAACAATCCCTGCAGAAGCCCCGATATTGATGGTGCACAGACAGGATCCAACCTTGAAGCGAAAAAAAAGCAAATGGAGAGCTAGGAAGTGTAGGAGAGATAATGTTTCCGTCCATTCTAGGGCGGACACCTTCAACTGATCCCGTGGTCATCAAGGTATGGGTCTCCAACAGAGAGGTGAACCGAGCATACATGGACTGTGGAAGCTCCTGCGAAATCATCTACGAGCACTGCTTCCTATAACTCAAACCATCAATACGCTCGCAGATGGTAGACTCAAAAGTACCCTTGGTAGGGTTCTCCGGCGAATACTCTTTGCCCCTCGGAGAGGTGCCCTTGGAAATCACAATTGGAGAAGGCCTCTTGTCCAAAATGAAAACTCTCACCTTCATCATAGTCAGATCAAATTCCCTGTTAATACAAATAAGCCGTAAAAACGTTTATTTATATTTTACGATCTTCTAATGTTTTGTCGATAACAAACGTAAAATCATTTTAACGAAACAAATAAAATACGTAAATGGTTTGAGCCATTAGTTTTCTAACACACTTATATTTTCACATAAAACACTAAAACAAGTATAAGTGATTTTATGATTTAAGTATTACATATGTACAACAACTAGTGTTTACATATTTGGGTAAAATATACTAGTATGTAGTATATTGGGTAATATAAATGGGTAGAAACTTAAGTATCATAACCCATTGACCGAATATATTGAATGTAGTTGGGTATAACCCAAAGTCCATGACCCATTTCCATAGAGCTTTACCCATAACCCATTGCATGACATCATGTTTATGTCATATATGGCTAATATCCTTGACCCATGGTTTTTATCCATGGCCCATAGTTTTAATCCATGAACCATGGACTAGATGCATTGCATCTTGAAGGTACATTGAACCTACTTGATATCCATGACCCATAACCCATGACCCAAAACCCATGGGCAAAAGGGAGCGTCCCACGGATCCCAGTGATTACACTGGACGGATCCCTTGAGGGAGGGATCCGTGGGATCCGGGGAACAGTAGGCATTTTATCTCTATAAATAGTGAGCCATTTGTTCATTGTTTCTTACCCCTTTCTCACATACTTTCTCCTTGAGTTAAAAACTCTCTAACCCCAGATCTAAGTGATCTATGTTTGTAGTTTTGTTTTTGTGTGATTCTTTAGGTTCCTCTTAAAGGCGATATCACCACCTTTGAAGTCAAGCAAGGTCAAGTCCATGAGTTTCCATGCTTCCGCATCATCAAGACTATTGAAGTTCTCTTGTTGATGGTTCTTTTCTTTCTACTAAGAAGTGTAGTGTTGAAGACATTACTGAAAGATGTCTCAAGTGTCAAGACGAAGACATTAGTGAAGGGTGTCGATCGTCCGTATTGTAGGCATTAGTGAAGGGTGCCTAAGAGTCAAGTCACAAGACATTAGTGAAGTGTGTCTTGAAGATCTAGTCAAAGGCATTAGTGAAAGGTGCCTAAGATGTACATTCGATATGGTGTGATTCAATGTACAAGATAGATTAGTATTGGGTTGAAGGATATTGTTATCCTTGTTGACATTATAAGGAGTAGATCTCCTTTGGGGTTAGGTAATTGGTGTAGTGTTGGGTAGTAGTTCCTCCATTGTAATGGAACTCGGTATCTAGCCCACTACCGGATAAAGGGTAGGCGACGTTGTGGTAGGTGTGGTTCACCTTGGTGTAAAGAACCCGGTGGTTAGCCTAGTACCGGAAAACGAGTAGGCAACGTTGTGAAGGTTTCTCTACCATAAGGAGTCGGTGTTGTGTAGTGATTACGAACTCTCGAGTAGGTGACTCGGGGAGTATAGTAGGGCAAGGAAGGTGTCCTTGTAGCCGAACCACTATAAATACTCGCGTTGTGGTTTTGTGCTTCTTACTCTTTATCTTTTCATGACATATTTATATTTCTATATGTTTGTTTATCAACATCCAACACACATCCAAATAGATTGACATAAGTCGATCTAAATAGTTTAAAAAAAGTTTTAATTGGTAAAACTATTAAACCCCCCTTCTAGTTTTCCACAATTGGCATCAGAGATTCGTTACCAATTTTCTTAAAGTATATTGTACTTCAAAAACTTGATACAATCCATAGTTAATTGAAAACTACAAAGAAGGTTTTTGATAAAAACAAACACCATGTCTTTTAAAACTCGTTGTTTGGATGTTGATTAGATAAAAAAAAAAATTCTTATTATTTATTCTCCAATTAATTTCACTAATCCTCTTTGTCATGTTGCTTAGTCAAAGCTCATACCTATTGATTGTACAACAATTCGTACGACCAGGCCTTCGATGGTGATCGAAGGGTATGAGAGGTGATATGCTTGCGCCAAACTTGTAGTCAATCTGCAATAAGAAATAGTAGACACTTTGCTAAGTGATTGCGCAGGGGTTGGGCCCTGCGAACCACCTCCGGCGTGTGAATAAGTATATGATATGAGTTGTGGATAATATGATGTATGTGAAATACTGTGTTGAGTGAACATACTATTGAAATGACTCGTCCAACCTATTTATAGATGATGAAAATAGCTTGGAGAGTGTTAGCACACGTTTAGGAGATCATGGGGGGCGTCTCCTGATTTATGATAACCGCTAGGGCTTCATCCCCACTATCTCGGACTTGGCGGGGAAGCTAAGGACATAGTGGGAACGTGAGGGAAGACCAAGTCAAGGTTCTTATTTGTCTTGGCATCTTAAAGGGAAGACACCGAAGGGCATAGGACTTCGGCTGGCGGATTCCCAACTGGTAACCATGTCAATGATGAATGGTTTTACGCCACCAATGACTTATGAAGAAAGACTTGGGTCTTCGTAATGCAATTTCGACTTAGGCCGAAGGGGGGTCCTTCGACCTGATCGGAGGGTACGTCATCAAGCCCCCCAGTCGAAAGTGATATGTACGAACAAGAAATATTGCTTACGACTCAGAAATAAAAACGAAACCTCCTCTTCGTCACAAAAAACGAACGAAGATGAAAATTCTTGTAATTATTGACCGTATTAAATGCAAGATTAATCCTAACTACCCCTGTTTCCTCGGTAAAAGTAAACATCCTTTCAAAATTTAAAAATGGTTTGAAATCCGGTAGGAAAGGGATAAGTCCGGACACGTGTAGGGCTGAGATTCAACATTGGTAGGGTATATAAAATGCAAAAAACAGTAAAACCCTAACAAAGTTTAACTCTCGCCCAAAGTTTTTCGCCTACTAAAACTTCTTCCGATCAAGCCTTCGACCAAACAAGGTAAAGCGCTCCTCTTCTCTGTATTTCAAATACATTGTTGTGCTCTTTAGAAGGTAGCATGTCTACCAATAAAAAATTTGTGATAAAACAACAAGGCTGCACACTAACCAGGGAGGAGCTTAAAGCGTTCCTCACTGATTACCCCATTCCAAAGGAACATAAAATAATGCTACCGAGTAAAAATCAAGGGATATTTGATGCCCCTGAAAATTATGTAGGCCTGTATACCCATGCTTTCACCACTTCCAACCTTAGGATAGCTTTGCATCCTTTGATCTTAGAATTCCTCCGGCATTATGAAGTACACATTTCTAGGTTCAACCCTTTTGGCCTAGCCAAGCTTACAACATACATTGTTATGTGCAAAGCTTATGGGTTTGAACCATCCTTGACTGTGCTTAGGGGTTTTTTGAATCTATACCCGGGAGGAGATTGGTTGACCTTGGCCAAGAGGGGTGAAAGGGATGTGCCCATTTTGATAGATAGACCTTTTACGAACATAAGGAACTGGAAAGGCAAGTTCTTTTATATCCAAACTACCATTATCCCTCCTGCATACTCTGCATTGTTAAACCCAGACTTTGAATATGATGAGAAAAGGTTCACAGATCCATTGCCTTATATTGTGAGAAGAAACCCATTGTATCAGCGTTTGGCTCTTCATCCAGCTGACTGCCAGACCTTCCCTGAGCCAATCATGTTCATGGCTGGCATTGCTGAAAGATGGGAGGGGTCTCCGTTGGTACCTGAGATAATTTGTGATGGAGAAAGTATGTATTTTTTAAATTAACATAAGAAACTAAAACTTATCTCGCTGATATTTATCTTATTTGCTTCTTTGTGCAGAGATGTCGTTCAGGAACTTTGTTGTGGCTGGAGGTGCAAAGGAGGTAAGATTTCTTCCAAAGATTCCCCAAGAGACAAGCTATGGCGTGGGCTCCCCCTCGGTGTCCATAAACAAAGATGAGGTGGAAGCCCAGCCTATCGATCCTGTATCCTCTGCTCCTCCGTCAAAGGAACCCATAGATGTGGAAGATCAACTGGTGGAGAACGTTGCTGACTCTGACGAACCAGTCTCCGAAGGACAGCTGGCCATCGTAGGACCCTCCGGTATAGGTGAGAGGGTCCGAAGCAGGAAAGGTGGCAGTGCTAAAGCTGTGAAGTCTGATTCGAAAAGGAAGCTCATCCTACCTACTCCTCCCTCTCAAACTACCCGGCAAAAGAGTGCCCAAGGTAAGGCTGTGGAATTTCTAGCCATCGAAGCCCAGCGGCGATGATATCCATGGTAATTTTCTTTCCTGCGAAACAAAATTAGGTACCAACAATAATATATTAACGAATGTACATATGTTACAGGACTTCCTGATACGAAGGAGCTTCCTTCTCCCCTAGCTTGTCACCAACTTGTGAGCCATGTAATCCCATCCAAGTGGAAGGGGGTGATGGATAACATGTCTATAGAAAGGCTCTGCGACCTTCATGATAAAAGCTATGTTCGACAGTGCATGCTTGACAACCAACTCAATGCTAGGACAAGGGAATTGCTCCGTGCTGTCACCAAAGCTCGAGAAGAAATGGATGTTATACTGAGGAGGGAGAAGGCTAGGGATCAGAAGTATGCAGACCTGGAGAAGAAGTGTGAGGATGCATTGGAGGATTTTGACAAGAAACCCCTTGGTGCAAGATCTTAGAGCTGAGAATGAAAAGATCAAAGGTCAGTTGGCAATGAGCGAGGCTGAGTGCAGCAGGTTAACGGTCTAAGGCTCAATGGTTGTTGGATATAAGGAGCAGATATCTGTTCTTTCATGTAAGTGTGGGGGCCTCGAACAAGAGAGAGCAAAGTTGCTGGACCAAGAGATCAAGCTCCGAGAAAAGGTGGATGGGTTAAACCTTCGTCTGAAGATGCTGAAGAAAGACAGAGTGGATCTGGTAACCAAGGCGATCCCCTATGTTGCTATGGAACTTTACCATAGTGATGATGTGGGGATTGCCATTGGGAATGTGGTGAATGCTGCCATTTTCCATGGCAAGTGAACCACTTTGGAGGAGGTAGCCAAGACTGGGGAACCGGTGGTGCTGGAAAAAATTCCTTACTACAGGGCTACTCATGAAAAAGAGTATGATGATGCAGGTAATCAATTAACTGCCTTAGAGTTCCCTTTCCTTGCAGATGTGACGAAGGACCCAGCGGCCTCAATTGAGGACCTGCTGGCCAAGAAGCCAAGGATAGTCCATCCTCCATCTTCCTCCAAGAGGACTCCGTCACCCAAGGTTCCCTCTCCAGGTTCAGTTGATCCCACTCACTCCAAGGTTTGATGAAGGCAACCATGTGGTTGTAATTTGATCCTCAGGGTGGTGTGTACCCTGTTTTAAAACAATTGTCTGTGTTCCTTTCCAGGCTTCGTGCCTGATGAAACAATTAACTTGTGGTATGTGTGATGTAGGGTACGGCCTAAGACAATATTTTATTTTGTTGGATCGTTAAGGCTATGGCCTGTTTTAGACTAGTTAAACTAGTCATTAATCTACATTGAAGCCACTAGGGCTCGAATTTTGCCATGTGTGATTCTTCTCTTTTTATTTTTACTTGCGTAAAAAAATATTTTTTACAACCTAAGGCGTATGGTAGATGCATAGCCTCATTGTGTGTAGTTACTTCACCAAGAATATTAGCAATCGTATAATTTAACTGCTGACAGAGGGTCGCGACCCACTCCGTCTTGATCCTTTGGGCAACGAAAGGCTTAAAATACCTTAAGGCCATATAGGAAAGTTAATGTGAAGTTGAGATGGATGTTATGCATATGAGCAAGACATGTTGTTTAGTCTTTGTACATCCCTTCGACATTCAAAATTATAAAGCGACTTGGTGGGCAAATCTTTGTTGTATTGAACGAAACAAGAGATTTGACGGAAATGTGTTATTATCATTAAGTGGGTAGGGAGGATTACATCATTTTAAGAAATGAATACTAGACGCCTACCATTAATGCTTCTTTCCCTAAGTGAGAAGAATGCAAATACATTGATTGAAAGCAAATAAAATGTGTCCTTAGACATTGTAAGTTTCATACGTAGAACTTACGAAGAGTAGTGCCATTCCAGGTTCTATCAATAGCGTCTCCTTCCAAGGTTTCCAGCTTGTAGGCTCCGTTGCTATATGCTTCCTTAATAACGTAGGGTCCTTCCCATGTAGGTCCTAGTTTACCCTGGTACTCAGCTTTACTTGCGCTGTTGAGTCGGAGGACATATTCCCCTGGTTTGAAGGTCGAAGGCCGGACCCGCTTGTTATAGTACCTTTCAATCTTTTGCTTGTGGATAGCCTCTCTAATTGAGGCTATTTCCCTTCGTTCTTCAAGTAGGTCCAAGTTACTACGGAGTCTTTCTTCGTTATCTGCTGCTTCGAAGTTCATGACCCTTTCTGTTTCGACACTTACTTCCGAAGGGATGACAGCTTCCGTGCCATATGTCAAGTTGAAAGGTGTTTCTCCGTGACTTGACTTCATATGCGTTTTATGTGCCCAAAGTACTTGAGGTAGTTCATCTACCCAACCGTGATGACTGTATCCCAGCCTTCGTTCTATTCCTTGTATGATGTCTCTGTTGGTAACTTCTACTTGACCGTTACCTTGAGGATGGTAAACGGAAGTGAAAGATTGTTTGATATTCAGACCTCTGCAAAACACTGGGAATACCCCTTCGGCAAACTGCTTCCTATTATCTGAAATGATGATGTGAGGTACTCCGAACCGACAGATAATATGTTCCCACACAAATTTTTCCATGTGTCTTCCTGTGATGGATGCCAAAGGCTTTGCTTCCACCCATTTAGTGAAGTAATCGATGGCTACGACCAAGAACTTTACTCCTCCCGGAGCAACTGGCAGAGGGCCTACAATATCTATCCCCCATTGGCTGAAGGGCCATGCGGACGTTACAGAAGTCATATCTTGCTTTGGTAGCCTTGGGACTCTTGAGTGGACTTGACAGGCTTCACACTTCTGAATGATGTCGACAGCGTCCCTGTGCATCGAAGGCCAGTAATATCCGACCCTCATGACTTTGGAGACAACGGAACGGGGTCCTGCGTGAAGTCCGCAGGATCCTTCATGCACTTCTTGGATGATGTTGGCAGCTTGCCTTGGTCCTACACAACGGAGCCAAGGGGACAGAAAAGACCTTCTGTATAAGTAATTTCCCATGATTCTGTACTGTGGTGCTTTGATGCGCACCTTTCGAGCCAACTTCTGATCCTCTGGCAGTATACCACTTATTAGATATTCTCTAATTGGAGTCATCCAATTTGAGTCTTCCTCTAGTATTACGTCAGACACCTCCTTTCGGACAATGGACCTATCTGCCAATACTTCGACCAAAACTTCCTTAGTTAAATGAGCAAATGCCATTGATGTCAGTTTGCTAAGTGCATCCGCCTTCTTGTTTTGGTTTCTCCGAACATGCTCTATGTTGTAGGATGCGAACCCTTTGAGCATTTCTTTGGCCTTATCCAGGTATTGCTTGATCACAGGTTGTCTTGCCTCGTAGGAGCCTTTTATCTGGTTGGCCACTAGTTGTGAGTCAACAAAAATAGCCAAGTCTTCCACTTCCATATCTTTGGCCAATCGGAGACCTGCTAACAAGGCTTCGTAGTCCGCTTCATTGTTCGTAGCATCGAATTCGAAACGGAGTGCATAAGTGTACTCCTTCCCTTTGTGATCAACGAGCATGAGACCTGCGCCAGAACCATCGGAGCTGGAGGCTCCGTCAGTATAAAGTTTCCAACCTTCGATTGCCTTATCAGGCTTCTTTTCAACAACCTTTGTGTCATGTTTCGGTTCGGAGGGTGTTTCTGCTAAAAAGTCTGCCAATATTTGCCCTTTGACCGAGTTTCTGCCCTTGTATTCGATATCATGTTCTCCTAGCTCGATAGCCCATTTAGCTATCCTTCCAGATTTCTCCGGCTTTGAAAGTATCTGCTTAATTGGCTTGTCGGTAAGTACGGTTATGGGGTGAGCTTAGAAGTACCTTCGAAGGTGTCTCGCAGCATGAACCAAGGCCAAAATTAGCTTCTCCAATGCTGGATAATTTAGCTCAGCTCCCTGTAGAACCCTGCTATTGAAGTAGATAGGGATTTGCTTCTTCTCCCTTTCTGCCAATAACACGACGCTGATGCTTTCGAAGGAGGCTGCAATATACATGAACAACACTTCACCTTTGATTGGGGCCGTAAGTGTAGGTAGAATAGCCATGAATTCCTTGAGCTTTTGGAAAGCTGCTTCTGCATATATGCTCCACTGGAACGTCTTTTTGTCCGTCCATCCTTTGAGTGTTTTAAAGAATGGCAAAGATCTGTATGCACCATTCGATAAGAACCTGCTTAGGGCTGCTAGCTTTCCGTTAAGACTTTGCACTTCCTTTAGGGACTTAGGAGGCTGCAAATCCGTGATGGCTTTGACTTTCGAAGGATTGGCCTTAATACCCTGCTTGGTTATCAGATGCCCCAAAAATTGTCCTTCTTCCACACCGAAGGAACACTTCTTGGGATTTAATTTCATATTGATGGCGCGAAGCTGGTCAAAGGTTTCCTTAATGTCGGAGAGCATATCCTCCTCCGATCTACTCTTGATGACCATATCATCTACGTAGGCCTCCAGATTCCTACCTATCTGCTTGTGGAAGGCTTTGTCCACTAATCGTTGGTAGGTGGCACCTGCATTTTTCAAACCAAAAGGCATCTTTTTGTAACAATAAACGCCCTTTCCTGTAAAAAAGGCTGTCTTCTCTTCGTCTTCTTCCGCCATTTGTATCTGATGGTAACCTTTATAAGCGTCTAGGAAACACTTTAGCTGAAACCCTGACAAGGATTCCACCTTCCAATCAATCTCTGGCAGAGGGTAGCAGTCCTTCGGACAGGCTTTGTTAATATCTGTAAGGTCTACGCACATTCTCCATCCTCCGTCATGCTTCTTGACCATCACTGGATTGGCCACCCAAGTTTGATACTTCACCTCTCTGAGTATGCCTGCTGCTACGAGCTCGTCCACTTCTTTGCATGCAGCGGCATTTCTTTCAGGAGCCAGGCTTCGACGCTTTTGTTTGATGGGTTCAATATGTTTGAACTCATTGAGCTTGTGTTCAGTGCCGAAGGGATTTCCGTCTATGGTGAGAGTTCTGGGGACCCCCGTCATGTCAGAATATGTCCATGCGAAGACATCTGCGTTAGCACGAAGTACCTTTTCCAATTCTGCTTTAAAGGAGGTTGGGAGCTGCTTTCCGATTACCACTGTCTGACAAGGGTAGAGATCATTTACCACAATGCGTTCTTCAGCATCAGTACAACTGAGAACATCCTTCGAAGGCTCCTCCGAAACCTGTTTGATCCTTTTGCTTACTGCCGTAGACTCCTTCACCTTATAGCTGGAGAAAACCGTTCCAATGCCGAAAGGTGTTTGAAATTTGATCGCGGCATGTATGGTTGAGACAACGATGCCCATCTTCTGCATAGCTGTTCTCCCTATCAGTAGGTTGTAGGGAGATTCCGACCTTACGATCGTGAACACCAGAGTTTCTGTTCTTTTTAGCCTCCCTTCTCCGATCGTAACCACTAGAGGGACTTCTCCCAAGGGCCATGAGTGCTCCCCTGAGAACCCTACAAAGGGTACCTTCGAATCTACTCTCTTCGACCTTATTGAAGGTTTGAGCTTTAGAAAACATCGTTCGTAGATAACTTCGCAGGAGCTACCGCAGTCAAGGTAGGCTCTGTTTACTTCTCTGTTGGAGATCAAAACTTTGATGACCACGGGGTCATTTGAAAGAACTTTCCCTGTGATTGAAGGAAAAGTGACATCTCCTACTCCGCACAAGGCTTCCTCTATTTCTTTCCTCTTTGAACTAGAGTCCTCTTTGTATACCATGAGGATGGGTGCATCCACAGGTGGGGTATCTTTCCCCAACTGTGTGTAGGAGGCTTTGTCTTTACCTCTTTTTATACCCTTCACCAAATGTCCCAATTGGCCGGACTTTACGGCCTCTTCTATCTGCTTCTTGAGTTCTCTTCAGTTGTTGGTGTCGTTTTCGTAGTCGTCATGGAAGTAACAAAATTTAGAGGTATCTCTGGGCCATCCTTTGTTTGCCAAGCGGGGAGGAGGATCAAAGGCCTTCGCAGCCTTTTCAGTAGCAAGTATCTCCCTTGGAGATTTGGACAGATTAGCCAAGAGCCCATGGTTGATGTTTTTGTGGTATGGTGTGAACCTATCCTTATTTTTGTGTTTGTTCCTGGACCCTTCCCACGAAGAATGCTTCGGAGCTTTGTTGTGGCTTTCTTTATTTTCGACCGGAGACCCGTTCGTAGATACTTCCTTTGCTTCGATCCAGGTGTAAGCCTTCTCCACTAAACCCTTGTAGGTTATGGGGAGATCAGTGGAGAGGAATTCAACCAGACTTCTGTTTCGTAGACCGTGCACGAAACCTGACATGCGTTGGTCCTCGTTCAAGCCCATTATTTGTAAAGTGTCGTCGGTGTATCTGGTAATGAAAGCCCTGGTGCTCTCATTCTCCCTCTGCTTGATGTTGTGCACTGTTAGGTGCATTCTTGTAAACTTTTTCTGTTGGCTGAAATGTGATCTGACCTTGGCCTTGAGATCATCCAAATTCACAATGCTACCTGGTTTTTGCCCGTTCCACCATATACGAGCGGAGTCTCGTAGGGTGTATGTAAACATGTGACAAGCAACAGGCATAACCCACTTCTGAATTCTGATAGCCCCTTCGAATAAGTGCAAAAAGTTATCCGGATCCCCTTTTCCATCGTAGGTACCAATATGCGCGGGCATTTTCAACCCGTCAGGTAGAGGGTAGTCTTCTATCCATCTTACGAAGGGTGTTGTGGAGCCCATGGACTCAGAATAAAGGCAATTATAAGGTGGCATGTAGGTAGGGGCAGCATTGTACGGGTTATGATTTGGAGGTATTCCAACAGGGTTTTGGTTAACATATTAAGGGTAAGCAGTAGGTATATAAGGTGGGTGACTTCCTACAGGGTACGAAGGATATATCATAGGTTGCCCATAGGGCATACTTCCGTTTGGTTGAGCGAAACTGGGGTTACTAGCCTGCCCATTAGGTGGAGGATAAACCCCTTGAGGGTAAGATTGAGCATGAAAAGGAGGGTACATACCATGAGGAGTACGCCGGATGCGTGAGAAGGCTGCAGTGGAACCCCTGCTTCAGTTCTTCCCAGATGGCTGCCAAAAGTGGTGGCAAATTAACCTCCGTAGCCTCCCTTCGGTGACTCCTTCCATTGGAGCCTTCTGTCGTGCCTTCCCGCCTAGTCGGAGCCCTCTCCGGAACGTCTTCAAAACCAACCGACCTTCCACTGGGCCTTCGACTGCTCGGAGACCCTATCCTTAGCACTGAGCGAGTAGCCCCAGGAGCCAAGGGCCTAGTCTCCATTTCCAACTCTTCGTCATACTCATCGCTTGAGTATTCTAACTCCCTACGCATCTCCACATTCCGAGCTTGCCTCCTTCGAGCTCTTAGTAAAGATTCTAATGCTTCGATGTTAGCCTCGACAAACGCTGGACTAATTACCGGTTCAGGGTTAGCCGAGGTTGAAGCATGGTTGTTGGGGGTTATTTTGGGGTGAGATCGTGTGGTAAAAGTGGATGCGGTTATATTGGGAAGGTTATTAGGATCGTTGACTGGGATTGGTGCCAAAGTCGAGAAACCCGGAGGGGGTGTATCTTCTCTTCCTTGAGTCATGCCGTAAAACTAGTGAGAGTGATTGACTGGGTGTAAGTTTGGAATAACGAGACCAATAGTAGCTGGTCCCACGGATGGCGCCACTGATCGTACAATAATTCGTACGACCAGGCCTTCGATGGTGATCGAAGGGTATGAGGGGTGATATGCTTGCGCCAAACTTGTAGTCAATCTGCAATAAGAAATAGTAGACACTTCGTTAAGTGATTGCGCAGGGGTTGGGCCCTGCGAACCACCTCTGGCGTGTGAATAAGTATATGATATGAGTTGTGGATAATATGATGTATGTGAAATACTGTGTTGAGTGAACATATCATTGAAATGACTCGTCCAACCTATTTATAGATGATGAAAATAGCTTGGAGAGTGTTAACACACGTTTAGGAGATCATGGGGGGCGTCCCCTGATTTATGATAACCGCTAGGGCTTCATCCCCACTATCTCGGACTTGGCGGGGAAGCTAAGGACATAGTGGGAATGTGGGGGAAGACCAAGTCAAGGTTCTTATTTGTCTTGGCATCTTCAAGGGAAGACACCGAAGGGCATAGGCCTTCGGCTGGCGGATTCCCAACTGGTAACCATGTCAATGATGAATGGTTTTACGCCACCAATGACTTATGAAGAAAGACTTGGGTCTTCGTAATGCAATTTCGACTGAGGCCGAAGGGGGGTCCTTCGACCTGATCGGAGGGTACGTCATCACCTATCAAGCCATATGAATCGCTTGGTAACAAGAATACCTTCCCTAAGAAGGTATCTTAAACACAAAGGAGCCGGAATTGTCTACTGACATTTGTTGTGTCATTTGTAAAGACATTCCTAAGTGCATTAGAGGTATGACTTTCTAGTTATCTCTAAATGACATTAGCTTGATAATTAAGTATGCTTACATAGGTATTTATATGATTATCTTTTGTGTATATACATATATTACATGTAGTTTCATTAGGAAGCCTTTTCTCACATACGTGTTACTTTTTCGTCTAAAGTCGTGGTAAATAAAACTTGTGTTTTATTTCACTTAATCCAAAAATCATATCTTTCTAATAATAAAACAAAACAGAAATCTCAAAAATTCATCCTTCCCCATAAATAAACCATCCGTCATCCACTATATCAAATCCCCACTTTTTCAAATCCTCCATTTTCAAAAATTACCTCTCATTCAAAACTTCATCTTCCTCTGATCTCATCTCATCTCAAACCAAAACCAAGAAGGTTCGTCATCAACATGGTTTACATCGCCCTCGTGCTCATCGCCTTAACACTCATGGCTCTTGTGTTCCCTATGATGAAGTTCACATACGGAGACATATACTTTGTGTTGTTAATCTACATTGGGGTTATATACCCAATCCTTTGTATCATTCTTAGCGTTGAAACGAAATATTATTAATAGTCTAGTTTATCTAGGTTATTATTATCATAATGTGTTTCTCATTTGTTTTGATTTATATCTTTCGTATTCTTTTGTGATACATTAGAAACCATGAATGCATGCTAAAAGAAAATGTAGGATAAAACACATATCTTGGTATAAAACTATTAAACCTATGGTTTTATCCAAAATCTGCTTCTGTTACTACAGATCCACGGATCCCGGCAAGTATAGTAGCCGGATCCCTTATAGAAGGGAACCGTGGGAACCGTCCTTCTGGATAACAGATTTTTCATGCAAAATAAAAACCACTTTCTTCCTAAAAGAAATGTTCTACTAGAATGTCAAACATTAAGTGAGGTAAATGTCATTGTTAATAAACATCTTGTAAAAACGTTAGGTAATCACTGTCTTACCCATAATACGTCACATCCCATTAACTTCTCTTTCCTATAGGTTTCGCTATGTCGCATGAATATGAGTTTGATTTTTCACTCACTAGCGTCTACACTCCTAACATCTCCCTTGAGCCCAACACACCTGGCAATCATGTCCGTGGGTTCAATAATCTCGAAACCCGTCACTTCCATGAAGGATGTATTGTCGACACCCCTCTACAATTCGAAGAAGGTATCAATACCTCCTTCCGAGCCATAGGACTAGAATGTCTTCTCGAAATTAACGAGAAAATATGTCCAAGGTTCGTATTGGAATTCTTCCGTCAAGTTGAACTCGTTCGTAACGAGGATCGCTCTATATCTATTTGGTTTTGGATCAAAAACCAAAAGTTTGTTTTAACCCTTGCGCAATTTGCTCACATCCTCCGGATTCCAAATCATGGCCAATGTGCCTTCACCGAAGATTGGTCTCTTGATTCTCTCTTCAACTTTCATGAAGAAAATAGTCCATATTGTTCTCACATACCCTCCCCGGAAGATTTGAAGCATAATATGCAAACCTCGACCATATTACTCCGATCCAATCATTATCTTCATACGGGACAAACGAGAAGAGTACAAACCTCTTGCACTCATCCTACGTGAAAATGTTTGGAGTCTTAGGGGAAATCGAGAAATCCTTCCCGCTTGTTGTGCTCACATTGTTTACTAACACAACAACCATACAATCTCACTTACTTCTTCGCAAGGCGAATTGTAAATCTTCAAGGCTCCAAGAATAAACTCATCCCTTATGGAATGTTCTTGACGCGCCTCTATCATAACATCATGCACTTCCATCCTCAATTTCATAGTCCGTTGTACTTACTCGTGAACAAGATGATGGAATCTCATGAAGACTTTCTTCATTCCTGAATAGGCAAAGACTCATCAACCATTTGATGATCCATCTAGCGAAAACGCTCAAGGAACTTAGCCTTCTTCTTAAATAGGGTCAATCCTTAGTATCCATGCTTTATCAATGTAATCAAATTTCTTTCATAAAATAAAACATCTTACATTTGATATCTTAGTGTTAGAACCCCTTAAACTAACTTTGAAATATGATGCATTGTCAAAACCCTTGCATACCTTTATTAAAGGTTCTGCTTAGCAGATAGACGGATCCCGAAATTTGTGCTAGACGGATCCCTACTCTTAGGGACCCGTGGGATCTGGCGAACAGAAAATGCAATTACAATCATTGTATTTCAAAACATGTCTTTAGATCACTTCACACTAAGCTAGACATGGTACCTTAAGACAAATTGAGTTCTTTTCAAATTTGAGTAAATTCATATTCACGCACAACTCACTTAGATCACATTCAAGACACTTGTAGATCTATCATTTTACTTAAACACATTACTCTTCCGCTCTCAAGCTCACTCACATGATCCCTCACATCTAGCTTTAGAAATCTTTCAATTATGGCAAAATTGATCATAACCAGCCTTACCTCAAAATTGGTCGAAATTGATTAAATTCTAGTTTTTCAATCTTAAGCCTTTAGGATATTCTCCAAAACATTATCGTAAGTCACTATCTAATCTCTAGGATCATTTAGCTCCATTTGACACTCTCAAAACCTTTAGTGTCATCTTTTCTCATTCATTGGTACTCATGAAAGTTCCAATTTCTTCCATAAAAGGCAATCATTAGCTACATCACTCATTACCCTTAAGTACTTAAGCACCTCTTCATTTAAGACACTTAGATGAACTGAAACACTCAAGAAGAAATAGGCATTAGACCTTTCAAAACATCATTGCATCTTTTCCAAGCTGCTGAGAGACGGATCCCTAGGATTAGCCTAGGCAGATCCCTCAAAGGAGGGATCCGTATGACAGATTTATGTCAACTCTATCCAAAACAATAATTTCAAGATCATCTTGCTAACTTGAACACTACATCTCATCTTAAATAAGTTCCTAGATTAGTACAACTCTGAAGTTGACTCTTGTGCATGCTAATCATCACATTCCAATGTATTTTAGTGGCTTAAGTCTTGAATGCACTTGCCAAATCTCTTGCTTTATAAACCACATTGTTAGGACTCCTAAAGTAATCATCTTCACTCTCATTTTCAGCACTTAGAAACATTCACAAACCTCTTTGAATCATCTCATCATGAGGAAAGCTCCAAGTAGCAACTTATCCACCAAAGAACCACCCAAGAAAATTGCTCGTGTTGTACACGAAATCTCTTCAACCGAATCATCTCCGGTCAAGTACACAAATGCAAGGATTTCTCCTCCACCAACTCAACCAATCAAACCAATCCCTAAAAGGATAGTTCCCACAAAACTACCTATGCCAAGCACCACCATACCTCCTAAACCAAACAATCCCATTTCCACTAAACCATCACCATTGGCGCCTAGAGCTATCTCATTCACAACTCTACTCTCATCACCACACCTCTATAATCTAGAGAATTTTCCTCCTAGGCCGTCTCATCCTCCTCCACCGGAAACCTTCTCCTCATTAGTAGGAATAATGGTACAAAATCAAAGTGTTGAGTCAAAACTAGCTCCAGCTTCCTTTTCGCCGTCACCATCAAATAATCCCATTTGGATTATGAGAAATTATCAAAGTCAACCACCCAACCATATGGTAGTGGACACTTCTCTACCACTACCATCATTCTTGGTCGAGCCATCTTCAAATGCGCCTCCACCAATCCCTCTGTTGTTTGAGGCTCCACAACCCGCTTCACTTGATCCTTCTCATCAAGCAATTTCCTTTCTTCCACCACCACTACCTAGCCATGAAAAAGATTGTTATCATTGTCAACATGTTGAAAGATCAACGTTTCATGTTCTATCATCTCCTCGAACATTTCAACGAGATTAAACCTAAACAAACTTGAGCTAGAGGATTTTAGTGGTGTCCTAGTATCAAGAGTTACTTAGATAAATCTAGCAACTCCAAGTCATGTATCGTTCATTTCCTTAGTTTTTAGAGTCATGTATATCATATCTCTAGTTTTACTAAATGAAATTACATGCTACTTGCTATATTTCTGAGTATATGATTATGTTGTATAATACATATCTCACTTTGATGTTAACATTATTTATTATATCACCATTGCTGAAATTAGTCATCAGCCAGACGAATCCCTTAAATTTGCCTAGACGGATCCCTACAAGGAGGGAACCGTGGGATCCGTGAAACATAAAACTATTTTTCTACTAACTTGAGTCATATTTGCAGGAAATTATGCATTATACTTGTTTTCTAACCTTTGTTTTGTAGTTATTCAATTTACACATGAAGACTTTGACACCCGAAAGCTAGGGGGAGCTTTGTGTCAAAGCAATACATTGCAAAATTACTTGCAATATTAGGATTACATTTCATGACGCCCCTTTGCAAAGTTGCAATCATTAAGGGGGAGCACATTCGTCACATAGACGAAATCTTTTGCAAACTTAGTTGCAAATGAACTAGCTTAGTATTATCTTTCTTGACGCCCTCAAATAGGGATGGACTCGTCAAGGGGGAGTTAAGACGAGATATTTTCCCGTTATTTGCTCTCCATTATTTTTTTTCTTTTCTCACATGTTTTTCTTAAAACAATGTGTTAGTTCACTTTCGAAGCTCTTTTTGTTTCGACAAAAAAGGGGAGAAGAAAGTAAAAACTACAAATTCAAACGTTTACGAATTTTAGCTTTTCCTTAAATTAATTTTATGTTTTGTCATCAACAAAAAGGGGGAGATTGTTAATACAAATAAGCCGTAAAAATGTTTATTTATATTTTACGATCTTCTAATGTTTTGTCGATGACAAATATAAAATCATTTTAACGAAAAGCTAAAATTCGTAAATGGTTTGAGCCATTAGTTTTATAACACACTTACGTTTTCACATAAAACACTAAAACAAGTATAAGTGATTTTATGATTTAAGTATTACATATGTACAACAACTAGTGTTTACATATTTGGGTAAAATATACACATAACTAGTATGTAGTATATTGGGTAATATAAATGGGTAGAAACTTAAGTATCATAACCCATTGACCAAATACATTGAATGTAGTTGGGTACAACCCAAAGTGTTAGAATCGATGCTCTAGGTTGTTTAGACCTTATCTAGGATTATCAATAAAGCACAAATAACAATGAACAATATATATGCACAACGGAATAATAAAACTATCATTGTTATTATTAAGGTTTCTTCGTCATCATCATGTGTTCTACAAAACACATCCACAGCCCCAATCCTAGATGATAAACTCTAAGACGGTTACACAACAGGGATCAATGATCCTTGGGTCTAAACACTATAAGTTGACTTCATCAAAACCCTAGGCACCCCACGCCTAGGTTTTCCCCCACACACACACCTTTGGGACACACTTAAACCTAATTCCCTGTATCTCTTTATATAATAAAGATACTAGGGTTACAAATAACAACAAGGGACTAGATAATAAATACTTCTTTGACAAGTAGGTCCCTTGTCTTTCATTGTCTACAACAGTCCTTCATCTTTCATGTATTTTGTCTTATCAACTTTAAATATAGTTCCCAACAATCTTCCCCTAGTTGATAATGACAAAACAAAATAAGCTCGAACAAATATGTCATGAAAGATAAACAAACTTCCCCTTAAACATGCAATCACCAAGAATCTTCAAGTTGCAGCTTCCAAGTACTTCTTCCTCTTTTTGTCATAATCGAATAGGTGAACCGAAAATATAAGCAACTTTGATCTTCAAAACCACGAATCAATATCATGCAACTAATCCATCTTTCCAATGCCTCAAGATACCCTCTATGAAGTTTTCCGCACTAAAAATGAAATTATGGCAAAAGAAATCCGAACCAATAGTACAAATACCAACAAGTAGTAATAAAAACCTTCACCTCGATGTAGCATATAAATGGTTAAACATTTAAACATTAAGCTTTTCTGAAACCCATATGTTAACCATTTGAAGAACTTGTCGAATAACTAACCACCATAGAATCAAACACCAAGTAGTACCAGCCATGAACGATCACCAAATAGCTTACGAAAAATGACTACAATAGTATTTGAAACCAAGCAGTAGTAATCAAATGAAGATCAGTTCTTTGGTTAAATAGTAGAGACCATGTAAAAAGTGAAAAACTTCCCCTGAACATGAACATGACCATGATCATCACATCCAAATCGTCTACTTGAATCAACTTCAAGCAGCAGTAAGAACCACATATCTTATCTCTGTGTGTGTCAACAAATATCACAAAACTCAAATCCAAACACTCTTTAATGCAGCCACAATATATATCGAGCAGTACCAAGCAGTATAAACTTCTAAACGCAGCGTTGAGCTAGCAGTGGAAACGATAAAATCTTGCAATGGAAACATGTATACTGGCAGTGGTAACTTTATTCATACTAGCAGTGGAAACAAGCATTCGAGCAGTGGAATCGATTTAGCGTAGCAGTGGTTACCAACGTGCAGCAGTGGAACCAATACATTAGCAGTGGTAACCGTATAAGGACTAGCACTAATCAACATGCATCAGTAACACTTGAATAGAACAGCGGATCTTGTAGCAGATTTATTATCCCTACTCAGACACTTCTAATCCAACTACCAGGAGTTTGTAGCAAAGATCACCATTTAAAAGATACAATCATATAGGCTGCAACCCTAACAATAATAATTAGAAGATCCATGTTCACCAGCAACTTTGATACAAGCTCGATCTGTTTTACCTTCTGAATCTTGAATTGATGCCTCACAAATCATAAATAAAAGCAATATACCTGAAGTATACGAGACATATCAACGAACCCTAATAAAAGTCATATTCTTGAAAACCTAGGGTTTTGTTACATCTCAAAACCTGCTAATAGACATCAATCAATGTATAACAAAACTTCCATTATAGATAAAAGCGAGTAAGCATGAATTCATGAAGTTAAGTATCATAAAAACCTAAGAAATTAGTTTTCATAACCTGTTCTGCAGGGTACTTCGACACTAAATAACTTTTGATTGACAGCTCAGATCGACGATCCCTCCGGGGAGAAGTTATATGGGTATAAAGAGAACGTCCACCAAAAATTTCGTCACGATCCAACGGTTAACGAAAAAGTTATGATCGTTACAAAACAGTGCTGCAGAAACATATACGAAAATTTTCAGATTCGAATTTCTTCATCTTTTCGCCATTTTCTTCGAGAAACCTTGTAGATCCTAGATATCAAGAGCCACCCGCTCTGATACCACATGTTAGAATCGATGCTCTGGGTTGTTTAGACCTTATCTAGGATTATCTATAAAGCACAAATAACAATGAACAATATATATGCACAACGGAATAATCAAACTATCATTGTTATTATTAAGGTTTCTTCGTCATCATCATGTGTTCTACAAAACACATCCATAGCCCCAATACTAGATGATCAACTCTAAGACGGTTACACAACAGGGATCAATGATCCTTGGGGCTAAACACTATAAGTCGACTTCATCAAAACCATAGGCACCCCACGCCTGGGTTTTCCCCCACACACACCCCTTTGGGACACACTTAAACCTAATTCCCTGTATCTCTTTATATAATAAAAATACTAGGTTTACAAATAACTACAAGGGACTAGATAATAAATACTTCTTTGGCAAGTAGGTCCCTTGTCTTTCATTGTCTTCAACAGTCCTTCATCTTTCATGTATTTTGTCTTATCAACTTTAAATATAGTTCCTAGCAATCTTCCCCTAGTTGATAATGACAAAACCAAATAAGCACGAACAAATATGTCATGAAAGTTAAACAAACTTCCCCTTAAACATGCAATCACCAAGAATCTTCAAGTTGCAGCTGATTGTACAAAAGATTGCACTACCAGGCTTCGATGAGGATCAAAGTAATGAGGGGTGTATGTTCCAGCCAAGACTTGCTTGTAACCTGAGAATAAGAAATATGAAACACTACATTAAGTGATTATGAAGGGGTAGGACCCTGCGAACCACCTCCGGCGCGAGAGTAAGTATGAGTTATGGTTGTTTAAGTATGTGTAAGTAAAGAAATGAGTATGAAATGAGCATACCATAATCCATTGCCCGTCCAACCTATTTATAGTGAATGAAATAGGGTTAAGAGCACTTTTGCATGAATGTCGGAGATCATGGGGGCGTCCCATGATTGTGGGTAACCGCTAGGGCTTAGTGACCCACGTTCTCAGACTTGACGGGGAAGCCAAGAGAGAGAGGAAGATCGTGGGTTTGTCCAAGTCAGGAGGTTCCTTATCCATTGTTCCTTCGTCAACCATACCCCGAAGGGCTTAGGGCTGCGAATGGCGAATTCCCATTAGGTAACCTTCGTGCCAAAGAATGGTTTGACGCCTATGGATATTTTGGAATCCTAACTTGGGCCTTCGTATGGAAGGGCTTCGACACGTCTCGGAAGAGTGTCCTTCGAGCTACTCGAAGGGTACATCATCAAGCCCCCCAGTCGAAAGTGATGCATATGAGCGAAGAGGCATTGCTTTCGACTTTATGCTTCGAAAAAATACCATCTTGCTGATAAATCATACTAGTTGGGAGATAACTATGCAACTAAACAAGCGCATTCAATGCTAATTAAACCATCCGGCTGCCCGCTACAGTGATCACTTATTCCCATATTACCCGTAGACCAAAAGACTTTATTTAAAATTTAAAAAGTTGTTTGACTCGGATAAGAGTAAATAAGATGGACACGTGTGTGGTTTTAAAGACGGTAAAAAAGGGGTATTTAAGGGGGAGTTGTTGAAACCCTAAAACACTTTCACTCTCTCCGTCTTCTTTTACACGCAGTAAACCTTTCCAGCGCACACCATCTTCGAAAACAAAGGTAAATACTTCTCTTTTCTTGTAGTTTAAAAAATAGGAACATGGATTCCAAGTTTATTATAAAGCAGCAAAAGTGTACATTGTCTGCCCAAGATCTACATGATCACTTAGCCGATTATCCCATCCCACTAGAACACAAAGTGATGTTACCCAAACCTACTCAGGGTATCTTTGATGCACCTCCAGGTTTCGTAGGGCTGTACACACATGCATTTAGCCATTCGAACCGTAGGATTCCCCTGCACCCATTGATATTAGAGTTTATGCAATATTACAAGGTTCACATCTCTAGGTTCAACCCCTTTGGTTTAGCCAAGCTGACCACATTCATAGTGATGTGCAAAGCATACGGTTATGAACCAACATTAACTGTTTTAAGAGGTTTTTTGAACTTGTATCCTGGAGGCAATTGGTTAACTCTAACAAAAAGACCTGAGGCAGATGTTTCCAACCTGTTTGGGAAGGTGTATACAAACATAACAGGTTGGAAGGGTAATTTTTTCTAC
Source organism: Chrysanthemum seticuspe (assembly GCA_019973895.1). Taxonomy (NCBI): domain Eukaryota; kingdom Viridiplantae; phylum Streptophyta; class Magnoliopsida; order Asterales; family Asteraceae; genus Chrysanthemum; species Chrysanthemum seticuspe. Next base: position 93,085,872 of record BPTQ01000003.1, on the reverse strand, counting down.
GTGCAAGACACCATTATTCCCCCTAAGTATTCAGAGTTGCTGAATAAGGAAAATATGTTTGATGCAAAATGGTATAATGATCCCTTGCCATATGAGGTGCGAAGGAATCCTTGTTATCAGCGTTTGGCCAAATATCCTGTGGATGTGCAAGTGTTCCCTGAAGTCATCTTATACATGGCTGGGATTGCCCAGAGTTGGGAGCGGTCTCCCAAGAAGCCTGTGATCATATACCAAGGACAAAGTATGTTTATCTACTTCTACTTAAGTAGGACCAATGTAGCACTGATATTTATTTCTTCTTGTTTCTATTTTGCAGAGATGTCGTTCAGGAACTTCATGTACCAAGATTTGGATGATGATTTAAGCTTTATGCCTGCTAAGAAGGCCGAAGAGTCTTATGGTGTTGGCTCTCCTTCGACATCTGTGAACAACAACGAGGTAGATACTCCGAAGCCGGAGCCTATTGCATCAGCACCCCCGCAACTTGCATTGGAGGGTCCATCCCAACTAGTGGAGAATGTTGCTGACTCGGACGATCCTGCGGATGAGGATGTCCTAGTTGTAGGTTCAACAGGGATAGCTGATAGGTTGGAAAGTAGAACGGGAACAGCAGCCAAGGCTGTTAAGCCTACCAACAAGAGGAAGAATCCCCTATCTACCTCCGGAGGAAAAGTTGTGAAGCAGAAGAGTGCTGAAGGCCGAAAGTTTGTGAAGTCAGCCTTCAAATTGCCAGATGAATCAGTGGAGGGGCATGGTAAGCAGTTCCTCCTTATAAAATATCTGAATTCATAATTGTCACAACTAACGTAGCCTTTATACATTGTATTGGTCGCAGGTCTTCCAGAGACGAAGGAGCATCCCAATGCTTTGGCCTGTTTCCGGATTTTCGATCATGTCACCCTTCCTCAATGGAAAGGTATGCTGGAAAATATGTCTATTGAAAGGTTTTGTGACATGCATGACAATGGGGTTGCGAGGCAGGCAGTAATGGATAATCATTTGAATGCCAAGACCAGAGCATTGCTTAGAACTGTGGCCAAGCTGGAGGCTAAGTGTGACGAGATTGAGGGGAATGTTGAGAAGAACCCCGTCGTCCAACTCCTTCATGAAAAGGTGGCCCAGTTAACTGTTGAACTTGGCAATCTTAAGTTGGAAGAAGCCAAGGTCATCACTCTCACAGGTCAGAATGCTGTTCTTGAGGCGAAATGTATTGGGTTGGAAGGTGAGAAGGCTAGGCTCGGAGAGGTAGAAGTGAAGTTGAGAGAGGAAATCAAAGGCTTGCAGATGAGGTATAAGATGCTGCAAAAGGATCGTGCGGAGGTCGTTTCGAAGGTGGTGCCTTACATAGCCATGGAGCTCTATCATAGTGATGAATTGGGAGTTCAGATGTGGAAGGTCATCAAATCAGCCATATTTCATGGACGGTGCTTGGCGCTGGAGGAGGCTGCCAAAACAGGTAAACTCGTGGACCTCTCCAAGATTGAATGCTACCGTCCCACTTTGAAGGCTGAGTATGATGAGGCAGGAAATGCATTCGCAACTGCAGAGTACTCCTTCCTTGCTGAGGCTACCAAAGATCCTATGGCACCCCTCGAAGACCTCCTTTCCAAGAAACCTCGAAAGCTGAAGCCTACCACTCCAACCAAGAAAACCATGTCTACCAAGCCTGTCTCAGTGCATCCATCCCCCACTCCATCTCAAAAGAAGCAGGAATGAAGGCTGCCATGTCGGCAATAATTTGGTTTCAAAGGGTGGCATGTACCCTTAAAACAATTTATCTTATTTGACAATATTTGTCTTATGTTCCAAACAATTTAGATGCTTTTGATGTATGGCCATGGGCCAAGAACAATTTAACTGGAGCTTAGGCTCCTCGTGCGGGTATAAGGGCATTAGCCCTCATTTTGAATGTGATGGTGTAGGGGAGATACCTCTACACACTTAGTTTATATTCGTTTTGTTAACTTCTCGTACGCCATTTTTTCGACGCTTAAATTTTACAACCTAAGGCTAAACAACCTCATTGTGTGTAAATTGCAACACCAAGAATATAATGACCAACTTTGATCATTGACAGAGGGTTGCGACCCACTCTATCTCAAATCCTTTAAATAGTATGACTTTGTAAAAAAAAATTACAAGCGCCAAAAACTACTAGGAGAGTTAATGTGAATGTTTAAGTTGGCTTAAATGATAAGGCATGTATTACACCTCAAGCCATTCGACATTGAAACTCATTAACCACTTGGTTGAACAAATCTTTGTGTTTAAGAAACGAAGCAAGAGATTTGTGGGAAATGTCTTATTTATCATTGAATTGGTAGGGAGGATTACATCATTCTTGAAATGAAAACTAAGACAACTACCAATAATGTTTGCTTTCCCTTGAGAAGCTTCTAATTACAAGAAAAAAGTAAAAATACTTCTTAAACATAGAAATTTCGAAGGTTCGTACGATTCCATGTCCTGTCGATGGGTTCTCCGAGAAGAGTGACCAGTTTGTAGGCTCCGTTGCCGTAGGCCTCAGCTACCATGTAGGGTCCTTCCCAAGTTGGTCCCAGCTTTCCTTGATACTCTGCTTTGCTTGCACTGTTGAGGCGTAGCACATATTCTCCAGGTTTGAAAGTGGAAGGTCTGACCCTTTTGTTATAGTAGCCTTCGATCTTATGCTTGTGTATTGCTTCTTGGATGGAGGATATTTCTCGTCTTTCTTCTAGTAGATCAAGGTTTTCCCTGATCCTTTTGTCATTTTGGGAGACATCATACATTGCCACACGCTCTGTGTGTACAATTAATTCCGAATGGATGACCGCTTCTGTTCTGTATGTTAGGCTGAAGGGGGTTTCACCATTGCTTGACTTAGGATGCGTCCTGTGAGCCCATAATACTTGAGGGAGCTCGTCCACCCATCCATGATGAGTTTGCCCCAGCCTTTTCTCGATCCCTTTGACGATGTCTCTGTTTGTAACCTCCACTTGTCCATTACCTTGCGGATGGTAGACGGATGTCCAGGATTGCTTTATGTTGAGCCCTTGACAGAAGTCGTAGAAGACTCCTTTGGCAAACTGCTTCCCGTTGTCGGATATGATTATATGGGGCACACCGAATCTGCACACAATGTGCTCCCATACAAACTTTTCAATCTGTCTCCCTGTGACGGAGGCTAGGGGTTTAGCTTCCACCCACTTAGTGAAGTAATCGATTGCTACCAGCAAGAATTTGACTCCTCCGGGCGCTATAGGCATAGGCCCTATGATATCGATCCCCCATTGAGAAAAGGGCCATGCGGATGTCAAACTTGTCATGTCTTGCTTCGGCATCTTTGGAACGTTTGAGTGTATCTGACAAGCTTCACATTTGAGAATGATTTCGGCTGCGTCCCTGTGCATCAAAGGCCAATAGTAGGCCAACTTCATTATCTTAGAGACAACTGAGCGGGGTCCTGCATGAAGACCGCTTGATCCTTCGTGGACTTCAGAAATGATGCTCGAAGCTTGCTTGGGGCCTACACATCGTAGCCAGGGTGACAAAAATGACCTCCTATATAGGGTTTCCCCTATTAGCCGGTATTGCGGGGACTTAACCCGAACCTTCCTTGCTAGCTTGGGATCTTCAGGGAGAAGACCACTTATCAAATATTCCCTTATGGGAGTCATCCATGTCTCTCCTTCTTCATGAATCATATCGATAACTTCTTTACGAACAATGGATCTTTCGGGAAGGACATCCACGAGTACTTCTTTAGTGAGATGAGCGAAGGCCATTGAAGCTAGCTTGCTTAGTGCGTCTTCCTTCTTATTCTGATTCCTACGAACATGTTGGATGGTGTAGGAGTTGAAGTTTTCCAGCATCTCCTTTGTTTTTTCCAAGTACTGTTTGATGACGGGCTGCCTTGCTTCATAGGAGCCTGTTACTTGGTTTGCAACCAACTGGGAGTCTACGAAAACAGCGAGAGCTTTGACCTCCATATCTTTAACCAATCGGAGTCCTGGTAGCAACGCTTTGTATTCCCCTTCGTTGTTTGTGGCTTCGAACTCGAACCGAATAGCATATGTATGCTCCTTCCCTTCAGGACTGACCAACATTAGACCTGCTCCAGAGCCGTCAGAGCTGGATGCTCCGTCTGTATAAAGTTTCCATTCAGCCTGCACTTGAGAGAGGTTGGTTTTGGGCTCTTCCTTTCCTATGTCAGGCTCGGAAGGTGTTTCTGCCAAGAAGTCTGCGAGAATTTGCCCTTTAATACAGTTTCATCCTTTGAACTCTATTTCATGTTCTCCAAGCTCAATAGCCTATTTAGCCACCCTCCCAGACTTTTCAGGCTTCGACAAGATCTGTTTTAGTGGCTTGTCGGTTAAGACTGTGACAGGATGGGCCTGGAAATAGCGTCAGAGCCTCCTTGCTGCGTAGATTAAGGCGAGTATTAACTTCTCTAATGTTGGATAGTTGATCTCTGCTCCCTGTAGGACCCTGCTAACAAAGTAAATGGGGATCTGTCGCTTGTCTCGTTCCGCCATAAGGACTGCGCTAACACTCTCCATTGAGGATGCTAAGTACATGAACAACACTTCGCCTTTGATTGGGGCTGTAAGTGTTGGAAGGATTTCGATGAACTCCTTCATCTACTGAAAGGCAGCTTCAACATCCTGGCTCCATTGAAAAGTTTTCTTGTCCGCGCATCCCTTGAGTGTTTTAAAGAATGTTAGGGACCTGTCAGCTCCCTTCGACAAAAACCGGCTTAAGGATGCCAGCTTCCCATTCAGGCTCTGCACATCTTTTAGACACTTGGGGGCTTGGAGATTGGAAATTGCCTTGACCTTGGAAGGATTAGCTTTTATCCCCTGCTTAGTGATCAAATGCCCTAGGAATTGTCCCTCTTCGACACCGAAGGAGCATTTCCTAGGGTTCAACTTCATGTTAATCGCCCGAAGCTGGTCAAATGTTTCCTGTACATCGAGGAGTAGGTCCTCCTCCGTTTTTCTCTTGATAACCATGTCATCAACGTAGGCTTTGAGATTTCTGCCTATCTGTTTGTTGAAGGCTTTATCTACGAGACGTTGATAAGTCGCCCCTGCATTCTTCAAACCGAAAGGCATCTTTCTGTAACAGTAGACACCTTTGCTTGTGTAGAAGGCTTTCTTTTCCTCGTCCTCCTTCTCCATCTGGATCTGATGATACCCTTTATAGGCCTCTAAGAAGCATTTTAACCGAAAACTTGCCAAGGACTCTACCTTCCAGTCAATTTCTGGTAGGGGGTAGCAATCCTTCGGGCATGCTTTGTTGATGTTAGTGAAGTCAACGCACATGCGCCACCCTCCGTCGCTCTTTTTGACCATTACTGGGTTGGCTACCCAGGTTTGGTCTTTAACTTCCCTTAGGATGCCTGCTTGTGTGAGTTCGTCCACTTCTTTGCAGGCTGCAGCATTTCTTTCGGGGGCTAGGCTCCTCTTTTTCTGTTTTATCGGCTCAATGTGTTTGTACTCATTGATTTTATGCTCCGTTCCGAAGGACTGTCCGTCGATCAGCAAAGTTCTCGGTACCCCTGTCATGTCAGAATATTTCCAAGCAAAAACATCAAGGTTAGTCCGTAATAGTTCCACGAGCTTCGCCTTGAAATTCGCCGGGAGTTGCTTTCCTACTACCACCGTTTGTTCAGGGTAGCTGGGGTTAACTATAACTTGCTCTTCCGCATCTGTACAGCTTAGAATGGCTATCGGAGGATCCTCCGATTCTTCCTTGATCTTTTTAACACCATATACACCCTTATCTGCCCCATAACTAGAATGAACAGTTCCTACTCCGAAAGGGGTTTGGAACTTAATAGCAGCATGTATGGTGGAAACAACAATTCCCATTTTTTGCATAGCTATCCTCCCTATTAACAAATTATAAGGAGAATCTGACTTTACTATGATGAAGATGAGTGTTTCCGTGCGGAATAAGGGGCCTTCGCCTATGGTGATTTCCAACGGTACTTCTCCCAGGGACCATGAGTGTTCACCGGAGAACCCTACCAGCAGTGCTTTTGAGTCCACCCTCCGTGAGCGTATGGATGACTTGAGCTTTAGGAAACAATGCTCATAGATGATTTCGCAGGAGCTTCCACAATCCATATATGCTCGGTTTACCTACCTGTTTGAGATTCGTACCTTGATGATCACAGGATCAGTCGAAGGTGTCTGCCCCAATATGTAAGGGAAGGTTACTTCCCCTACGCTTCCCAGCTCTCCATTTGCTTCCTTCCTTTTCAAGGTTGTATCGAGTCTGTGTACCATCAGTATAGGAGCTTCTGCGGGCGTAGCTTCCTTCTTGTTCCCCTTTCATTCACCCAGTTGAGTGTCAGAGAACTTGTCCTTTCCCTTCTTGATGCCTTTGACCAGATGTGCTAACTGTCCGAACCATTCCGCCTCTTCGATCTGCTTCTTTAGTTCCCTGCAGTTGTTCGTGTCATGTCCATGATCTTCATGGAATTGGCAATACTTGGACATGTCTCTGGCTTTGCTTCGTGCTATCATCCGAGGCGGTGGATCGAAGGACTTTGCGGCTTTCTCGGTAGCTAGGATCTCTCGGGGAGATTTGACCAAGTTCGCCAAGAGTCCATGGTTCGAACCTTTGTTGTAGGGGGTGAAGCGGTCTCTGTTCTTCTTCTTGTTTTTGGGTCCTTCCCAGGAGGACCCTCTAGAGAATTTGTCAGATGCTTCCTTTTGCTCTATCGGAGCCCCGTTTGCTGCTACCTCCTTGGACTCAATCCAGGTGTAAGCCTTCTCGATCAGGGCCTTGTATGTGTTGGGAAGGTAGGTGGACAGGAATTCTACCAAGCTTCAAGTCCGAAGGCCATGTACGAAACCAGAGATCCTCTGATCTTCGTGCAACCCTAGAATTTGCAAGGTTTCATCAGTATACCTGGTAACGAAGGCCCTTGTACTTTCGTTGTCCCTCTGCTTGATGGTGTGCACTTAGGTGAGTTTTGGTGTACTTCTTCTGTTGGCTAAAGTGTAACCGGAACTTAGCCTTAAGATCATCTAGACTCATAATGCTCCCCAACTTCTGTCCTTTCCACCATATTCTTGCGGAGTCTCTGAGCGTGTAAGTGAACATGTGGCATGCTACAGGCATGACCCACTTTTGCATCTTGATAGCGCCTTCGAATAAGTGGAGGAAGTTATCAGGATCGCCTTTCCCATCATAGGTGCCTATATGAGTAGGCATCTTTACACCGTCAGGTAAGGGATAGTCTTCGATCCACTTCACGAAAGGTGAGCAAGCTCCAGAGGCTTCGACACTGTAATGGTTGTATGGGGGTGGATAAACAGGTGTAGGGTTATAAGGATTAGGAAATGGCTGTGAGTAGGTAGGGTAAACAGTAGCGGGTTAATACGAAGGGTGTACACCCATCGATTGCGTAGGAACCTGTCCATAATGCATTTGCTGGTAATTCTGGTTGGGGAGTGAACTATTCGGAGGGTAAGTGTTGTAGGTTTGAGCAGGTAGGTAGGGGTTCATTCCCGGAGGGGGTAACTGATTCATGCTGGAGTATGGAGGTGGGTCTCTGACACTCGAAACATAAGAGGGGGGTACTGGAGCCCCCGTCCCTTCTCTTCCTAAACGGGTAGCTAGGAGAGGGGGTAGGTTTACTCCTCCGTTTCCTACCGGGTTGCTTCCTCCGTTGGAGTTCTCGCTCCTCCTTTCACCATGCCTTCTTTCCTTTCTTCCCGGATTTCCTCCGAGTCCTTCTTCAAAAACCATAGTTCTTCCATTTAGCCTTCTGATGGAAGGAGAACCATTTCGCAGGGCCGAGCGCCCCCTGCTAACAGGTAGAGGCCTATCCTATACTTCAATCTCCTCGTCATACTCCTCACTGGAGTATTCCAACTCCCTCCGCATTTCAGTGTTACGAATCTGTCTCTTATGAGCCCTTAGCAAAGAATCTAAGGCCTCAAAGTTTGCCTCAACGAAGGCGGGACTAATATCTGGAATAGGGTTAGCGGATGTTGAGGCGTGATGTACGGGAGTAGTTTCCAAACGAGATCGTGTGGTAAAGGTTGAGGCTGTTATGGCGGCGAGATTGTCGGTGTTAGTTGTGTTGAGTGGGCCAGGGTAGAGAAACCTGGTGGATGTGTATCTTCTCTTCCTGGTTCCATGCCGGAAAAGTAGTGTAGTTGGTTGAGGTATTAGGACTGGGTGATTACGGGACTAATAGTAGTGGTCCCACAGATGGCGCCACTGATTGTACAAAAGATTACACTACCAGGCTTCGATGAGAATCAAAGTAATGAGGGGTGTATGTTCTAGCCAAGACTTTCCTGTAACCTAAGAATAAGAAATATGAAACACTACGTTAAGTGATTGCGCAGGGGTAGGACCCTGCGAACCACCTCCGGCATGAGAGTAAGTATGAGTTATGGTTGTTTAAGTATGTGTAAGTAAAGAAATGAGTGTGAAATGAGCATACCATAATCCATTGCCCGTCCAACCTATTTATAGTGAATGAAATAGGGTTAAGAGCACTTCTGCATGAATGTCGGAGATCATGGGGGCGTCCCATGATTGTGGGTAACCGCTAGAGCTTAGTGACCCACGTTCTCAGACTTGAAGGGGAAGCCAAGAGAGAGAGGGAGATCGTGGGTTTGACCAAGTTAGGAGGTTCCTTATCCATTGTTCCTTCGTCAACCATACCCCGAAGGGCTTAGGGCTGCGAATGGCGAATTCCCCTTAGGTAACCTTCGTGCCAACGAATGGTTTGACGCCTATGGATATTTTGGAATCCTAACTTGGGCCTTTGTATGGAAGGGCTTCGACACGTCTCGGAGGAGTGTCCTTCGAGCTACTCGGAGGGTACATCATCAGCAGCTTCCAAGTACTTCTTCCCCTTTTTGTCATAATCGAATAGGAGAACCGCAAATATAAGCAACTTTGATCTTCAAACCCATGATTCAATATCAAACAACTAATCCATCTTTCCAATGCCTCAAGATACCCTCCATGAAGTTTTCTGCACTAAAAATGAAATTAAGGCAAAAGAAATCCGAACTAATAGTACAAATACCAACAAGTAGTAATAAAAACCTTCACCTCGATGTAGCATATAAATGGTTAAACATTTAAACATTAAGCTTTTCTGAAACCCATATGTTAACCATTTGAAGAACTTGTCGAATAACTAACCACCATAGAATCAAACACCAAGTAGTACCAGCCATGAACGATCACCAAATAGCTTACGAAAAATGACTACAATAGTATTTGAAACCAAGCAGTAGTAATCGAATGAAGATCAGTTCTTTGGTTAAATAGTAGAGACCATGTAAAAAGTGAAAAACTTGCCCTGAACATGAACATGACCATGATCATCACATCCAAATCGTCTAGTTGAATCAACTTCAAGCAGCAGTAAGAACCACATATCTTATCTCTGTGTGTGTCAAAAAATATCACAAAACTCAAATCCAAACACTCTTTAATTCAGCCACAATATATATCGAGCAGTACCAAGCAGTATAAACTTCTAAACGCAGCTTTGAGCTAGCAGTGGAAACGATAAAATCTTGCAATGGAAACATGTATACTAGCAGTGGTAACTTTATTCGTACTAGCAGTGGAAACAAGCATTCGAGTGGTGGAATCGATTTAGCGTAGCAGTGGTTACCAACGTGCAGCGGTGGAACCAATACATTAGCAGTGGTAACCGTATAAGGACTAGCACTAATCAACATGCATCAGTAACACTTGAATAGAACAACGGATCTTGTAGCAGATTTATTATCCCTACACAGACACTTCTAATCCAACGACCAGGAGTTTGTAGCAAAGATCACCATTTAAAAGATACAATCATATAGGCTGCAACCCTAACAATAATAATTAGAAGATCCATGTTCACCAGCAACTTTGATACAAGCTCGATCAGTTTTACCTTCTGAATCTTGAATTGATGCCTCACAAATCATAAATAAAAGCAATATACCTGAAGTATATGAGACATATCAACGAAACCCTAACAAAAGTCATATTCTTGAAAACCTAGGGTTTTTTTACATCTCAAAACCTGCTAATAGACATATATCAATGTATAACAAAACATCCATGATAGATAAAAGCGAGTAAGCATGAATTAATGAAGTTAAGTATCATAAAAACCTAAAAAATCATTTTTCATAACCTGTTCTGCAGCGAACTTCGACACTAAATAACTTTTGATTGAGAGTTTAGATCGACGATCCCTCCGGTGAGAAGTTATATGGGTATAAAGAGAACGTCCACCAAAAATTTCGTCACGATCCAACGGTTAACGAAAAAGTTATGATCGTTACAAAACAGTGCTGCACAAACATATACGAAAAAGTTAGATCGACGATCCCTCTAGGTTGTTTAGACCTTATCTAGGAATATTAATAAAGCACAAATAATAATGAACAATATATATGCACAGCGGAATAATCAAACTATCATTGTTATTATTAAGGTTTCTTCGTCATCATCATGTGTTCTACAAAACATATCCACAGCCCCAATCCTAGACGATCAACTCTAAGACGGTTACACAACAGGGATCAATGATCCTTGGGGCTAAACACTATAAGTCGACTTCATCAAAACCCTAGGAACCCCACGCCTGGGTTTTCCCACACACACACACCTTTGGTGTTTTATATCTTGACACACTTAAACCAAATTCCCTGTATCTCTTTACATAATAAAGATACTAGGGTTACTAATGACTACAAGGGACTAGATAATAAATACTTCTTTGACAAGTAGGTCCCTTGTCTTTCATTGTCTTCAACAGTCCTTTATCTTTCGTGTATTTTGTCTTATCAACTTTATATATAGTTCCCAACACAAAGTCCATGACCCATATCCATGGAGCTTGACCCATAACCCATTGCATGACATCATGCTTATGTCATATATGGATAATATCCATGACCCATGGTTTTTATCTGTTAGGTCACTAGATTTACAACACAAGCTTACTAGAAAGAGATAAAGGCGATTGAACAAGTAAACCAAACACACACACACGTTATGATAAGGACGGTTACGCATAAGATGTGAATGAAAGAAAAACTTGAACAACCAACCTTCAAATGAAGGTTTACAAGAGTATTTATAGGCAAGGAGCTAGGGCAACACTCCCACTCCTTCCCTTTTCCTTATTGGACATGGGCCTAAGCTTATGGGCCTTCTACATAAGCTTGACCTTAAACAAACATAAAGGCCATAATGAACTACCTATTACATATGAGAAACTAACACTTGATTTAAGGTTTAGGAGTGATTCCAAAAATCTCCCCCTCAAGTGTTGGTGATGAAAAATGGTGAAGGCGTTGATGTAATAGTAGCTTTGACGTCTTCTGACATTCTTCTTTCTTGTGAGAAGGAGTGCCTTGATTCGAACAATCTCCCCAGTGTAGAGAGATAGTTGTCTTTGAACAGTTATGCTTTGACGTCATCTTTAACTTTGTTCTATGATCATTGTTCTTTGTGATGAAAGTGATAGTATGTTGTTGTCTGCATCAAGTCTGCCTCAGGTCTGGTTCGCCGCTACAGTGTCTCCACGTCATTCTTCAACATGCTCACACGCTTTTTGACGTTGGAATTCAGTATTGATGAAGTTCTTTAAGTCTTTAACTTTGTAGATTCTTTGATTTGACGAAGAATCATTCTGACTGTTGTGTTGCTTTTGGATAGAACTTCCATTAGTGATGATGTTGGCATGAGCATGAGAAGAATCTGCACGATCATCCCGCTCCGGAGCTTCCATAAGACGAAAACATTTCAAACGGTTAGTAATAAGCGGATTCCGGCACTTACAAGTTTGAACTTCGAGAGTGTTAACAGCATAGTGTGAAAACACAGCTCTAATTCTTACAAAGGCGATTCCTGAACTGGAGTCTCACAAGTGAGATAACGCGATGTACCGAAGTACATCTACAGTTCAGATGAGTCGCTGAGGTATACCGAAGCATCACCTCACGATTGTAGACCGTTTGATACACACTAAGCGTAATCCACGAGGAGTTACCGAAGTGACCTGCTGTCAGGGCTGTTTGATGTTGACCCTGGCAGGAGTTTCCATTCAATCACTGAGGATCACAAATGTGAACCCCTCATAAATGTTCTCGACAGATTGCTAAGATCTGTGAAGGACTCGATAACGTACCACTGATGTTCTTATTGTTGAACATCAGGTGATGAAATGTCAAGTGTACCTAAGAGATCTTTTGATGAATCTCGTGGCTCTAGACTCAATAGTGCGTTTTGGTTTTCCTGAGCGGAGACTAGGGAGAGGGTCTCCTTCTTCAATACCAGCGATCTCTAAGAGAAAGCCAATAGTTTACGTAGGGTTCCCTGTGAGATTGAAACAAGCTTCTGTAGAGAGAAACTTGCGTGGTTAAGAAGGTTTAGTGCATGCGTCACTGGGTCCATGACGGCTTTTAATCTTCAATACCGGCATCACTAAGTGACAACCAGTAGCTTATGAATTGAACCCGGTGTCTGCCCTAAGTTGAATAATTTGGAGGGCTATTTCTTTTCACCCTTTTCTTTGCATTTCTTTTTAATTCTTCAACTCCTTCTTTCTCCGATTCTCATTTTCTCCTTTTTATAATCGTACCTAAGGACTTCTAAGTACTAACTATTTGTGATGTCCTTGGGTAGATCCCTCCGGCTCTTGCGGATCATATGACGGTTATTCCTAACCTTAGTCACCTTATCACTCCATGACTAACCTATGTTGCCATAAAACCAATTTTCAAGAAAATCTCTCAAAGGAATTGTAAATGAAAAACATGTTTGAACTACTGTGAGAGTTTTGTCTTTTAGCAGAAATACTCCCCCTCCACATGTGCTTTAGAGTTTTGACAGAAATCTGCACTGTGTGGGAAGAGCGCGCACTTTTGAATTGATCAACTCAAGATAGGCAATCCCCCGCGAGACACGGTTACATTGCATAGTTAAAGAGATACATTGTCAGTTTTTAGGTGACAACTGGCTCTAATAACTACCTTGAAGGTGTAGACAAACCTCGAAAGGTTGTCATACCCGTCAGAGTTCATGTCTACCAAGAGTTTCTCGAATGGTACTTTCTACTTGGACAAGTCCTTTGCGAGACACGTTTACATTACTAGCGAACTAGCTTGAAATTATCACCCGTCCCGGACAAGTCTTTTCGAGTTACTAACAGTTAAGTACCGTCAATTCGTTGGTTAAGTCTATTACAGAAAGATTCATTTGCATTTACACAACATATTTCTTATCACATAATTTTCTCCCCCTAAAAAATGGCATATAAAATGTTATTTTTGAAAAGTTGAGAATAAATATGACCATTTCGAGTGTTGCGGGAAGATGACCACTATGAACAATTTGTGAACAAAGTTTTAATTCAAATACTCCCCCTCAACAAGTGATATAAACGGTTGAGGTTTTGAAAATCATACGGGGAAGTACTTGTCCTTTTGAGCAAAACCTTGAAAAATGAAAGGTTTGATAGGTTTTACTCAAAAGTAAGAAGCTTTCGCTCCTTTTGTAAGGATTGTGGCACTGAAACGTACCACAGGGTCCTTTCTTGACAATTACGGGTTGTACACTGAAATGTGTGCACAAGCCATTGACATAAATAATCACACATCCAAATTTATAATGAAAGAAACAGTTCAAGGGGTACCAGGAAGTGCAGTGATGTTGCTAGGAGTGCGAACAGGGCGTTGATAGCCGGTGATGTTAATCCTGGGTCGACCACCAACAAAGCTTTCCAAAGTTCTGAACTGATCCCTTCTATACAACCTTTCATCAATCATTTTGATGATCCTCCTCACATCCCTTCCATCCTGAGAATTCCATCGCTTAGGAGACCCAATCTTTTGACGTATATCCTTCAACCTATAAGCCAATCCGTCCCTAACCATCTTCAAAGTGTGATCCCCAAACTTGTGAAGATCACTACACGCCATTAAGCAATTTCGTTGAAGTTCACTGCGGTAAACGATGCCGAATGGTTTGTTGATGAGTGTATATTGTGAGAGCTGGTTGATGTCGGGAAGATCAAGCTGAGGTGGAGTGAAGTTAACACGAGTCTGATATGATTCAACTGCGAGTTGGAGATCTTCTACACGTTCTTTGATGACTATGCGTCTGATGAAGATGAGCAGTGACTTGATGAATTCACGTTGTACTTCTGTTGAAAATTGCCTCATGCGACCCTGTACTTTGGCAAGGTACATGTCTTCAATGTCGTTGATAGACAAATTCTCAAAGTCAGCTTCATAGAATGCATAATCCCGTTCATCTTGCCTTTTGACCACAATTTTCTTGAGAAAAGTGTAGTCCCATTTGGTCGAAAGATCAACGTGTTTGATGGCAACGATATTCTTAGTACTGAACACTGCATGTTGAGACTTCTGAACCTGGCAGCTTCTGTAGTAGATTCTTCGGCGTTCTGGCCAATGATGAATCCCGTACATTGCATCTCGGTCGTATGCTTCCACTTTGTTGGAGAACAAGTGATTAGCTCTTTCCTCGATAGCTATGCAGTTTGAGTATATGGCTGCGGGGAATGGAAGTGTCAAAGATGTAGCGTATTTCCTTGATCCATCGCCACCGTGTAGAAGAAATTCCAAGTCTTTGTTGAAGAAATATCTGAATGGAATCCTAGGTTCATCTGGTTGGCCAATTGTTGGTAGTGGTTTTGACTAGTCGGTGTAATATGGAGGGTTGTCCCGTTTGGTGAAGTCAATGTTTGCTTCTGGGTTGAGCCAATCCATGTTGTTAGACATAGCTCGAGCAATGTTTTCAAGGTGATATTCGACCTCGATGGCACTTTCGGAGCTATCTTTCCATAGTTGAAAAGCTTCATTCTTGATTCGCCTCAACTCGGATTTTGTCATCTTCTTCACATGGAACTTTTCTTGCAGAATCTTAGCATGCTCCAATGTATTACCGTCTACCAGATCTTGACCTTCTTTAGGATAGGGAGTGGAATTGACAAGTGTAGAAAACCATTCAAATTCATGTGTTTTATCTTCATCTAGCCATGATACGCGTCAGCCATGGGCGCCTTCTTCTTCTTTTGTTTTGGCCTAGATGAGGATTCTGGTTTCTTAACTTGTTTGGGAGAGGTGGGTTGTTGTAGGGGCTCACGGACTTCCTCATCGTCACCACCCGTATACTCAAAGTGATCACCGGTTTTCTGAGTCTCGGGTGGTAATTCAGAAGAATCCTGAGGTTTATCAGTAGAAGATGGAGGAGAAGATCTTTGTTGAGTAGGAGTCCGTTGTGGTGGAGGTTGCATCGAGTACTGAATAGAGGATGATACATCAGACTTCTTTGTGTGTTTGGCCTCTTTATCCTTATCCTGATCTTTGTCTTCATCATCTCTTGAACGTTTAGGCCTAATAGCTTCTTCTCGGAATGAGGACATGAGTTGGTATTCCAGTAGAGCTTCAAACAGTTTAGCTTCGTGTGAGGCAAACATTGCAGAGCGTGTCGACATTTGCGCTACTAGCCAGTTCACCAATTCATCATCTGATAAGATTGTAGATTCAACTGGATTGATGCTTAAATTCATCGGAGTTGATTTCATGGCTTGTTTGGCTAGATGCAATAGATTTGGATACAGTTGTCTGTTATACATCTCCTTTGTCAGTTTCGGAACGACCTCCATAAGGAACTGGTGAGTGTATCCTTTGATCATTTCGTCCATTTTCCCTTGAAGATCATCTTTCATGAGCTTCTGGACATACTCCCTTTCATCTTGCATCTTGTCGAGATCATCATGAATATACTGTATCTGATCAGCATAGAAATTCATCTTCCTTTGGAGGATGTCTTTCTTTCTGACTTGTTTAACAGCATTCCCAATTCTTTTATGAGCATGAGATATCCAAGATCGAGTTGGCTTCTTCACTGATTTGGATGTTGATTTGGTTGATCTTTTAGATGGTGGTGGTGAGGAGTGAGATGATGAATCTGATGAGGAGGAGACATGAGGAGGCTCAGAGTCCTTTGGAGGTGCAGAAGTATCCTCCTTGGAACGAGTTGGACTGTTGAGAAGATAATCATCATAATTCTCTTCGTTATCTTGTCCATATTTAGCCTTTTCTTCCGTCTGAGCCTTAGCTTCTTCATCAGTCTTTTCTTTCTTAGTCTTATCCTTTTCTGGTTCCTCAATGTTATAATCAGTAGACTCCTCCACAAGCGTTTGTTGTTGCACAAGATTGGTGGTACCAGCTCCCTTATCAGGTTGATTAACTGCATCAGGACCTGGTGAAGAGTGGACACCACCACTCGACCCTCCGGGGCCACCCATTTGTTCTTGTTCAAACTCTTTAGCCTTTTGAAGGTGTCTAATGATTTTAAACTTCTTCCTGTAGGATTTATCCAGTTGCTCTTTATCACTTTCTGAGCTTTCTTCATATGGTACAAGTACAGGAGTCTTTCCTTTTCCTAGGTCAGCTGGAGGACTAGGAGGTTTTGCTACTGAGGGAGGTGGTTCGGTTGCAGATTCAGAGTAGTGAACTTCCTCGTCTGATTGTGTATCTTCAGAGCTTTCGTCCAGTAGCTTTCTTGGTGGTTCAGGTGTAGGAATAGGAACAGCTTCCTAAGAGGGAACTTTCTTCTTAGGAGCAGGTTTACTCTTTGGGACATTCCTTTGACTCTCTGTGCTTACTGCACTTCCAGCACTTCCTCTTCTGGTTCTTCGAGTAGGTGTTCCAGAAGGTTTTTCATCGAGATGACCAACTTTGCCTTCTCTTACTGCTACCCGATACCTTTTGTACGTTTCAAGCTTCTTGATTTCGTTAGTCAGAAGGTGATCAGGTAACACAGCACCCTGTTTCTTTGTTGACAATTCCTTGATTCTGACTGATAGGGTAGGCTCAGTCAACATATCGTGATTGTCTGGATCATTGAGCCTCTGTGGAATATCGGGATTAAGTCCAAGTGCTCTATGGATCAACAATTTTGTGTATCTGACATAGGGAATCTTTGAGCCAAGTTTCTTGTGAAATGACATCATATCTTCCCATAACAGTGCTTCGATTTCGATGTCCTTTTTGTTGATTAATGACCAGATGATTTGTAGTTCCATGAGCTTGGGATGCTCATAGCCACTATCACGACCAGAGACCGATTTGTTGATGATGATGTAGAGGGTTCTCCACGGTTGAGGAATGTTCTTAAGCTCCACATGAGAATGCTTAGAGATAATTCCTGAAGCTTCATCATAGCCTATATCAAGCAAGAATTGTAGAACTGTCTCCTCAGAGGTGTGGCATAGAAGTCGGTTGGCTCGATTTCAGGAATGAGAAGAACAGCCCGTAAATCAGCATGAGTGATGGTGACTTGTTTGTGATTGAGAGTTACAGTCACTGCACTTTGACCCTTGATCCTTTGCATAGATTTCCAGAATTGTTGCATGTAGATCTCCGGTACTGTAGCAGAGTGTGAGAGCATGTTCTGGTAGGGATGATTCTTTAGAATATCCACAGCAATGAGACAAGAAGATTCTGAGCATGTGAGGGTTTCAAAGTCAACCCTAAGGTTGTTCTTTCCAATCTTTCTAGGATAGCCATTAGGGAAGATGTCAGCAATTGTGAGAACTTCTGGTGCATCCACATTCATTTGAGCAGCCATGTCGTGATCTGAAATAACATTAGCCAAAAGAACCAACATATTGAAAGACATAGTGTTAGTCAACAGAAGGTTTTTATTGTCTAATTATTGAATATACAGTGTCAAAGATTGTTACGAGTCCATAGTCACTTGTTTGTTCAATAGTCCAATGTCGTCATGATAAGTTTCGTGAGTTAGTTAACTTTAAGTTTTAAAGTTTATGTTATCACATATTTAACACAACATATTAAACGATTAAGTTTATTAGTGACATTATTGGTTTCGTGACGATATGATTTGTTTATTAACAAGTTTGTACACGTAACAATTCATAATGAAGGTCTATCAAGGCTTAGGCGTAGATTTGGCAAAGTTACGCGTAAACAGGAGTGATATACGCGTAGACGAAAGCTTATGCGTAGGATCCTAACTTACGCGTAATAAATGTTACGGGTAGGAAAAAGGGGACCTTAAGCGTAGGGCTTACGCGTAGGCGTATATAAGACCTTACGCGTAAGGCTTACTCGTAAGAGTAGACCTTATGCGTAGAGTCACTGTTTACGCATATCCTTCACAGGATACGCGTATTCCCATTGTAGAACCTTACGCGTAATAGTTACGCGTAAGATTTCTCTTACGCATAACTTTCTACGCGTAAGGTGATCCTTATGCGTAGAGTAACAAAGACCTTGATTCTGAGTTTTATGCGTAGCAAGCCTGAAATAAAATCATCATATCATCAATCTTAACATGTATACTCATTTTAAACACAGATCGTGGCATGAAACTCATTTCACAGGTTATGCGTAGAAAGTCATACGCGTAAGTCAAAACCCTAAGGTTCATAGATTACGCATATGATTTCCAACCATAGGATTTACACCAAACGTTTTCTGGTAGGTCTTAGGTGTTGTGAGAGTCTAATAACCAAGTTTTAACATCTAAAACGCAGTGAATCAAAAATACCCAAACCTAAGAACATTAAACCCTAAATTCCAATTTTTAATCAATTAGTGTTTCTGGGTTGTTATAAGGCCTAGATATGATCAATTCATCATAATATCATCATCACACAACAATCTTTTTGACCACAAACATTCACATTTGAAAATACCCAAAACCATGCATAAACCCTAATTTCACAAGTCATTCAATTCGTGATTCTGGGTGAGTTTTGATGATTAAAACGGTATCATTGATGTATTAGAAACGTTTTGACACAACCCTTTTAACCATAAACACCCTTTCATGATTTTATGTTCTTGCGCTTACGCGTAAGACACAAAAGTGATCATATCTCAAGATTAAACCGTTGGATTTTTGAAAAATTCAAAACCATTGCTTAAAAACTTGTTATAAACACGAAATCACTTACAAATTGATGATATGAAACACGGATTTGTTGAGCTAATCTTAGGCGTAGGATGTTTTTTAGGTGTAGGTAATAAATGTGAATGGTAAGTTAGGTGGAGATGTTTCTATTAAAATGACTTTTAGATTTTGGCAGTTTTAGTCCCTCCACCTTTTCCTTTTTCATCCAATGCCATTTAACTTCCATTTTGGTTATCAAACAAAGATTTTAAGAAAGAAACTTGACGACACTCCCCCTCGACTTAAGAAAATAATGAAAGGTTATAAATTTTAGTCCGAGGAGTGTCATTGAATCAGTTAAGTGATTATTTTCTCCCCCTCAACACTTGATTGGAAAAATACTGAATTTTGAAAGATGAAAGTGTTGATGAAAGAAATGTACTTGCCATGTTGAAAGAAAAATAGATTAGAAGAATATTTTTGTTGTTTTATCAGGTTTTATATTTTTGTATTTTGTTTTTGAAAAATTATTTACAAAAGAGATTTTGGTGTTTGACAGGTTTTTAAGACTGTTTTAGGAGGTCATCCAATTCCTCTTGAGTCAAACACCTCATACCAATCCGGTGGACCAACTCATTAAACCTAGCGGGAGGCAAGGCTTTGGTGAGAAGATCTGCCAATTGGTATTCTGTACCCACGAAGTATAATTCAATTGTACCCTGTTCCACGTGGTCCTTGATGAAATGATAGCGTAGATCGATGTGCTTTGATTTCGAGTGCTGAACTGAGTTGCACGAGATCGCAATGGCACTCCGATTGTCGTAGTACATCGAGATTCTGTCAAATACGTATCCATAGTCTTTGAGTTGTGTTCTCATCCATATGACTTGAGCACAACACGCGGACATGGCTACATATTCTGCTTCGGTTGATGACAGCGATGTACAATCCTGCTTCTTTGATTGCCAGGACACCAGTTTATCACCAAGAAATTATAGTGCTCCTGAAGTACTTTTCCTTGAGTCTAAGCATCCTGCGTGGTCAGCGTCTGAAAAAGCGATTAGTTCAAAACCAGAATCCTTCGGATACCAGATCCCCAAGTTAATGGTTCCCTTGATGTATCGGAGGATTCTTTTAGCCTCAGAGAGTTGGTTTCAGTTGGTCGCGACTGATAACGGGAGCATAGATAAACGACAAAGACAATATCAGGTCTGCTAGCTGTTAGATACATGAGAGACCCAATAATACTTTGGTATTTGGTAGGGTCAACTAATTTCCTATGTAAATCAGCGTCTAGCTTCTTGGTATGAGTCATTGGTGTGGCATAAGTATCACAGGTTTTCATTCCAAATTTGTTTAACAATTCAAGGGCATATTTGGACTGACTCAAGAAAATACCACGAGGTGATTGATGAACTTGTAATCCTAGAAAGAACGTAAGTTCACCCATCATGGACATTTCAAAATTTTTCTTCATTAGTTTTGCAAAAGCGATTGAAAACTTTTTATGTGTAGACCCAAAAATGATGTCATCCACGTAAATTTGAACAATTAAGATATGTGCCCCGTGATATTGTATAAAAAGAGTTGGGTCAACCGAACCTTTGGTGAAATTATTAGCAATGAGGAAAGATGATAGCTTATCGTACCATGCCCGAGGGGCTTGTTTGAGACCATAAAGAGCTTTGTTCAGTTTGTAGACATGGTTCGGGAACTCAGGATCAACGAATCCTTCTGGTTGGCTGACATAAACCGTTTCTTTTCAGTTGTCCATTGAGAAACGCAGTTTTGACATCCATCTGAAAGACTGTCATATTCATATGAGCTGCGAACGCGAGAAATATCCGAACAGCCTCAAGACGAGCAACCGGAGCAAAAGATTCTTCAAAGTCTATTCCCTCTTCCTAATGATAACCCTTAGCAACTAGACGTGACTTGTTTCGGATTACATTCCCTTCAGCATCCAATTTGTTTTTCCAAATCCATTTGAGACCAATGACGTAGACCCCTCTTGGTCTTTTAACCAGTTCCCATACTTCAAGACGTTTGAAGAGTTCTTCTTGCATGGATTCAATCCAGTTGTCTTTGTCATTGCGTCTTTAATGTTTTTAGGCTCAGATTGGCAGACAGTGAGTGCATAAATGCAATGTTCACCATCTGTGTGAAGACGTTATCGCGTAACGACTGGTTGATTCGGGTTGCCAATAATATTTGCCATAGGATGGTCTTTTGTCCATCGATGTGTAGAGGGTTGATGTTGGTATACATTGTGCAGATTCTGAGGATTCAAATGGTTTGTTGATGATTCTGCGACATTAGGTGCAGCAGTGTCATTAGCAAACGGGTTAAAGAACGCATTTGGATCAAAATCTGCAGGTGGGGGTACTTCATTCAGAATATCATCAGCCGGTTCATCCTTGTTGGAAGCGGTTTGTTCAACTGTTCTGGTGGAGTCAACTGGTGGTGCTTCTTCAACAGTAGTTGTTGTAGCATGTGTATTAGGTATAGGAATATCATCAGGTTGAGCAGCGGAAACAGCGGATACACTTGTAGCACGTTCATCAATATCGTCACTGAACAGCGGAGCAAATAACTATTCCATTTGTTGACGAGTGAGCTGGGGGCTTTGTTCAGCTGATGATGGGGGTTGAGGGAAGTTTAAGCGGTTGTGACCGGGTTCCAAGTTGTTATACTCAGAAGCCATTATGAAGAAGTTTCAGAATCAGCTTCCCCCAAACTGACAACTGTCTTTAGCAGATTTGAAACTTTGATGAAGTCTACATTTCCTCTAACTTTTGAAGGTTTCAGTATGCAGCGGAATTTGTAGATGAGCATTAAACCACACAAAGAAAATCTGACTAATTGCGGAAGATCGGTTTGAGGGTAAAACTCCAGAAATCAACAAGATCTTCTCACGTATGTAGACGCATCACACCAAACAAACCACGAAAGACAAAATGATACGACTTTCCCCTGAATGTTGTGGTCTTTCGGAATACTAATCACTGTGAATATGCAATAACTCGATACCAAGACCATGTGTGAGGTATCATAACATCAAATTTGGGTAACTTCACACAAGATCACCGGTGAAATTGAGACGATAACACCAAAGTGAGACGTTTGAGCCACAGATCGTCTTATTTCTTCCCTCTAATTGAAGAAATTCAAGAAGGCATTGGGTTTTCGCAAAGAAGTATGTAGAAGAACAAGGAAGCAATGACCACCTACACACTCTCTCCCCCTCGATGTTTTCAATGATTCAGAATCATACACTACGTATGTTGATGATGAATTGAAGACAGTGAAACCATGTATAAGGAGACAGCGAAACCATGTATGTCCAATTGATCGAACAAGTGTGAAGTACCAAAAATATTTCGAGAGAGTCAACTACTGATAAAACTTCTCTGTTCATAATGTTGATCATCAGCTGTGACATTGTTGTTGGAAGCAGTTTGATCTTCTGTTATAGAAGATTCGGTTGTTGTTGTAGATTCAGGTGTATATGAAATTAGAGTATTATCGGTTGTGCAGCGGAAACATTCGATACATCTGAAGCACGACTTTTGGCAGAATCTTTAACCAGAGGAGCAAGAAATGTTTCCAATTCATGACGATTAAGTACAATGGTGGAACAGCTGATGGATCATTAAATTTTAGATGGTGAGAAACGGGTCCTACGCTGTATTGCAGTAGGAGCCATAGCTGTTGTACCTGCATAGAAAAATAGAAGGGGGGCAAGAAAGAGAAAAACATGGATCCCCAAGTGTAACTGGGTTCCAGATGTTAGAAGCATAAAGATGTTGTGTCAATTATCTTCTTGACACCTGAACATGCTATTTTGATGATTTCCTTTCCTGCCTCAGGGATGGATGTTGTTGGTATCCCACTTGTTTTGGTGCAACTACTTAGTATCTTGCCTGTAGGAATCCACCTAAGACTAACAGTTTTGAAAATCCTACCCGTTGGTATCCATCTAAGGTTAGATCTAGGGGATGTTGAAACTTCTTTTGGGAAGAGTATGCGTCCTATATGGATCCACCTATTATGTTTCTGACAGTTTACATTTAGATCAACGGGTTTATTTCTAACTGTTTGTTGAGTTAACTTAGGTTTTGGTTTGCTACTACAGGTAGTGTTCAGTAATACACGCGAAGATGATACACTAGGTTGTGAACCTAAGATTCCATCCTTTTGAAGAAGTGCCCTTTTCCTAGCCTTTTCTAGATCATAGTTCTTGTATGCGTCATTTGAATCATATGAATTTTTTATTTTAATGCTCGGTTTAGACACAGTGTTCGAACTAATCCTAGATTTGCCAGGAGCTGCCACATGTTGAGGTTTAACAGAAACAGGTATAACAGAAACAGATTTAACAGAAACATGTTTAACAGAAACAGAAGCATTATTCTTAGGCCAGGAATGTAGAGTGACTGGTTTTATCAAATGATTATTCTCAACAACTTGGGAGGGAAACCGTGGTTTTGAAGATTTTGAACGTTCAGATTTAAATGCAGTTGGTTGTCTAACTACAGATTGTTTTCTGAAAGGTTGTAGAGACGATTTCCCCAAGATTGTTGGTTTAGCAAAATTAGTATCCACACTCTTGTCAGTTAATCTTCTCAGTTTGTTTTGTAAAGCAACATGTGCAAGCCCCTTTGCTTGAATTTGAGCCTTTAAATGCTCATTTTCTTTTACTAATGTATCCACACGATTACTTTGTTCATTTGAAAACTGACCGTCGTGTTCTGAAGAAAAAGATTTGTTTTGTAGTTTCAGTTCAAGAGAGATGCAATGTGCCTCTAGTTTTGAAAAATCTTTATGAAACTGAGCAATGGTCTTTTTGAGAAGAATGTTTTCGGATACAAGAGTTTGATTTGACGTTTCAGTTGAATTGTTAACAAGAAAGGGCTCAGACATGAGATAGTTTTCTGGACATTGTGCAACACACTGGTCAACCTCTCCTTCATTACTAAATTCAGGTTGCTCAGTATGTTGTGTCGCATTTGCAGTCAGAATATGATCAACAGTAGATCGTACCTCGACCATCTGTTCTGTGTCAGTGTCATAGGTGGGTAAGATATCTTCCTCAACCATTTGTTCTTCGTCACAGTTGGGCTCGGTGTCGTAGTTAAGTATGAACACTTCTCCAGATCTGCTGCTGTAATCCTGCTTTTCTAATGCTACAACCTCATTGTCCGCATTACCGACAGTTGTAGTAATCACAACATTCTCAACGTCCATTTGAGCATTCCTTGCATGTACATCAACTCTTTCACCTTGCACGACGGCGGGATATCGGGAATTTGATGATGTCTGACGCTTCAATGCCACAGCCAGAGCCATGTATCCTTCTTTCAATGCCACAAATGGATCTTTATGTTCAGAATCCATTTCACTGCTCTGCAGAAGAATCAAAGAGAGGAAGGTGCAAAGTCGATATAGCACAAAGTAGGTCGATATAGTGAATTGCAATTTCCCTCCAAAAATAATTTTGAAAAATTTTGACTCTCAAAAATTTGAAATTCACTATAAAATTCAATTCTAAGGTTGTAAGAAAAATTTGAGATATGACAATTTTGACGCCAAATTTTACCCGAAAAATTTGAATTTAGGCCCAAAAATTTGAATTTTTGACCAAAATTTTCACAGTTAAACCAAAATTTAATCTCGCGTAAAAATTGAACGTTTAGTCTCCCCTAAAAAATAAATTTTACTCAAAGTTTCCCGCCAAAAATTTCAAATTTGAATCTCGCGTAAAAATTTGATTTTTTTTTTTTTTTTTTTTTTTTGATAACTTGTGTTGATGGATCTTTGTAGTCGAATGAACCTTTGTTATTGAAGTATCCTTAGGCGTAGAAATCACAATAAACGAAGTAGGACTTATGCGTAAAAAACACCAAAGTTAAGCGTAACAGTTAAGAGTTACGCGTAGATTTAGCTTACGCGTAAGTAGGGAAAAGACACTAAAGTTATGCGTAGACACAAAGTTAGGAGTAGAAACTTAGGCGTAGGATTACCTTATGCGTAAGACTAAGCTTAGGCGTAAGATAAATCTTATGCGTACGATTTTCTACGCGTAAGCTTAATGCTTATGCGTAATTTTAGGGTTTTATCCCAAGTGATCTTTTACACTATCACAGTGCAAAAGATATCCAAAGTCGACGTATTTTCAGGCTTATCCAAGCAAGAAACCACGGAGTAAACCACGAAACTGAAGATTTTATGTAATAAACTACTATAACTATGATTTTATGTAATAACAAGCCCCAAAAATGTATATACATGATTTTTTTTATAAAATACTAATTTACAAGTCTTTCAAGCACATGTACAAGTCTTTAATGCATAAAGGTTTTATACTTATATAAATTACATTTTAATCTCAATGTACCTACTTTTAAGCACAAGGTACAACCTTATAATGCACAAGCCTTTAAAATTTACTTTCTTATGATTTTCAAGCCTAAGTACAACACCCTAATGCTCAACGTACAAGTATGTAATGAACAAAACCTAAAACTATACTTTTTTTTTAACTTAAACTATAGTTTTACTACACTAAACTTGACAAGACCTAACCAAAAACCCTAACTAAGTTTCTTACACTTCTAAACTCCATATACAACATTCACAAGCCTATGGTACAAGCACCTAAAACCCACATCGATCCTACCATGTTTTTCTAGTTCAATTACAACTAAACCTAGACTAAACAAATCCTAACTAGATTTTTTAACTAAATCCAAAGCCATAAACTCCTAACTAGTTACATTTTACTTACACATCACCTTGTCCCTTGAAAATCTACCATGGTCAAAAATTATGGGCAAATTCCATGGCTAAATTTTAGCCACCATCACCACATCACACCTCTTCTTCTATCCTTGGTCAATAAGGGCGACACACGGTTTGTCTCCAAACCATTCAAATTCTGAAGCTACAATTAGAACAAGTAATACACTATGTGGTTCCTTAAAATCCATTAAAACTAACTAACAAACTTATGGAAACTTAGCAAAAGACCTCATCATGTTCCTATTGATCTTAGGCCTATATAAACGATCAAACATACACCCTTTTCACTCATCCTTTACTTTCCAACCCACAACACACATACACACTCTTCCTTACTGATAATTAAATCCAAATAAATGAGAAGGAGATCTGTAATGAAGCCACGAAGCCGTGGAAAAGCTTTGTTCCACTTAGGATTCACTTTGATCGATTTCCTTTCCAATCGAGTTCGTAGGATTTGTAAGTCTTCAAATATTTTTAATCTTTTCCATACTTCTATTTATCTCTTATATATGATATACGAGATCAGGCCAAAACAGTGGCCTTTTGAATCACCCAAAACAGGCTATCGAGTCAAAAGTTATGATCAAATTAAATTTACAAAACTGAAAATCTGAAACTCTCAAAAACCTTCTGATAACTAACTGATGTGTATTTTTGAGGCAATTCTGGTCCGTTTCATCAAAAAGTTAAAGCACAAAAGTTGTCCAGAACGACGTTTTCTTCCAAAACTCAAGGCCATGGGTCCAAAAAACACATAAAGAAGCCTAATTTTATTCAAAACGTTAACAGCTATTATATAGTTTTATAAAACCAAACGCCCCTCTTTTTGTACATTATTATTAATTACACGATTATAAGTCATAAGTTACTAAGAAAATAACTTTTAATAAGCCTAATAACCTGTAAATGAACTATTGGAAAAGTCTCATAAGGTTTCGAGGTCAAAATCTCGTTTTCTTTTTTTTCTTTCTTTCTTTGTTAAAACGCCCCAAATGACCCTTTTGTGCCATTTGTTTCGACCATCAAATGAAGCTTATAAAATCTGAAACTTGGTCAATTTAAAGTCCTCATAGCAAAGATAATAAAGGAATAAAAGCGTCATGAAAACCTTGTCTCGCCTCGTTTTAATTTGACACCCTTTTGGGCTTGTCGCGTTAAAAACAAACACTTTCTTATTGAAAAATGTCAAACACCCTCACTTTGGAAAATTATAGCAACCAAACCACACGGGCATAGAACTTCGAATTTGATTCATTTGAAAGACCACCCAGCAAACTATTGAAAGGAATGAGAACATAGTAAAAACTTCAAAAGGCCTCGCTTATTATTATTTTTGTGTAGGTCGAGTTAACCACAAATCAAACGCACCCTTTCAATAATCTTTAGAAAACTACAAGGATAAATTTTGTAATTTTTGAAAGATAGTTTTATTGGGCCAAAAGTGTAATTTCTTCAAAGTTATTAATACAACGGCTGTTTTTGCCAATGATCTATAGTTGAGGGTATAAAGTGTCATTTTTGAAACTACAAGGGTTAAAGTTGTCATTTTATGAAAGTTGAAGAGTATAAATTGTTATTTCATGAAAGATCAGGGGTATAAAACGTCACCGCTTAGAAACTATAAGGGTATATATTTAATATCTACTTCAATAATATACTTTTACTACTTAACTATTCGAGATTTCGATAGAACTAATTATATGAAATATATTTTACGAGGCTTCGATAAAAATTATCTATATCGTAAATGATCGACCGAACCATAAAAAGGAAAAATGATAAACATTACTATTCACTAACTTTTGAAGAGACTTCATGTTGTCTCATTCAAACGCCAACAAAACACTTGTAACATGAATATTAAAATCACATATAGATGAATACGAATACTTAAACTTGACATATCGATTCAGGTCACATGTTGGAGCCATTTACCATTTCAGTTTGAATTTACTTTTGAAATCAATCAGATTTCCTTCCAAGGTGAGTTCATGGCCTCTACCTTTACATGCTTTTAAACTGTTTTGGGGGAGATACATGCTTGACTACTCGTTTTTACTTTCACAAGTACTCTAAAGCTTTTACATACTACTATGAGTTCATAATCACACTTTAGACGTTTTGTTACAAACCTAAACACAACTACTATCTGTATGCGATCCTGTTTGTTATTGTTAGGTCACCTTATTAGTAACACAAGCATCAATAGAAGAAATAGAGAAGAGAAGAGATCGGTTGAACAATAACAAACAAACACTATGCGTAAGATATGAAGAATGGTTATGTGTAGCAAAGTGAAAGAGAATGAATTGAACAACCAACCCTCAAGTGAGGGTATTACAAAGGTATTTATAGGAGAGGGAGCTAGGGCAACACTCCTAGTCCCTTCCTTTCCTTATTCGACTTGGGCCAAGGCTTATGGGCCTTCTACATAAGCCTTAGCTTAATAACAAACATAAAGGCCATATTAAGCTAACTATTACATATGAATCACTAACACTTGAAATATGGTTTAGGAGTGATTCCAACAATCTCCCCCTAAGTGTTAGTGATGAATTAAAGAGTGATAAACATTGTAGGTGCTGATGTAATAGTAGCTTTGACGTCTTCTGACATTCTTCTTTCTTGAGAGAAGGAGTGTCTTGATTCGAACAATCTCCCCAGTGTAGAGAAATTGTTTCCTTTGAAGAGTTCTGCTTTGATGTCATCATTATCTTTGTTCTTTGATCTTTGTACTTTGTGATGGTAGTGATAGTATGTTGTTGTTGTCTGCCTCAGGTTTGCTTCGTTGCTCCAGTGTCTCCACGTCTTTCTTCAACATGCTCACACGCTCTTTAACGTTGGATTACAGTACTGATGAAGTTCTCTTAGTCTTTAAACTTTGTAGATTCTTTGATTTGACGTAGAATCATTCTGACTTTTGTGTTGCCTTTTGAGAGAACTTGTATTAGTGATGATGTTGGTATGAGCATGTGAAGAATCTGCACGATCAGTCCGCTCCAGAGCTTCCATAAGAAGAAAAACATACACACGGTTAGTAATAAGCGGATTCTGGCACTTACAAGTTTGAACTTCGAGAGTGTTGTAAGATACAAGACCTTGATAGATCTTAAGCACTCGGAGATCGTTAGTGTTGCCTATGTAATCACAAGCAAACTAATAGAAGATCTCTACAACTTGGTATTGTAGCGGAAAATAAATACAAGTTATAATAACTAAGAACACTTTTGATCCTCTATGGATCTTTGATTATCGAAACTCTATGTTTCGGATAGAATACAAGACTTGAGAAACTTGAGAAAAACTTATCTATTTCATACTAACATGGTTTCTTATATAGGCAAGAAACCCTAATAAGCGTTGACAATTTACGCTTCTACTACTAAACTAGACTAAGCATGCATCTAGACAAGCATGCAACTAATCATATTGTTTTGTTAATCATCGTGTTTATTCTGAATAAGCTCTACATAATACGGCGCCAACCTATACATACGGCGCTGACTTTTACTCTAAACTGAGCTTATCTCTCCTACGTGGTTCCCACTTTCAGCAGCAACACAATGTCTGCTTTAACACTTCTGCTGAAGTATAACTTCGGCAGAATCCTTTCTTCTTCGGCAGAATCTCTTCGACTGAAGCTTCGGCAGAATCAGTAGTTTATGCTTCGGCAGAATCAGTAGTTTTCCTTAATTCCCAACAATCCTCCCCTAAACTGGAATTTGACTGGGTTAAGTTCCAGTTTCCTTGATAGATCGATAATATTGTTGAGGATTGTACCAGTTGACGAAAAATTTCCAGGTAAGATCCTTCCCATATCTTAAACACTTCAGAGCTATGGATGGTCAGAATCTTAAGGATCAGCAACAAAGATTCAGAAGAAGAACATCCCTATGATGAAGTAATCTGTAAGGCACCAGATCTTTGCAGCAACATATGACATCATGTACATCAAAACGGATAAGTTCAATACTATTCTCATCACTTCCAGGTGTGTTAACTCCTGTGAGAGGTGAATCATTGAAATTAATGGATTTGATGTCTCTTTACCAATAGCCATTACTACTGGAGTAGCCACATGTTTGAGTTCGAAAACTATGGTACATTGATAACCATCTGATTTATTGGCAAACCAGCAACCATATAAACGGATTTGGCTTGTCTTTACCTGTAGCCGTTTGCTCAGGACTAGTCAATTCTTAGAATTGGTGAATTGAGAACCAAATATGGATTCAGTTGCCTTTACCACATGCCATATTCATGTGGGCTAGCCAATTCTTGGATTCCAAACAGGAATAGACCATGGTGAATTGATGACCATACAACCCTCAGCAGTTAAGCATGGGTGGTTGCAAACCCTATGATTTTGAGCAAACCATTACAGCTATCAACAGATTTGATGTGTCTTTACCAAAGCTGTACCCTTTGGACTAGTCAACTCTTTGACACACACAAGGTACATCGGGTGAGTTAAAGACCATCAAAAATTTTAATAACAAACAAATTTTTTTTTTTTTTTTTTTTTTTTTTTTTTTTTTTAAGAACAATTTATAAAACTGAAAAAGCTTAATAATAATTTGAAAAGGAAAATTAAAGACCTAATTTTTATTAAATAAACGCTATCACTATTTTTTAAAATGATGTTTTTGTGAGATTTCTTTTTATGAAAGCGTTTACTTTAAAAAATTTAGACAAAAATAGACAAATAACATAAACAAAGCAAACTAAAATGAACAAAACAGGGTAGTGCAGAGAGTACCAAGTGTCCTGATATGGATGAAGAAGAGGCCTATTGCAGTTGTTGAAGTTGAGTTTTGATCAATCCCACCAGAGCTAAGGCAGAGTGGCTTTCATTTCCCACTGGATCTGGAGGAATTTCCAATTTCTGGCTCAGCATCTTTTCCATAAGTCTTTTAGGCAGAGGGTACTTTCTTTCAGATAACATGCACACAGTGATTCCACCCTTAGTCTCAAGGACATGCACCCGAGGGAGAGGATAGAATCTCCAGGATATGAGCTTCCACCGGTGTGAGTTTTCCCAAATGGAGGATGCTTTGCTGTTGGGAATGTGGGAGTTCAACAGAACTTGAAGATCTCCTGGTAAAAACATCCCAGAACCTTGAGGTTCTTTGTTGCAATAATGGGTGGAAACTTGAGTGAACAGAGAGATTAAGTCTGCCCTGTCGATCAAGTGTAGAATTTCCTTTAGAAAGGTGAATTCCATTGGAGTGGAGTTCCTTCGAAGAAGAACATTCATCTCATCATCCTTTAATTTCCACTCTATCACCCCATCTGAGTTTCCATCAGGAAAGTCAGCAGCAGACCCTTCTATAATGAAAGTGAAGTCATCAGCTTCAAGATCAAAAGGAGATATTTTAGCCATTCTCTTCTTCCTCTTCCCAGGCTGATAGATATCCCTTGAGGGAGCATTTTCATCTTCTGCATTGGTAGTAGGACTTGTATCAGAAGATGGAGACTGGGTTGAATCGCGAAGTGCTTTCATCCTGTGGAATATCCTTATAGCCTTTTCTGTTTTGGTTTCTGCGAGATCAGCTTCCTTAACTTTAGAATCTTCCAGTGTGCCATCAGATATTACTGAGGGAGAGGGAGCTGATGCTTCAGTTGCTTCAGGAGGAATGGAAGATGGTTCAGCAGATTGACCCTTGGCAGTAGATGAGGCAACTTCAGAAGTTGCTTCAGCAGGAATGACTGGAGAGGATTCCTTGGTTGGAGCATCATCAGCCTTGAGTCTTTTGGCTTCTTGAGCAGCTTCATTCTCTGAAATCCTCTTTAGGTTGAGAGACTTTGCTAAAGATAATGATCTTTCCTCCATGATTTGGTTATATTTTCGATACAGGACATGATCAGGAAAAGCCTTGACTTGTTTCATTGTTAGGCCAGAGTTGGACAGTGAGTATTGGTTTTTCACCACCCTTCTCATTTCATCTTTAGTGGGAGGTTTGTTTTTGGCCTTCTGAGCTTGGATGGCCCTCTTTTGTGTAATTGCTTCTTGCCTCCTTTGTCTTCCCTGAGCCATCATTCGCTCCACATAATTGTCACTGAGGAAGTCTTCACCTAATATACTTTGAGCCAGAGAAGGTCTTGAAATGACTTGCTGAGTGAGAATGTCCCAGTGTTCAGCAGGCATCTTGACCCTCAGTTCATCTAGTTCTTTCCTTCTCTCAGGAGTTAGAGATGAAAATTCCTCTGTTCCAAGTTGTTTAGCCAATGCTACACTTTCCTTTGACATTTCAAACTCTGCCAATCTACTTGCTTGACCCAGTCTTTCCTCCTCACTCACCAGGTTAGGACCAAGTTCATCTTCAGTGATGACATTTTTCCCTTTATCATCAGGCTGCTTAGCACACTCTTCTTCAGTTAGATCAACTATAGGAATTTCTACTGGAGTACCTAGATCAACATGTTGATGTAGATTATCAACTGAAGGTGAAGGGCCTGATGGTTCTTGAACAGATGAAGATTGACCAAGATCTGGAGATGCATCCTCCATTTGTATATCAGCAGATGCAGCTTTATCATCCCCAGGTTCCTCTGAAGCTTCAGAAGAAACCTTATGAAGATCAGATCTCTTTCTTCTGGTGTACAGAACAGGTTTCTTCTTCTTTGATGAAGTGGCAGCTACTGATGAAGGGTCATTGAGAGAAACTTCAGCCAACATGTCCAGAGATCCAAAGGGAGGAACTTCTTGTTCTTCATCAGAAGAGACCACAAGTTTCCTTTTGGAAGACTCTTTTAGTTTGTTCTCTAAGACCTTAACCTGATTCTGCAGTTCTTCAATTTTACTTCCAAGAGAAGACTTAGTCTCTGCAAGCTCCTTTTTCAGATTCTTAACCTCTGCAGCATACCTGTTGACAAGAGCATACACAGATGAGAGTGTAATGGGGTCCTCAGCTCCACCAGCAGATTGCTCTGTGGTAAGGGGAGCCTCATTGGACCTTTCAGAAGTAACCTGGTCATGCTCAATGTGGGGAAGATCTTCATCGAGAGGATCCCTCACAGGACTTGGTGTGGGTGGTCTATGCAAATCTGACTCATCATGAGTAGCAAGTGTGGGTGAAGGGCTGGGACAGGGTGACTGGTCTGGAGCAACATGAGTTGCTTCAACAGTAGAAGATGGGCCCTCATCAATGTTGACCAATGGATTACCATCAGTAGCAACAGGTGAGGTAGGAGGATTATGAGCCACATTCTCCTCATTAGCAGCCTCATTACCTTGGGGCAACATGGCAGCTAGCAAGGGATGATGTTCCCCCTGAAAGTGAGTTTTCATGGTTGCAAACAATTTAGCAGTCAAGGAACCTATAGGATAAAAAGCTTGGGCTTGGGTAGAGGTGTCTAATATGATTTGTAAAAACCTTGGGTACATTAAATATTTTCCCTTTGTCTTTTGAATATTTTCAACCATGTTTTCGAAAATATACTTAGAAAAATTGAAAGTTACCCCTTGAGAAAGACACACAATACCATATCCCAGTCTGGTAGAGAACTGGTCCCATCCTCCGGTCTTGTTGCTCATGCATTGGAGCAGTGTGTGAACCAGGAACCTCCATTTTGGGCAGAGTTCCTTCTTTAGCCACATATCTGTTCTTGTTCCTCGATACCCAATAGCCCTAAGTCCATTCAGCACATCTTCCTGATTAGAGTAAAATACTCCATCAGCATCTTCCAAGTGAAGCTTCCTCCTAATCAGGTCCTCTGTAACTATATACTCTGTTTCATCAATCACAGCCCTAATCTCTGTTTCACTCCTCTTCTCAGCAGATGCCCAAAATTGAGTAATCAGAGATTCATATATCTCATTTGGAGAATGAGTTAGAGCATAACGAATCTTGGACCTTTTTAGGAATTCCACCATTGGTTCGTACAATTCATATCCCTTGCCATTTCCCAGAAATGCAACTTTGTTGTGATCATATTTAAATTCAAGAGCCATGAGGAATATGAGTGTTTAGAGTTAAGATTCTTGAAATGGTGAGTGTTTGTGGAAGTAGAATAGGGGGGAATTCGTTTGTTCTGAAGCGAGTGATGGTGGGTGGAGTGTTTTTGCCCAAATTATGGTCAAAGAAAAATGGACCGTTTGGTTGACCATTGCTGACGTGTATGACATCTTTGACCAAACCCAAAATAACACTTCGGCAGAAACACATGATCAATCTGCTGAAGTTATGGTTTCAGCAGAATGCATAAAAGATAAGAATATCTTCGGTAAGTTTCTAGAATTACTGTGCCACCCACTTGCATTAAACTCATTGAACCTTGAATCCGTCTATAAAATGATCCCAATGTAACTCATCTTTTCACCAAGATCCCCAAATATTTACCACAAACCCTAGAAGCCAAATAACCCCAATTAACCCAATTGCGCCATGAATACCAAACCTGAGATCATAGATCTCACTTCCTCATCTTCCTCATCCTCTTCATCATCATCAAGTGGTGAATCAAACCCATGGTTCCATTACTTTCCTCAACCCTATCCAAGACCAAATAAATCGCCCTTTCTTTCTTCTTCAGAAGATGACAGTGTAGTGACTCCAAGTGAATCTGCTGATGATTCTGATGACTCCTATAAGGAGGGAACATCTTACTCCCAACCTCCAGCACCTCGGTCTCAACAAAGACCTCGTGCCAGGAATCCGCCACTCCCCAAAGATAGAGAGGTGGTTCTTGGTCTCACTGCGCCATCTTTTGGTGCATGAACACACATCGTATAGTTGAAGGGCTTAAGGAGGGTGGATCGATTGCATTTTGGTTGAAATGAATAGATGAAGCACAAAGGACATGATAGTTCTCTTCGTCATCCTACGTGGTCATCGTCATCATCAATCGTTTTCATCAATCCATCCCTCCATTTTGGTCCTTAGCATCTTCGTCGTGCTGGTCATGCATATCCAACCAGCCAGTTAGACTGAATGGGTGGTTATGCAAGACCTACAAAAGCAAAGCCAGCATTTAACGCATATCCAGCATTCCATTAGATTTCGAAATGAAAGATATACACTAGATTAGGCTTAGCTTAAGTGTACAGCTCGTATCTTGAGGATGCAAAATAGAAGGTTGACTTTATGTAAGTTGTAAGCTGTAAACTGTTTCTTGAATGAATGAATGAACAATTTGACTTCAATTTCTTTTCTTTCAGTATTATCTTCAGTAGAATCAAATTGTATGCTTCAGTATTTGTTATCAGAAGAAACAAGCAACACTTTCTCAGCTATCTGACCATGTACTAATGAGCCACTCTTGATGAATTTGATCTTGATCATGGGATGTATATTCTGCAATCCAGATAAGGAATAGACAAAATGCAGTACAGACAACTGCAAAACAGACACTAAAACATACAAAACAACAAAAACAAACTAGCAAACTAGAGAATTATAAGAAGTTAGTGTTAGAAAACAAACTAATATACAAAAATATGCAGAGTTTGCACAAATCCTCCCCTGAGGCATATGCCTCCCCTGAGGCCTATGCCTCCCCGCAAACTATTCAGTCAAGGGTTTAGCATTCCAATATTGACCACGAGGTGTTGAAACCTTGGTCCATCAAATGCCTTTGTTAATAGATCTGCCACATTATCATCAGTATGGATTTTAGCCACTTTTATCAAATGTT
Organism: Chrysanthemum seticuspe; assembly: GCA_019973895.1. Lineage (NCBI taxonomy): Eukaryota > Viridiplantae > Streptophyta > Magnoliopsida > Asterales > Asteraceae > Chrysanthemum > Chrysanthemum seticuspe. The sequence goes on along the minus strand of BPTQ01000003.1, from coordinate 93,050,511 downwards.
TCTCATAAGCATCTCTTATAAAGTGGTGCCTGATTTCAATGTGTTTCGTTCGACTGTGAAAAACTGGATTTTTGACTATGCAGATGGTACTTTGATTATCTATATGAATTGTAGTGTTCATAAAGTTGTACCCATAGTCCAGCAATTGGTTCTGAATCCAAAGGACTTGTCCACAGCAGTTTGCAGCAGCAACGTACTCTGCTTCAGTAGTTGAGGTGGCCACGATGGTTTGTTTCTTATATTGCCAAGAAATCAACCTTTTGCCTAGAAATTGGCAGCCTCCAGTTGTGGATCTTCTATCCAGATTTGCACCAGCATAATCACTGTCACTATATGCTTCCAACTTGAAAGGAGATTCTTTTGGGTACCAAAGGCCTAAAAGAGGTTGGCCTTTGAGATACTTAAAGATCTTCTTGACTGCATTGAGATGAGAAGCAAGTGGAGTGACTTGATGTCGAGAACAAACACTCACAGCAAATGTAATATCAGGTCTCGAAGCTGTCAAATACATCAATGAACCAATCATGGACCTGTACAGATGAACATTCACAGGTAGATCTGGTTCATTATTTGCTTTAGTCTTTGGAGCTTCATAAGGTGTTGTGGCAGTCCTAACACCTTCCATACCAAACTTCTTCAAAATGTCCTTCACATACTTATCTTGACTGATAAAGATGCCATCTTGTTTCTGCTGAACCTGGAGACCCAAGAAGAAAGTAAGCTCTCCCATAGCACTCATTTGAAATTCACCCTTCATAAGTTCCTCGAATTCCCTGCACCAAGCTTCGTTTGTGGAACCAAATATAATGTCGTCCACATACACTTGTACCAGAATGATGTCGGAGTAATTCTTTTTGAGGAACAGAGTTTTGTCAATAGCC
>BPTQ01000003.1:92991117-93040833 GCA_019973895.1 Chrysanthemum seticuspe | reverse complement strand
TCTTTCTGTTTTTCATACCAAAGTCTTCTTAGTTTATCGAATACTTCTTTTCTATTTTCACAATGTCAAACTAGATCTTCAACGTTTATTAATGAATTTTGACAGACTCTTTCGTTTCCTACTTCGACACAGACTCTTGGATCTTGAATTCCGTTTTGATCGACTCCTTTAACTATCCTTATTACTTACCGTTTACAGACCATTTTCGAATTTATCTTAGTAGATATGATCAGTTAGAGTCTGTACAGGATATCCAAATCCAAAAGTTTTTATACATCCAGGTCTTCGATTCATACTACCCGCATTTGGATGTAGTCGTCCCAATCGATTAATACAATTTCTTCCATTTTACGTACGACAGGGACCAGGGTAATCTCCACTCAAGTACGGGTGTCTGGATAGGTTACCAGACATTTGCCATTCATTATTCCTATCAATTTCCTCAGCTAGTTTTGCCTTAAGTTCTAGGTTCTCAGACACAGCTTCATCCTTTGCTTTCTCAGACAGTTTTAAGTAATTATTTGCAACTTCTAGATCAAACTGTAACACTTTTATCTTTTCTTCATAAGCTATTTGATTCTTCTGAAACCATACTTTTTGTCTTTCTACAGTTTTTAATGCAAGTTTATGAGCTTCATTATCAATATAACATGCATCAAACTTAGGTTTCATAGCATCAAATTCTTCCTTAAGTTCATTGTATCTAAGACTACAGCCAAATATACAATTGTGTACCTGAGATAGTCCCATTAAGGCAAACTGATCATGCCTTTCATCCGAAGTGCACCTTGCAAGCAGTCCAAGCTTGTCAGTATCATGAGCTTCCTCATTAACAGGTTCATGTGCAGTCCAGTTAACCTGTTCATCCATGGTGAGGAGAGCTGCTGAAGCTCCAGCTTCCTGCTGTTTCTGCTGATAGGAAAGATATTTGGCTCCATCTCCATTCTTTCTGTCCTTGCATTCTCTAGAGAAATGCCCCATCTGATGACAAGTGTAGCACCTGACTTTCCCCCTATCAAAGCGAGCTGGTTCCTTTCCCTTGAAAACAAACTTCCTTCCAGCCTTCTCTTCAAACCTTTTGATGTCCACTGACAGCAAAGCCACCTGCATTTTCAGCTTCATTTCCTCCATTTCAAGAGGGTCCACCTGATCAAAGTCTTCAAATGCAAGATACTGCTGAGTATCATAGTCAGCAACAAACGAATGAAGAACATCCTCCATCACACTACTAGACCTAGCTTGAGAACTTGGTGGAGTGGGACGAGGGTTATGTGGTGAAGGAGGAGCTGGAGATGATGATGGAAAGTAGTTGGAACTAGGAGATGATGGAAAATAGTTGGAGCTAGGAGCTTGTACCATCATGTTGGAATGAGATGTCCCAACAAAAGCTGCATGGTTAGAAGAAGATGTACGGTAGGGAGTCCTGACATCTGGTTCAAGAGTTTTGAGTCTGTTGTATAGCTCATCAAAGGTGAGCATGTCCAACCCTCCTTTAGCCTTGAGTGCAATACTAACATGCAACCATGATGGTGGCAAGGACCGCAAGAACTTTGAGTTGCAGTCTTCATTATCCGGTTTAGCATTCAGCTGATTCAGCTGACTCAAGATCCTATGGAACCTGTCGTATCCCTTGTGGATACCTTCTTCTTCTGATATGTTGAAGTCCTGAAACTGTTGTCTTAGCATGGACTTCCTCATTCTCTTTGATTCTTCATTTCCACCGAACCTGGCTTTGAGAGCCATCCATATGTCTTTAGCATCATCCATATGGTGAAAATCACATAGATGATCTTCAGGAATGGCTTGAAGCAAAATAGTTTTTACTTTATGCTCTCTCTGCATGGCCAGCACTTCTTCAGCAGTTTTTGGTGGAGCCATGATAAACTTCCCATCTCTGTCAGGAATCATCTTCTTTAGACTATTTCCTTTCTTCACTACTTCCCACAGATTCCAATCAATATTTGAAATCCAGTTTTCCATCTTCATAGTCCAAAGTTCATATTCTTCCCTCTTTAAATAAGGAAATTTACCATTGCTGTTTGTGAGACTGAGCTGTTGCATGGAAGTGGTGTTGGTGTTGTTTGTGTTGGTGACTTCATTTTCATTATCGGATCCAGGCATGGTGAATGAATGTTTGATTGTATGGGGGTGAGAATGGTTCTTAGTATCGTAGAGACTTTCCCGAGGCTCTGATACCACTTGTAAGATACAAGACCTTGATAGATCTTAAGCACTCGGAGATCGTTAGTGTTGCCTATGTAATCACAAGCAAACTAATAGAAGATCTCTACAACTTGGTATTGTAGCGGAAAATAAATACAAGTTATAATAACTAAGAACACTTTTGATCCTCTATGGATCTTTGATTATCGAAACTCTATGTTTCGGATAGAATACAAGACTTGAGAAACTTGAGAAAAACTTATCTATTTCATACTAACATGGTTTCTTATATAGGCAAGAAACCCTAATAAGCGTTGACAATTTACACTTCTACTACTAAACTAGACTAAGCATGCATCTAGACAAGCATGCAACTAATCATATTGTTTTGTTAATCATCGTGTTTATTCTGAATAAGCTCTACATAATACGGCGCCAACCTATACATACGGCGCTGACTTTTACTCTAAACTGAGCTTATCTCTCCTACGTGGTTCCCACTTTCAGCAGCAACACAATGTCTGCTTTAACACTTCTGCTGAAGTATAACTTCGGCAGAATCCTTTCTTCTTTGGCAGAATCTCTTCGACTGAAGCTTCGGCAGAATCAGTAGTTTATGCTTCGGCAGAATCAGTAGTTTTCCTTAATTCCCAACAAGTGTTAACAGCATAGTGTGAAAACACAACTCTAATTCTTACAAAGGCCGTTCCTGAACTGGAGTCCCACAAGTGAGATAACGCGATGTACCGAAGTACACCTAAAGTTCAGATGAGTCGCTGAGGTACACCGAAGCATCACCTCACGACTGTAGACCGTTTGAGACACACTAAGCGTAATCCACGGAGAGTTACCAAAGTGACCTACTGTCAGGGCTGTCTGATGTTGACCCTGGCAGGAGTTTCTATTCAATCACTGAGGATCACAATAGTGATCCTCTCATAAATGTTCTCGACAGATTGCTAGGATCTGTATAGGACTCGATAACGTACCACTGTTGTTCTTATTGTTGAACAACAAGTGATGAAATGTCAAGTGTACCTATGAGATATTTTGATGAATCTCGTGGCTCTAGACTCAATAGTGCACTTTGGTTTTCCTGAGCGGAGACTAGGGAGAGGGTCTCCTTCTTCAATACCAGCAATCTCTAAGAGAAAGCCGATAGTTTACGTAGGGTTCCCTGTGAGAATGGAACAAGCTTCTATTGGGAGAAACTTGAGTGGTTAAGAAGGTTTAGTGCATGCGTCACTGGGTCCATGACGACTTTTATCTTCAATACCGGTGTCATCTAGTGACGACCAGTAGCATATGAATTGAACCCGGTGTCTGCCCTAAGTTGAATAATCTGGAGGGCTATTTCTTTTCACCCTTTTCTTTGCATTTCTTTTTAATTCTTCAACTCCTTCTTTCTCCGATTCTCATTTTCTCCTTTTTATAATCATACCTAAGGACTTCTAAGTACTAACTATTTGTGATGTCCTTGGGTAGATCCCTCCGGCTCTAGCGGATCATAGGACAGTTATTCCTAACCTTAGTCACCTTATAACTCCATGACTAACCTATGTTGCCATACAACCATTTTCTTGAAAATCTCTCAAAGTGGCTATGATTGAAAAACATTTAGTACCACTGTAAGAGTTTGATCATTTGCGGAAATACTCCCCCTCCACACGTGCTTAAGTGTTTAGACATAAATCTGCATGGTGAGAAAAGATTGCGCACTTTTGAATTGATCGACTCAAGATAGACAATTCCCCGAGGGACACGGTTACGTTGCATAGTTAAAGAGTTACATTGTCAGCTTTTAGGTGACAACTAGCTCTAATAACTACCTTGAAGGTGTGGACAAACCTCGAAAGGTTGTCAAACCCGTCAAAGTTCATGTCTATCAAGAGCTTCTCGAATAGGTACAATTTACTTGGATAAGTCTTTGGAAGACAAATCTTTTCAATGTATGACTGTTCGGATCCCGTCAATTCATGGGTTAAGTCTTTTTCACACGACGATTCAATAGCAAATCAACATATTTCTTATCATAATAATTTTCTCCCCCTCAAAAATGGCATATAAATGTTATTTTTGATAACATTTTGATAATAAATATGACCATTTCGAGTTTTGTGGGAAGATTATCACGAAGAACAATTTTGTGAACAAAGTTTTTAGCAAATACTCCCCCTCAACAAGTACTACTAACTTTTGAGGTTTTGAAAACGTAAAGGGAAGTACTTGTTCTTTTGAGCAAAACCTTTAAAAGTGAAAGGTTTGATAGGTTTTACTCAAAAGTAAGAAGTTTCGCTCCTTTTATAAGGATTGTGGCGCTGAAGCGTACCACAGGGTCCTTTCATTACAAGAACGGGTTGTACACTGTTATGTGTGCACAAACCATAGTCATTAATCAAACAAACAAAATCACAATCAATAGAGTACCCAATGATTATAGACGATCAACTACTTTCTGAGGACGTTGGAAAGTCAGAATCGTAAAGTTTGGTCATCCTCCCACATAGCTCTCCAACCGTTGCATCTGATCCCGATGAATCAAACATTCATCAATCCTAGTGGTAAATCAACGAACATCCTTGCAATCCTTTGAATTCCATCTCTTCGTCTGAATTATACCCAACTCAATGTCCTTCAATCGATATACCAATCCATCTCGAACCATCTCCAGGGTGGCGTCATAGAACTTAGTGAAGTTCATCGAAAGCCATGAAGCAAGTATGATGATTTTCACTTTGGTAGACAAACCCAAACTTTTGTTTATGAACGATTTTGTACTAAGGTTCTTGATTGATTCCGATGAAGTGTAGAATTTAGGTAAGATTCGACCATGAGGTAGAGAACTTCAACACGCTCTTTGATTTGAAGCGTATGAAAACAAGGAGTGCAGTAATGTACTTGATCTAAATTTCGGTTGAGGTTCTGGTTGGGGCTCAGGTATGTCATGATCCTCACCACCAGTGTATGTAGAGTGATTATCGTTTTTCTCCATTGGTGGTGTGGTTTCTAGAACCCTTGGTTGATCAGATGGTGGTGGTTGTGTAGCTTGTTGTGTAGTGGTGATAACTTGCTTAACCATTTGACGAATCATTGGATGGAGTTGCCTTCTTAACAGATTTTGTTGTTGACTTAGTTGTTTCTTTTGTTGATGGAGGTGGTGATTGAGATGATGATTTGGGTTTGGTGGAAGTTTCAAGAGGTGGTTCAGAAGACTGTTGAGGTTTGTGTATTGGATTGTCAACTATGTAGTTGACTGATTCCTTCTTAGACTTTTCTTCCTCAGCTCTAGCAGCTTCTTTTGCCTCTTTTTGAATCATTTCCTCTTCAGCTGCCAAATTATCATCATCAGGGACTCTTTCATCCTTATCATGATCGTAATCTCCTTCGTCATATATTTCCACATCTTCACCATTCTTTTCTTCTTGAGGTTGTTTTAGTTCTTGTTATGGTTGCTTCATTTCAACAGTAGTAGTGACAGTGACACCCTAATCCTTACCGGGTTGATTAACCAAATCGGATGGGGTAAGAGATGTTTGCAATGGATCTTCCATAAGTGGAGGACTACTACTTGACCCTCCTGCCCCACCGGGTTGATTAACCGGAAAGGTTGAAGCATGGTATTCCATCCTTTTCTGCTTTAATGACTTATGAAATAGTATTTCCTCATCCATTGAATCATACTTATCATCAGTATGACTTTGTGAGCATGAATTTGAATGGATGTTGCAGATGGATGTCCACAGCAATTCTGCAAGATGATTATGAGCATATGAAGTTGTTGAAGATGACACGGAGATTTTTCTTGCCAATTGTTTTGTCGTATCCAGCTGGGAATGTGTTTGCCATCAAGAGCTCTGCTAGGGCATTGATGATTGCTTGATTTGCAGCCATTTTGTAATTTGAAAGACATTAGACAAAAAGACAGACATATGGAAACACAATGTGTTTGTTTTAGTCTGATTTATAATCTAATTCCTTGTTTGATGGTATCATGTTTATGTTAGTTACAAGTCCTAAGTCACATTACTCCAATTGATTGAAGTTGATGTGATAAGTTACGTGAACATGTTGTGGAAAACTATAAGGGGGGTTGAATAGTTTTACCAATTAAAAACTTCCTTTTAAACTATTTAGATCGACTTATGTCAATCTATTTGGTTGTGGTGTTGGATGTTGATAAACAAGCATATAAAGATATGTAATGAAAAGATAAGAGTAAGAAGCACAAAACCACAACGCGAGTATTTATAGTGGTTCGGCTACAGGGACACCTTCCTTGCCCTACTCCACTCCCCGAGTCACCTACTCGAGAGTTCATAAACACTACACCAATCTCCTTATGGCGGAGAAGCCTTCACAACGTCGCTTAACCTTTTTCCGGTACAAAGCTAAATACCGAGTTCTTTCACACCAAGGCGAACCACACCTACACAACGTCGCCTACCCTTTATACGGTGCTAGGCTAACCACCGAGTTCTTTCACACCTTAGGTGAACTACACCTTCAAAATGTCGCCTACCCTTTATTAGGTACTAGGCTAAGCACCTAGTTCCATTGCAATGGAGGAACTACTACCACACTACACCAACGACTAATCCCAAAGGAGATCTACTCCTTTACAACATCATCAAGGACATCAATATCCTTGGATCTAATGCTAGTCTATCTAGTACATTGAAACACACTATATCGAATGTGCATCTAAGGCACCTTTCACTAATGCCTTTGACTAGATCTACAAGACACCTTTCACTAATGTCTTGTGTCTTCACTTTGAAGCACCTTTCACTAATGCTTCAGGTCTTAACTTCTAAGCACCTTTCACTAATGCTTCTTGTCTTGACTTCTAAGCACCTTTCACAAGTGCTTATCCTATAGACGATAGATACCCTTCACTAATATCTTCGTCTTGACACTTGAGACATCTTTCACTAATGTCTTCAACACTACACTTCTTTGAAGAAAGAAAGAGATCATCAACAAGAGGACTTCAATAGCCTTGATGATGAGGAAGCATGGCAACTCATGGACTTGAGTTTGCTCGACTTAAAAGGTGGTGATCTTGCCTTTAAGAGAAACCTAAAAGATCACACAAAGACAAAACTACAAACATAGATCTCTTGGATCTAAGGTTAGTGAGATTTAACTCAGGGGAGAAGTATGTTAGAGAGGGGTGAGATATAATGAAGAAATGGCTCACTATTTATACAGGAAAAATCCTACTGTTTCCCCGGATCCCACGGATCCCTACCACAAGGGATCCGGCTAGCACAAAGCTAGGGATCCGTGGTCCGCTCCTCTTTGCCCATGGGTATTTTTGGTTAAGGGTCATGGGTCATGGGTTATGGGTTGATCCATGGTTTTCTTTCTAGATACAATGAACTTGGTTAAGTGGTATATATAAAACCATGGGTTATGGGTCAAAACCATTTGCTAGTATTTACCCATTTAGTATATACTTGTATTTACCCAATTTAGCATACACTTAGTTTTTACCCATTTTAGTATACTTAGTTTAAGTATATGTTTAACCCAATATGTAAACACTAGTTGTTGTACATATGTATCTAAATCATAAAATCACTTATACTTGTTTTAGTGTTTTATGTGAAAGCGTAAGTGTGTTAGAAAACTATTAGTTCTAACCATTTACGTATTTTATTTGTTTCCTTAAAATGATCTTACTTTTGTTATCGACAAAACATTAGAAGATCGTAAAATATAAATAAAGGTTTTTACGGCTTATTTGTATTAACAATCTCCCCCTTTTGGTTGATGACAAAACATAAGATTATTTTAAGGAAAAGCTAAAATTCGTAAAAGTTTGAATTTGTAGTTTTTACTTTCTTCTCCCCCTTTTTGTCGAAACAAAAAGTGTTTGAAAGAAAGCAACACATCGTTTTTAAGAAAAACATGTGAAAGGAAAAAAATAGAGAGCAAGTAACGGGAAAGGATCTCGTCGTTACTCCCCCTTGACGAGTCCATCCCTAAGTAAGGGCGTCAAGAAAGTAATACTAATCTAGTTCAGTTGCAACTAACTTATGCAAAAGATTACGTCTATGTGACGGGTGTACTCCCCCTAGATGATTGCAATATTTGCAACGGGAAGTCATGAAATTTAAATCAAAGGTTGCAAGTAATTTTGCAACGTATTTTTTTGACACCAAGCTCCCCCTAGCTTTAGGATGTCAAATTCTTTATGTGTTAATTGAATAACTGCAAACACGGGTTAGAAAACAAGTATAATTCACAATTTCCTGCAAATGTGATTTAAGTTAGAAAACAAAATCTTTCTGACTTCACGGATCCCACGGTTCCCTCCTAGTAGGGATCCGTCTAGGCAATACTGAGGGATCCGTCTGGCTGATGACTAAAATTAGCAAAGGTGATATAACACGTAATATTATCACATAAATGAGATATGAATACATATTCTTAGAAAAATAACAAGTAGCATGTAATTCCATTTAATAAAACAAGAGTTATGATATACATGACTCTAAAAATAAGAAAATAGACAATACATGACTAGGAATTTCTAGACTATCTAACGCTTGATGCTAGGACACCACTAAAATCTTCTAGCTCAAGTTTTGTTTAAGTTTGATCTCGTCGAAACGTTCGAGGAGATGATAGAACATGAAACGTTGGTCTTCTCGTACTTCATGTATCAAACTTTCAACATGTTGACAATGATAGCAATCTTTGTCATGGCTAGGTAGTGGTGGTGGAGGAAATAAAATGGCTTGATGCGAAGGATCAATTGAAGCGGCTTGTGGGGCTTCAAACGATGGAGGGATTGGTGGAGGTGCATTTGAGAATGTCTCGACCAAGAATGATGGTGGTGGTAAGGAAGCGTCAACTTCCATATGGTCGGGTGGTTGACTTTGATGATTTCTCATAATCCATATAGGATTATATGATGGAGACGGCCAAAAGGAAGCCGGAGCAAGTGTTGACTCAACACCTTGATTTTGAACCATTATTCCTCCTAATGAGGAGAATGTTGTCGGCGGAAGCGGATGAGACAGCCTAGGAGGCAAGTCCTCTAAATTGTAGAGGTGTGGTGATGATAGTGGTGAAGTAAATGAAATATTTCTAAGAACCAATGGTGATGGTTTAGTGGAGATGATATTGTTTGGTCTAGGAGGTATGGTAGTGTTAGGCAAAGGTAGTTTTGTGGGTACTATCCTTTTAGGAATTGGTTTGATTGGATGATGAAGGATTCTCTCATTTGTTGGTTTGACGGGAGATGATTCGGTTGAGGAAATTTTGTGTATAACACGAGCCTTTTTCATGGGTGGTTCTTTGTTGGATAAGTTACTACTTGGGGTTTTTCTCATGATGAAATGATTTCAAGGGCTGAAATTTAGAGTAAGAGTGATGACTATGGAGGTCCTAATAAGGTGGTTTATAAACTAAGAGATTTGGCAAGTGCATTTAAGCCACTAGGATTCATTGGAGTGTGATGATTGACATGCACAAGAGTCAACTTCAGAAGTTGGACTGATCTAGGAACTCATTTAAGATGAGATGGAGTGTTTGAGTTAGGAAAATAAGTTGAAATGATTGTTTTAGCAAGATTTGACCTATACTGTCATCCGGATCCCACGGTTCCTTTCTCAAAGGGATCCGTCTAGGCTAATCCAAGGGATCCGGCTATCAGCAGCTATGAAAGAATAGAAATGATGTTTCTAACATCTAAGACCTATAACATCTTGAGTGTTTCAATCTTCCTAAGTGTCTTAAATGGAGGGGGCTTAAGTACTTGAAGGTAGTGAGTGATGTAGCAAATGATTGTCTTTATGGAAGGATTTGGAACTTTCATGAGTACCAATGAATGAGCAAGGATGACATTAAAGAAGAGAGTATCAATTGAAGCTAAATGATCCTAGAGATGAGGTTGTGACTTAGGATTGTGTTTTGGAAAATATCCTAATGGTTTTGAGATAGGAAAACTAGGATTTGATCAACTTTGATCAATTTTGAGGTGAGATTGATTTATGATCAATTTTTTTTTCATAATCTAAGGATTTCTAACCTAGATGTGAAGGATCATGTAAAAAATGAAGTGTGAGTTTCGAGAGCGGAAGAGTGATGGATTAAAACAAAGTGATAAATCTATGAATATCTTAGAGTGTGTTCTATGTGAGTTGGAATGAGTAGGAAAGATCAACCTATCTTGATAAAGTCTTAATCTACCTTAAGACACTATGTTTAGCTTAGTATGAGGTGTTCTAAGGATGTGTTTGACATACAATGCTTGCAATTGCATTTTCTGTTTTGCCGGATCCCACGGTTCCCTAGATGTAGGGATCCGTTTAGTACAACATTTGGGATCCGTCTATCTGCTAGACAGAACCTTTACTAAAGGTATGCAATGATCTTGACAATGCATTATATTCCAAGTTTTGTTTGAAGGAGTTCTAAAACTAGGATATCAAATGTAAGATGTTTTATTTCATGAAAGAAAGAGGATTACATTGATAAACAATGAGTAGAGTAGAATTGATCCTATTTGACTATTCTAGGTTCCTTGAGTGTCTTCGCTAGGAGGATCATTATGTGATTGATGGGTATTGGTGGAATCTAGAATGAAGAAAGTCTTCATGTGAGATATGTTTAGCGGTTTCATCATCTTGTTCACAAGTACGTACAACGGACTTTGAAATTGAGGATGTAAGTGCATAACATTGTGATAGAGGCGTGTCAAGAACATTCCATAAGGGATGAGTTTATTCTTGGAGCCTTGAAGATTTGCAATTCGCCTTGCGAAGAAGTAGGCGAGATTGAATGGTTGTTGTGTTAGCAAACAGTACAACATGTGAGCACAACAAGCGGGAAGAATATCTCGATTTCCCCTAAGACTCCAAACATTTTCACGTATAATGAGAGCAAGAGGCTTGTACTCTTCTCGGATATCCCGTGTATGGATAATGTTTGGATTGGAGTAATATGGTCGAGGTTTGCATATCATGCGCGTTAAATCTTCCGGAGAGGGTATGTGTGAACAATATGGACTATTTTCTTCACGAAAGTTGAAGAGAGAATCAAGAGACCAATCTTCGGTGAAGGCACTTTTTCCATGATTTGAAATCCGGAGAATGTGAGCAAAATGCCCAAGGGTTAGAGTGAACTTTTGGTTTTTGATGTAAAACCAAAGAGATAGAGAGCGATCCTCGTTACGAACGAGTTCGACTTGACGAAAGAATTCCATTATGAACCTTGGACATATCTTCTCGTTGATTTCAAGAAGACATTCTAGTCCTATGGCTCGGAAGGAGGTATTGATACCTTCTTCGAATTGTAGAGAGGTTTCTACAATACGTCCTTCATGGAAGTGACGGTTTTCGAGATTATAGAACCCACGGACATGATTGCCAGGTGTGTTGGGCTCAAGGGAGATGTTCAGGGTGTAGACGCTAGTGAGTGAAAAATCAAACTCGTATTCATACGTCATAGTTGAACCTATAGAAGTGATGGGTTAATAGGAGGTGATGTTTATGGTAAACCTATAATAATCTAACGTTTTTACTAGATTTTATTAACAATGGTATTTAACACTTAATTAACTCATGGTTTTGAAATTCTAGTGGATTATTACTTTTAGAAAGATAGTGGTTTTTAATCTTGCATGAAAAACTGTTTTCCAGTAGGACGGATCCCACGGTTCCTTTACAAAAGGGATCCGGCTAGTATATCTTTCGGGATCCGTGGATCTGTAGTAACAGACACAGATTTGATAAAAGGTTTTATAGTTTTTATACCACGAGATATGTTTTATCCTACATTTTCTTTTAGCATGCATACATGATCTCTAATGTATTAAAAAAATATAAAACATATAAATCAAAAGGAATGATAAAGACATAATAGTAACCTAGATAAACTAGATTAATAATATTGCATTTCAATACTAAGAATGATACAAATGATTGGGTATATGACCCCAATATAGATTAACAACACAAAGTAAATGTCTCCGTATGTGAACTTCATCATAGGGAACACAAGTGCGATGAGTGTTAGGGCGATGAGCACGAGTGCGATGTAAACCATGTTGATGACGGATCTTCTTGGTTTCGGATGAGATGAAGTGAGGAGGAAGATGAAGTTTTTAAATGAGAGGGAATTTTTGAAATTGGAAAATTTTAAAAAGTGAGGATTGAATAAAGTGGGTGTCGAGTGGGATTATTAATAGGGAAGGAGGAATATTGAAATTCGTGTTTTTGTTTTATTATAGGATTAAAAGAAATAAAACATATACTATGACTGTAGACAAAAAATGTAACACGTATGAGAGAAAAAGGCTTCCTAATGAAGCTTCATGTAGATCATGTGTAAACACAAAAATCTACTCAAATAAATACCTAACACATAACACTTATTTACTAAACTAATATCATTCAGATATAAGTGGAAAGTCATACCTCGAGTGCACTTAGGAATGTCTTTACAAATGACAGATGTCACTTAGACGATTCCCGCTCCTTTGCGTTTAAGATACCTTCTTAAGGAAGGTATTCTTGTTACCAAGCGTCTCCTAAAGCTTGGTGGGTATGAGCTTTGACTAATCAACATCACAAAGAAGATTAGTGCAATTAAATGAAAAGATATATATATAAAAAAATGTTGTTATCAACTCAACATCCAAACATATAGTTTTTGAAAAACATGGTGTTTGTTTTTATGAAAAACCTTTTTTGTAGTTTTCAATTAACTATGGATCGTATCAAGTTTTTAAAGTATAATATACTTCAAGAAACTTGGTAACGAAGCTCTGATGCCAATTGTGGAAAACTAGAAGGGGGGGTTGAATAGTTTTACTAATTAAAAACTTCCTTTTAAACTATTTAGATCGACTTATGTCAATCTATTTGGTTGTGTGTGTTGGATGTTGATAAACAAGCATATAAAGATATGTAATGAAAAGATAAGAGTAAGAAGCACAAAACCACAACGCGAGTATTTATAGTGGTTCGGCTACAAGGACACCTTCCTTATCCTACTCCACTCCCCGAGTCACCTACTCGAGAGTTCGTAAACACTACACCAATCCCCTTATGGCGGAGAAGCCTTCACAACGTCGCTTAACCTTTTTCCGGTACAAAGCTAAATACCGAGTTCTTTCACACCAAGGCGAACCACACCTACACAACGTCGCCTACCCTTTATACGGTGCTAGGCTAACCACCGAGTTCTTTCACACCTTAGGTGAACTACACCTTCACAACGTCGCCTACCCTTTATTAGGTACTAGGATAAGCACCTAGTTCCATTGCAATGGAGGAACTACTACCACACTACACCAACGACTAATCCCAAAGGAGATCTACTCCTTTACAACATCATCAAGGACATCAATATCCTTGGATCTAATGCTAGTCTATCTAGTACATTGAAACACACTATATCGAATGTACATCTAAGGCACCTTTCACTAATGCCTTTGACTAGATCTACAAGACACCTTTCACTAATGTCTTGTGTATTCACTTTGAAGCACCTTTCACTAATGCTTCAAGTCTTAACTTCTAAGCAGCTTTCACTAATGCTTCTTGTCTTGACTTCTAAGCACCTTTCACAAGTGCTTATCCTATAGACGATAGATACCCTTCACTTATATCTTCGTCTTGACACTTGAGACATCTTTCAGTAATGTCTTCAACACTACACTTCTTTGAAGAAAGAAAGATATCATCAACAAGAGGACTTCAATAGCCTTGATGATGAGGAAGCATGGAAACTCATGGACTTGAGTTTGCTCGACTTAAAAGGTGGTGATCTTGCCTTTAAGAGAAACCTAAAAGATCACACAAAGACAAAACTACAAACATAGATCTCTTGGATCTAAGGTTAGTGAGATTTAACTCAGGGGAGAAGTATGTTAGACAGGGGTGAGATATAATGAAGAAATGGCTCACTATTTATAGAGGAAAAATCCTACTGTTTCCCCGGATCCTACGGATCCCTACCACAAGGGATCCGGCTAGCACAAAGCTAGGGATCCGTGGTCCGCTCCTCTTTTCCCATGGGTATTTTTGGTTAAGGGTCATGGGTCATGGGTTATGGGTTGATCCATGGTTTTGTTTCTAGATACAATGAACTTGGTTAAGTGGTATATATAAAACCATGGGTTATGGGTCAAAACAATTTGCTAGTATTTACCCATTTAGTATATACTTGTATTTACCCAATTTAGCATACACTTAGTTTTTACCCATTTTAGTATACTTAGTTTAAGTATATGTTTAACCCAATATGTAAACACTAGTTGTTGTACATATGTATCTAAATCATAAAATCACTTATACTTGTTTTAGTGTTTTATGTGAAAGCGTAAGTGTGTTAGAAAACTATTAGTTCAAACCATTTACGTATTTTATTTGTTTCCTTAAAATGATCTTACTTTTGTTATCGACAAAATATTAGAAGATCGTAAAATATAAATAAACGTTTTTACGGCTTATTTGTATTAACACATGTTAATTTTGAAATTTCAAAGTCCAATTTTTCACTTAACACACAACATATTAAATTTTGTAAGCTTATACGAAACATCAGGTATTTGTGACTTATGCGTAACCTTTAACAAGTAACATATGCGTAATAGGCCAAAATGTAGTGACCAGTGGGTTATGAGTAACAAGGATCCTTATGCGTAAGAAAGGAGCTTATGCGTAGGAGTATGCTAAAGCGTAAGACCAAGCTTATGCGTAAGAGTTTCTTACGCGTAAGACAAGTTCAAAGGCTTTAGGCTTACGCGTAGGAATAAGCAAGATGTTACGCGTAAAGTTTACTCGTAAGAGTAAAACTTATGCGTAGCATGCCTTGTTTACGAATATCTTTCCAAGATACGCGTAATCCACGTAGACCTCTTATGCGTAAGAGTTACGCGTAAGATTTCTCTTAGGCGTTACCTTTATGCATAAAAGTATTCTTTAAGCGTAACGGTTTGAACACTTGAAGATTCTGACATTATGAATAATTAACCTGTTAACTATAAACATGAAAACTTGATTGCAGTTAATTCCAAACATTTTTTAGATCACAAAACAAGCATAAGAACATATCAGATACACACAGAAAGACTTAGGCGTAAAATTACTTAAACCCTAAACCCTTAATCTACGTGTAAGGGATATAGCTACACAAATCAAACAAGAAAGTTTCTGGAGTGTCATAGATGTCATATGAGTGCAATGGAACAAGATTTAACACATTTCCACCACAGAATCAGAAGATTCATGGGGGATGAACCCTAAACAACCTAAAACTTAAATTCTAACAGTTTAGATGTTTCTGGGCTAATTTAAAGGTTCAAAACATGCATATATACTTATTCTAACACTTTCTTGACTACCTAATAACATATCACAGAATAGACAAACCCCAAATGAGCGCAAGAACCCTAGAATTCATATTAATGAAATTTAAGATTCTGGATGGTTTACGATGATTGAAACAAGTTTAATAGACACTAAGAAAGGTTTTAACATAACTCATTTCAATCCAAACACTTTTATGCATAAACACCCAATTCGTTCGAGTGAACAGTTTTCCAAAATCAGTTTAAAGAGTTTTAACCGTTGGATTTGAAAGATTTTTGAAATCCTTGTTTAGAATCTTGATCAAAACAATTTAGAACTTACAGATTATGAACAGCTTGAACGGATTTAAAAGATTTGATTTGGGCCGTTTGATCTTGGTGGTTTAGGAGTAAATGATTTTGTTAAAATTAATTTGCCAAGTTGACACATTCAGTCCCTCAACCTTAAAGAGGTTCCAACCAAGATCCTTTAACTTCCGTTTAGGTTAGACAAAACACATGTAAGGCAAGAACCTTAACGATACTCCCCCTCGACTTTTGAAATAATGAATTTTGAAGACATTTGAGTCCGAGGAGAGTATTTGACAAGAAACGTATCCACCATTTTGGAAGAAACAACATATTTTTTGAAAACATGGAAGTACAAGGTTTTATGAAACTGAAAAATATTTACTTTCTCCCCCTCAACACTTGTTCGGGAAAAATAGTGAAATATTAGATAGAACAAAGTGTTGACTGAAGATTTGTACTTGCGATGTTTGAAAGAATTTAGATAGAAGAATATTTTTGAGATTTTCTGATTTTATATTTTTGTATTTTGTTTTTGAAAAATATTTACAAAAGAGGTTTTGGTGTTTGACTGGTTTTAAGAATGTTTTAAGAGTTCATCCAGTTCCTCTTGAGTCAAACACAGCATACCAATCCGGTGGACCAACTCATTAAACCTAGCAGGAGCTAAGGCTTTGGTGAGGAGATTTGCCCATTGGTATTCTGTACCCACAAAGTATAATTCAACAGTACCCTGTTCCACGTGGTCCTTGATGAAATGATATCGAAGATCGATGTGCTTTGATTTCGAATGTTGAACTGAGTTGCACGAGATCACAATAGCACTCCGATTGTCGCAGTACATCGGGATTTTGTCAAACACATAACCATAGTCTTTGAGTTGTGTTCTCATCCAAATGACTTGAGCACAACACGCCGACATAGCTACATATTCTGCTTCTGTTGAGGAGAGCGATGTACAATCATGCTTCTTCGATTGCCATGACACGAGTTTATCACCAAGAAATTGTAATGCTCCTGAAGTACTTTTCCGTGAATCTAAGCATCCTGCGTGATCAGCGTCTGAAAAGGCTATTAGTTTAAAACCAGAATCCTTCGGATACCAGATCCCCAAGTTAATGGTTCCCTTGATGTATCGGAGGATTCTTTTAGCCTCAGAGAGGTGGGTTTCAGTTGGTCTCGACTGATAACGGGAGCAAAGATATACAACAAAAACAATATCAGGCCTGGTAGCTGTTAGATACATGAGAGACCCAATAATACTACGGTATTTGGTAGGGTCCACCAATTTCCCATGTAAATCAGCATCTAGCTTCTTGGTATGAGCCATTGGTGTGGCATAGGTGTCACAGTTTTGCATTCCAAATTTGTTTAACAATTCAAGGGCATATTTGGACTGACTCAAGAAAATACCACGGGGTGATTGATGAACTTGCATTCCTAGAAAGAATGTGAGTTCACCCATCATTGACATTTCAAAATGTTTTGTCATTAATTTTGCAAAAGCATTTGAGTATTTTAAATGTGTTGACCCAAAAATGATGTCATCCACATAGATTTGAACGATTAAGATGTGAGCCCTGTGATATTGTATGAAAAGTGTAGGATCGACCGAACCTTTGGTGAATTTATTGGCAATGAGGAAGGATGATAACTTATCGTACCACGCCCGAGGAGCTTGTTTGAGACCATACAGAGCTTTGTTCAGTTTGTAGACATGGTTCGGGAACTCGGGATCAACGAATCCTTCTGGCTGGCTGACATAAACCGTTTCTTTCAGTTGCCCATTCAAAAAAGCAGTTTTGATGTCCATCTAAAAGACCGTTATATTCATATGAGCCGCGAACGCGAGAAAGATCCGAACAGCCTCAAGACGAGCAACCGGAGCAAATGATTCTTCAAAGTCAATACCCTCTTTTTGTCTATAACCCTTAGCCACCAGACGTGACTTGTTTCTGATTATGTTCCCTTCAGCATCCAATTTATTCTTCCAAATCCATTTGAGACCAATGACGTAGACCCCTGTTGGTCTTTCTACCAGTTCCCATACTTCAAGATGTTTGAATTGGTTGAGTTCTTCTTGCATGGATTCAATCCAGTTGTCTTTTGTCATTGCGTCTTTAATGTTTTTAGGCTCAGATTGGCAGACAGTGAGTGCATAAATGCAATGTTCACCATCTGTATGAAGACGTTGTCTTGTTACGACTGGTTGATTTAGGTTACCAATAATATTCTCAAGAGGATGGTCTTTTGTCCAACGATGTGTAGAGGGTTGATGTTGGTATACATTGTGCAGATTTTGAGGATTCAAATGGTTTGTTGATGATTCCGCGACATCAGGTGCAGCAGTTTCATTGGCAAACGGATTAAAGAACGCATTTGGATCAAAATCTGCAGGTGGGGGTACTTCATTAAGAACATCAGCAGCTGGTTCAACGTCATTGGAAGTAGTTTGTTCAACTGTTGTTGTAGAGTCAACTGGTTGTGCTACTTCAACAGTAGTTGTTGTAGCAGGTGTATCAGGTATAAGAGTATGATCAGGTTGAGCAGCGAAAACAGCGGATACACCTGGAGCACTTTCATCAATGTCATCACTAAAAAACGGAGCAAATAGCTTTTCCATTTGTTGACGAGTAAGCTAGGGGCTTAATTCAGCTGATGATGGGGTTTGAGGGAAGTTTAAACGGTTGTGACCAGGTTCCAAGCTGTTTTGCTCAGAAGCCATTGTGAAGAGGTTTCAGAATCAGCTTCCCCCCAAACTGACAACTGTCTTTAGCAGATTTAAAACTTTGATGAAGTCTACATTTCCTCTAACTTTTGAAGGTTTCAGTATGCAGCGGAATTTGTAGAAGAGCAGAAGACCACACAAGGTAAATCTGACTAATTGCGGAAAATCCGTTCGAGGGTAACATGCCAGAAATCAACAAGATCTTCTCACGTATGTAGTAGACGCATCACACCAAACACACCATGAAAGACGAAATGAAACGACTTTCCCCTGAATGTTGTGGTCTTTCGGAATACTAATCACCTGTGAATATGCTATAACTCGATACTAAGACCGTGTGTGAGGCATCATAACATCATATTTGGGTAACTTCACACAAGATCACCCATGAAATTGAGACGATAACACCAAAGTGAGACGTTTAAGCCACAGATCGTCTTATTTCTTCCCTAATTGAAGAAATTCAAGAAGGCATTGGGTTTTCGCAAAGAAGCATGTAGAAGAACAAGGAAGAAATGACCACCTACACACTCTCTCCCCCTCGATGTTTTCAATGATTCAGAACCATACACCACGTATGTTGATGATGAAGTGAAGACAGCAAAATCATGTATAAGGAGACAGCAAAACCATGTATGTTCATTTAATCAAACAAGTGTGAAGTACCATAAATATCTCGAGAGAATCAACTGTTGATAAAACTTCTCTGTTTAATCATTTTGTTGATCATCAGCTGTGTCATTGTTGTTGGAAACAGTTTGATCTTCTATTATCGAAGATTCGATTGGAGGTGCAGTTACAGCAACGGTTGTTGTTGTAGATTCAGGTGTATCAGAAATTAGAGTATTATCAGGTTGTGCAGCGGAAACATTCGATACATCTGAAGCACGACTTCTGACAGAATCTTTAACCAGAGGAGCAAGCAATGTTCCTAATTGTTGACGATTAAGTATAATGATGTTGCAGCTGATGGATCATTAAGATTTAGACGGTGAGAAACGGGTCCGACGCTGTATTGCAGTAGAAGCCATTGTTGTTGTACCTTTAGAGAAAATAGAAAGGGGGCAAGAAAGAAGAAACATGGATCCCCAAGTGTGACTGGGTTCCAGATGTTACAGGCATAAAGATGTAGTTTCAATTATCTTCTTGACACATGAACATGCTATTTTGATGATTTCCTTTCCTACCTCAGGGATGGATGTTGTAGGTTTCACACCTGTTTTGATGCAACTACTTAGTATCTTGCCTGTAGGAATCCACCTAAGACCAATAGTTTTGAAAACTCTACCCGTTGGTATCCATCTAAGGTTAGATCTAGGGGAGGTTGAAACTACTTTAGGGAAGAGTCTGCGTCCTATATTGATCCACCTGTTAGGTTAATGAAATGTTACGTTTAGATCGACGGGTTTATTTCTAACTGTTTGTTGATTAAACTTAGGATTTGGTTTGCTACTACAAGCAGTGTTCAGTAGTACACGACAAGGTGATACACTAGGTTTTGAACCTAAGATTCCATCCTTTTGGAGTAGTGCCCTTTTCCTAGCCTTTTCTAGATCATAGTTCTTGTACGCGTCATGTGAATCATATGAATTTTTAATTTTAATGCTTGGTTTAGACACAGTGTTCGAACTAATCCTAGACGGGCCAGGTGCAACTACTTGTTGAGGTTTAACAGAAACAGGTATAACAGAAACAGGTTTAACAGAAACATGTTTAACAGAAACAGAAGCATTATTCTTTGGCCCAAAATGTGGAGTGACTGGTTTTGACAAATGATTATTCTCAACAACTTGGGAGGAAAACCGTGGTTTTGAAGATTTTGAACGTTCATATTTAAAAGCAGTTGGTTGTTTAACTACTGATTGGTTTCTGATTGGTTTTAGAGACGATTTCCGCAAGATTGTTGGTTTTGCAAAATTGGTATCCACACTTTGGTCAGTTAATCTTCTCAGTTTGTTTTGTAAAGCAACATGTGCAAGCCCATTTGCTTGAAGTTGAGCCTTTAAATGTTCATTTTTTTTACTAATGTATCCACATGATTACTTTGTTCATTCAAAGATTTACCATTTTGCTAAGAGTTTAAAATTTTGTTTTGCATTTTAAGTTTAAGAGAGATGCAATGAGCCTCAAGTTTTGAAAAATCTTTTTGAAACTGAGCAATGGTCTTTTTAAGAAGAATGTTTTCAGATTCAAGAGTTTGATTTGATGTTTCAGTTGAATTGTTAACACGTAAGGGCTCAGACATGAGATAGTTGTCTGGACATTGAGCAACACACTGGTCAACCTCTCTTTCATTTCTGAATTCAGGTTGCTCGTAGATGGGTAATATATCTTCCTCAACCATTTGTTCTTCGTCAAATTTGGGCTTGGTGTCATAGTTAAGTATGATATCTTCTCCAGATCTGCTGCTGTCATCCTGCTTTTCCAATGCTACAACCTCAGTGTCCGCTTTACTGACAGATGCAGTAATCACAACATTCTCAACATCCCTTTGAGCATACCTTCCATGTTCATCAACTCTTTCACCTTGCACGACTGCTGGATTTCGGGATGAAGTCTGCCTCTTGAAATTGATAAATTCTGAGTATTTTTCAGACAGAACCATCCATCCTTCTATCAATTCCTCAAAAGCTTTTGCATCTTCATAATCATCAGTAGAAAGGTTTGATGATGAAGGTTTGATGGAAGGTGAGGAGATTTGTGAAGTCAACATACTTGAAAGGGCGATATAGTGATTTGCAATTTCCCTCCACAAATAATTTTGAAAAATTTTGACTCTCAAAATTTGAAATTCACTATAAAATTCAATTCTAAGGTTGTAAGAAAAATTTGAGTTATGACAATTTTGATGCCAAATTTTACTCGAAAAATTTGAATTTGGGCCCAAAAATTTGAATTTTTGACCAAAATTTTCACAGTTAAACCAAAATTTGAATCTTGCGTAAAAATTGAACGTTTAGTCTCCCCTAAAAATTAAACTTTACTCAAATTTTCCCGCAAAAAATTGTGTTGATGGATCTTTGTAGTCGAATGAAACTTGTTTGTTGAAGAGGTGATTAGGCGTAGTAAACCAGCTTATGCGTAGAGGAAACCTTACGCGTAGAACCTGCTTATGCGTAGAAAGTACCTTACGCGTAGAAAGAAGCTTACGCGTAGAAAGAGCTTACGCGTAAAAACACCAAACTTACACGTAAAAGTAATATTTACGCGTAGGATTAGCTTACGCGTAAGAATTCAGAAACACTAAGATTATGCGTAAACTGAAAGTTAGACGTAGAAAACTTATGCGTAAGATTAGCTTATGCGTAAGACTAGGCTTGTGTGTAAGAAAAGATTTATGTGTAAAGAGTTCTACGCGTAAGTTTAAGCTTATGTGTAAAATTAGGGTTTTGCCCAAAAAATCCTTTACACTATCACAGTGTAAATGATATCCAAAGTCGAAGTGTTTTCAGGCTTATCCAAGCAAGAAAACACTGAGTAAACCACGAAAACTAAAGATCAAACCAAGGAAAAGTTACACGTAAGATTAGGGTTTTACTTACGCGTAGAAATTAGCCAAAAATGATTTCTGCCAACTGATGTTTCCAAAACAGATTTTTGTGATGAAACAGCTTCAATATCACCAAAATAACACAAAAGTGTGAAACTTGATGATTCAAAGCTTTAAAACACGTTATGCGTAGAACTACTACCACGTACAAAACCAAGTTTAAAAATGATGATCCACACGTAAAGTTTAAAACTTTTTGCCAAAAACATATATTTTAACACCTTAAAACGTTGAAAGTGCAAGAATCTTGGATTGAAAAGTGTAAAAAATTAGTTTTTAAGCGTGAAAAAGTGATAAGCTCTTTTACGCTTAAGACCAAAACTTCAAAAACAAAATATGTTCACCCAACTATTTGGCGAATGATACCACTGTTAGGTCACCATATTAGTAATACAAGCATCAATAGAAGAAATAGAGAAGAAAAGAGATCGGTTGAACAATAACAAACAAACACTATGCGTAAGATATGAAGAATGGTTATGCATAGCAAAGTGAAATAGAATGAATTGAACAACCAACCCTCAAGTGAGGGTATTACAAAGGTATTTATAGGAGAGGGAGCTAGGGCAACACTCCTAGTCCCTTCCTTTCCTTATTGGACTTGGGCCAAGACTTATGGGCCTTCTACATAAGCCTTAGCTTAATAACAAACATAAAGGCCATATTAAGCTAACTATTACATATGAATCACTAACACTTGAAATATGGTTTAGGAGTGATTCCAACAGTTATTGTCTAAGTTATACACTATTGCCACTAAAAGTCCCTCTATCATGAGCCATTAATCACTTGCGAGTGAACGCGAATATAGTGAATAGATCTATTGGCAGTTGACGCCTCACTTGTGTTGCTGGATAAGTAGCCAAGTGCACTTTATTTGAGAACCCCATAGGAAGTTGGCAAACTCCTACCCGAGGGCCTTGTTACTTACATCATCTCTATGATGTCAGTAACTTACATAATTAGTTCATTACTATGATGTCGTACTGTTAAGGTTTGCGTATCATGATGCTAGAGCAATAATCCGATACTGCAATGATACTAATGCTGCAGTACAACAACATGACCCAACCTTGAAACTTTTGTTCAACTGATTACTAAACAAATGAACTATGGGTGTATAACAACGTAGCCCACTACTTATTTTATCGATATATGTATTTATTACGATTATCACTCAAACTCGAAACTACTGAACTCAACTATTTTATCTATAAACTCTATGAACTCACCAACCATTGTGTTGTGTGACAACTCGTACTTTCAGGTCATTTTTCAAATCACAATTCATGCTTCATTATTCATCGTTTGTCGTAAGCTAGGTTTACGAGTTTCAAATTCGCGTAACCTTAATGGTTTAGCTGCGAATTCATGATCATATCATCAAGGGCATTTCATATAGACTAGGTTTAGTCTACATTTCATTAGCATCCTTATCATCATGTTAGTTCATTCATGATTTTTCATTTACATTAAACGCGTAATTTTCATATTAAATAAACGCTATCGCGTAATTAATTATTTTGAACATTTGATCTGTTACTTCCAAAAATTATCCCAATATATTTTTATAATCATATTAAGTTTATAAAAATATTATTATTAGTCTACCCAGTGTTTTAAATTTATTTTGTGTATAAATTGTTATAGTTATATAATTACGACGGTTTTCTTAAATTCTACACGGTAATTATTATTTCACTCAAATTTTGCAAGAAAGGTATTTTTATAAATTTTATGACTTCAATATATTTTATTTTGACCCGTTAAAATTTATTTCTAGTTAACTTAATGCCCAAAACAGTTATATTATACAGTTATACATATAAAAACTACACATTTTCAATATCTCTTACACAAATTTCTTACACAAATCACCAACCCACTTCTTTTCCCCATTTTAGGCCGAACCAACTATTTCCCCAACATGATAACTTTGACACAATTTTCTTTGCTCATTTATTACTTATGTACTAGTTTATTTAAATAATAAAGAAACCATACTTTCATTTTAGTAAATAAGGAAGTAGCTAGTCATTTTCTTTTCTATAGCAAACACTAAAAACTCTCTCATTTTACTAACTGATATTCGGCCAAGAGAAAACAAGAAGAAAAAGACCAAGATTTTTCAAGTCAAGTTCATCACAATCTAGACACACTCTTAGTTTGGGTTTTGAAATAAAAACCTAGGGTGTTTAGGATTAAACCTTTGTTCACTTAACCTCATCATATTTCTTGTAAGCATTCATATTCATATTTTTATTTCACATTCATTTTTATGGTCATTTCATCATATTTACGAAAAACATGCAAGACTTATGGATGTTTATACCACTTTTACATTATTTTCAAGAGTTATATATAAATATGTCATCCTATAATTATTCCTTGTAATATATCACTCTTGGTGATGTCTAGGAACCCATGACACCCTAAGAAGGTGTATGGTAGGATTAGAATAGCTTCGGAGTTGTTTTGAATGGGTTAGAATAGGTTTGGCGCGAGAAAAACTCATTTCGACAAGTTTGCAAAAGGGTCTGTCCTTATTTTCAAAATCTGGAAAATCCGACAGTGAATAAAAATTTTTGGCCTAGTTATTTAGAAAATATACTTTAAAACGAAACCGTGGCCGCTTGAACGGATTAAAACGGAGTTATAACGAAGAAGTTATGAATTTTTCAATTTGGCGACGAAAAATATAAATTTCTGGAAATTTCAGCAAACTTTATTTATTTTGTACGAGTCAAAATGAGGCTTAGGCGTTATAAAATGTGTCGATTTTATCAAAAATATATAAGTTTACTTGATATGAAGCTAAGACAAATAATTTGGAGAACAAACCATTTTGGAGAACAAATAATTTGGAGAACAAACCATTTTGGAGAACAAATAATTTGGAGAACAAACCATTGTGAAGAACAAATAATTTGGAGAACAAACCATTTTGGAGAACAAAATAATTGGAGAACTATATTTTGGAGAACTGTATTTTGGAGAACTAAAAGTTTGGAGAACTAAAAATGGAGAACAAAATATTTGGAGAACAAACATTTGGAGGACAAAATATTTGGAGAACAAACATTTGGAGGACAAAATATTTGGAGAACAAACATTTGGAGAACAAAGTTGGAGAACTAATCTGGAGTACTTTTTATAACGTGATGTCTTCTAGTAAAAGTAGATTCGCCAAGCATATTTTCTAAAATGTCCAACCGTTTATCGAGCGGAGTTGTAACGAATGAAATATAGTCACTTAAACTTTGCCGAAAACCATCCTTAAACTATATTTTGGACTAAAAGTACCATACTTAACCTCTAATTTTCTTTATGTACGAGACCTCTAGGACGAAAACTTAAATGCTAAAACTTTGAGATTATCATACGAGCTTCCCAAAACCGTTGAGTTTGTTTCCTAACGCTAGACGTGCACCATTTTACGACTAGCTTTTAGAGGCCGTTTTTGTCACTTTCATGGAAATATCAATGACATTATTTTACGACGAAAAGTTATATTCTCTTAATAAATCATCAAATGATTATCGTCGGATATCATTTCAACGTAAATACATGTGAAGTAATTTAAAAATGGTCAAGACGTTAAAAGATTATATTTTCGACGAGAAGTATTGTTTTCAAAAATTCATAAGTGGTATAAATATCATCCGAATTGCATGCATAACATTACATCATGACTTATTACATATCATATCATTCATAATAGGTCAGTTTCGAGATTCACGCTACATCTCAGTGTATCCACTTTTGCCATTACATCATCATTATCATTGCAACAGGTGAGTTTTCATAGCCCCGATTTATTCAAGTTTTTACTTATTTCAAACCTACAGGGGAGAATACATTGCACATCATTTTTACTACGATGCCAAGTATATCAAATTCATTACATTGCTTAAGTTACCTCATTGCCAGTTAAATGTCCCCATTTCATAAGCATGAACCGTTAATTTCATAGAAGCGAGGGTGAGTGGATAGATCTATCGAGGGTGACACCTCCATCCGGGTTGGCGGATTCCAACCGGACGGATGCATTTCACTTCATTATCATTATTTAAGTTGTTTGGCAAAACACTCTGTTGGGGCGAACATCAGTCAGAGCTTCGGTGTCATGTGCTTAAGCAATTGTACCATTTTTGTGACATATTTGTCATACATAACTTATACTTGTGGTAGTCGTATTAAACATTTACATAAACTCTATGAACTCACTCAACCATTGTGTTGACACTTTTAGCAATGTATTTTCAGGTAACTAAGGCATTCACTTCATGGTATGCATGTGGACATAGCATAGAGTCGCGGTGACAACGCGTCTCACATGGGATTTATACACTTTAAAAACATCGTTTGACTTGTACCAAACTTACTTTCCGCACAAGTTGACTTTCATTTGGGACCTACACTTTGTAACTCTGATTATTTTATTAAATCAAACGATGTATTTTCCAAACGACACTTTAGGTCGTTCAATATAACTGTGATTGTGATGCTATGACAGTCAATCCCTAGGAATTCCATTCCGCTGCAAAACAGGTAATTTGGGGGTGTGACATGTTGACACTTTTTAGCATGTTTATCTCAGGTCCACAATGTACGAGGATGGCACGGAAGGGCACAGATACTCAAGAAAGCTATATTATCATTCGAAAACTTATTTAATAAACTGTGCAACAACTGGGACCTCATTTTGGAAACTCTGATATTTATATAATTCGAATGATAAATCTTTTTACACGACTAAATTAGAGTTCGTTTTCTATTGCTATAACTGTTGTGCCATGAAGTAACATCCAGTTTTAATTCCGCTGTATATCACGAAATTGGGGGTGTTACAGATTGGTATCAGAGCCACAGTAATAGAGAAACGGGTCTAATTGAGACCTAAACTATAACTACTTTTTAACAAAAATGTTTTATGACCTTTCGCTCTCTGTGCCTTCCATCCTCTAGACGATTATGTGACTTCTAGGTATTTTATGCTAACACAAACACTTTAGTATATTGATATATTCACATTCGACATGCTTTCGATCACTTTATACAAACAGCGAAATAAACATGCAACGTATGCCTATTCTAAGGCATTATGACCCAATCAAATTTTCCTCGATCATGCATCTACTCCTTCACTTTTGCGGTCTATGGAACTTTCCTAGGACATTGTAACTAATTACATTGATCTCTAAACGTTTCATGACCTTACGTAATATTGTTTTACCTAAAACATGTCACACACTATCGATTTCCCTGCTAAAAATACAAGATTCAGGATTGCTAAGGAACAAACCGATTCATCATCTACAAAAGCTAAAGTTAAGCAAACACTCATCAAGTTTTCTTCCGAAACCTTCATTCTTAAAAGCCTGTGATTCTAACCCTGTGTAAAATGTTTTAGATTTACTTAAAACTTCATTTCCACACGTATCTTCCTTATTTGCCCGTGCTACACCCTCATACTATGAATTGATTATTACACCCTTCCCATGTAAAATACTTATATGAACTCCATGCTTGTCACAACAACGGGCATATCACAAGTATAACAAATTTAGGTATTTGAAGATTTTAAGTAACCTCTGTTAAATATAGCCTAGTCACCTATATTTAACCTAGGGACAATTGAACATAGTCTGACTACCTATGTTCAACTTAAACTTTTCAAATACAGAGAATAGTTGTACTAAGTATATGTTCTGATTGATTCCCTACTTGATTTTTCTAAAATCACAAACAATTCATTTTGATTAAACATAGTAACAAAATGAACCATTACTATATCTTTTCCCTGTAAAGTAAATCCCACCTACTAACACTCTTTCTTTTAAGTGTAGGCTTTAACCCAATAACAAAAACAATTTGTCACGTCTAACTGAGTTTCGGCCCAGCAGCTTCATTCAAAAAAAAAATTAAAGACTATAAGTTTAAATATATACAAAACAATGCGGGATACTCATAATCTTTTATTACCGAAAGGATAAGATAAAGTTACATAAGAACAACAATCAAACATTTATTACAATATTTTATTAGCAAAACTAACTATTACCCCCAAAACTTATCCATGCAAAATGCTAAACCCACAAGTGGTACAAGAAACGCTAAAATCACCGACAAGAATTGGGAAGCCTCTTCTTCAGGGATGACGGCCAAATAGATCGCGGCTACAATGATGTACACGAGCGCAACGATGGAAATAGCATGTGGCATCTTGAATTGTTAATGAGAGATATATAGGTGGAAAAGTTGGTATGAAAGAATGAGGATTAAAATAGGGTAAAAAAAAAAAAAAAAAAAAAAAACATTGGGTGCTACTATTCTCGACTGTTGGTGGTCACTATTCACTGGTTACTATTCACTTTAAATCCAAAAGAAATATTCCTTAACTTACTAAAAGGTAAAATCAGGATTAAGACAAACTACACCTTATTTCAAAACGACAAGTCAAATACCTCATAAACCAATCGACACGAGAAACCATAATTAATCGTCAACATCGCTTCAACATCTAACACGGACTGAATCTCGGGACGAGATTCCACTTAAAGAGGTGAGATTGTAACTACCGGTAAATTTCCACTTGTATTAATATTCTAACGAGAGAATACTTATCAATTTTTCACGTATAATTTTTTTTCTTTAAACGTTATCTGTTTTTCTTATCACCACAACCAACCAATGTGACGTAACTCGCATCCTCAATAAACGTGCCCACACACGGATCGACACCAACCTACTTTATAAACATATTTATATGTCAAAGTATAAAATCTTACGATATTTCATTTGCCACTCTACGTTATTTTGTTAACGTACGAACTAAACATTTTCAACCTATTAGAGTTTTCACAAAACCCTAAACCACTATAACTATGATTTTATGTAATAAAACCACAAGCCCCAAAATGTATATACATGATTTTTTTATAAAATACTAATGTACAAGTCTTTCAAGCACTTGTACAAGTCTTTAATGCATAAAGGTTTTATACTTATATAAATTACATTATAATCTCAATGTACCTACTTTTAAGCACAAGGTACAACCCTGTAATGCACAATCCTTTAAAATTGACTTTCTTATGATTTTCAAACCTAAGTACAACACCCTAATGCTCAAGGTACGAGTATGTAATGCACAAAACCTAAAACAATACTTTTATTAACTTAAACTATAGTTTTACTACACTAAACTTAACTAAACTTGACAAGACCTAACCAAAAACCCTAACTAAGTTTCTTACACTTCTAAACTCCATGTACAACATTCACAAGCCTATGGTACAAGCACTTAAAGCCCACATCGATCCTACCTTGTTTTTCTAGTTCAATTACAACTAAACCTAAACTAAACAAACCCTAACAAGATTTTTTAACTAAATCCAAAGCCATAAACTCCTAACTAGTTACATTTTACTTACACATCACCTTGTCCCTTGAATATCTACGATGGTGTTAGGTTCCCATTTATGTAACACAAGCATCAATATGATGAAATGAGGTAAAGAATAGATCGGATGAACACACCCACACTTATGCGTATAAATGAAAGAAAGTTTATGCTTAGGATAAATGTGAAAGTGAACAACCAACCTTCAAATGAAGGTTTACAAGGCTATTTATAGGAGAGGGAGCTAGGTCAACACTCCTAGTCCCTTCCTTTCCTTATTAAGCTTGGGCCAAGGCTTATGAGCCTTCTACATAAGCCTTCGCATAATAACAAACATAAAGGCCTAATAAAGCTAACTATTACATATTAATGACTAACACTTGTAATCTAGTTTAGGAGTGATTCCAACAATCTCTCCCTAAGTGTTGGTGATTAATGATTTGAGTGATAACGTTATAGGTGCTGATGTAATAGTAGCTTTGACGTCTTCTGACATTCTTCTTTCTTGTGAGAAGAAGTGTCTTGATTCGAATAATCTCCCCAGTGTAGGGATCTTGTTTACTTTGAAGTTTTTCAGCTTTGACGTCATCATTATCTTTGTTCTTTAATCTTTGTTCTTTGTGGTGGTAGTGATAGTATGTTGTAGTTATCTACATCAGGTCCGCTTCGTTGCTCCAGTGTCTCTTCGTCTTTCTTCAACATGCTCACACACTCTTTAACATTTGATTTCAGTCCTGATGTAGTTCTCTTAGTCTTTAAACTTTGTAGATTCTTTGGCATTGATGAAGATTCATTCTGACTTTGTATTGCCTTTTGAGAGAACTTCTATTAGTGTTGTTGTTGGCATGAGCATGTGAAGAATCTGCACGATCTTTTCTACCCGCGAGCATCCATAAGAAGAAAACATAAAACATGGGTTAGAAATAATCCAGCGCTTACAAGTTTGAACTTCGAGAGTGTTAACAGCATAGTGTGAAAACACAACTCTAATTCTCACAACGGCTGTTCCTGAACTGGAGTCCCACAAGTAAGATAACGCGATGTACCGAAGTACACCTAAAGTTCAGATGAGTCGCTGAGGTACACCGAAGCATCACCCCACGACTGTAGACCGTTTGAGACACACTAAGCGTAACCCACAAGGAGTTACCGAAGTAACCTGCTGTCAGGGCTGTTTGATGTTGACCCTGGAAGGAGTTTCGATTCAATCACTGAGGATCACATGTGTGAACCTCTTATAAATGTTCTTGACAGATTGCTAAGATCTGTGTAGGACTCGATAATGTATCACTTGCGTCCTTAATGTTGAACGACAACTGATGAAATGTCAAGTGTACCTAAGAGATCTTTTGATGAATCTCGTGGCTCTAGACTCAATAGTGCACTTTGGTTTTCCTGAGCGGAGACTAGGGAGAGGGTCTCCTTGCTTCAATACCAGCAATCTCTAATAGAAAGCCGATAGTTTACGTAGGGTTCCCAGTGAGAATGAAACAAGCTTCTATTGAGAGAAACTTGAGTGGCTAAGAAGGTTTAGTGCATGCGTCACTGGGTCTATGGCGACTTTGATCTTCAATATCGGTGTCATCAAGTGACAACCAGTAGCATATGAATTGAACCCGGTGTCTGCCCTAAGTTGAATAATCTGGAGGGCTATTTCTTTTCACCCTTTTATTTACTTTTCTTTTTAATTCTTCAACTCCTTCTTTCTCCGATTCTCATTTTCTTCTTTTTATAATCATACCTAAGGACTTCTAATTCTAACTATTGGTGGTGTCCTTGGGTAGATCCCTCCGGCTCTGGCGGATCATAGGACGGTTATTCCTAACCTAGTCACCTTATAACTCCATGACTAACCTATGTTGCCATAAAACCAAATTTTTTCATGAAAAATCCCTCAAAGTGGTTATGAATAAAAGCTTTTGTACCATTGTGAGGGTTTAGAATTTTGAAGAAATACTCCCCCTCCACACGTGCTTAAGTATTTTCACAGAAATCTGCACGGTGAGAGAAGAGCACGCACTTTTGAATTGATCAACTCAAGATAGACAATCCCCCGTGAGACACGGTTACGTTGCATAGTTAAAGAGTTACATTGTCAGCTTTTAGGTGACAACTAGCTCTAATAACTACCTTGAAGGTGTGGACAAACCTCGAAAGGTTGTCAAACCAATCAAAGTTCATGTCTACCAAGAGTTTATCGAATGGTACATTCTATTAGGACAAGTCCTTTGCGAGACACGTTTACATCACTAGCGAACTAGCTTGAAATTATTACCCGTCCCGGACAAGTCTTTTCGAGTTACTAACATTTAAGATCTCGTCAATTCATTGGTTAAGTCTTTTTAGCACAACGATTCATTTGCAATTCACAACATGTTTCTTATCACATAATTTTTCTCCCACTCAAAAATGGCATATAAATGTTATTTTTGACGAAATTTGAGATCGAGTATGTCCATTTTGAGTTTTGTGGAAAGAATACCACGAAGAACAATTTTGTGAACAAAGTGTTTAAGCAAATACTCCCCCTCAACAAGTGATATTAACTTTTGATGTTTTGAAAAACATAAGGGGAAGTACTTGTTCTTTTGAGCAAAACTTTGAAAAGTGAAAGTTTTGATAAGTTTTACTCAAAAGTAAGAAGCTTTCGCTCCTTTTATAGGATTGTGGCACTGAAGTGTACCACAGGGTCCTTTCATTACAAGTATGGGTTGTACACTATTATGTGTGCACAAGCCATAGTCAAATTTAAATCACATATCCAAAATATGATAAGAGAAAACAGATCAAGTGGTACGAGGAGATTCAGGTAATCCATCAATAACTCTGGGAATGCGTTCTAGACGTTGATAGCCTGTGAGAGATATGCTTAGACGACCACCAACGAAACTCTCCAATGTTCTGAACTGATCCCGCCTAAACAACCTTTCATCAATCCGCTTGATGATCTTCTTAACATCCCTTCTTTCCCTTGAATTCCATCTCTTCTGTGACCTTATGCCTTCATGTATCTCCTTTAACCGATAAGCTAAACCGTCCCTGACTTTCTTCAATGTATGATCCCCAAACTTGTGTAGCTCTTTGCACGCCATGAAGCAATTGTGGTGTAGTTCACTTCTGTAGACTACCCCAAATGGTTTCTTGATATGGGTGTACTGAGCAAGTTGGTTTATGTCGGGAAGATCGAGCTGTGGTTTTGTAAGATTATCGCGCTTCTGGTATGATTCCACGGCAAGTTGAATATCTTCTACACGTTCTTGGATCACGATGCTTCTGATGAAGATTAGTAATGACTTGATGTACTCGCGTTGGATAGTAGTAGAGAATTGTCGCATTCGTCCTTGTACCTTTGCAAGATACATATCTTCAATGTCGTTGAGAGAATCTCAGAAAATCCGCTTCACAGAAGTCATATTCCTCTTCGTCTTGTCGTTTGACCACAATTTTCTAAAGGAATGTGTAGTCCCACTTTGTCGACAAAGAAACATGTTGAATAGCAATGATCCGTTTATCACTAAACACTTCCTTCTTCGACTTAAGAACCTAGCAGCTTTTGTAGTAGATTCTTCGGCGTTCAGGCCAATGATGAATCCCATAAAATGCATCGATGTCGTACTTTTCCACTTTGTTAGCAAACATATGTGTAGCGTATTCCTCGATGGCTATGTTGTTGGAGTATATTGCTGCCGGGAAAGGGAGTGTGAGTGATGTAGCGTATTTCTTGGAGACATCGCTACTGTGTAGAAGAAACTCAAGGTCATTGTTGAAGAAATAGCGGAATGGAATCTTGGGTTGATCCGGTCGGCCAATGGTAGGTAGAGGTTTGGTCCAGTCAGTGTAATATGGAGCTTTGTCTGGTCTGGTGAAGTCGATGTTGTCTTTAATTGCACTTTGTTAGACATGGCTTGTGCAATGTTATCCAGATGATATTTGACTTCAATTGCACTTTCTGAGCTGTCTTTAAGTAGTTGAAATGCATCATTCTTGATTCGCTTCAACTCTGTCTTAGTCATCTTCTTCACATTGAACTTTTCCTGAATAAGCTTCACATGCTCCATTGTACGGCCATCTACCATTTCTTAACCTTCTGGTAATGAGGGGGTGGCATCAACAAGTCTAGAAAAACAGTCATATTCTTCGGTTGTGTCTTCATCTAGCCATGAGAGAACATCGGTCTTCTTCTTCTTTTTCTTTGGCTTTGATGATGATTCTGGTTTCTTTGTTGTGGCAGAAGAGGTGGGTTGTTGTTGGGGCTCAGGGACATCTTCATCGTCACCACCAGTGTATTTGAAATGATCACCGGTTTTCTCTGTTTGGGGTGGTAACTCAGAGTCCTGAGGTTTCTCAATAGGAGTAGAATGTGGAGGAGATCTTGTTCGGGTAGAGGTCCTTTGGGCTGGAGGTGGCATAGAGGAGGAGTCGCCAGCTTTCTTTAGACGTTTTGGTGCAGAATCCTTGTCCTTATCATTGTCATCTCTTGGTCGTTTAGGTTGACCTGCTGACTCTTTGCATGAAGACTTGAGTTGATATTCTAGAAGGGCCTCAAAAAATTTAGCTTCATATGAAGCAAAGGTTGCAGACCGTTTAGACATTTGTATCACCAATTTCGAGATCAAGTCAGCTTCAGAGAGATCAAGTGAGTTGGCCGGTGTATGTTTAACCAATGCAACTATATTTAGAGTAAGTTGTCTGGCGAACATATCCCTTGTCACTCCAGGAACAGTGTCGAGAAGGAACTTATGAGTATATTCCTTAATCGTCTTGTTCATTTCACCCTGTACATCTCGATTGAGAAACTTCTGGATCTGTTCCCGTTCTCTCAACAACTCGTTTATCCTGTTTTGAAGAAGGTCGACTCTGTCAGCGAGTTGATTTAGTTTCTTGTTGACTACGTTTTTATTCCTTACTTGCTTGACAGCTTTAACAATCTTAGTCTTTGCTCGGGATGCCCAAGTGTCGGTTGGCATTGATGAGTGCTTATTCACTCATCATTTTTACCCATCTAAGCCCACAAAAATGTCTAAAAACACTGAAATATAACCAATTATGCTGCAGATATCCTTGGAATGTGTTTTTACGTGTTTCAGGTACAAAGGATCGAAAACAGGCCAAAACGGACTGAATTGAGCTCGGATTGGAAAACGGGCTTTGAAGACGGAACCGGAAGATGATTTTCTGCATTTTCAGAGCCCGGGATACACATTTGGGAGTGAGCTTGGGGAATCAGACTCAAAAACCTATCCCTAAATCCAAATTACTAATTTACCCTCTACCCGAACCCAAAATTACCATTTTACCCTTTTTCACAAAAATCCTTAAACACTCTTTCTTTCCAAATCCTAAATTTTATTTAAAACCAATTATTTTTCAAAAATCTATTTTTATAAAAAAGTTTATTTCAAAAAAAAATAAATAAATAAAATAAAATACAAAAGTTTTAGTTTTAAAAACCCTTTGAAACCCATTGACCCCCCTTTCATTTTAACCACTTGACCCTCCCCCATTTTTGACCCTCTTCTCAATATTACCCAAAACAGAATATGAACCCAACTCCCCTGCTTTTCCATTTTGGCGCCCAGATACTCAACCAAAACCCAACATCCCTTGTCTTCTTCCCAACATATCACTCTCATCCCACTGGTCCCCATCTCATTCCCTCCCCCACAAGCACATGGTCTCACTTGCCATGTTGGAAATCCTAAGTTACCCCATTGGAGCTTATGTGAAGACTCTAAATGGACGGCTAAGATTGTACCCTTGGTGCCCAAGATCATTTGGATGGCTATGATTTGCTCAAGAAAACACAAACAAGCCAAGACCTCTCTTTTGTCTCAGTGAAGAAACACACAAGCTCTCACTTGAAGAACTCCTAGACTAGTATAAATATAAGCTCATTGTAGCCAAGTTTGGCAGTAGGTTTTAAATTTAAAAATAGTTTTTAGTTTTTTACTCAGTATTGTAATCTGTTTTCAGTTAATGAAAGTTTCTTTTTTATTTTTTCTGTCTAAAATTTCTTACTTGCAATTCTGTGCTTATTAGAGTATTAGCTTATTCCAAGTTTCAAAGTGCTTTTTTATAGTTCATTAGTTTTAGTATAAAGTCTTTTACAACAATACCTTGAGTTTGCTTTGAAAAAAATAAGTTCTCAAGGCTAAACACCCTTTTAAAGGGGTGTTTGACACTAGCTTATTTCTCATCCAAAAACAAGTTTTGTACCACTTTGACTCTTAAAGTCAAAAGCCCTTCAATGTTTTCAAGTTAGTTTTATTATCCTTAATCTGTTTTAACAAATATTTTGAAGTTTGGTTAGTAAATTTTTTTTTTCTGTCTTAAAAACTTGCACAGAACAGCAGCTATAGCTGCTGTTCCAAGACTTTTTTTTTGTAGCTTATTTCTTATCAAAACTTGTCCCAATCTGTTTTTCTTGCATCTCCTCATGCCACTCTAGACATAGGATTAGTTTAGTGCATATTAGAATAGTCTAGCTTAGTTAAAAATTGCATTAAAAATCTGTTTTTGCCCATTCAAGTTAACTGTTAGCAACAGCCCCCATTTGACTGTTTCTGTCCCATAACAGCAGTCCCTTTGCAGCTTGTTTATAGCTTGTTTATAAGCTTTCCTTAGCCTCTTCCTAGGTCCCTAGTAGCTTTTTAGGTATCCCTCCGTCCCTAGTTGCATGTTTAGGTCCCCTTTTAGGATTAGGATTAGATCAAGTAGCTTATTTTTAAGCCAAAACTAGCCCCTTGGACTGCTCTACTGTCCCATATCAGTAACTTAGTGTACCAGTTAGTCTTAGCTTATTAGCTTTAGCTCTAAGCTTATTACTAAATATTAAGTGCTTATTATTCAATTCTTGTTAGTTTACATAGGTTAGGATAGTTTAAGATTAGCTTATTTGTTTTCCCTTATTAGGATTTAGTTCCCTTTTAGCTTATAACTTCCCGTTATCATAGCTTATCTTGAAAACAGCTTATTTCCCTTGTTTGCCTGTTACCTCTAGCTTATTTTAGTTTTTATAAATGCATACCAGCTTGTTACATTGACCTTATCTTATCATTGCTTATTCATAAGTTCATTTAGCATAAAATCTGTCAAAAGGTGTGTTTGTTTTGCTTCTGTCACTATCTGTTGGAGATAAGCAGTCATAACAACTTATTTAGCTTTTTCAAAAGTTTAAGTTTTTGATAAAATTGCTTATTTAGTTCTATTATTAAGTTGTTGAAAGAAAAAGAAAAAAAACCAAAAAAAAAATTACAAAAAGGTGCCAAGCACCAAATTCGAACCTGGGTCTCTTGCTTCACACGCACAACACACAACTCAATCACCAACTGCCCTTGGGTCTTTGACTGGTTGTAGTTTGCATAATTAATGTCTTAAACACAAAGTCAGTTTTTAGCATTCTAGTCTATTTAGCTTTTTAACATCTGATTTCAAAAAGCAGTACCCACTTTTTATATTTTTCTTACAATCAGTTAGGTTAAAAGTATTTTCTGTGAATTTTTCAGAATTTTCTAAATTAGTTTAGTATTTTTTATAATTAAATTAGATTAAATTAGATTTTAATTCATAATAAATAATTTAAAAGTCGAAAAAATACCCGGCTTTTTCTAAAATTATTTTTAGTAGTTTAGAACGTAGGAAAATTAGTTTCAAATCCGTAGTCCTTAAATTGCATTATTTTCACTTTTTGAGGCTCGGGAATAGCCCGGGTTTTCGCGTTTTTGCATTTTAGCACCCTAGGATTTAATTTAGCTTAATTTTATTGTTTAATATGCTTAGTAGTAGTTAATTTATCATTTACTTTGTTCCCCTAGCCTTAATTACTTTCCCGTCACTTAATTTTACGTAATCAAAAACTCAAAAACCCAAAACATCGAGCATTTTAATAACAAACCTCAAACGACATTCTCAATTCACACCTCGTTGGGAAACGACCCGGATATCCTTATCCGGTATCACATATCTCACTCACGGGATTTGATTGACTAACCTTTTTCCTAATAGGTTTTCTATTCGATCCTCGTGTTTATTTTGATATTGATATTATTATACTATTTCATCCATACACACCACCTTAAGCCTTATTTATCATATCAATTTTTGGCGCCGTTGCCGGGGAGGTTGTGTCGCGACAATATCGTTGAAGGTTTGACGATTAGTGACTCGAGATCCTTCCTTCGTGAAGTTATTGTTTTTTATAAAAATCAAAAAAGTAAAAAATATTTTCCTTTTTCTTTTGTGTATATATATATATATCATATTAAAAATACAAAAAGATTTTCCCTTTTGTTTTTGAGCTAAAATAGAAGACACAATAAATATAACATTCTCAACTTGAGTGTTATCATTATAAGTTCCCGAACAAAAGATCAAAAACTTGCCTTTGTGTCGCTTGTGAATTGATTTATTTCTATCGGATAAACAAACTGTGTGGTGGGTATAAGGACGGCCTGACATTAAATTGCGGCTGAAAAGAAGCGGGTTTTTAATAAGCTTCGCGCTGACCTAAAAAAGCTTCTCCGCTCGCTTGTGCGTTTGTCTTATAGAGGTGATTTATTCACTTGGGATTATTGGTTAAGTTCACTGTTGTTTTCGAATACCGTATCATTTTAATTGCCTTGGTTTTTAAAATGCATGCGCACTCGCTCTCAATCAAGACGACTTCAGAATCAGAATCAGAACATACCCGAGTTACGTAATATGGCTGGTAACAACGTACCACCCAACCCCGGTCCCGATCCTCCTCCCGTTAATCAAAATGTAGCTCCCGATCTCCGAACGATGGAGGAGCTATGTCAACCTACAATGTACGGGAGGGGAGGACCCATTGCACCGACTAATATTCAAGCTACCGATTTTAGCTTGAAACATCATATGATAGAACAAGTAAAAAACAGTTGTCAATTTCATGGTTTACCAGATGAAGATGCTAACAAGCATCTTGATAAATTTCTGACCGCTACTCAGAGTATGAAACAAAATGGGGTCTCCGATGACGCCCTTCGTCTCTATCTCTTCCCATACTCTTTGACTCATCATGCTACTTCTTGGTTTGATCGACTCCCGAAGAATTCGATTCATACCTTCGAGGAAATGGTTTCTAAGTTTCTGGCAAAGTACTTTCCACCGTCGATGGTGACGAAGTTGAGAAACGATATCAGTAATTTTCGACAATATCCCGACGAATCTTTGTTTGAAGCTTGGGAACGTTATAAGCTTGCAATTGATCGATGTCCGAATCACAACATGTTGCTCGTCACTCAAATTGATACGTTTTATAATGGTTTGTCGTTGAGACACCGTGAAACAATCAATGCTACTGCCGGTGGAACTTTCATGAAAAGACGTCCCGAGGAATGTTACGATCTTATTGAGAACATGACCGCCCATCACAATTATTGGGATTCTACCGCCGAAAGGGGTGAATCGACTCGAGCAAATACGTCTTCTTCTCTCGAAATAGCCGCCATGAACAAAAAGATCGACGATATCTTACGGATTACTCAGATGAATAATCAGAATCAACATCAACAAGTGAAAGCGGTTCAGCCGACTTGTGAGACTTGCGGAGGTCCACATTCTTATTCCGAGTGCCCAGCCGTCGGTGGCTACGCACATGAGAATGTTTATGCTGCTACGGGAAACTACAATCAATCGCAAGGAGATCGAAATCTTCTTAGCTACCGTTCAAACAATTATCTCGGACCTCCCGGTTTCAACCAACCTCAACACCAAAACCAAAATCAAAACCGTTTCAATGGTAACCACAATGTTAATCAGAACCGAGGAGCTAATATTAATCATGGTAATCAACAATACCAAGCCCCTCCACCTCAAGTTTACCAACAACCACCTCCTCCTCAACATCAATATCAACCACCTCCTCCTCAACAACCTTATCAAGCACCTCCTCAAGTTGCTCCGAACAACGAGTTTCTAACTTACGTGAAGAATTCCGATTACACCATTAAATGTTTGCAAACTCAAATTAACGGCATGAGGACGGATTTCAAAAAGGAAATTGAAGCTACAAGTAACAAACAGATGACTGAAATGAGGAATATGATGGCTAGTTTCTTTCAAGCCAATCAACCTTCTACTTCTTATTCTCAACCCTCGGGTTCCGGTTCTCTTCCAAGTAATACGATTCCTAACCCGAAGGGAGAGTTGAATGCTATTGCCACCCGAAGTGGTAAGTCATATGATGGACCCTCGATGCCTACACCCTCTCCGGTGAGGGAAGTAGCACGAGAAACCGAGGTGACAAAGGACAAAGTGCATTCTACAAGCCCACAAAGTACCGCACACGTCCAACCTCCGATAGTCCAAACTTTCATTCCGGAGCCCGATGTTCCGAAGATTAAGCCTTCAATTCCTTATCCTTCAAGGCTTAATGATCAAAAGGCCCGCGACAAAACTAATCAACAAATGAAGAAGCTTATCCAAATCTTTCAAGATACGCACTTAGAGATTAGTTTCGCGGAGGCTCTCCTTCTAATGCCCAAGTTTGGTCCGACGATCAAAAGCTTATTGAGCAACAAAGAAAAACTTTCCGAGTTGGCTAAAACTTCCTTGAACGAGAATTGTTCGGCGGTTATCCTTAAAAAACTTCCCGAAAAGTTAGGAGACCCCGGAAAGTTCCTCATCCCGTGTGATTTTCAAGGACTAGTTCAATGCTCCGCTTTGGCCGATCTTGGTGCGAGCATTAACTTGATGCCACACTCCATGTGGAAAAAGCTTTCCTTACCCCCACTCACACCTACATGTATGATCCTCGAGCTTGCCGACCGTAAAAATTCTCGTCCGTTAGGTATAGCCGAGGATGTCTGTGTGAATGTAGGAAAATTTGATTTCCCCACTGACTTTGTTGTTGTCGATTTCGATGCCGATCCCCGAGTGCCCCTCATCCTTGGGAGGTCTTTCTTAAAAACTGGTCGTGCATTGATCGATGTTGATGAAGGGAAAATTACTTTGAGGGTAAACAAGGAAGCCGTGACTTTCAATGTTAACCAATATTTGAAATCTAAGCCTACCATTTGTGGTATTGATAATGTTGAAAGCCGTGAAACCAAGGTGACAAAGGACCCGGTGCTTCCTACTAATAACGGAAGTACCAAAAACGTCCAACCTATGGTTATCCAAAATTCTCCATCTAGGATCGATCAAAGTCTTTCACGATTTACGGTTAAGAGATCTTTGAGTAAAAGTGTTGAGCTTAAAACGATTACTAAGAAACCGGAGACCATAACGGAAGTGGTGGAAATTGCTAGCTCTAAGAGCACACCACTTGTCCCACCTCCGTTTTCTGTGTATCGAATTGACCTTGTTCCTAAGAATGTCGAGATTTCTTTGAGTGGCAATCCCACTCCTTCTTCTGAAATTATGGAACCTTCTAATTCTTCCCCCTCTCTTACTCCGTTTGAGGGAGAAGACTTTTTCTTGAAAGAAATCGATGAGTTTCTTGCTATTGATGAATCGATTCCACCGGGAATTGATGATGGTGTTTATGATTCAGAGGGAGATATCCTTTATCTTGAACAATTGTTGAATGAAGATCCGTCTCCGTCACTCCCTCCGAAAGAGATCACGATTGAAGAAACCAAAGAAGTACAAACGTCTGATGAAATTCCTATGGAACCCGAGCTTAAGGATTTTTCTATCGATTTACTTCTCGAGGAGTTCACCGATGAACTCGCTCCTACCGACTCAATTCCTTTCGCAAATGAAGAAAATGATTACGATGATCCATTTTACCCAAAGAAAGAAAAGGAAGCAAAGATTACGACTGATGAGCTTGTTGATACTGAGGTCCCACGACAATTTTTATCCGAGAGTGAATCCTCTTCTCGTGAGGATTTTCACGTAGATGATACCTTGATTTCCTTCCTCTCTGAGGACAAGATTTTTAACCCTGGGATACTCATCGGAGAAAAATTTCATATCACCAAAGTTATTCGGAAAAAGGATCCTATCTTGGATGCCTTCATTGTTGCTCCTTCAAGTAACACTTTTCTGTACCATGGACTCCTTTCTTCTATGGAGTCGTTTCACTTTGATCCGTCATCCCGATGTCCGCCCGCTAAACCGCCGGATGATGGATCACTCTTTCTTGATAAACCTTTTGTAAGTTTGGGAGGATTTAACCTTTATGTGCTGGAGCCCGACATTTTCTTTCCCTCCCAACCCACCCATTCTCTTTACCTCCGGAGTGAGGATACCATCTTTGATCCTGGTATCCCTTCCGCTTGCTTCCTCAAGGACAAATGAATTCGGGGTCGAGTCAAGCTAGCGACTCGGTTAACAAAAACAGTAGCACTTCATGGGTGTCCACCCATGTTTCTGACTTCTTTCTATTTTCTAACACTAAGTGTGGGGGAATTTCCCCCACTGTTGTTTGTTTGTTGTGTGTTTGCCTCTGTTTTCAGGAATCCCGTAGATCGTGATGATTGATGCGCCTGTTTTCAATCCAGCCACCCAATATCCGATCTTTTTGCTAACGATTATCTATGGATATCTTTATAAAATCCTTTTGTGAAAAAAGATTTCGCTTCCATACTTGGCTAGTAGTATTACCTTTTTCCGTTCTATAGTTTCGGCTCCGGCCGGTACTTTGAATATTGAGGGCAATATTCAATTCTAAGTGTGGGGGGGAATTCTAAACGAAATTTGATCACATTGTACCTTCTAGTACCCTAGCACCCCCGTTTTGACCAAAAATTTTAAAATTTTTATCGCTTTAAGTCAAGTATTTACATTTACAAGAAGTGCTTAGCACAAAAATAAGGCATTAATGCTTCGGTGTTAATGGTAGTTTAGTCTTGATTCGGCTAGAACAAGGGGAATCCCGACTCTGCTAGAGTGTTGATCTAGCTGCTCTCTT
The DNA here is from genome assembly GCA_019973895.1 of Chrysanthemum seticuspe. Classification (NCBI taxonomy): domain Eukaryota; kingdom Viridiplantae; phylum Streptophyta; class Magnoliopsida; order Asterales; family Asteraceae; genus Chrysanthemum; species Chrysanthemum seticuspe. Next base: position 92,998,489 of record BPTQ01000003.1, on the reverse strand, counting down.
AACATTTAGGCTAAGGTTTTACGCGTTGTGCAAATGAAAATGCTAAGCGTGGAGTAGTTGGTTCTCTTTAGAGCTTATATAAGTAATCTATGGCTTTTTCTCCCAGAAGCTAACTAATTGGACTTAAATACGTGCTCGTTGTCAAACTTTTGAACATTCAAATCGTCTTGTTACAATAAAAAGTTAAGCAAAATTGATTTAGAGTCCGAGTTCAACTTTTTATTTAAATTTCCGAGAAAGCATACTTTCTTTAAATCTGAATAATGTTGCAAAATGAAAGTACCGTAAAGTTGCTTGAATGATGCAAAAGTTGCAAGTTTAAAATGAAAAGTCAAAAAAAAAAAAAAAAAAAAAAAAAAAAAAAAAAAAAAAAAAAAAGTGAAAAAAAAATGATGAAAAGGTGAAAGAAAAAAAAAGTGAAAAGGTTGAAGAAAAGAAAAATATGAGTTGCGTGAATAAAAGCATTATGTTGCTTATGAATAAATGTGCGAAACTTGCTTTTTCTTAAATTTAAATCGGAAGTTGAACTCGTATTCGTCAAAGTTGTCTAAAAGTTTGATGGTAATTTGGAAATCCTTGATTTCAAATATCCCGAAAGCTCCGATACTATTCTCGAGGGTGAAAACCTAGCCTCCTTAAAAGGACAAGCTGAGAAGAAAGTCGCCACATGGAGTGATCTCACCTTTGAATCTCGAATTTTTTAATTATTGTCGGTTGTAATCCATTTAGGTTTAGTTTTAACTTAACGGTAGCTTCGTAAATCTTTGGAATCGAATTCCCGCTGATTCCGGTACTATTCTCAAGGGTGAAAACCTAGCCTCCTTAAAAGGACAAGCTGAGAAGAAAGCCGCTACATGGAAAAGGCTCTTTCGAACCTTAGACTTTCATCGTTTCCGGTGAGTTAGTACTTTAGTAAGTGGATCATAGCCATAACAAATGTCGATTTCAATGGTCAAACTTTTGAAAATGAGCACACACACTTAAATTGTATAAATTGCGGGAGTAAAAAGTTAAGTCTCGACTTACATAGATTATTGATATAAGTAGTGTTAGCATTTTACAAAAACGTTTGCACAATAAGTTTAAGCTTGGTTTGAGAGTATAAAAAAGAGGATGACGATTACAATTCCCCGGAGACACCCATTTTGCGTGAATCCCGTTCCGTGATGCCATGTTTTGATAATCAAGCATGTTATTTATTTACATTCAAGTTTTAAATTTATAGTAGTGGAATAAAAAGTCGAAACGGGGTAAACTTAGTATTGTTAATCCTTTAATTACTTCATATGATCGGATTGCTTGGGACTAGCAATTGATAGTGTGGGGGATTTGATGAGTGCTTATTCACTCATCATTTTTACCCATCTAAGCCCACAAAAATGTCTAAAAACACTGAAATATAACCAATTATGCTGCAGATATCCTTGGAATGTGTTTTTAAGTGTTTCAGGTACAAAGGATCGAAAACAGGCCAAAACGGACTGAATTGAGCTCGGATTGGAAAACGTGCTTTGAAGACGGAACCGGAAGATGATTTTCTGCATTTTCAGAGCCCGGGATACACATTTGGGAGTGAGCTTGGGGAATCAGACTCAAAAACCTATCCCTAAATCCAAATTACTAATTTACCCTCTACCCGAACCCAAAATTACCATTTTACCCTTTTTCACAAAAATCCTTAAACACTCTTTCTTTCCAAATCCTAAATTTTATTTAAAACCAATTATTTTTCAAAAATCTATTTTTATAAAAAAGTTTATTTCAAAAAAAATAAATAAATAAATAAAATAAAAAAAATGTTTAAAACAAAAATACAAAAGTTTTAGTTTTAAAAACCCTTTGAAACCCATTGACCCCCCTTTCATTTTAACCACTTGACCCTCCCCCATTTTTGACCCTCTTCTCAATATTACCCAAAACAGAATATGAACCCAACTCCCCTGCTTTTCCATTTTGGCGCCCAGATACTCAACCAAAACCCAACATCCCTTGTCTTCTTCCCAACATATCACTCTCATCCCACTGGTCCCCAGCTCATTCCCTCCCCCACAAGCACATGGTCTCACTTGCCATGTTGGCAATCCTAAGTTACCCCATTGGAGCTTATGTGAAGACTCTAAATGGACGGCTAAGATTGTACCCTTGGTGCCCAAGATCATTTGGATGGCTATGATTTGCTCAAGAAAACACAAACAAGCCAAGACCTCTCTTTTGTCTCAATGAAGAAACACACAAGCTCTCACTTGAAGACCTCCTAGACTAGTATAAATATAAGCTCATTGTAGCCAAGTTTGGCAGTAGGTTTTAAATTTAAAAATAGTTTTTAGTTTTTTACTCAGTATTGTAATCTGTTTTCAGTTAATGAAAGTTTCTTTTTTATTTTTTCTGTCTAAAATTTCTTACTTGCAATTCTGTGCTTATTAGAGTATTAGCTTATTCCAAGTTTCAAAGTGCTTTTTTATAGTTCATTAGTTTTAGTATAAAGTCTTTTACAACAATACCTTGAGTTTGCTTTGAAAAAAATCAGTTCTCAAGGCTAAACACCCTTTTAAAGGGGTGTTTGGCACTAGCTTATTTCTCATCCAAAAACAAGTTTTGTACCACTTTGACTCTTAAAGTCAAAAGCCCTTCAATGTTTTCAAGTTAGTTTTATTATCCTTAATCTGTTTTAACAAATATTTTGAAGTTTGGTTAGTAATTTTTTTTTTGTCTTAAAAACTTGCACAGAACAGCAGCTATAGCTGCTGTTCCAAGACTTTTTTTTTGTAGCTTATTTCTTATCAAAACTTGTCCCAATCTGTTTTTCTTGCATCTCCTCATGCCACTCTAGACATAGGATTAGTTTAGTGCATATTAGAATAGTCTAGCTTAGTTAAAAATTGCATTAAAAATCTGTTTTTGCCCATTCAAGTTAACTGTTAGCAACAGCCCCCATTTGACTGTTTCTGTCCCATAACAGCAGTCCCTTTGCAGCTTGTTTATAGCTTGTTTATAAGCTTTCCTTAGCCTCTTCCTAGGTCCCTAGTAGCTTTTTAGGTATCCCTCCATCCCTAGTTGCATGTTTAGGTCCCCTTTTAGGATTAGGATTAGATCAAGTAGCTTATTTTTAAGCCAAAACTATCCCCTTGGACTGCTCTACTGTCCCATATCAGTAACTTAGTGTACCAGTTAGTCTTAGCTTATTAGCTTTAGCTCTAAGCTTATTACTAAATATTAAGTGCTTATTATTCAATGCTTGTTAGTTTACATAGGTTAGGATAGTTTAAGATTAGCTTATTTGTTTTCCCTTATTAGGATTTAGTTCCCTTTTAGCTTATAACTTCCCGTTATCATAGCTTATCTTGAAAACAGCTTATTTCCCTTGTTTTCCTGTTACCTCTAGCTTATTTTAGTTTTTATAAATGCATACCAGCTTGTTACATTGACCTTATCTTATCATTGCTTATTCATAAGTTCATTTAGCATAAAATCTGTCAAAAGGTGTGTTTGTTTTGCTTCTGTCACTATCTGTTGGAGATAAGCAGTCATAACAGCTTATTTAGCTTTTTCAAAAGTTTAAGTTTTTGATAAAATTGCTTATTTAGTTCTATTATTAAGTTGTTGAAAGAAAAAGAAAAAAAACCAAAAAAAAAATTACAAAAAGGTGCCAAGCACCAAATTTGAACCTGGGTCTCTTGCTTCACACGCACAACACACAACTCAATCACCAACTGCCCTTGGGTCTTTGACTGGTTGTAGTTTGCATAATTAATGTCTTAAACACAAAGTCAGTTTTTAGCATTCTAGTCTATTTAGCTTTTTAACATCTGATTTCAAAAAGCAGTACCCACTTTTTATATTTTTCTTACAATCAGTTAGGTTAAAAGTATTTTCTGTGAATTTTTCAGAATTTTCTAAATTAGTTTAGTATTTTTTATAATTAAATTAGATTAAATTAGATTTTAATTCATAATAAATAATTTAAAAGTCGAAAAAATACCCGGCTTTTTCCTAAAATTATTTTTAGTAGTTTAGAACGTAGGAAAATTAGTTTCAAATCCGTAGTCCTTAAATTGCATTATTTTCACTTTTTGAGGCTCGGGAATAGCCCGGGTTTTCACGTTTTTGCATTTTAGCACCCTAGGATTTAATTTAGCTTAATTTTATTGTTTAATATGCTTAGTAGTAGTTAATTTATCGTTTACTTTGTTCCCCTAGCCTTAATTACTTTCCCGTCACTTAATTTTACGTAATCAAAAACTCAAAAACCCAAAACATCGAGCATTTTAATAACAAACCTCAAACGACATTCTCAATTCACACCTCGTTGGGAAACGACCCGGATATCCTTATCCGGTATCACATATCTCACTCACGAGATTTGATTGACTAACCTTTTTCCTAAGAGGTTTTCTATTCGATCCTCGTGTTTATTTTGATATTGATATTATTATACTATTTCATCCATACACACCACCTTAAGCCTTATTTATCATATCAGGCATCTTAATGGATCTGCATACGGATCTGGTGGTTGCTTTGGATGGTGGAGGTGATGAGTGAGAAGATGAGTCTGATGAAGATGAGACATGAGGAGGCTCAGGGTCCTTTGGTGGCTCAGAAGTTTGTTCCTTGCTTCGTACGGGACTATCAAGAATGTAATCATTGGCTTCCTTTTCCGCTTGTGCCTTAACCCTAGCTTCTTCATCTGCTTGAGCTTGAGCTTCTTTTTCTGCTTTTTCTTTAGCTGCAGCCTCAACATCTTCATCAGGAATTTTCTCAGACTTCTCCATTTCCGGTTCTTCAAAGTCATAGATGATCGAATCATCAAGTTGCTTTTGTTGTTGTTCGTGGGTGGTGGTATCAGTTCCCTTATCGGGTTGATTAACCGCATCAAAAACTTGTGTAGTTAGTGCACCACCACTTGACCCACCAGGGCCACGAGTTTGTTGCTGTTCGAACTCTTTAGCAACATGTTAGAGTCTGAGGTTCTTAAGCTTCTTTCTATAGTCTCTGTCTTCATCCAGTGGCTCTTCTTCTGAGCTCTCTTCTTCTTGCTCAAGCACTGGAGTTTTCCCTTTGTCAGACTTGGGACTTAGAGGTTTTTCAACGGTTGGTGTATTTTCTGTTGCATATTCTGAGTAGATGATCTCTTCATCTGTTTCAGTGTCCTCTAAGTCCACGTCCATTAGTTTAGGTTCAAGTTTGGGAATAGGAATGGCTTCAGTAAGAGGAACTCTTTTCTTGAGTGTGTGAGTTCTCTTTGGGTACCTTCTCGTACTCTTAGTGCTCACAATACTTCCAGCACTGCCTCTCCTGGTCTTCCTAACAGGAGTACCAGAGGACTTTTCATCTAAGAACCCTACTTTGCCCGCTTCAACTGCTACCAGATAGCGTTTGTACGATTGAAGTCCTTTGATAACATCAGTAAGAAGATAATCTGGCAACACTACACCCTGTTTCTTCGTAGTTGATTCCTTGAAACTTACCATGTTGAGTGTAGGTTCAAGTATTATAGAGTGATGGTTAGGGTCTTCAAGTCTTTGGGGAATATCTGGATTGGTTTCAAGAATCCTTTTGATCAACAATTTTGTGTATCTGATATAGGGGATCTTGGAGCCAGGTCTTTTAAGGTAAGTCATCATGTCGTCCCAGATCACAGTAGCAAATTCAATGTGTTTCATGTTGACCATGCCCCAAAAGATTTGAAGTTCCATGAGCTTTGGATGCTCATAGCCACTGTCACGTCCGGAAACGGATTTAGCAATCATAATGTACAGTGTTCTCCAAGGTTGAGGAATATTCTTGAGATCTATTGAGGAGTGTTTTGTGATAACTCCAGTAGCTTCATCATAGCCAATGTCGACCATGAATTGGAGAACGACCTCTTCCGTAGGAGTAGCATAGAATTCAGTAGGCTCGATGGTTGGAAGAAGAAGAACAACCCTTAAATCTGCAGGAGTGATGGTGACTTGTTTGTGGTTAAGTGTCACCGTCACAGCACTTTGACCTTTTACTTTTTGTATCTTGTGCCACAATTGGTGAACATAGATCTCTGGCACAGTAGCAGAATTTGTGAGCATGTTCTGGTATGGGTGAGTCTTCAGTATATCCACCGCAATCTGACAAGAAGACTCAGAGCAAGTGAAGTTGTCAAAATCAACTCTGAGGTTGTTCTTCCCGATCTTCATTGTGTAACCGTTGGGGAAGATGTCTTCAATTGAGAGAATATTTGGTTGATAAGGTTTTAAAAGGTACCATTTTGAGGGGTCGTTTAAGTCCTTATTTGATCACTTTTGTATCCGTTATTGCTTAATATCGTTCCTTTTCACTTTTTAAGTCTCTTGAAGGCAAAATGCTGGAATGGCACTTATTTGGACGAAAAGGCGCGAATATATGAAGAAAATGGCCAAAGTCAGAATCGAGACACTCAAAGCTGCTGAAAACAGAAGGCGACGGCGTCAGGTGTCAATTGCGATGCCGTCGGAGGATTTTTTGTGACGATACAGTAGCCAAAAACCCTATTTTCAAGTGACGACGTCGGGCTTTAAAAGAGTAGGCCGTTGCTACTCAGACGGCCTAGATGCAACCCAGACGACGTCAGAAGCTGAAGAGGACGGCGTCACAGACATAAGGTGACGCCGTCGCAAGGTTAACGTGGCCAAGATGAAACCCTAATGACGGCGACACGACGGCGTCACGAAACATAAGGTGACGCCGTCGCATATGTAATCTTATATATAGAATCCGAATTTTTCAGTTTTAGAGAGAGTCTTTTGGAGTGAAAACCTAAAACCGAATCTAAGGTGTCTTGTACAGTATTTTAGGGTTTTAAACCCTATCTTACATCAAGATAAGTATTTACTTCATTAATTCAATTATGTCTTTGATTATTTGTGTGTATGCTTGCATGTTCTCCATGTCCGGCTAATTTATTTGTGTGTTTGCTTAGGAAGTATGAAACTTAATTATTGAATATTGATTGGTTGTTTCTTATCTTAGTTGATCAATGATCTAGTAATGTGATAGGTCATTCGTTGTGTACTTAATGCTTGATTCATCTTTGTGAACCTTAGAATATGATTACCTGAGTAGTTGTAGGCTAAATTATCCAAAGAGTGCCTTAGAGTAAGAGTTTATCATCCCTAGTGGGTTTTGTAGACGAGACCCTTTGGTAAGTTCAAAGAGTTAGGGAGAAACGCATACCCTACAACTTTAGACACACAACGCAACTAAGAATAAGGACGTGACAACTCAACCATCAATAAGAGATAATTAAGGAGTAGTATAACCTAAGTAAACACATCTTTAAACTATCATACGAGCACACATTAATTAGACATAGACTCCCACAACCTTAGTTTATATAATTAGATAATAGTAGAGTAATTGG